>CM066321.1:156614921-157837421 GCA_033807775.1 Saussurea involucrata | reverse complement strand
TAACATGGAGGCAAGGTTGCGCCTCGGCGCCAAGCCGCGTTTTTTTGAACATTGCTTAATACACAAACTATTATAACTAGAGTAAATTACAATATTGGTCCTTGTGGTTGTCACTCACTATCAAGTTTTCGTCCCCCTTTTTAAACTAATTACATATCTGGTCTATGTGGTTGTCATTTAAAATGTCCTAAAAACGCGCACGACTTGGCGCCACTTTTTACCCCTTGGTGTCGAGATAAGACGTGGAGCTCGTTATGGCACGTTGTAGCATGGCCCGTCATGACGCGTTATACCGCCATGGTACGCAATGACCCGCCATGGCGAGTTATGGGATTACAAAATTGTGTAGTTTCGATTTTTCGAATATATGTACTTCGAAATTCGATTCGAATTTGCCCGTTGACCATTATTATCAATTAGAATTTAGAATTTCTTTTGTTTATCGTTTTATATGAATTTAAATTGTTAATAACTTAATAATTATTATTCAAGACATTGACATAAACACACACATATATACATATATATTATATACATATTTGCCGCCTTAAGCCACACATTGGAAAACGTCATGGCCTCACCATAACTCGTAAGGCTTGACCTCGCCGCCACACCATGCCTAACGCCATTTAAAATAGGACAAGATGGGACAGGACAGAAAAGTTGTTCAGCGTTTGGTAGGCAGAACTGAACACAGCAGAACAGATAACATTAGATAAAATATAATAAATAAAGTTTAAAGAATGAATAAAATATAAAATAGAATGCGTATTTGATGTTTTAAAAGAGTGTTAGATTTTATTTAAGGTTATATTGGTAAAACATAAGTCTGTTCCAGCTTGTTCCATGGGGTGGGGGTGGAACATACGTGTTCCACTTTCTTCCACCCTGTTCATGTCTATTCCACATAAAAGTTTTGTCAAACATATGACAGTGATCATGTTCTGTTATGTCATGTCCAGTGTACCAAACGCACCCTTAGGGACTGTTTACTAACTGCTGACCAGAATGACTCGGTCAGCAGTCAGCATGTTTACCAATTTAAAAATCTGACCGAAAACTTACCAAGATGCTGACCGAAAACTTACCCAACCAGCACCAAAATGATGCTTACCCCAGTCAGTTTCAACGTTTCCATAACTGCCCTTCCCAAAATGTCGTGCGATTAGGTTTCACGCTCCTCTTCCCTCGCCGCTCCTCCTCCTCCCTCCTCTGTTGTTGACTCGTCGTTCTTTCTCCCTCGTCGATGTGGCCCTCCTTCCTTATCCCTCGTCACTCTCGACCCTCTTCATGACACTGCACCATCCTCACACAGTCACGCTTTGCAGGTTGATTCATCATCGTGAAGATTGATTTGACGTTTTGGGCTGCGATTTGGAACTGATTTCATCTAGGGGTTTTACGTGATTGAGTTCTTTCATCTGGACGTTCGTCATTTTGGGTTTGTTTTATGCATATGATGATGGGTTTTTAGTTAAATCTGAATTCATCTGGGTGTTTTGTGATTGGTTCCTTGGTCCATGGATTGTCATTTAGGTTCTTGATGATTTGAAGTCTCAATTTATTTAGGTTTTGTTATACGCTTGATTTCTCGATCTGGGTGTTCGAAATTTGGGGTTTTTTGGCTCTTGATGAAGGATCTTGTGTTATGGACTGTAGTTGAAATCAAGAGGGTGTTTGATGCTCAACAGTTTTTGGTTTGTATATTTTCTCATGATCACAAATCCAATAAACAGAGGCTCATGACTTGTTTAATGGAAATTCACCTTTGGGGTCTTGATTCACTACCAATAGAAATAATTACATTTTAGTTAATATATAATTACATAAGGGGTTAAAGTGGTCATTTTTTTGTTAGTAAGCGCTTACCAAAAAACAAACACTTGGTAAACAATCTTACCCAGACAACACTTACCCAGGACAACACTTACTCGGGACAGCACTCTTACCCGGACATTACTTCCTCAGTAAGAGTTGGTAAACGGCCCCTTAGTGGGAAAGACCAAAGCCAAAGTGAAATGACAAACGTGAGAAACCAAATCCGAGTTTCGTTAGTTTAAGGATGATATCGTTAAAATTGACAAATGTTATGGACCAAACACAAATATAAAAACGACAAACTACAGGGACAATAATCGTAACTTACTCAATGATCTAATTAAAAAAAAAAGGAAAAGACAAAAAAGGTTAACTAAATTTTTTTACTAAGTTAGTAAGAGGAACCAAAAATAAATAAAATACAACTATAATAATCAAAATTTTAATTAATTTTACAATAAAAACATAAACGACAGCTACAATTATAACTAGGGGTGCTCACGGGTTGGGTCGGGTTGAAGGCACTTTCACAACCCAACCCAATCATTGCGGTTTGAAAAATCTCAACCCAACTCAACCCAATCAAAAGTGCAACCCAACCCAACCCAACCTAAACCGTTCAGGTTGAGTTGGGTTGGTCGGGTTGAAACTTTTATCGACCATTTCACCATTTTACTTAGTTATCGTGTGTAAACAAATTAGTATATGTTTCTAAATATTTAAATGTTCAACCGATTTCTAAATCGTCTTATAAAAGATTTCTTATAAATATTATGTTTATATATGCGACATCAAGAATCAATAACAAGATTACTAAAATAACAAGTGACCAACAATTGTCTATTTATAAAATTTCAATATTAACAAGATTTCTTTGACGGTAACAAAATGATGGTAATAAGAATTCAAAATAGATTTAAATGTTTTTCACGGGTTGGCGGGTTGGGTCGGTTTGGTTTGGGGCTAACCCGTTATCAAACCAATATATGCGGGTTGGTGAAAAATAGTATTGATTATACATCGGGTTCGCTCGGTTTAAGTTTTTTGCCTCGGATTGGGTTGGGTTGGTCGGAAATTTGAGCGCCCCTAATTATAACTATTGACCCAACCAGCCAGCCATTTGATTATTTTAAAGTAATTTAGCAGCAATTATTTTTAATGATCCCCTCGTGGCACGAAACTTTGAATAACAACAACGTGGGAATTGAAATGATGATTGATTGATTGATTAATTAATTAATTAATGACAAAATGGCTTATTATTCAACCTCCTCAAGAATTATTTCTTTCTAAAGTCATTCAAAGGTTGAAAATTCATATTGTGATTGTGATTTTTTTTCTTTTGCAATATATCGTTTAAAGTTTCAAACCATCTCTAATAAAAACTTTTTTTCCCTTTCAAATATGTAATAATTCATCATTTCAAATTTTAAACAAAAAGTTCTTAAGCATATTTATTTTTTAACACCAAAAACTCATGCAAATTAATAATGATATATCAGATTTAGGGGTCGTTTACCAAAAACTTACTAAGAAAAGTGCTTACCAGTCAAATTTAACACTATCACTTACTTATCGGGTAAGATTTTAGTCCGTCAAATCGGTTTTGTATGCAACAATTCACCCTGTAAGCGTTAATCATGACACCATCACTTACCGGGGTAAGACTCTCGGTCATTTCATTCGTTCTTACCAGGTAAGATTTTTGGTCCTTACCATATCAATTCGGTAGGTAATGTGACTTGGTAAGCGCTTACCCGGATAAGTGTTTGGTAAACAGCCCCTTAGTGTCTATTGTTTATGACATCATTTTGGTGTTAAATTTGTTGTTTCATTGCATAAGATTTTGAAAAAATGGGATTGGTACATAATTTGGTGTTTCATTAATTAGTTTTTTGGCATGTATACATGATTAGAATAGACTACATTGGATATGACATAATTGGACAAAATTGGACAAAATTAAACATAATAGATAGAAGAAAGTCTATCTAATGTTTGGTATGCTTAGAACGGGATAAAACATGACTAGACAAATTGCTTCCAAAAGTTTTTTGGATGATAAAGCTCTTAAAGTTTCTAAAATCAGTTAAATACATTCTTATCACCTGTGAAAACAGGTTAATGTGATAAAAATTTCTAAAAAAAGTCTAAAAACCCAACAAACTATATGATTTTAAATGATTAAGTCTCTGAATTTGTTTAACAAACAAATCTCTAATTTTTTTTCCTAAATCTTTTTACCAAATAAATTCTAGAACTTTTTTTTTAATAAATAAATCTCCACTTTCTTTGAAAAAACAAAATAGTGAACCTAATTTGAATAAATAATCCAAAACTTTTTTATTGCACAAATTATTACAAAATTCTAGGGACTTGATTATTCAAAATTCAGGGACTTAATTATTCAAAATCAAAAGTTTAAAAGTAGTTGTGGTCGATGTGGAGGAGGTATAGGTGGTGGTGGGCGACAATCGATGGTGGTGGTCGGTGGAGGATGCCGACGGTGGTTGTGGTGGTGGCGATAGACGGTGGTGGTCGGTGGAGGATGCCGACAGTGGCTGTGAAGGTGGTGGAGAAGGTTGTTGTACTGGATGAGGAGGTGAAGGTGAGGGAGAAGGTTATTGTAGTGGATGAGGAGGTGAATGTAACATCCCATCCCAAACATACATCATATAACACAATTTACATCTCATCATAAGATAACAAAATACATATTATATCACATAGGTCTCTTAGTCTCAAAATTGTACAATACATATTTCAATACAAACTTTTTGCTAATAATTTACATCACAACTAAAAAGACTATTGATACAAAACACTTCATGAAACTTCATAAACACACAGCTTCCAAAAGCAAATCACAATTTATCTTTTCTTTTGCTCTTATTTGCTCCATGACTTGGAATACATATTTTTTTAAACAAAATGAGGGTTAGACCAATTGGTCTAAGTGAGAAAATCCCTGGCAGTCTAATAATTATTTTGTAAAACACAGATACACAACAAGTATATGAATACCAAGCATGACTCGTATGCATTGTGTACAATTCTTTCACATGGCCATATTAGTTGGTTGCGCTAAACCAACTAATCAATTTACTATGCTGCACTAAAATACAGCCAACTCCGTTGTCCCTCCGTACAACCAAACTCCATCGGCCCTAAGCCTGGCCAACGTGCACTCGTGTAGTGTAATGCTCATATAAATACAACATATATCTCAATATATCATATTTCAATTATAAGCACATCATCACACTACCTACTATATATTTATCCAGTATATATGTATTCCTGTTTGAAAATGACTAAAGTAAAACTCACCTGAAAGCAATACCCCACCTAACACCTTTTCTTGAAAACTTGCAAGAACCTTACTTTTCTACCAACTTTCCAAAATCTGAATTACACAAAATACATATAACCATTTACCACATAAAACTCAACGACAGGCTAAAAATCCTAAATAAGCCTATCATTCCCTTACCCAGAAAACATTCACAAATGCCCCCCCCCCCCCCCCCCCCCCCCCCGCCCTCTTTCGGCGACTTAGCACGGGGGTAATCCGAGAACTTATCCGGATAACTTACCCGGAAATCTCAAATCCGGAACTCAAACCCGGGAACTTTCCCGGAAACAAACACCCGGAATCTGGAAATAACTTGTCCGGACAGCCTATCCGGAAACCCCATCCGGAAACTATCCGGACAACATCCGGAAAATCCAAAGAATCCGGATAAATCGAAAACAAACCCATAATCCATCGAACTTAAATAAGAATCAAAATTTGAGATTCTAAACCGATAGAAACTTAATACTAACGATTATTAACACAAAATGAAAAGAAATTATACCTCAAATCGTCTCAATCGAACTTTATCCTTGGCCCTAATCGATCGATAACCCTTTCTTCTTTCGACTCAACACACATACACCAAAATAGAAACCGACTATAATGAAAAATCAAAAGAAGGTGATTCTATTTATAGGGATGCCAAATTGCGATTGAAGGTTCGAACTTTACTAAAATGACGGATACACCCTTAAACTTATAAATCGATCCAACTCGCCCTAAATTAATAAACGAACTTACCCGAGACATTACAGTAAATGTGATGGAGGAGGTTGTTGTAGTGGAGAAGGTGAAGGTGGCTGACGGTGGTTAGCGATGCCTACCGGTGGTCACCTATGGTGGTGGCGGCAATGATGGACGGTGGTGACCATTAAAATAAATATTATATTAGTGTATACTTGTTTTTTTAGTTTATGTCTCATTGTCTTATGTTGTTCCACATATCTTGGTGAAACGAGAAAAAACATTTTCCATCCCATCCTTTCCATGTCACTGTCCCATATCATGCAAAACGTGAGAGGGTGAATTTCTGTCATTGTCACTGTTCCATATCACGTCAAACGTGAAACGGTCAATTTCTGTCACATCCCATGTTACATCAAACAAGATACATTGAATTTTTCCCGTCCTATCACGCCTCATATACACGTACATGGATTCGTGATAAATAATTTCATAGTTTATAATTGTATTAATTTTTATTTGTGTTTATTTATTTAAGGTTGATGATACCAATATTTGAATAAATAATTAAACAGTTGTTGCAATAAAACTACTTATTTGATTAATGTATAGTTATCTAAATATATTTAATTTTAATACAATTATTATTCGATTATTCAAATCATAACAATCTATATTATATTATAAAGTATTTAGAAAAACTCTTAAAAACAAATTCTTATGCATCAACTACTATTTATTGATGCGTATTATTTAAATTCAGAATTACAAGTAATGATGTATAAGTGCATCTCCAATGGGGTCACTAAGGGGCTGTTTGGCAGTTGTTGAATGGTTTAGTGCAGGATGATTAAGTGGTCATAATGATTAAGAGGCTCTTATGATATAGTGCAAAATGAAATATGGTTGTTTGGTAATTGTTTAGAATGAAATTAAAGTGCTGAATGGTTAAGGAGTCCCCAAGATACAAAATCATTAAAAGGGTTTTAACCATTAATTAACATGCAGATTTTTTTGCCAAACAAGATTCACCTCTTAACGATTCAGATGTTGCCTCTTAATGGAACTATTAAGAGGTAAACAAACAGCCCCTAAATCTTACACTAATTCTAATTTTGGTGTAAATTTGGCCATTCCCTAGGCAAATGCACCCTTAAAAGTTGACAAGAGTAAAATCCTAGAAAAAATTGAAAAGACAAAAATTTATTAAGTCATTATTATTAATAAGTAGGTATTTAATTAGTAATAGATAGGTGTTCTAATAAAATCACTCAATATTTTTTATTTTATTTATGATATATAATCGCTCGAGGTGCATAGCTAGGTAATGAACGAACATACATTGCCTAGCTTTGCTAGTTGATAGGTAGATGCTTTTTCATCTACAATATGTGTGCCGTGTGGGTGTAGGGGCCATTGTTGGCTCGTGTTTTACGAATTGAATAAGTAGGGAGAAATTATTTAATATTCAAATAAGGATTTGGGTTCACGTGACATCGACATATTTTTTTTAAGACTGAGACTAAGTTTTTACACTTAAAATTTTACAGCAAAACATTGTGAATGTAAAAAAAATCCGAACGTTCACAGCAAAAACACTGTGAAGCTTCAAGTGTAAAAACTTGGTTTCACCGGTCTCACGAAAACAGACTGATCTCACATGATCCCAAGTTTTCAAATAAAATATCATTTTCATCTACTGTTTATAATTATTTTTTGTAATAAAACAATAAATTTTATGTATTTTATAATAAGGACATTCGATGATCATGATTAAGATGGTAACTTTTTCCATAGATTAGGTGGAGAAATTAAACATAAATACTAATTCAAAATCCGATAGCTACTAAATAGCCATAAATTCTTTGGACATATTATTCATGAAATGTCGGGCCAATGTATTATTGTATTTGTTGCATCTCTTACATACCAATGTGCATATGTGAATAATGTGTGCATAATCTAAGATGCATATATGCATTACCTCATATGAATGTATTCATTATATGCATATGTATATGCACATTGTTCACATATGCACATTAGTTTGTTCACATATGCACACTGGTTTCTAAGGAGTGCAACAAATACATGGTTTGCATTTTACGGAGCCTCTTGTATAGTATATTTTAAAATATTTAGATTAATGGATCGTTTACCAAACGCTTATCCGGGTAAGCGCTTACTAAGTCACATTACCTTACGGATGAATATGGCAAGTACAGAAAATCTTACCCGGTAAGAGCCAATGTAAGGACCGAGAGTCTTTCCCGGTAAGTGACGACGAAGACTCTTACCACGGTTAGCGCTTATCGAGAAAATTGTTGCATACGACATCGTTTTGATGGATTAAAATCTTATCCGGTAAGTAAGTGGTAGTGTTATATTTACCGATAAGCGCCTACCGAGGTAAGCATTTGGTAAACGGCCCCTAAACTTTCAAAATTATAATATTATGGGAAAATTATAAACATTTAACTTTTGTTTGAATCTAAAACATTAATTGTACATGTTATATGTGTGTAAGGGGTTGTTTGGTTTTTTTTATTAAGTCCTGTATAGATAAAGTTGTCCGTACGGATCAAGTAAAATTGTTGTTTGCTTGTCGTGCTGAATAAACTGTCAATGACATATAATAATCACATTTATGTAATAACCCAGTTTAAAATAAAGGAAATAAAAATAAATTAAGTTCAATGGCTAAAGAGTGAAAAAAATAAAGTTTAGTGCTCTTGTGGTTTTGGTATAAAATGAAGAGGAAACCCTAATAGCCCTGATTGGACTCGTGTTACTGTGTGCGGCTGAAGGTGAAATTGGAGAAAGTGCAATGGATTGGAGTGCATGGATTTTCAAGGGTCACAGCATTCAAGGTAATCACCCTCACTTGTTTTGCATTCCTTTGGATATTGAGTTGAGTGAATGCTTGTGTGTGGGTCAGTGAGGAACCGATTAATCTCGTTTTGATTGAAATCGTGATTCTGAGGGCCGATAAAACCCTGTGGGGAAATCGCCCAGGTTCCTCTTCCGGAAGAACGATACCGGATCCCACAAGGGGAGTCCGGAAGAATGATATCGGATCCCGCAAGGGGAGTCCGGAAGAACAATACCGAATACCGCAAGGGGAGTCCAGAAGATGGGACTGGATCCGGAAGGACCGGAACCGGATCCGGAAGGTTGGGACCGGATCCGGAATGGACCGGAACCGGATTGTGGGAGCGGGTTCGGCGGAGAACCGGATTTAGATCCGGTATGGGACTGGAATCCATGTATTTTTATAGGATCAGGAGTAGAGTCCGGGACTTTGGTTCCGGGTTCGGTTTTTCTGTTGAGTAAGTTGTGGGGATACGTTTCGTTATTGAGAGCGACTTGTAAAACCTTATTACTCTTAATCTTTTCAACCGCTTAGGTATTCCAAGTGAGAACCCGGAAGCTACGGGAGAAGTATTGTGCAAGTCACCAGGTGAGTTTTTCTAACTAAAAATACGTGTTTTACAAAACGTGTTTTCCAAAGTAAGTACAGGAACAGAAATGCCATGTTTTATTACATGATTATGCTTGTGTGTAAGTTTATTTGAGATGTATGCATACATTGTGGTCAGACGTAAATTGACTAAGTCGGGGGGTGGGCCCGCCAGTGCTCATACTGGGAGGAGTGACCCGTTTATGCCATGGGAGGAGTGACCCAATAAGGCAGTGTGAGACTGACACATTGTCACTTCCGAGTGACTTCAGTGTGCCATTTACGAGTGTGATGTTGTTTAAAAGTTTTTATTCAAAGTTGCTTTTGAAAGTTATGAGCTGTTTTAAATATGTTTTGAGAACTGTGGTATTGAGGGAGCTCACTAGACCTCATGGTCTAACCCTCACATTTTCCAAACTAAACCTTTTCAGGTAAGCACTTAGTAGAAGGCTCTAGTAAGGGCAAAAAGAAAGCGTGAGCGTGAAGCGTTGGACTAGAAAGAAGCAGTTTTACTTACTATGTCAAACATAGTCTTTAGAAATCTCACCTGTGTAATAGGTTGTTTCCACCAACCTTCTGATGTACTCGTTGTATGAAGATGATAAGATGATCGGGTATTCGGGTTTTCCATTTTATGTTGTTTTCGGGTTCGGGGCGGTTCGGGTTTGCACACCCCTACGATCAGATGTTTTATAATTGAGATAGTTTTTTTAGAACATCTTATCTTTTAATATGGTATGAACTAATAAGTGATAACCATATCTCTTAATTCTTAAATCTCCTCTTATTTCCGGCAAGCACCATTTTTTCGATTTCAACGCTGGTTTTGGCCCATATGCATCCCGAATTTGCAAAAATGCAAATCAGGAAGATTGTCGACCTGTGTATGCTTTCCAGAATATCTTGAATCGCTTAAATCGGGGAACCACCGTGTGAGATATTATTATTAAAACTCCACAGTCTTACAAATCTGCCACATCATTTTTTTGTTTATTTTTTTCGTTTCGTCTTTCGATTATCGATGCTCATTTCAATTGACGTATTTAAGTTGATTGTTTATGGATAAATAGATAATTATAATTATACATATTCAGATTTTGTTAGTTACAAAAACAAACAGTCTTATTGATTCAGATTTCAGACTTCAACACCACCTCTTAAAAAATAAGAAGTGAAATCAAATTTCAGATTTAAGCACCACCTCTTAAAAATAAGAAATGAAATCAGATATCAGATTTAAGCACATCTTAAAAAACAAACCTCACCACCTCTTAAAAATAAGAAATGAAATCAGATATCAGATTTAAGCACATCTTAAAAAACAAACCTCACCTAAATCTTATGCCTTGCTCTTATGATTATAAAAAGGAATGTGTTTGTCTATATACTTATTCCATGTAAATATTTGTTTTTGTTATGGATGGTCGAACAAGCAACTAACACCGCCGTTTCACATGGATAGATATTTATCTAACATAGATACAAATGTAGGCATGGGAGGCTATTTGCACCAAAAAAAGTGCTAAGGCCATCTGTATCGCCCTCGGGTACGGGATCGGGTAAGGCCGAGGTGGCAAGCGGGTTCGGGGGACATCGGGTAGCGGTAGGGGGGGTCGGTCGGGTAGGGAGCGGGTTCGGGGAGCGGTTCACCAACCCGATGATACTCGTTCATATTTAATTTTTTTTAATTTTTTTAAACAATACCGTTTACCAACGGCTATTTTACAATATATTTTTTTATTTTTATTTTTTCAAATTATACATAATATATATATTAACCTATACCATCTTATTTTTTCACACCAAAACATACTTTCTTCCATTTCTCTCAAATTCAATACCTTCTTCCATTTCTCTTAAATTTCATCATGAATCCAAACACCAAAAGTTGGAACTCGAACGAGAAAAACGATATGAACAAGACTTCGAGTTTTTCATAGCCCCGCATGATCACCTTTCGGGAGATGTTTTGAGGTCTACTTTAGCAAGAAAAGAGAAAATTAAAAAATATCATAATTTTTAGTGTTTTGTATATTTTGTATATTTTGTAATTTTTATTTTTTTAGTGTTTTGTATTTTGTATTTTGTATTTTGTAATTTTTAATTTTTTAATGAATGATATGAATTTTTATTTTTATTATTTATCTTATTTTTATTTATTAAAAATATATAAATATTTTTATTTTGTTAAATAATTAAATGTATAAATAAAAGAATTAAAGAAGATGAGGTGGCAATTGGGTTCAGTGGGTTAGCGGTACTCCACTTTTGGGTAAGGACGGTAGGAAAGAGAAAAGCTGATGTGGCGCTGAGATGGCAAATGGGTTCATTAGGTTCATTGGGTAGTGGTACTCATGGTCTAAGGGCACCAAAAAATGATTAGTTTTTTTTTTTGTTTTTTTTGTTTTTTGTCTTTTTGTTGTCTTTTCTTTTTTCTATTTTATTTATTTGTATTATATATTTTTATTTAATTGTATTATATAGTTTAAAAGAGTTTGTTTTTCTTTTACCTTTTGGTTTTATTTAAAAATAAATAAAAAATTATAAATATAAATATTACTAATTTTTTATAATTATATAGTTATAAAAATAAAACATAAACATTGCGATTTAACATATAAATAGAACATAAAATAATCTATATTACATTCGATTATTCTAAAATAACATTATCCGTAGTACAATTAACACGTAAAAGTCGCTCGTACTTCTGTATTCGATCTGAATACGGGGTAGCCCATCCTGCAGCACACAGATAACTGTAGTGGAAAAAATGTGGTACAATAGTAGGGAACGGGTATCCTTCTGTCATATCTAATTTCACATAATGGTTACCATTAACGTACCCAATTGTAAAAGCAACATGTTGATACCACGCTGGCGGAGTGGACCTAAGCGGCAAGTACGTCCCACAGCCTGCCATATTTATAACGTGTAATATCACATTATACTTTGAAGCAATCAAGACACCTATTTCAGGCATTGTCATCCAGTGTTCAACTTGTGCACCTCGATCTGATTGAAAGAAGTTTAAAGTGTTGTAAACAATATTCCAATATTGACCTCCAAAAACATTGATGTATTCTGTCTTGTGTGTATCTAACTCTTCCATCAAGTTAAACCGAATTGTGGGTCATGCATCTTCATGAAGACCGAGACAGACAACTATTGCTCGGAATCCACAATTTCCATCACCTCTCACACCATGTACATGCGTAATGTAAGGGTGAAACATCTTTGGAAATTGATTAATGTATGGATGTGCATTATAGTTTTTGCCCATGAAAGAACTGTGTCTTGGTGGTTCCTGGTAACTCATTTTTTCCAAGTCAACAAATGTTGACGTGTTCGAACTACTACGTCTAAGGGGTCTTTCACTTGTAAAAGACGGGTCAGCATGAGTTGCAACAGACGGATCAACATGAGTTGCAAATGAGGGATCAACATGAGTTTTTCTGAAAAGCTTATCCTTCAACGAGGGCCGTCCACGAGTAGTCTTGTTAACAACAGGTTCACGAACCCATGTTTTTTATGCACTGGCTATCTCTTTTATCTTCCTCAGAAAACTGAACTTACCAGATATCGATTGCTTGTTTACATCAAATTTAGTGTTTAGTGTCATTTACATCAAAGTTAGTGTTTAGTGTAAGATTTAGTGACCCAATTGGAGATGGTCTAATGGAACATTTTAGCATAATGAGATGTAGGGGCCAAAATCAAGAAAAACTACAAACCATATGGATTAAATCCGTAATTTATCATTTCTTGTAGTTACAAGTTGTTCAAAATGGTTGAAAGTTGAAAAGACCATAGCAGAAAAGGACGTGTACAAATTTGGCTGGTTTTGAAGATGGGGGACATGTTTGTCCATATTTGGAATTTTACTCTCCATCAATTATTGACCATTTTTGTTGAAAAAGTATTATTACTATTTATGTTCATTTAATGATGAAATAGATATCTACATAAAAATGTCACCCAACTATAATTGAATGAAATAGAAATTTATAAAAATTACATATATATCTATACTATCTTATAAAGCATATAGACTAAAAGTCTTAAAGTCTTAAATCTTTTTTTATTTAAAAATTAATTATATTCATTTTCTTCTTATATTTAAGCATGCTGATTCTGTTTTTTCTATTATTATTTTTAATAAAACTGAAAATTAATTGTTGTAGTTATCTTTTCCTATCTTTCTAACAACTTAAACTCAAATCTTTTTTTATTTAAAAAATTAATTAAATTTCTTTTCTTCCTTTATTTAAGCCTGAAAAATATATAATTATTTTGAAAAAAATATATGATTATTCATGTTAGAGAAAAATATATTAAAATTAAAAATCCAACAAACAGATTATTAAATCATTTATGAAACTTGAAAATTTCGAAAAACTATTTATGAAACATAAAAATCTTGAAGTTTTTGAAAAAATAATTTATAAAACTCAAACAAACAGTTTATGAACATGAAAAAATCGAAAAAACGGTTTATAGAAGTTAAAAAAATTCATATAATACACTATAATTTAATAAAAATAATTAATGTGATTACATGAATATAAAAACAATTAATTACGGTCACATGATATATTTTCAAAAGTCTTAAAGTCTTAAATCTTTTTTTATTTAAAAAATTAATTATATTCCTTTTCTTCCTTTATTTAAGCATGCTGATTCTACTTTTTCTATTATTATTTTTAATAAAACTGAAAATTAATTGTTGTAGTTATCTTTTCCTATCTCTCTAACAACTTAAACTCAAATCTTTTTTTATTTAAAAAATTAATTAAATTCATTTTCTTCCTTTATTTAAGCCTGAAAAATATATAATTATTTTGAAAAAAAATAAGATTATTCATGTTAGAGAAAAATATATTAAAATTAAAAATCCAACAAACAGATTATTAAATCATTTATGAAACTTGAAAATTTCGAAAAACGATTTATGAAACATAAAAATCTTGAAGTTTTTGAAAAAATAATTTATAAAACTCAAACAAACAGTTTATGAACATGAAAAAAATCGAAAAAACGGTTTGTAAAAGTTAAAAAAATTCATATAATACACTATAATTTAATAAAAATAATTAATGTGATTACATGAATATAAAAACAATTAATTACGATCACATGATATATTTTCAAAAGTCTTAAAGTATTAAATTTTTTTATTTAAAAAATTAATTAATTTTTTTTCTTCCTTTATTTAAGACTGCTGATTCTGCTTTTTCTTTTATTATTTTTAATAAAACTGAAAATTAATTGTTGTAGTTATCTTTTCCTATCTCTCTAACAACTTAAACTCAAATCTTTTTTTATTTAAAAAATTAATTAAATTCCTTTTCTTCCTTTATTGAAGCATGTTGATTCTGCTTTTTCTTTTATTATTTTTAATAAAACTGAAAATTAATTGTTGTAGTTATCTTTTCCTATCTCCCTATCCCTCCGATAATAATTCAAAATTCCTCTCTCTCTCTCTCTCTCCCTACTATAATAATTCAAAATTCCTCTCTCCAATATTAATTCAAAATTCCTCATTTTCTTTCCAAGACCTGCTCAATATCGCTCCCTCCCAATGTGACGACTCAATTCACTACAACGATTCAAGCTCCCATGTGATTGATTCGTCATTCAGATAATATAATTATATTCATAGGGTTTTCTCCTGGTACGATTCAAGCTCCCGATGGTTTAACTCTCAATCCTCTCATACGATTAGGGTTCATTACATCCCTCTTTCTCTCATTTCTCCCGTCCCCAATGTCTCTAAAATCGATAGGGTTCATCTCCATCTCTCTGAAATCTCGGCTTTGAAATATTTTGACGTGAAACATTTTGATTTTGCTTTGAATTTGGGTTCACAGATTAGGTTCATCTTCATCACTGTATCTCCATCGCTCCATCTCAGGTAAAAAAAAATCAACCTCAATTTTTAATTTTTTTGATGTGAACCATTTTGATTTTGCTTTGAATTTGTGTTCACGGATTAGGTTCATCTTCATCACTCCATCTCCATCGCTCCATCTCAGGTAAAAGTTTTAACCTCAATTTTTAATTTTTTTGATGTGAAACATTTTGATTTTGCTTTGAATTTGAGTTCACAGATTAGGTTCATCTTCATCACTCCATCTCCATCGCTCCATCTCAGGTAAAAAGAATTTCAACCTCAATTTTGAATGGTTGAAATGTGAAACATTTTAATTTTGCTTTGAATTTGGGTTCACAGATTTGGTTCATCTTCATCACTCCACATCTCCATCGCTCCATCTCAGGTAAAAGAATTTCAACCTCAATTTTGAATTTTTTTTGATGTGAAACATTTTGATTTTCCATTGAATTTGGGTTCACAGATTAGGTTCATCTTCATCACTCCATCTCCATCGCTCCATCTCAGGTAAAAGAATTTCAACCTCAATTTTGAATTTTTTTGATGTGAAACATTTTGATTTTGCTTTGAACTTGGGTTCACATATTACGTTTCATCTCCATGGCTCCATCTCAGGTTTAAAAAATCGATTTCTCCATCGCTCCATCTTAGGTAATATCAGTTATAAAATTGTTTTCCTAACTTTGAGTTTGTAATTTTGTAATTGACCCCCTCCCTATATGAACTTTGGTGATCTGTTGGCATTTTGACATAATATACAACAGATGGTATTGGGTTTAGTGTTCTGATTTTTTTAATTTGGTCCTGTTCAGATTTAAGACGAGTCTTGATGGTACCTTCGTATTTCATTTTCATTTGCATGATGTATCTGTCTTTATGTAGTGGTTTTAAATGTGCATCTTTAGGGTATGTCATAAACAAGGCACATTTCGACTTAATTTATTTTGGTCTTCTTCTCAACTATAGACAAGAGCATCACCACAATAAGGAGGTTTCCAAAATGAACGTTCTTGTACTTTTAACAGCATCAGACATTGTGTGTTAATTATGTTGGTTGCTAGAATATTTATTAAGTCAGTGCTTATTTGGTTGTTAATATCTTGATTACTTTAGTTGGTCACCGCTGTTTCTTTCAGCATGCTACCTTTATTCATATGTCTCGATTTAAAAGGACTTAACGTCTGTCGTTTTTCCAACAAAACTATGCTCTTATTTGTGTTCTTGGTTTTTGAGCTGAAGGTGCTTTTGGATTGCTTAATTTCTTGCATTAGTCTTTTGCTTCAATACCAGGTTCTTCCCGAGAAGATGTTCTGTACCAGGTTCAATACCAGGTTCTTCTCACTCCCGAGAAGTGTTTTGTCGCCATTTATATGTGGTTTTTGCTTTTTCTGATTTCTAGCATCGCTCTCACTCTCCACCCAGGTTCAATACCTTTATTTCTCTTCAAAATAGTCGATGGATTGTCGCCATATATCTCTAGACTTCTTATTTTCTGATTTCGAGTTGGACTTTCTGCTCGTGTTTTCTCTATCTATCTCTGTGATTAAGGTATGTTTCTTGATTTATTTTGCTTTAGGTGTGTTTGCATAAAAAAACAGATGTATTTTGACCTAGAATGTCAATGGGTTACATTCAAGAGATTATTGATGTTGGTTTTAAATTTGGTCCTGGTAAGATATGACAATGTTTTAGTGATTCTTTGGAACAGTTTTTTAATTTCTTGTGAAAAATCTTTGATGAGCTACAGTGTTTAGTGTTCTACTGTTTCTAAAACAGGTACATGAAAGACGATAGGTGAACTGGCGGCAATCCGAAGTCATTCTTGCCTAGAGTTGGACAAAAATCTTACCCAATACATAAGTGATCAAATGTGTATTGGCTGCTCCCGGTAAGATGATTTTTGTATCTTACCCAATACAAAAATCTTACCAATCCACAACTGCCATTCACAAGTGTTCAAAGTTTCTCACTGATTTTCGTTTATAATCCAGTTTAGTTTGATTTCTCACTGATTTTCGTCTTCATCGCACACCCAACAATCACAATTTGGTCGCCGAAAACGAAACCAAAAGAGCAAAATTGACATATCATGTTGTTTCATGCTAACCTTTTGAAGATTTGTGTTATAGATGGGTCGAGGACTGATTTTTACTGCAATATTTGTTATACTTTTCATCTACATGTAAGATCTCATCTCCAGGTAATATATTATAGTCTCTTAACCTTTTGAAGATTTTTGTTGGGGTTAAATACCGATTTGTGGGAACACTACACATGTCGACTTCTTGTAGATGCATCTTCTTTTGAGTAGTATGATCTCTCATTTTTTTTATTTTTTGTTGATTTAAACTACATCTTACAAAGTTGTGATATATTCTGCATCTTTAATATGTTTTGACAGTGCTCCATTTGTGTTTTCTGGTTTTAGTTCCATTTGAATCTATTTTTGTTTGTGGTCGATAAGTGATGATTTTTGATATTTTATCGAATTGTTTTCTCTCTGATTATATGTTATTTGTTACAATTCAAATTTCTTTTGTTGATATAGTTGGAGAACAAGAAAGATGTTTCATAAGTGAGGATAATGATTTTGGCAATGTGGAATGGTATAATTCTGCATTTTCTTTGAATGTTATGATCGTTGTTATTATGTAATTATACGTTCTTCATCTTGATTTTTCATGGCTCGATTTTGTTCATTTACCTGCTTATCTCAAATTTTTCTCTCACATAACTGCTTATTTTTTCTGGTGATCATTGCTCCATCTTGTAGGATCAAAAGAGAACCAAACGGAGGTCTCTATTTTCCATTTCAGTTAAAGTTAATTGGTTTCTTACATTATCAAACTTTTAGAAATTTCTACATCTCAAGTTTATCATAGCTTTTCCATGTCAAATGTGAAAACGGAGGTCTGTATTCCCCATCAGATTTTTTGCAAGTCAAATTGAAAACAAATCAACTTTGTCTTCGTAAGTGGTTGGAAAATGGTTAATTTTTAAATTGTATTGCATCATTTTGAACATTAATAGGACATGCTTAGTTTGTTTACATGATTTTTAGCCTAGCGTATATAATCATATGATAGAGGGAAGAAATGTTGCTATTAATTTGTTCAATATGTCTAATGTCACCATGAATGCTATTTGTTATTTTGAATATTTCTTATTTGCTTAATGTACATCGAGAAGTTACAGAGATAATTTGTCAACAGTTTGATTTTTTTTTCTTTTTTGCATTCTGCAGTATTTATGTGGTGTTGTTAACAAATTATGTGGATGTAGTTGGATGGGAAGATGTATATTAAGCTATATGCATCATTTATCATGTATGTTGCTGCTGTAAGCCATGCCATGCTGAGGTGAGATGTGATTCTTTGGAACAATCAGTGTTATTAAACACTAGGTAGGTATTGGAGTAGAGATGCTTTAGCATTACCACGGTTAGTGCTTACCAAATGAATTGTTGTATACGAAATCGACTTGGTGGACTAAAATCTTACCCGGTAAAAATGCGACAATGTAATTTAGTGGTAAGCGGGTAATAACTCTTACCTTGTGAGGGTAATTTAGTGATAAGTGGATCCAGAATCTTACCCGGTATGTGAGGGTAATAACTTTTACCTAGTAATACTGGGTTATAAAAGTATACCAATAATTCATTTTGATGCTTGAGAATGTTACCCCATAATTTTTTTTTGAAAGGCAAGTATTATTATTAAACCAGTCAAAATAGAGAAACAACCGAACCAGACAAAGCCCAAGCAACAACATACAGGAATACCGGAAAAATACCCGGCCAGATTAAGCCCCCATGGATTACCAGTAGTAAGCCACTACGAGAGCTTAATCAAAACAGCCAAGCCGAACCAAAAACAAGCAGCAGCCATCCTGGACAACCATTGCTTAAACCATACAGCCAACACAGTGGCTTTGCCCATTCAGCCCACGCCAAACAGCCAACAGATCAGACCTTCGATCATATAATTCAGTAGTACCGAAAAAGCAGCTTAATCCGGGCAGAGAACTCCAAACAGCCGATAACAACATCTTGAAGCAGGCCTTGCTCGAACAGTTCAGAAAGGTACGTGATCGCAGGCCCAAAACCCGAACAGTAGCTACAGCACCACCTACCTAAACTGAACAAAACAGAAGCGAAACGAGGCTACAAGCGCAACAAACTGTCCGGATCAGAGAGCCACACCTTCCAATCAATCTTCTTATCTCGACTCCTCTCGAAGCTCCTTCTTTGAAGTTCAAAGAATGTTACCCCATAATGTGAGTTGAGACTTTTGCCAATTAAGCGCTTATCCGGTAAGCATTTCGTAAACGACCCTAACTTTTAATACACTTACCATTATTAAGCGTTGTTTTATTGTATTTAGGTTCTAGCTTGATTCTGCTATGACAATCATTAAAACTCTGAGATATTGGAACCTGTGTTATCGTTTACATTTATTTAATATTTGCATCCCGCCGCATTGCGCGGGTATCCAACTAGTATATATATATATATATATATATAGACTCTCTCTCTTCTCAATCTTTGACCTATATACACACCTATCTTTTGACAGAAAGTGTGTGTATTTTTTTATAGCTATGCTTCAAAAGAGATCACATGAAAAATGAACAGACATGTGCAATACCACAATAAAGAAACATTTAGGAAACCCTAATTTGAGGGGTGGGAAAGAAGAGGACATACCTGCAAATTGGAGCTTGCAAAAGTTAAAAGAGAGAGGAGGGGTGATGTTCTGGAGCTTGCAAAAGGTAAAAGAGAGAGGAGGGGTGAAGTTCTGGAGCTTGCAAAAGGTAAAAGAGAGAGGAGGGGAAACAAAGAGTATTTATTGGATGGGAGAAGGGAATGAAGTAAAAAAAAACAAAGGTAATAAATCTAAAATAGAAGAGGTACAATTTCAATTCATATTATTATACAAGATATATATGATCACTGTACAAAAACACCATCTACTAGAAAATATGAATACCACCAAGGATAATTTACTCAATCAAATGAAAATTATTTTAAGATCAACCATGGAAGGGACATTTGACTAACATAAAGAAAAACATATTTTACAAAGTTATAATAAATTCAAAAGTTACAAATTTATAAAATAAAATAAAATCAAAAGTTACAAATTTTATAAATTTATAAAATCAAAACATATATAAAATAAGATCAACCATGGAAGGGACATTTGACTAACATAAAGAAAAATATATTTTACAAAGTTATAATAAAATCAAAAGTTAAAAATTTATAAAATAAAATAAAATCAAAAGTTACAAATTTATAAAATCAAAACATATATATATATATATATGTGCTAATTGCACCAAAAAAGGGTGTTGAATGCATTTTTTTGTGCCAAAATAATTGGCACAAAAAACAATGCATTCGACACCACTATTTTTTGTGCAATTAGCACTCCCCTTTGAATAAATCTTTGAAAAAAATATATATCCTGTCATATTGTGACGTACAATTAATTCATGAAAAATCATTATTGATTTACATTGAATTGTTTTAAGTATCGCAATGCAACGCGATATATCTCGATTTTTATGTTTTATTTTATTTTTTGTTTTCATCAATTTTATAATACAATTTTATGTGATTTTGAAAAAGTTATCATGTTTTTATAGATTTATTAGTTTAATTTTTATTTTATTTTATTTAGGTTTAATAATATAATGTTTTTTTTATAAAAATAATAATTAAATATTATGTTTGAATTCAATGATTATGTTAATTATATTTTTGATTATTCATATTTAATATGAGATGTTTATCATGTATTTGATTATGTTTATCAGTTATTTATAAATTAAAAAAATGGAGCTTTAAACACTTATACCCACACATCAGTTACTTGTAATTTTGAATTTTAAGTAATATGAATTAATAAACAGTACTTGATGTATACAAATTTATTTTTAAGAATTTTTTTCAAATATTTCATAACATAGTATAAATTTATATGAAAATGATTTGTTAAACGAAGAACTGATTGATTTATGTTGAATTATTTAAGATATTTGTATGAAAAATATATTTTTATCGTTTATTGTTGGTTAGTAACAACCCCCATGAAATAAACCTACACTCACATGAGAAAGTTAAAACAATGCTCGTTATCCACTATGACAAACATGAAAATATGCGATGGAGAGGTTGTGTCGCAAGGTTGACTGAATGACTATTCCACATTTATCTTCATTTAAAATTTGGTATTATAGCATATCATCTGTATTATACATGTATATATACAGTTGAGTTTTGGTGAGAAAATAACTTACGGTGAGAAACAGTGACGGATTCAGAATTTTTATTTAGTAGGGGCACCTTTAAGGCAGATTAAATGCTTGCAAAATTGCTCGATTTGTTTTTAGCCTAATTTCATAGTTTCGAGAGGTTTTAAAGTTTTTTTTTGTTGATTTTTAATTTTTTTGTCAATTTCGAGTAATTTTTTCGATTTTTTAGTTGATTTCTAGAGGTTTTAACGTTCTTTTCGTTGATTTTGAGATACTTTCTTAGGTTTTCTAGTTGATGGGGGCACATGCGAAAAAAATACTCAGGGGAATTATGATAGAATAATAAAAAATGTTTTTTAGTGGGACCCATCCCCCACCTGGTGAGAAGCGTAAGAAATTGATCTTATCCATTGGTTGCACAGATGTTAGATACACCGAATCAATTCTCGTATCAAATTTGATTCACGAGTGAGTTTGAGATTAAAACTGATCAAGGGTCCAGATTCATTTCTCACGTTAACTCAACTTCTCACACTAGTTTCAAAGTTATCATAGTTTCAACTTTCATGGGTTTTCAAAATAAGGCCCTGTGTATATAGGTATATGTAGACACAAGATACAAAACGTACACCTTTAATATAACTTTTTGGAAAATATTACTTGAGCGATGATCAAACGAAAACAATATCTATTTAAAAGAACACGATAATATAACATGTTAATTAAAACAAATTAAAATTTTATTATTACATATATACTATAAATTTTGAATTTGTTAAAACAAGTTTTAGAAAAAATATATATTAACTTATGATTTTAAATAAATGTTACATACAATATGAAAAAATAATCAAATAATAATTGATAATTAAAATATATTCATTAATATTAAAAAAACAAATAAAAATAATTTATATGATTAAAAATAACTCTAAGTAGTTAAGATTTAATATCAATATATAATTAAAATTTAATTTATAAGTTCAGCTAATATTAATTAATAATAATTAAGAAATAATAATAAAGAACAATATTTGAATATTTACAAAAAACTACTGAAAAGCTATTTCAAGTAGCGTTTCAAAAAGTAAGCTTATGGTCATCCAAACATGTATCCATAGAAAAAACTAGTTTTTTTTTGCCAAACAATGCCTAAGTGTGACCATTTTTCCAATTTTATAGTCGGTGAATATGATAGAAAAACATAAATTTAAAAATTATCGTTTTTCAAATATGAAAATTATAATCAACTTGTAAGTTTTGTACCTAACTTCAATTACAGATTTTTTTAACTCAATTCCTCCGATCCGTTATTTTTCTAAAGTTACGCAAGCAATTGTGTACTTGATTTTCTTTGATTGTCTATTTAATTTATCAACCAATTTGCTTTTTATTTTTTATTTTTTTAAAAAAATTACAAGTGAAAATAAAGCCTTGGGTGGTAGTGTAGAAATTGGAAGGAGTAAGGAACGGTCAACAACGTAACGTCTATTCGGGAGAGAAAATAGAGAACACTGTAATGCACACGAGTTTTGACCAGTATATGCGTTCCACAAATTATGAATTGAAATAGACATGAATGAGTTGGTAATTTTTGTTTTATAAATGTTATTCGCTATATCAATTATTATTTTTAATTAGTATTCACTATTTAAATATCAAAAGCAATATAATAATTCTATAAATATTTATATAAGTCATATAAAAAATATGCTTATTTTATTTCATAAATAATTAAAATATGCTAAAGAAGTTAAATAAAAATTATAATTTAACTATTAGTTAATATTTTTAAAATAATGTCAATTAATTAGGATATGTAAGGTTGATCAATTTTGTTGTTATTCATATTATATGCAATGATTATTTAAAATTTAAGATTAACAAATTTTTTTCTTTTAAAACAAATTTAGAATTTATATAGTAATCAATTTTAGATTTTTGCAATTAACATATTAACATATTTAATTTTACTTTATTATCTTGTTTGTAATAATTAATATATTACATTTTTATAGACTTATTTAAATTATATTATAAAGTATTTGTAACTGACTATTTTACGTGTTTATAAAATATTTTTTATAAAAGATAATTTGTTCCTCAACTATCTTTTCCATTTTCTTATCTTAACTTTTCTCCTACATGATCATTAGTCTTAACATAAATACCAATAATATAAATTAAATTGATTTAAAGTATGTGAACCTAGTTTGGTATGAAACACTATACTTAATATAAAGTAGTGTATTATCATACTGATTTTTATATATTTATATAGTTTTTTATTTATTATTAATCAGTGTTAATAAACTACATTATCTATAACTTTTGAATTTTCCTTCTTTTTTAATTATAATTTGACAGAGAGCAGTGGCGTAGCCAGTAGGGGGTTAGCTGGTGCTGAGCGAATTTTGGAGTGCTTTAGGGAGTGATTCGTGAGTTTCGACTCTGAGAGAATTCTGGAGTGGCTTATTCACTTTTGTGTGTCGGGTGTTTATGTAGGTGCGCAGTTAGGGTGAAGTATCCTCAAGCGAGAACTTTTAGCGTGGACACCAGGTGAGTCTTTCTAAACCGAAGCTTTGATGATACTTGCTTGATTTGTTCGTACATTATATATATATATATATATATATATATATATATATATATATATCGAATTGCTTGTTTCCGTGTAGTTTAAGCTAGGAATGAGCCTCGCGTACCAATTTCCTGAATCGGTACCGTACCGAACCCGAACCGGTATCATGTAATCGGTCCGGTATTCGGTTCCAAAGATTTGACAAAATCGGGATTCGGTATCAGGATTTTCCCGAAAAATCCTGAAACCGAACCGGAATATTAATAGACAATGTTTTTTTAAATTTTGTAAGTATGCATAGCATCTCTTATGTAACAACCCAGTCTAATTAAAGCATACATAGCATTAATATTAAACAATTACAAAACTCGGTCCATAAAGTTTCATTACATCTGTCTAAATAACTTAGGTTGGCGGAAACAACCTATACACAACTGAGAATAACTACCACTAAAAGTATGAGTGGCACTGACTCGATCTGCATCTGTACTCTATCCTGCGCTTGCTCACTTACCGGAGCCTCCTACTATCTGCTTACCTGAAAAGGTTTAGTTTGAAAAATGCGAGGGTTAGACCATGAGGTCTAGTGAGTCCCTCCTGACAGTTCTCAAAATCATTTAAAACAGTTTTACAACTTTCGAATATCTTTGCAAAACTTTCACATAGCTTTTCATAAAAACTATCACATAACTTCACATAAAACTTCCACGGATAAATCCGCCCCGTAAATGGCATCCTGAAGTCACTCGAAAGTGACAACGAGTCAGTCTCATGCTGCCTTACAGGGTCACTCTTCCCATGGCATAAACGGGTCACACCTACCGGCACGAGCTGGCGGGCCACACCCCCCGACTTAGCCAATTTACGTCTCACACAATGTATGCATACATCACATATAAAACTTTAAACAATTTCCATGCAATTAAAAGCATAAGAATAAAACATGGCATTTCTCATCATGTACTCGCTTTAGAAAACACGTTCAAAATCACGTATTTTAGTTAGAAAACTCACCTGGTACGTTTACTTTCCTTTCCTACTACGTCCCGTACTCCCAATCGGTCTACCTGAGTGAAAGAATAAAACACATAAACTGATGACCCAACTGTCCGGATACAAGCTTACCGGACACCACTACTTTCCGGACAACCTTACCCTTACCGGACACCTCCTATATACCGGATACCTTTCTACTTACCGGATGAATACACAGTCCGGACAATACCCTACCCGGATAGTTATCCGGGAACTATCCGGAAACTCCAACTATGCGGACTCGTATCCGGAAACCACTGCAACCCAGACACTTACCCGGATACAATGTTCAGTACTTTCCGGACGTCGGCTGCGATGCCCATTTGGGATCAAAGCCTGCTAATATGCCCTTAATCCAAGTCGGATTTGAGTAAAACAACAACTTAACTTACTTATCTCATTAATTCACCAAACCCTTAGCTAATGTGCACCAAAAGGATGCTACATCCACCACATTAAACCTCATTTTCACCTCTCAAGAAAAACTCATAAATAACCCCAATGATCCAACTAAATAATCAATAATAGGTTTGATTAAGAAATTTACCTGGCAGAATTTCTTGTATGATTGCACTCCTACTGCACCTCTTCTTCCAATTTGATACTTGAAAACCTTCTTCTTCCTTTGTTCTTGAACTCCAATGAAAACTCTCTCTCTGCTCTCTAAATCTCTCAACAGCCGCCAACAATCAAGAGAAATGTACACCTAGGGTTTTGTGCCCCAAAACATTGGGTACTTATACCCCATCCCTTATTTACAATTAGCCCCCCTCAACTTCTAGTTTTTATTAAGATCTTCCCAATACTTGAAACTCTAGCAAATTTTGGTCTCGGTTACTACAACACTCCCCTCTCAAAAGAATTCCGTCCCCGGAATTCCATTTTCAAAAAGATGAGGCTACCTGGACTTTATATCTGATTCTACTTTCCACATTGCCTCTCGTCCCTTATGATACCTCCACTGAGCCTTCACTAAACGAATCTCTTTGTTCCTTGTCTCTCGTACATAACTGCCTACGATTTCTATTGGTTCCTCTTCGTACATAAATTTCTCGTCAATACTAACATCTTCCTACGGAATAGCCACATCGGTCCCGGCCAAACATTTCTTCAGGTTTGACACATGAAAATATCGGATGAACACTCTTTAATTCCTCTGACCAGTCTTACTTGTATGCCGCTGCTCTATCTCTCTCACTAATGACAAAAGTCAACTTCTTATCGTTTGCATCTCATTTCCCACATCGGTTCTCCACAAAAGAGACGTGCGTCACACTATGAATTTCTCTCAAAATCTCATCGAGTACCTCAAGATCGCGCACTATCTATTCAACTTTCATAACTTCGACGGATCCACAGACTTAGTCCACCCTACCCTTCTCTCAAACTTCAAGGTTCGAAAGTCTTATGTTTTTCAATCCAACCAACTCAGTTCTACTCGGTCACTCCAAACCGTTCTGATGGGAAACATAATCGTACACCATACATTGGAACCGCCCTCGGCGAGTCATCACTTTGCTATGACGTGACATCTTGTACTATTTACTTGCAACCCCTCCGAATACTATACTCGCTTAAATACCACTAGAAATCCAAGGTCAACCGCGCCTCTATTTGCTTGCTTCCGCCCTCACGTCGGGACTCACGGCTTTACAACACGCCTACTTACGGTCTCTCGTACCTCTTACTTCCTTAAAAGATGGAACTTGGCGGAAATTCCCCGTCGCTACAACGAGAATCTAAAACCAGGAACAATCACTCACTTGACCACTTGGCACAAGGCCGCCCTCGTACATCCCGACGAACTCACACCTAAGAGTTCCCTCCTCGGGTTACATGTAATTCTAGATCACTTCTTCCAACCGCTATACGTCTATGCAGATCATATTCCCTCTCCGGGTCACCTCGGCTACAGCTCGACAACTAATTCGTACGTTCTCACCACTTCATCATTTCACGCTTAACGTGACTAATCGCAGGAAACCTCCATAATTCCTTATTGGAAGGGTTCGCCTATCCGAAATGAACTTATCCTGAAGGCTCATTAATTCTCACTGCCTGCCACAAGCGTCCAGTCGTAAATAACGTAACTTTGATTACCCTCGCAAAACTATTCTCAATAGCTTATCACTGAACGACCAATTCGATTAAACATTTCTCACAAAGTCACTAACTTGACTCATTCAGTTGTCTTATCTACTTCTCTCCTGCACAAGATCATACACAATTCCCTTCCTCAATACTCTTTCCAAAGGTTCGCACACTTATCGATGGCGACTTATACACTACTCCACCCTTCGGTGCTACTGTCAAGCTTACTACCTCCAACCTACTCACTTGTTCCGACATACTATCCTCATCTCCCCACGTTAGCGTGGAGCACTGCCCACCAACATTACTTGCCCCTCTCTTCCGACCTTTCCACAAGCTGACAATACTTTCTCATTACTATACATAACCAAACGGTTGCACCGAAATTCTAACTTAAGGCATTCAACCAGGTCAACTTGAACTGACACCATCATTCGCTACTACTACACATTCTTTGATCTCCAACTATTACCCTCACGGAAAAATTCTTTCACACGCTAGAAACAATTCGCATTCTTTAAAGATTTAACATCTACTACCCCACTTCTTAGACTCACTCTCCCAACATCTTCTTTAATCCTCCAATGCTTCCAAACATACTTACTTAGAGGCTCACCCAACCAAAAACACTAGGTTTCCCATTTGGGTAACCACCCGCTACCGCTCCGATATTCTATTCCGATAACTAGCCACATTACTACGCCAACTTACAAACCACGTGCTCCAACTACTTGATTAACAAATCGTAGACCTCGCCCGAAATCCCTGAAAAACTTCCATCTGATACTTCCTCTCTCTAACATCACATCACACACTGGCTGGCACATTTATCTTGGCAATTGATGCCACTACTCGTCCGTACATTCTTCACCTATAACATCTCACTGCAGACTAGGTCTCTCATGGTCATTCGTACACAACTCAAACTTACCTTCATTTTCTCCCGCATAAATAACCGAGTCTATCTCGCTACTTTGTCTCTCTCCAACTCTAGTTGAACCACGACTCACGAGTTTCTAATTAACTCAACATACTCGTTTCTTGCTAGCTCTTTGTGATTCCAAACCATTACATAGACAGGGCACATTCCCTCACAGATCGACACAATCTATACACTCACTTCGTTCGTGCTAAATACTTCATCCTTTACGAACCCTTCACCTCATAAGTAAAACGCTTATCTAAAACAACAGTCTCTCACTAACTTAGCACCCCTACAAGGTGTTCTACCAACTTTCACTCTTCTGGTTCAAGTCTTCGGCCTCAACCATCTTACCCAGTTGTTGACTTCAACGTCAATAGTCAATCCGTAACTACTCTCTTAACCTATTCTTTATCATGGGTCCCTTACGGGACCTATTCCTTCCAACACATCATAATCAGCTTCATAATCCGTCGTCCTCATTTCCAAAACTTACTCATGTGACACCCAAAATTACAAGATCACCTTTTAAACTCTCATTCGACGTCGAGGATATTTCATTCCTACTTCACCACACTACTTATAACAAGTTGCTAATACCAACATCTAGATGACTTCTAGTCTTTCCTCCGGACACAACCGTCCTTCGACAACGGTAATTCCGGTCATCGAACAAGGGTACCGACCCTATTACAACCGACACTAAAGTCCACTTCCGACTCTTCCACTGCTCACCTCTCCTCGTGAACACGAATACCAAAACTACAAACATTCTCCCCTGATTTGTCCATCACCTCTCCACTCTAGGAGTTCTTCCTTAGCTTAAAAATGTAGTACTCTACGACCTAGTGAGTTCATAGCCTTCATGCATGACAACGCGATAAATAAATCATTTCACACTTTTTATCATTTTGAAGAACAACACTTGGAAAAACAACTTGGGTACACACGACCCCAACATTCTCATAACTCCAACGCCCTGCACAACGATCTCGAGAATCGTCTACATGCAACTTTCCGTAAAACTTAATCTTACTCAACCAAAAATATGTTGTTACGACGGAAATATATATATATATATATATATATATATATATATATATATATATATATATATATATATATATATATATTGAATGAAAATCTTTTCATACGACAACATTCTGAAAGGAATTACTGACACGAAGTAAACCAGTCGATTCTCACACTCATTTATATAACTTCAACATGTCATTACTTATTTTGGTTATAAAAATTTGGCATTCAGACGTTTCTTTGACATTTTGCAACAATTTATCTTATCATAAAAAGAGTGGAATATTTTGTAAATCGTAAACCTCAAGACTTCATTGTGCGATGTAAATGGATTTGCATTTTTCTTTAAACATACGCTTGCACACGCCGACTCATATTCGATCAAATTTGGTATTTACACATTTACTTTACTTATGAAAAATCTTATGTACGCATATACGAACTCAATGCATGAAACTCTACTTGCAATTGAAGGCTACTCGCTCAAACAAGGTCAATCGCTTCACTCACGCAGCTTATCATTGACACTCTACTTTCGACCAGAGGTCGCCCCCTCGGCCTTGCAATAACTTGCTATACATACATTCAACGGTCCACTTACTCAACCATTTCATACTATTTTCGCCTTGACCAATTCGTCTCAAATTATACTTCTACACGCTTTCAGTACTATACAGAAATCTCTCTTCAATGATCCTGTCACTGAACAACTCGACCAAAAAGCCAGGGTTCTAATCCTCAACTCGCTCTTGAATTGGCACTTCCAAGGTCTCGACACTGCCCTTCCTTACCATCCGAATCGATCCATCCCACGATTTCTAGAACTGTAATTCTCCAGAAACATGAGTCTTACTCAAAAATCTATCATTCATCCTCTTCGAATCCACGATGATCTACCTCTAGACGACTCATAACATTCTACACAACCTTTTCTTCTCTACGATGTATACATACATCACATCATAAATGATCTCTCATGATACCTCTCCAACAAGGGGTCTCAGTCTACCCTTCAGGGGTCTTGCTGACGTTCTAGATTACTGGAACATATAATACTAGCTTCAGACTACAACTCTGGAAGAATAAGGCAGATTAAGCACATACATGTACCTGTAAGTTCGCAATTACACTGGCCAGGTGTAATCCCAAACTTACCTTACATGACCGTCCTCGGTACCCTATTAGTCCTATTTTTATAATAGTGTCCTCCTAACGCATTTCCTGATTCTCAGTTGTGATTTCTACTCCCAAGTTTAAGTTTAGGCCCGTCCGGTCACCTAAATCCCTTAAACTATGGCTCTGATACCAATTGTAACAACCCAGTCTAATTAAAGCATACATAGCATTAATATTAAACAATTACAACACTGGGTCCATAAAATTTCATTACATCTGTCTAAATAACTTAGGTTGGCGGAAACAAGCTATACACAACTGAGAATAACTACCACTAAAAGTATGAGTGGCACTGACTCGATCTGCATCTGTACTCTATCCTGCGCTTGCTCACTTACCGGAGCCTCCTACTATCTGCTTACCTGAAAAGGTTTAGTTTGAAAAATGCGAAGGTTAGACCATGAGGTCTAGTGAGTTCCTCCTGACAGTTCTCAAAATCATTTAAAACAGTTTTACAACTTTCAAATATCTTTGCAAAACTTTCACATAGCTTTTCATAAAAACTATCACATAACTTCACATAAAACTTCCACGGATAAATCCGCCCCGTAAATGGCACCCTGAAGTCACTCGAAAGTGACAACGAGTCAGTCTCATGCTGCCTTACAGGGTCACTCTTCCCATGGCATAAACGGGCAGGGTCGTTCCTGACATTTTGGAGGCCCTGTACAAATCTAAATGTGATCCTATATTTTTTTTCAGTTATATTATTTATTAAGTTTTTTATTACCATAATAAATCGTTTTAGTTTAGAATATACATGTAAGTATAAAATAATTGTAAACAAGATTTAAAAGAAATCAAAATAACATTTATATCGTTAAATTAATGCTCGTAAATCTCCTATGATTAATCTGGTGATATGAGTAAAATGTTAAATAGTAACAAAATTAGAATTAATGATATAATAAGCAAAACTTGTAATATATGACACATATAATTTAATAGTCCAATAATAAATTAACATTATTACATACATTTATCCTAAAAGAAGACAAATAATTTGGCATTACTATTTTTTGAACATATATACTTTATATAGATTAAATAAATAATGAAAAACATTTAATAGATTGAAATTTACATCTTTAAGATGGAGAGTTATCTTAAAAGATTAGAAGGGTACTTGCGCAATGCAGCGCGATATATTTTGATTTTAATGTTTTGTTTTACTTTTTATCATTGTCGATTTTATAAAACGGTTTTGTGTAGTTGTGAGAAATTTTTATAAATTTGTACAAAGAATGACGCTTTTTGAGGGGTTCATGATTTGATGATTTGAAAGGAGTTAATAGATAAGAATTAATTAAGTAATTAATGGGGATTAAAGAATGATGCTTTTTTAGGGGTTTACCATTTGAGAATTTTTAGGGAGTTAGAGATAAGAACTAATTAAGAAAATTAGCATTAACAGTGGTACATAAAGTTTCGTTAGTTGTTTTTAATAGATTTTAAGTAATCAGCATTAATAGCAATACATAAGGCTTTATGGATTGTTTTTAAATTTTTTCATAAATGCTTTATAATATAGTATAGATAATTTAAATAAGAAAATCATAAATAGATAAATAAGAATAAAAAAAGTAATTAAACAATTTATATAATTATCTTAAAATATTTACCAATTTTTAATATAATTATGTTTTTATTTAAATATAATAATTAAGTTATCTTTAAAATTAAAAATAAAGAAATCATGATGGTTTTATAAATATAAGAAATATTTCAATTAAAAAAATAGTTCAAATAAAAAAAGTAAGAGCATCTCCAACAGCTTCCTCATTTTGGAGAAAATGGGGAATATGAGGATTTTGGTCCTAAACTCATCTCCAACAGCTTCCCCAAACCCTTCCCCATTTTGGAGAAAGTTGGAGATTCCCTAAAATTTTCTCCATATTTGGAGAATACCCCAAAACTAGAAATCCCTAAAATGGGGAATCTTTTGGAGATGAAAGCAATTTTTTTTGGGGATTTTGACTTTTGCTTCCCCATTTTGGAAAAAATTTAGGGAAGCTGTTGGAGATGCACTAAATAGTTCATAAATAAGCGTAAAAATTGTAAATAGAAAGGCTAATGCCTGGGCTTGAACCCTAGGCAATATCTTTATAACATAGCGCGCTATCCAACTGCGCTACAAGAAACTTGTGTTTACTCATGAATTTTCTTTATTATATCCTAGTATTATTACTATAAAAAATTCGAAAAATATTCAGAGGCCCCCGACGATCGGAGGCCCCGTGCGGTGGAACCACATGGAACACCCTCGTGCACGGGCCTGTAAACGGGTCACACCTCCCGGCACGAGCCGGCGGGCCACACCCCCCGACTTAGCCAATTTACGTCTCACACAATGTATGCATACATCCCATATAAAACTTTAAACAACTTTCATGCAATTAAAAGCATAAGAATAAAACATGGCATTTCTCATCATGTACTCGCTTTAGAAAACACGTTCAAAATCACGTATTTTAGTTAGAAAACTCACCTGGTACGCTTACTTTCCTTTCCTACTACGTCCCGTACTCCCAATCGGTCTACCTGAGTGAAAGAATAAAACACATAAACTGATTACCCAACTGTCCGGATACAAGCTTACCGGACACCACTACTTTCCGGACAACCTTACTCTTACCGGACACCTCCTATATACCGGATACCTTTCTACTTACCGGATGAATACACAGTCCGGACAATACCCTACCCGGATAGTTATCCGGGAACTATCCGGAAACTCCAACTATGCGGACTCGTATCCGGAAACCACTGCAACCCAGACACTTACCCGGATACAATGTTCAGTACTTTCCGGACGTCGGCTGCGATGCCCATTTGGGATCAAAGCCTGCTAATATGCCCTTAATCCAAGTCGGATTTGAGTAAAACAACAACTTAACTTACTTATCTCGTTAATTCACCTAACCCTTAGCTAATGTGCACCAAAGGGATGCTACATCCACCACATTAAACCTCATTTTCATCTCTTACAAAAACTCATAAATAACCCCAATGATCCAACTAAATAATCAAAAATAGGTTTGATTAAGAAATTTACCTGGCAGAATTTCTTGTATGATTGTACTCATACTGCACCTCTTCTTCCAATTTGATACTTGAAAACCTTCTTGTTCCTTTGTTCTTGAACTCCAATGAAAACTCTCTCTCTGCTCTCTAAATCTCTCAACAGCCGCCAACAATCAAGAGAAATGTACACCTAGGGTTTTGTGCCCCAAAACATTGGGTACTTATACCCCATTCCTTATTTACAATTAGCCCCCCTCAACTTCTAGTTTTTATTAAGATCTTCCCAATACTTGAAACTCTAGCAAATTTTGGTCTCGGTTACTACATCTTAAATAAACTAACCTTAAATTTCTCTAATAAAAATATATAATCTCCTAAACGAACAAAATGGAAAAGAAGAAACCTAAAAGAATACCGAAAATCGTTGAAATTTTGATTGGTTTTGAACATTTGATGGTTAAACTTTTGATTGTTTGGGATTGGTTTTGATACAAATTTGAAACATTATAAAAATATTTTAGTTTGCGATTGGTTCTGATATTCATTTGATACATTTTCATTTTTCGGTTCTAAGTGGTCCTAGTACCGATTTTCCATCCCGAGACCGAAACCGAACCGGTACATACGGTTCGGTTTTCGGTTCTACTTTTTAGTCCCAAAAAAATCGGTACCATCCGGTTCGGTACCGGTCCGGTCCCGATGTCATCCCTAGTTTAAGTTATGCAAGTTAAAAGTGTGTTATTTATAATGCAGTATGCATGGGACGGGACTAGGGATGGTCTATTATGATTTATGGGGAGTGTGTCCCATATGAAATGGATGAACTTGATTCATATAATTACTAAGGGTGGGTGTGTGCCCTAATGCGTTGTCACAGGTGTGTTCGCGGCCAAAGTTTGGATCAGCAGCATGCGTGTGCATGCTTAAACTGATAAATGCGTAACTGTTCATAATATCTTATAAACTCTTTTAATTGACTTGTGTGGTGTGATATTGTTGTCTTGAGGGATCTCACTAGACCTTGTAGTCTAACCCTCGCTTTTCAAAATGTAAAACCCTTTTCAGGCAAGCAGGTAGTCGAGGGCTTGATTAAGGGCAAGGGCAAGATGCGAGCTGGAGCTTGCGTCTAGTGGAACTAGAAGACTTTCTTTTTAGCATTTTAGATACATTTTTCAGCTGTAGTTAGAGTTATTTCCGCGAGCCCGATTTGTAATTTGATAATGTGACAATGTTGGGCCATTTTGACATTTTAAATTAAAGTAGTAACTTCTAGTATGTTTGTTCGATGTGGGTGACAGCACATTGATATCTCACGACAAACATCTCATTACAATAAATTGGGTTTATAACACGTCAAAAATATGCAAGTGTTTTAGTAGACCGTCTTGTAGAATTTAATTGTAAAATATCAAACAATAAACCAAATTTCTAAAAGTGTTAGAATACGTTTATAAGACGCTTTTGTTTAAAACATTTTTAAAATAAACTACCATACTAACTATTTTATATGATATTTTTTATATTGAGAAATGTCGTATAAACACAAATTTTTATAGAACACTTGTTTTTATGAAATATTGTTTTTCAAACAGTGTTATATATAAAAAAACTACTAAAACGTTTTATTTCAAAAAATATTCTAAAAAAGTTGTTACAACTATAAAAAATGTTCCATATGGTTAAGGCTTGTGGGGGATGTGACTAGTAACCTATCTACCCCAAGTTCGAATCCAGACGCTTCCAACTTGTGGCCACTGGGGATAAACTCAGGGATGCACGCTTTAGCAGCTGGGGCAATTGCCTCACCTTGCTTGGATTAGTCGGGGCAATGTCCTCGGATACCCTTAAAAAAAACATAATGTAACACTTTTATTTGAAACATTTTATGATTGATTTTATAAACTTAAGTTCTATGAATTATTTATTAATCACACTTTAACATTTTTAATATTTTATAAACTCAGTTTTATTATAATTTTAGTCATATTAAATGAAAGATTCATATATCAATAATTCATACAAATTATATATTTGTTAAAAAAAAATAAGCCATATTATAATTTTTAATAAACAATAAGACATGCTTTACTTAAATACTCCCCATTTTTTTCCAAATAATAAGAAAAGTAAATTATTAATAAAAAAACAGCAAGTTTTCCAACCAATGTAACTGTTGTTAATTTTGTCTTTTAGCCATGGTAGCCGCCCCTCAGTTTAGTCAATAAAACCAAATTGACCTACTACCTTTCTCATCCCATTTCCTCACCTTTCTCTCCCTCTCTCAAATGGAAAACAACAATGGCGAATTGTTTTCTTACACATCCTCACCACCAGCTGCTGTTAATTCTTCATCATATTTATCGTTAAACATGATGAATAACGATGAATACTCACATGTGGATAATTACAGTAAGCAGCAGCAGCAGGTGGTGGGATTAACGGAGAAAGATGGTCAGATGTATGAAAGTTCCGATGACATGGTGGCTGATCAGCAGGTTTCTCCAACTGGCAGTCGATTAACAGACGATCGGAATATGGCGTCAGGGAAGAGTAGTATCAGAAAAGGGGAGAAGAAGATCAGGAAGCCCAAACATGCTTTTCAAACGAGGAGCCAAGTCGATATTCTTGATGATGGTTATAGATGGAGGAAGTATGGTCAAAAGGCCGTCAAGAACAATAAATTCCCCAGGTATATTTTATAAATATTAAGTTTAATTTACATTATCAAGGAATTACATAATAGAAATTAGTGGAAAGTGATTAAAATTTAATAAACTAACCATGGTCTATATATCATATATGTTTTGGTTATACCAACGAATAATTATTTTATGTACCTAATCAATACATTAAAACACATTTTTTTAATTTAATCAATTCACATACAGAAAACTAAATAATATATATATATATATATATTATGGGGAAATTAAATTTCCATTAAAGAGAAGCAAATGAAAGACGACTTCTATAAAAAATTCATATAACCGAGAATAAATAGAAGTTTTTGTTGTGCATATGTTAGATCATGATTTTTGTTGAAAGAGAAAAAGATTCATTTGTTAATGTCATCAAACAAGAAAGGAACAAATATTTGAGGTGAAACTAATTCCTCAACATTACAATCGAAGAACAAACACGATCCTCTAGCAATGTTAGCCAGGGATGGACGGACCTAGACAAATTTTCATACGGTGATACCATATTTTTTCATACGGTTTTCATTGAAGTGTCTTTCATCAACGTTCAATATCGTCCGATGTGTTTTTAGCCAAATTCCGGCGTTTCGAGAGATTTTTAAAGTTTTTTGCTTGATTTCGGAGGATTTTTAAGTTTTTTTTATCGATTTCGAGAGATTTTTTTGGTATTTTTTGTTGAATGAGTATAAGATTTGGGCATTTTTTTCAGTTTAGGTGCACCCTTGTAGTTTCCAAAATAATACAGTAACACCTCCTAAATCGATACGGTGACACCTTTACGAAAACAAATTTTTTTACTCTTCGCTGGAGAATTAATACGGTGGCATGTGCCACCACGTGCCCACCTATAGGTCCGTCCCTGATAATTATGTCTAATTTATGGCATTTCATGAGGGTTTTTTTACTTATTCTTAATAAAATTTCATTCCAAAAAAATTCTCTCCATTTCTTGAACTTATTTTTTGGAAATGTCCATTTCTTGAACTTGACGGATGATAAACAATCACATTACTAAAAATAATGTTATGAAATATACACATTTTTAATAATTATATAACTTCTATAAAAAATGAAATATTTATTTTTAAAGTATATAATATGATGAATATATATATATATATATATAACATTGTGTGAGAATATGAGTTAATGTAAGAAGTGTAAGATGTGATTTTAATTATTGAGCAATTAATTAACGTTGATCTAATGGTTAAGATTAAGTTTCAAAATAATTGGTAAAATTAGCTTAAAAGGGTATTTTTAATTAATCTTCAATTATGATTGATCCAAAGATGGAGACCTAATTACCATTCTCAAAATAACTACTATTTTTACCGGAAACCAACCTCCCTCTCTCTCGATATATATATATATATATATATATATATATATATATTATAAACCGTGAGAACCACAAATATATTATAAACCGTGAGAACCGATATAAAAATATTTTTTTTACATGAAATTTTTTCATCAAATGGTAGGATTTATTATATTTTACTTCAAATATATGTGCTTCATAATATGATAGGTTCACATGGATTTGTTTCACCATGTGAATATTTTTTACGAGTATTTTTCATTTCACTAGGTGAAACAAAATTCGTTTTTCACATGTAAACTTATCATAAGGTGAACATGAACATATGTGTAATAATATCTTAAATCATAGGTTTTGATGAAAAAAAACCATGTAAACAAAAATTTGTACATTGGTTCTCACGAGTTTGTAACCTATTTGTGGTTCTCATTTGATTATCGTCCTATATATATATATGTGTGTGTGTGTGTGTGTGGATCAACGAGAACATGATCAATATAAGAGAAGAAGAAAATGGTCAAATCACATGCGATTATGAAACACGGTCAATGCAAGGGTGAGCGGACGACTTGGCTAGTGACTTTAGGTCGTGGCAAAGTCACACGAATCACATATGATTTGGCCATTTCGTGTTCTCTCATCATTTCTATAAATATTTTATTTGATTGGTTTATATCATTTGTATGTTTTATATTAATTGGGTTGGTTGGCCTATAAATCTTTTCCTTATCATTATCTTTATGTAATTGTTATATTTCTCTATCTCCTTGCTATAATTATAAAATGCCGTCGTTCAAAAAAAAATTAGAGTGCTTGTATTTAAAACTCACCACTATATATATATAGGGTCAGGTTCAGGGGAAAACCTTAAATAATCGAAAAACTAAAGAACACCCTCATGGTCATTGATTGAACATAATCTAAAGGACATTAATAATCAACACCTAAAATAATTAAAATTAATGAAAAGGGTATTAAAGGAATTTGACACTATTTGAACTAATTTCACGGTTCCATCCCTCTCTGATTCCATCTCCTTCCATCCAATGTAAATCCAGCACCCAAATCTGTCCTCTTCGTCAATCAGAACACAAACGAAATCGAAATCGATCAAAAAAGCAAATTCCTCGTATGAAATCGAAATCGATTTCATAACCCATCAGAAAACCAGACAAGAAATCGATATGCACTTGTGCATATCATGCACTTGTGCATAGTTGTTTCCAAGGAAGAAGAAGAAGGTGGAGAAGACAGATCCACGTGTGGAGGGTTGTTTCCAAGGAGGAAGAAGAACACACCATCTCCACCACCGTCACAAACTCATCCACCATCGTCGACGCCTGGATCGACGGCACCGAACGCATCTACTCCGCCACTCTCCACTGCCACGTCGTCGGCCTCGACGTTGAGTGGCGTCCGAACTACACTAAGAATTTCGAAAACCCAGTCGCCACTCTCCAACTTTGCGTCGGTCGCCGGTGTCTCATCTTCCAAATCCTCAACTCCCCTATAATCTCTGGATCTCTCGTAAATTTTCTTCGCAACCCCTGCTATACCTTTGTCGGCGTGGGGATTAACGACAATGTGAAGAAGCTTAGGCATAATTACTACTTGGTGGTGGCGGGCGGAGGTGGTGGCGGCAGAGAGAAGAGAGGGTAGGTCAGAGGTGGTGGCGGTCGGCGACGGTGGTGGCGGCAGAGAGAAGAGAGGGTAGGTCGGCGGTGGTGGCGGTCGGTGGTGGTGGCGGCAGCAGAGAGAAGAAGGGGTAGGTCGGAGGTGGTGGCGGTCGGCGGTGGTGGCGGCGGCAGAGAGAGAGAGGGAAGGGTTTGAGTTTGTGAGAGGTTGGGTTTGAGTTAGGAGAATAATACATAGGGTTTTCTTAGTATTTCTATCTGACCCTTTAATTATTTTTTTTGCCAATTTTACCCCCAACCTCAAATAACTTGTTATATAATTACCTTCAGATTCCTTTTAATTACAAAACTGTCATTCTAATAATAACCATTAGATTATCTAATCCTATGTGTGTAAGGGTGTTCTTTAGTTTTTTTAATTATTTGAGGTTTTCCCTTGAACCTCTCTCTCTCTCTCTCTATATATATATATATATATATATATATAGCCTTAGGTTCAATAGAGAAGTGCAAATATTTAGAGAAGTAGAGAAGTAAAAAAACACGGGTCCGTTCATATATGAACGTTCATATATAAACAGTCATATATGAACGTTCATATATAAACAGTCATATATGAACGTTCATATATGAACGTTCATATATGACTGTTTATATATGAACGTTCATATATGAACGGACACGTGTTTTTTTACTTCTCTACTTTTCTAAATATTTGCACTTCTCTATTGAACCTTTCCCTATATATATATATACATATATATATAGAGGCTCCGTAAAATGCAAACCTTGCATTTGTTGCACCTTTACAAACCACAGTCTGCATATGTGCATAAATGCAGAACCATGTGCAGACTGTGGTTGTAAGGGGTGCAACAAATACATGGTTTGTATTTGATTTGTACCTATATATATTAATATATGTGTATATATAGACGTGCATGCATGCTGTATATAATTTAATAACAAGATAATTAAATTTTTTAGTTGCTATTAATAATCGTTGTTGCGCGAAATTAAAATAAACTTGCATGGACAAGATGGTGTCCTTTCTTTATCCCAAAAAAATGCCAATATTTCTCTTTGGGTTGTCTCAGTTTATAACTTTTTTTTCTTGTTTGGGATAGTTGCAAACTTTTAATAAAGGATAAAGTTTACTTAAAAATCTTATATATTTTAAAAAAACTAGGAATTATTTATTTTATGTGGTATTCATGATAAATAACTGTTGTCACATATATATGTTATTATAAAACAAATGACTTGTACCCCACAAAATTCACCTAAAAGAATTTTCCTTCGCTGATTACCCATAGATTACCTAGAAAATACCAATCGTTCGGTAGAATTCGATATTTTTCGAGTAAATACTCATGTATCACCCAGAGAATCCTTGGGTAATCTGTCACTGATTTGCATTACCTATCAACAATTTACCCACCAACTTTTATGACGGTTTATCGACAGATTTACCAGAGAAAAGTTCGTAGGCAAAGATCTTTCATTTAGTAGTGTTGATATTCATTATTACCCAAGGTTATCTATTATTAGGAGTACAAAAAATAAGTGGTTTTCACATTCTCAAAATATCTAGAATCTTAAAATAAAACTCTATTCTTTGTAATAACACTTTTTTCCAGCTACATTTATGTAGCTTCTGAGAACCCGGGTAAGGCCTTCGGTACCGCCAGCGGGCTCGGCTCGGGCTCCTGCGGGCTCCATCGGGTAGTGGTAGGGGGGCTGCGGGCTTCCTCTGCGGGTTCCAAAACCCGATAAACCCGAGGGTTGTGTGAGAGGAGGGTGAGGGTGGGGTGGGGTGGGGTTGCGGGCTTCTTAGAGTATCGGGTACCCGGTACACCACTTTAGGGTAAAAAGAGGATTAGGAGAAAAGCTGATGTGGCGCTTGAGGGCTTGAGGGCAGCGGTACTGATGGCCTAACACATGAGTGAAAAGACTAGTTATGATTATAGAGGAAAACCAATAACTACGAACATGGTTACACTATTCAACACAAATCTAACTTTTTATGCCAAAATTTGATTTTTATGCCATTTTATTTCTTAAGTTTTATTAGGGTTTTCAATTTCATCTTTGCAAGTTAATATTTTAATTTGTAAACATATACTTAATAGATTGTCAAATTTTGGCACAATGATATCTTCTTTTAACACATTTAGATATGACACGCGTTTGTTGGTCCTATAATCTTTTTAGGGGCTGTTTGGTTGGTTTTCCATTGTATGAATAAAGTTGTCTGTGTGGATTAATCTGTCTGTATAGATTGGAAATGTTTTTGGGAGGGTGTTTTCATAGATGGAAGGACCATGTAATTTAATTGGGAGAGACTGGTTTGAACAAAATTTGGCTTTCTGCATAAAGCTCCTTCCTAAAAGCTTAATAAATAAGTCACTTTTTATATCATTAAGCCACTACCAAACAGTCATGTATAGCTGACTGAATAAGCTATGAGTCTCATTAAGCCCATTAAACTGCTAACAAATAGGCCCTTAGTCCTATTAAAGTAATCTATTAACCTACCACTCTTATTGTAGTGACTCCTCCTTTTATCTATTTTCTCACTTTGTTTTTTTACATCAAAATTAGTTTAATGAATTAATCTTCTTATTGCATTATTTATTATATGTATACAGAAACTACTATCGTTGTACATATCAAGGGTGCAACGTCAAGAAGCAAGTTCAACGACTATCAAACGATGACGGGGTTGTGGTTACAACATATGAAGGAATGCATTCACATCCAATCGAGAAATCTACCGATAACTTTGAGCATATTTTGACACAAATGCAAATCTATTCTCGCTAGAAATATGTACAACCTAATATTTCTAGTGCTTTATTTTATTGTATCAGTCATAGCCCTAAAATATACAAAACGTTAAGTCATCACTCCGTCTACCCCTTCTAATAACATGAAGATGACATTTTGAAATTTAAGTATAAACTAGTTTATTCTTTTCTTCCATTCTCTTAGATTTTATCATGTGTAATACTTTTTCATTTCAGTAAAAAGTACTATGATTATAATGTTACTCGATAAAGCAATCTGAAAAATAAATAATGTTATGACTAACTAATAGTGTTCCTTAAATTTGTTATAACGTAACATGTTTAAGTTGTACAATAATTTTTTTTTTTTATAATTTACATATCTCATATATTATATTTTACATAAAATCACAATATTTGACTTGATAATATCAAATAATTTTTTCTTATTTAAAATATTTGAAAATGCTACAACTTATTTATCAATGAAGTTTCAAAAATATTGTTTGGGTTTGAATGAAAATTAATGAATACTTTTGATGTCTTCCTTTTTTTTCTTTTCCTTAATACCCTTTGTATCTTTAATTTGAATTATTATATCCTTGTTGTGCCTCTAGCGTGTATTATATCCAAATACATAACAGGTCTTGGGGGTCGATCACATACCCCCCACTAGCCTCAACTGCTGAGTGAAAAAAAATGCCCTATAACATTGTTGTCCTTGGAAGCAGATTTCGTGTGCAGTTGGTTAAGGTTGTCAGTAATATATCAACCTTCTGTCCAAATTATATCTTTGTCGTATTTAATATTTCTTATCATTTTTAATATTCTTTAAGTGATCAAACCGATTCATGTTTATATTTAGAGCATCCAATATTTCTTCTATAACTCTAATAAATCTTCGACTCTATTTGTGTTGCATGTTGGGTTTAAAGTTAAGTCATATAAAAAACCACATTTTTATAAAATTTTCTTGCATTAATTTCATTACTAATGACGAAAATTATTGTTTTGATATTATTTTATTTTTTAATCATAATAAATATTTTGGGGTAAAAGCAACCGGCCTTGACCATTTTTTCGGGCCTTGACCAGGTTTTTCGGGATTTACCCGGAAAGATTTTTGGGCTTTATCCGAGTTTTTTTCCACTCGTTTAAGGATTGATCATAGGTTCAAATTTTAGTTACAAAACAGGCTACCGCTCATAACCAATCCTTGAGACTGACATTTTTGATCGATTATTTTTAGACCGATCCTTGGTCTTTCTTGGTCCAAAACCAGTTAATCGCTCATTTTTGTGTTTCTAGTTTAAACATCTCTAACAAATTCTCTAAAATAGAGATTCTAGAGATTTATTTGTTTCAATAGATTCTCCAAACTAAAAAAAGTATGAGAGAGAGAAAAGATAAAAGTTTTTCAAATAAAAATAACTCTCTAAAAATAATTCAAAGAGTGAATTACACCGGTGGTCCCCGTGGCTTACCCAAATTTTGGATTTTAGTCCCTAAAGTACATTATCTACGGTGGTAATCCATAACTTTTTAAACTACTTTCACTCATGGTTCTCCTATGTTTAATTTTTTCACTAATTGTTCTCCTATGTTTATTTTACTTTCACTCATAGTCCTCCTATATTTAACATAGAAGGATCATGAGTGAAAGTAAATCAAAAAGTTAGTGACTATCACCGTAAATAGTGTATTTTTAGGATCAAATCCAAAATTTGGGTAAACCACAGGGACCACCAGTGTAATTCACTCTAATTTAAAACTACATTAACAATTAATAAAGATGATGCAAATCACAAGGACAATTGGTATAATTTACTTAAGTGATGATTGGTTGTTTTTTCATTAAGTTTTGTATGAATTAATCTATATGTATAGATGGAGAAGATTTTTGTTTGAAAAGGTATTTTCATAGATGAAATAGATGTTTTTTAGTTGTGAGAGAGGTTTTAAAAAAAATTGGTTTTATGCATAAAACTCTCCCCTATAAGCTTAATGAATAAACAACTTTCTATATCATTAACCACTACCAAACGGTCACGTATGGCTTACCGAATAATTGCTAACAAACGGACCTTTAGAGTACTTAGGGGGTGTCTAGTTAAAAACACAACAACAATCGGGGATAGGATATGGAAAGAGATCAACACGTTTTCTCGAACGAACAGATTTACACCGTCAATGACAGCGCACCAAGGGAACAACGGACAATCACGACAAAGGCAAGCACGAATGCTGCTGCCTACGAGACCCATCTAGGGGAGTTGTAGTTCTTGTATTGGGCGAACCAAAGCGTTAAATAGCGCCGTTTAGTGGCGTGCAAGGGGTAGTCGTCTTATTGTGCTGGTAGGTGCGACTTTGTGAGTTGACAAGAATACACTGCGGTATGTGTGAGTAAAGATTTTCCTTAGTGATCCAAAGGAGCAAGTAGAGTTACTGCAGACTGGCTTCCCCCCAAATTTGATGACTTATTAAGGGAAAGACGAAGTAAGAGCATGCTATTGAAGACATTGCAAGATATGTCGGGGATGCCTCTATTGATTGTGTACGAACAAAATACGAGTCCAAAGGCAAGGTAAGAATAAGAAAGGGAATCATTAACAAGATTAAAAATAAAAGAGACTGTTTGATTTTACATAATATAATGAGTTTTTTTTTCTCCAAAGCCTAAAATTTAATTACAAGTTAAACTGAAAGATTAAAATTCATTCCCATTTCTATTATATGTCATTTTCATTTAAACGTTAATACAATCAAAATCGAATAAGAGCATCTCCAACAATTATGTTATAATTTTTCTATAATAGAGTATAGAAAGTCAAAATCTGTAAAATAAACTATATCACTCTCCAACAACTACTTTATTTTAATAATTGATATTAACTATATTAATTTAAAATTCATTAAATATAATAAAATATTGTTTCTTTCTTCTAAACATTTAATTTAAAAGAAAGTGGAAAAAAATTATAATATAATTTTTCTCACTTCTATAATTTTTTTTGAAATTTCTCTAAATTTAGAAAATCTTACAATCTCTCTCATATCTTTTTCTATTTTATCATAAAGAAAAAAAGATAGCATAGTTGTTGGAGTCATTTTTTTTCTCCATAAACAAAAAAGTTCTGGGCTTATAATGGGCCGCAGCCCGCAAGGCTGGTAGTAGTGGGCTTGTGCACCTAGAAGAGAAATAGCGGAGCGGGTTGATTTTCTTTGTATGAAAAAGAAAAAAAATAGAACAAAAGAATCGTTGGGGATGGTGTAAGCAGGGAAGGGTTACTGGAATGGTCCGAGCAGTTAGGGGATCACGATAATCCTTCGATGCCATCATGAACTAGGGTTTGGTTGAGCGACAATTTATTTACAGAATAAGACAGAAAAAAAATCAGACTCAACTCTTCTTCTTCTTCTCCAAACCATATTAATTTATTAGCGGCAAACGTGGATGCTCACTATTTTCGCATAATACCATTTACTTGATCGATCCGAAGATGGCTCTTCCTCTTGGGAAGTTGACGATAATCATCGGAGCAGGTATGATTTCTTGACTGTCAAGTTTTGTTTAACCTAACGACTTCTTGATGGCTCCCTTTTCTGACGTTTTCTTTTCTTCCAGTATTTGGTTAGTTGTATATTTTCATGGATAATCAGCTTAAAATACGTCAGTACTTGTTAATTGACGGGGATTTATTATATTGTTTCCTTTAATTTTTGGGAGTACCGTGCGTAGTTGCGTCAGGGAAAACTATAAAATTTATGTTGCAGTGGGGGTCGGTGGGGGATCTCTTTGGGCTCTTGAAACACAGCTCTATAATGCTCTAGTAATATGTGAAGTTGGAGTGGCTAGTTCCACGCTTTGAACTATTAGGAGGCATTTGGTTCACAGAATGGATTTGGAATTGGAATCCATCAAAGGAATTTGACTTTGAGGGAATTGGAATGGAATTTGATGGAATTTGACCACACACTTTGATTGCGTTTGGTTGGATGGAATTGGAATTGGAATTGGAATGGAATCTCTAAAATAATTGGAATCTCCATCTTTGTTTGGGGGGAGGGAGGGGGCAGAAGGGGCGGGGTGTGGCAAGGATGGGGGCAGGGTGGGCAGGGGTGGGGTTGGTGGTCAAGGTGGGGAAGACAGGGGCACGTTGGGGGTAGGGGTGGGGGTAGGGGCCAGGGGCTCGACTATGTGGGGGTGGCGGCAGGAGGGGGTTGGCAGGGGTGGGGTGAGGGTGGTTAAATTGGATGCAAAGGTTATTTTTGTCTTTCTAAAATGAAATTATAAATTATGTTACATTTGCCAAGAAATGGAATTCAAATCTTTCACGTATGCTAAGGAATGATCAAATCCCTCAACCGTGGAATTTGGTGGAATCCGGTGGAATCCTATCAATTCATTCCGCGAACCAAACAACACTAAGGAATTTGGTCAATGGAAATTGTCATTCCAATTCCATCAATTTCCTTTGAATTCCAATTGTCATTCCAATTCCATCAATTTCCTTTGAATTCTGCGAACCAAACAGCCTCTTAGAAGCTTGGCTACTTGCAGGTTAGGACAGCTCTTCATTGCTCTTTCCAAGGCAGCAGCTGATATAAATAAAATTTCACCAACCTTTTTACTTACTTGTCTTTTTACCTGCTAATTGGGGGTCTAGATGGTTAATTGAAATGCATGTGTAAGGGCTTTGGAGAGAAGGCAAGAACCATGTCACTACCATTCAAATTTATCAGCTGAACCTCAGTGCAATTTATTTACCCTGTATCTTCTATGTGATGGTCTTATGTACTTGCATGCTCAACATCATTCCCCATTACCGTTAGCAGTGGGAACAATACATATATGTTATATAAATATACATATATATATATTAATATGAATATAGCTTCACTATAAGATTGAAAATCCTTGGTACCCAAAACCTAAGCTCAAGAATAAACATATATAAATTCAAATAACTAAATAATTTTGTCCAGTTCAGTGCCTGGTACCAAACACCCACTTATTGATGTTATATTAAGAGAATAAATGACAGAAGAATATAAAGAAGAATCAGAAGGATTTATGTTAAGAAAAAAAATCAAGAGAAAACCTGTTGTCTGAGAGAAGGTGGCATGAGTATTAAGAAAGAATAAAAAAATATCGAGAAATGTCATGTTAAGAAGTACTGATATTGTTAGATGCTTCTCCTGAGGAGAATCGGAATTGCCGTTGAGAGAAGAACACAAAAGAAGTCGTTGCTTTTGTTTGAGAGAAGTGTCTCTCGTGTTGCTTCTGTTCGAGCTGCTGTCGAGATAACTAACGACTTTGAAAAACATCACTAGATGCAGATGCTCTTTATATCTATTTTTTCCTCCTATTTTCTGTCAAGCCTCTTCGTTCCAGCCTCATTTGGAGTAGGGCACATAATCATAGTCGAGTCCATTTTCTATTAAAGATCAAGGATGTGTTTTGCTATGAATGGTAAAACTTGAGGAGATTGGCTCAGTTTTTACTGAACTCCTTTTGCCTAAATGAACTCTTATATATGAACTATTTTTAGTACTTTATATTTCCCTTTGCCATGTCAATTCTAGTTGGAATCAAGGGTGTATTGATATCTCTTGCATATGCTGGTTAGATATTCTGATATTCTATATGATGCATAACAACTTGTTGGATCTAGGCACCGACTTTGTTTCGTTATTTTTCAGTCTGGTTATTTATGAAGTTTTAATGAGTTCAGAAACTGCAAGTCTAATCTTCTCACTCAATTCACTCAAACTAGATCATGCTAAACTTTATCACTTCTGGGTGTCTAGATTTTCTCACTTCGAACTAATACCTTTGATCCAAGTACTTGAACGATTTTATATGTTAGCCATTTAAACATGTCTATATGACACGTGTTATATACCCTTAAGTAATTTTAATTTTCTTGATAAAAGCACAGATGGGATAACCAAGTACATTATCTTTTTATTTGCAGGCCTTGTTGGGTCAGTGCTTGCTAAAGAAGGACGCATGCCCAGTGTCTATGATTTTTTCTCTGGTGCTTCGAAGGTGAGCAAAACATTTTGATGGTCATATGTTTCTATGTCATAATAGTTTTTATATTATCTTGTCATTTAAGATGATGTGATTGTCTCTCTTTCTAGGTACTTAAAATAATTAAAACAGATGACAAGCCCAGTTCAAATCCAAAACCACACAGCGACTCGTTAATGGCACAGGTTAGAATGTTCATTTTCAACAAGTCTCTGTAGTTGTGGCAGTTCTATGATATCTCGACTTTATTATGTGATTTATGATTGTTCGATCCTGCTTTAGGCATATGTTGACATATCAATATATCATTGGTTTGTTTTTTTATGTTTGCTTTAAACAGGTCAACAGCCTAAGGCAAGAGCTGCAACTTCTGGCATCAAATAGACCTGTTACAATTGTGACTTCTAATGGTTCATCAGGTTTGTTAAATTCTTGATATTGATGCATATATCTGCCAAGTTCTTATTAACTACGAAAATTTCATATTCTCGCTTGATTGGTTTTTGATTTAGGATTCGATGTAACATACAGTGACTACCTTTTTATTTGTACCACTTTCACTTCCTAAATACTTAATATGTTCTGCTTTCATGTAGGTGCTACTGGCAAATACGGTACCATTATCATTGTTGTTGTCGTAGGATATGGATATGTTTGGTGGAAGGTAATATTAAGTTGATACTAACTTTTCATTTTGCTTGTTATTCCTGTTCACATCCAAATCATTTGTCTTAGAAGTTGTTCCATGTTGCATAACAGGCTAAAACTTTGGTATATCAGTATTCAATAATTTGTTGAACCGACTGACCTTTCTTTGGAATCAGAATGTGATTTTCTAGGAATTTTAAGTTTTAGGATTGTTTCAACAGAGCGCCTCATGGTACAATAATTTGTTATACACAATTTTTTCTTGAACTTACTTGGTGTCCTTGTTTTCAGGGTTGGAAACTTCCTGATATGATGTTTGCTACAAAGCGTAGTTTATCTGATGCAACAAATGCCGTAGCTAAACAGCTTGACAACGTCTACTCGTCTCTTGCGGCAAGTCACTGAAACTTTGTCCTTATACTACTGTTCTCTGTCTGGGGTTTATATCCAGTTCTTGTTTATAAATATTCAATAGATTGTCGGTTAATATTCTTTAAGCTACATTTCATATATATTGATAATCAGTTTTATACTTTTTGAGGATAGTTGATATTTTATAATTGGTCTAGTACCAGGTCACTTAGTTAATGCTTTTGCCTATGTTGTTTAGGCTACCAAGCGGCATTTATCTTCAAGAATTGATCGTGTTGATTGTAGTTTAGATGAGTGTGCAGAAATTGCTGCTTCTACAAAAGACGAGGTACAGCTAGATAAAGATTGGCTAGTTTCTTTGTGCTTGTCCTGTTAAACATTACATGGATTGATGTAATATATTGTTAAAATGCATAGGTTTCTGCATTACGAGGAGATACAAAATTGATTGCTTTGGATGTACAATCTGTACATAATGCAGTTTACTCCCTGGTTTGGTTCATATCCATTAACTTCTGCAGTTCCATATGTTCCTTTCTGTTCTTGTAAGATGTTTCATTGAGAAGTTGGATACATGCTAACAATGTCTTTTTACAGGAGAGTAAGCTGAGTAGGATTGAAGGGAAGCAGGTACTGATTCTCTTGTAGCATTAATATAGCAAGTGAGATCAAAGTTATTGCGCCCTTTTCAAACTGTTTTGTTGACATATCTTCAGGATAATACAAACTTAGGAGTGGCAAAGTTGCTTCGCACTGCCTTAACATTGGAGCAACAGGCATCTGCGGACCGCATCCAGGTAAAATATATTATCAGATGGACCATTTGTTCCAGCTTAATGAGAAAATTATTACTATTTCATGTTAAATCAATTTTTATGTCTTTTGTAGGGAAATCCATCCAGTTCATCAAGGCCAGCTCTCGAATTGCCACAAAGGGTAAACTTCTGTTACATGTTTCGTTTGTCTACTTGGTTCCAGTTCACTGCAGATGTAATATGCAGCGTTATATATAGTACTCTATAATATATGTATGAAATATATAATAGTTATATACGGCAAATATTCATGCACACTCATTTGTGGTGAGGTTTGAACCATTGATCTTCTGGGAGGCTGGGCTTTACCGGTAAACCGGGTACTGCTGGGCCGATGACCTGGTGTACCCTGTGTTTAGAAGTCAACAAGTCAGAAGTGGTAGGCTAGAGTTAGTATAAATAAGGTAGGTGGCCATTAGTTTAGGGATTCTGATTGTGAGTTTGTTACAGGAGCGTATGCTCAGGGAGAGACCATGGCCTCTCGAAAGCCATAGGAATTGTATTTCCTTTTTCTAATTCCATTCAATACAATCATTCGATTACCTAATTTCCCAGTGTATACCAAATTGGTATCAGAGCAGTCACGCTCCAGGGAGGATGATGACTCAAAGTGTGGTTACGAGGGTGGACGATCTGGAGAGTAGAGTCAGATCAATTGAGAAAGTTATGCAGACGATTTTGCAACAAGTGGAGAAAATGGAGAAAACTATCAACCAGCAAGTTATAGTGGTAAGGCAATTGAATTCGATTCCATCGTCGGAGGGAGAGGAGGCGTCTGGATCGAGTGGAAGAAGAATAAAAGGAGAAGGTCACGATCTGAATCATTTTAAGGTTGTGAGGGAGGAGCAGATCGGTAGCCTGATTAAAGATACAGAGAAGAATTTGAAGAAGATCACCACGTCGAAGATAGAAAGTAATTCAGAAAAGGATTCAGGAAAGGAAAACATAAAAGTAATCACAGAGAAAAAGGAGGAAGATACGTCAAATCCGAATCCCGATCCAAATTCTAGTCCAGATCTGTATTCAGATCCAAATCCGAGTGCAGATCTGCATCCAAATCCATATCCGATAATGAATCCAAAATCATATTCAGACCTGAATCAAAAATTGGATACAAATTCTGAGCCTGGAATCGCTATGGATGAGGAAGTAATTGCGCAGCAGAAATTCGAGGCAACAAAAGTGTGAGATGCAATAATCCAGATTTGATAGAGAAGGAGAAGAGTGGAGAAGATCTAGAAAAAGATAACAGAAGAGAAATCACAGACGAGAGGATTGAAGTCCCTTCAAATCAGAATCTAGGGCCACCACATCTGCCATCGCCGTTGCCAATCTCGCAACCGTCTCCGCCGTCCCGGTCTTCTTCACTGCCGACGTTGGTCTGTCCGTCATGGCCGACGTTATGGTCGCACTCGTTGTTGTCATCGTTGAATCCATCAGATAACGTAACAGAAACTATGGAGAAGATGTCGATTACTAGATCTGGAAAGCTGTTTAGAAACGGAAGAGTCCAGAAGCTTTCAAAGCCCATCCTAGCGATCCTATCAAGGCCCAAGACCAATTTAGGGAATCTACTGGACTCAGATGTCTTGATGTGGCCCAAGCTCCATTCAGAATTTTTGATGTGGCATAAGCCCAGGATAAACTTAATGCGGCCTTTTAACTTTGTAACGTACGTGGTGGTTAGGTTCACGATGAACAGCCTTGGTGGGGTAAGCGACGACCTTAGGAAACTGCCACAACCACGACCACGACCACCACCGCTGCCATGGCCACCGCCGACGTTCACCCCACTGCCACCACCAGCGTTAGCCCTAAATCGTAGGGATCTGGAGGAGTTGGTGAAATTGCTATCGCAGAAATTCAGTAACAAATTACATGGGGAATTAGACCTACTGTATGTTGGCTGCTGGGATGCAATTGTGGAACCAAATCAGAGAGGGGATGTGCATGAGGATTCGGTGGTGGGTTTTATAAATCCAAGAATGATGAAAGTGGAGAGAATTAATGAGCAGAGAATGTTTATTAAAGATAGTGGAGCAGCAGACAACTTCATTTTGGAAGGGTTAGTGTCCAAAATAAAGCTGCCAACTAAGGTGATTAGTGAATATGGGATTATACGGAAGACATGTGTCCCTCTCACCATTGAATGGATTTTTCATGGTGTAGTGTATTTGCAGGGGATAAAAATAGTGGGGAAATTCCTTCCAATAAAATTGGAAAAATTATACTTGATTTTGGCCATGCAACGGATACAAACTTTTAAGCAAAAAGGGACGGTGGACAAAAATGAGAGCAGGTGTGCAGCAGCTCTAGTGGATGGGATTTTGGAAAGAGTTTGGGCGAGTCGATTTGTTTACAATCTCGAGCCTGTGGTGCGGACTAAGATGTATCCAAATAGTGAAAGAAAAAGCGAGGTAGAAGCATGGAATAAGGGGGGGTATGGATTGGAGGATGTCATGGAATCGGAGTCTATAATGAAGCTCGAAGGTGTAACCAGAAAACTCGTGCTATTGATTGATAGCGGAGTAATATGGGGACAGAAAGTTGTCTTCTTAACAGACAACGTTTCGTACGATTTCATACCATCGGTGTTGGTGGAAAAGTTAGGATTGGTATCAAAGGATGGCTGGTTAGGTGACGCTCATCGAGAACCACCACCACCGCCGTTACCACCTCCGCCAGCAGCAGTAGTTGATATAATGCTTTTGAATCGTGGTTTCTATTTTTTTCCACCTTGAGGACAAGGTGTGTGTTGAGGGGCGGGTATTGGTGTACCCTGTGTTTAGAAGTCAACAAGTCAGAAGTGGTAGGCTAGAGTTAGTATAAATAAGGTAGGTGGCCATTAGTTTAGGGATTCTGATTGTGAGTTTGTTACAGGAGCGTATGCTCAGGGAGAGACCATGGCCTCTCGAAAGCCATAGGAATTGTATTTCCTTTTTCTAATTCCATTCAATACAATAATTCGATTACCTAATTTCCCAGTGTATACCATGACCCTTTGTTGTAGTTTTTATATTTGCTGGCAAGAAAACGCAGTGATATATATGATAAAGAAAACCTCGCTCACTTTCTCTCTCGCACTCTGTCAGAGAATGAAGTTTAGAAAGAACTGCTGGTCTACCCCTTTATCATTGATATTTGGCAAATCACCTTCTTGGTTTAGGAAGAAGAGTATATCGTTCATTTCAACACTTATGCATTCGTTTTGCCTTTATTTGTATAAAAAATGCTTATTTCACATCATGTAATGATCAGACTGTCAACATGGTAAACATAACTCGTGTAAATGTGATGTCTGATCATTATGTTCTTGCTTATTTTATTTCTTTTTTCCTCTCTGCAGGCTATGTCCTTGCCACCAGTTCAAATAGAGGAATTACAATCATCTCCCCCAGTGTCTCCCAAGGTATGTTTTTTTATCCAAGTTTAGTGAGAGAATTTTGTTAGCGTTATATGCCCACTTCAATATTTGCTTATTACTATGGTTTGAAGGGTTGAGTTTATCTAACTCGGTTGTGTTCTGCAACCTCGGTGTCTTTCAGGCCAAGCGACCTCTCGAAAGTGTTGTCTCTGCTGCATCTGGCTTGAAGGTTAGTTACTAGCCATCAGTCCATTACTTCCTCCGTCGTCCCAAAATAAGTGTCCACATTTCTAGTTTAGTTTATCCCAAACTAAGTGTCCACTTTCAAAAGTAAATGTTTATTTTCCAATTCTACCCTTAATTATGAGACGAAGATATTAATTACTCTCTCTAATATTTAGGGTAAAATCTGTCATATAGTTATTTAGGAAGTGTAATATCTACACATTTTGAAAATTGTTGTTTTGGAACTTTATTCTGTGGGAAGGAGGGAGTATGTTGTTTTGAAATTTGCAGAATGAAGTATTTGATTTGGGAATTTGTTGCAGGTTCTACAAGGGAACCCCCCAGATGTGGCTGAAAGTAGAAACACCCCCAGGGGGGTATCAAATGGCTTGAACATTACAGAAGAGGGAACAAGTTCTCGGGTGTTTGGGCGAACATTTTCTGGTATCAGTTCTGTTTTCTCGAGGAACCGTACATGAAGCATATTTGCTATTTTTTATTCGCTGCTGCTCCAAACCAGAACATATATTTTTGTACTTAATAGAAAGAAAAAAAAGCCTCTGAGGGGTTGGATCGGTCCCTAAGGTAGAGCGAGGTTAGTTTAGTTTCAGGCACGGTAGCTGGATACCGGTTACCGCAACCTAAACTAGAAATTCTGAGATTATTATTGAATCCAATTTCTGACATTTTTGGATTTTTTTTCTTTTCTTTTCTGTCTGGATTATTAATCTATCTCTTCTTGACTCGAAATGGGAGCAGGGTTGAAAAAGGGATGTAACTTTCGATTCACCATAGTGGCATGCCATCCATATTTGTAAACATGAGCCATTATTTGTAAAATTGCTCAATAGAATAAAGCTTTCTATCTGAACTGAATTGAATCTATAGTTTCATGGCCGCTTCTTGTTTGCCAATCATAATTAAAATAAGATAAGAAGATTAATTAAATAAATTTATATTAAATAAAGTAATAATATGTTTTTGATGATAGTCATTTTTAAATAATATTCATCATGAATTATTTTGTACTAAGAACGGTAAAAATGGCTTTGCATAGTAATGCTCTTTAGATAACCAACCGAGAGGTTGTTTGTTTGTGGCTTAATGGGTTGAACATGTTGAATAGCTTATTCGATCGGTCATACAAATTTATTCATTTGGAGTTTTTTTTTTGGAAAGGGTGTCCTAGGTTTTATGCCTAGACTAATCTCTTGGCAAATTATGATTGTAAGACATCAGCCCTAATTAAACCTCAGTGACCGCAATTGTTGTGTACGTCTGGATTCAATCCTTGTGGCCGACCATTTGGAGCTTATTAGGTCAGTCAGATTGCATGTCTTGTGATATTGTCTACATTCAACACAATATTTTCCAAATATACTCTTCTTTTATCTTGTTTTTCCTAAAGTTTGCACAGCCTCCTCAATCAGACCTTGACTTTGATTTAATAAGACGTTGCTGGAAGATTTGTCTACAAAGTTGTTCTACACAAATTTGGTGTAAAAAGATTGTGCATTGTAAAATTTGATCTATAAATGTTGTTTGATCTACAACTATTGCTTAGTGTAAACTAAAGCATAAAATAGTTACTTATGTGATTCAGATATTCAATATAACAACCGAACAATAATTTAACTATATATATATATATATATATTCATACAAATATATTTATCCATATAAAATTTAATAATAAAAAACAGTCTAATAACCATAAAATACCTATGAAAAGGGGAGAAAAAGAATGATTAGATAGCACATTCAAGTTGGGCCTCAGCTCCAATAATACTCTAAAGCAGTTGGGCCTCATTCATCATTTTAATCCCCAACTTGGTGTTGGTGGGTCCGTAACATTAACATTCATGATTCATGGCTGTCGTATATTTATTGCACAAAAATAATAAATAAGTCTTATATGTATATTTTAAAGCTTCAATATCAAGTAGTATAAAAAACCGCTTTTCCAAGCAATTTTGATGACTACCATGTAAGAGTATGATAGGATGAGACTCGAGGACGAAATATCTTATCCATACGGGTATCAAATCAAAACTGAACCGAAACTAAATCGTATGTATGTAATCGGTTTGGTTATTGGATCCCAACTTTCTATAATTTAGGGATTCGGTTATTCTATTCTCGGTCCATATAAGGGTGCACCTTTAAATCAGATCAAATGCCCGCAAATTCGTTCGATGTGTATTTAGCCGAATTCCATCTTCAGGGGATTTTTTTAAGTTTTTTGGTTGATTTTCGAGAGCCTTTTTGGTTTTTTTTTGTTGATTTTGAGAGAATTTTTCGATTTCCTGGTTGATTTCAATAGATCTTTTTAATTTCTTTTGTTGATTTCGATACACTTTTTTAGTTTTTTTTGTTGATTTCCAAGGAATATTTTGGTTTTTTTAGTACTAAATTATATAACCCTAGATTTATCAAACAAATTAACGTCAACAAGACAATAATTATAAAAACTCAAAACAAACAAATAAAATCATGTAAACAAATAATTGAAATCATGTAAAAGTAATTGTATAACATTATAACGTAGGGGTGAGCAAAACCCGACCGCCCCGAACCCGAGAAAGTGGCCAAAATCCCGAACCCGATCACCCCGAACCCGATAACCCCGAACCCGATAAACCCGAGAAGTATAACGGATCGGTTTGGGTTGAGGGTCCCCGCACCCGAACCCGTCCGAAATATCCGAACAGTAGCTGCATATATACACACGTGGAGAGATGGATAGAGAAGTGAGACATTTTATGATTTGTGAATAAAAAGGTATCATCTTCTCCACAGCTTCTGATGAAGACATCGTCTTCTCCGCAACTTCTGGTAGTAAACGACAGAAAAGGAGTGAGAGACGAGACATCGAGGGTTTTACTAGCTGAGAGAAAAATGGGTTTTCTTTATTTCTTCTTCATCTTCTCACTAGTCACTAGCTGGGTCTAAAGTCTAAACTCCATTGGAAAGCTAGCTATTCTTTATTTCTTTATTCATAGTTGCATTATTGCATATCATATACATATATATACAATCACACACACACACACACACATATATATATATATATATATATATATATATATATATATATATATATATATAACTGATGCATACTTATTTCCATACATCGCTGTGTGATTTGTTTTCTGTGGTTTGTGACTGAGCATCGATGAAGGTAGCTGTTGTTTGAACATCTTCTTTTCTACTCATATCACATGCATACTAATTGCATCTTATGTTACTGCATGAGTTTCTCATGTTGCTTGGTTGAGCATCAGATACACAGCTGCAGGCCCAACCCGAAACCCCGACTAACCCGACCCGAACCCCCCGAAACCCGAACCCTCCGAAACCCGAATATCCGAACTTTAAACGGACGGGGTTCGGGTGTGGCCATACCCCCCCGAAACCCGATCGGGTGGTGGGTTTTGGGCCCCGACCCGCCCGACCCGACCGAATGCTCTCCCCTATTATAACGAATCAATTTAGGTTAAAAACAAATATAAAATTTAAGGCAAAGACTAATATCAAATTTAGGACTAATATCTAGTGTTAAATGTAGAGATACAAATAAATCATGTAAACATAGCAATAAAATCAACGACATCACAAATGAATAATAATCGATTTTTAACTATTATTAAAAATAAAAATTCATGCAAATACTTTGTTAAATTTGATTAATTTTTTTACTTTTCAAATTATTTCGGATAAAAATGTGTTGTCTTTAGAATGACATAAAAACAAATTTAAGATTAATGGGTAAATTGAAAGAAAAATATTATAAATAAAAAGAAAGATTGGAAACTTGTAAATAAAAAATAAGATTTTGTTATTTTATAGTTGAGGTATTGAATTCATTTATTTTATTGTATATTTGTTTGTCTGTTTTTAATAACTGAAAATTAAAATATAAAAGAGTTGAATTTGTTGCAAACAAGATTGAAACCAATGACCTAAAAAAAGTAGTGTCTCAACCATATTCCACCAACCTCGTAGTCTTGTTTTAAGTTTTGTTTGAAAAATATATGAGCACAAACTTCAAAATTAAATAAATACACATATATAACAGGTAAAAAAAATCCACTACAACAGAACGATCAAGTCAGGGCTCGTGCAATCCCTCCTCTATAAGTAGGCCCGTCTCTGCATACCGTAACTTGTGACAACACAAGAAAAAACAACTTACGACATTGACTAACCATTTTTTGTGTTTTAAAAAAAGACTTAAAAATATCTAAAAAAATTGAACCTTTTTTCTAATGTAATTACTTATGATAACAACCAGGGGGTTGGGTTGGCCGGATTGAAGGCACATTAACAACCCAACCCAATCATTGTGGTTTGAAAAAATCTCAACCCAACCCAACCTAACCCAAGCGTTCGGGTTGGGTTGGGTTGGGTTGAAACTTTTATTGATCATTTCATCATTTAACTAAGTTATTGTAACATCTCAGACCAATCGTACAAGATATTGTCCGCTTTGTCCACACACCTGGACTCACGGTTTTAAAACGCGTCTGATAGGGGAGGTATCAAGTCCTTTTTATAAGGCAACTTTAGTTCTCCTCCCCAACCAATGTGGGATCTTACAATCCACCCCCCTTGGGAGCCCAGCGTCCTCGCTGGCACACCAATCCGATTCCTGGCTCTGATACCATTTGTAACATCCCAAACCAACCGTACAAGATATTGTCCGCTTTGTCCACACACCTGGACTCACGGTTTTAAAACGTGTCTGATAGGGGAGGTATCAAGTCCCTCTTATAAGGCAACCTTAGTTCTCCTCCCCAACCAATGTGGGATCTTACAGTTATCGTGTCTAAACAAATTGCTACATGTTTCTAAATATCTAAATATTCAACAGATTACTAAATCGTCTAATAAAAGATTGCTTATAAATGTTTTGTTTATAAATATGGCATCAAGAATCAATAACAAGATTACTAAAGTAACAAGTGGCCAACAATTGTCTGTTTATAAATGTTCAATAGTAACAATATTGCTTTGACAGAAACAAAAATGACAGTAACAAGCATTCAAATTTAGATTTAAATGTTTTTACGGGTTGTCGGGTTGGGTCGGTTTGTTTTGGGTCTAACCCGTTATCAACCCAATATATGCGAGTTGGTCAAAAATAGTATCGATTATACATCGAGTTGACTCGATTTAAGTTTTTTTTACCTCGGATTGGGTTGGATTGACCGGTTTGGTTGGAAATTTGAGCACCCCTAATAATAACCTTATAAACAGAGGGGCAGTGGGGTTGAGAGTGAGAGGCATTATTGAGACAAGTGTGGTTTCCTAAAATAGAAAGTGGGTCCACTTTCTAATCCGGGCGACGCTGATGTTTCATCGCTTTAGGCTAAATATCTGACCATGGACCCACCCCATATTTACTACTCCATGCCATGGTCCCTCCCCATTAATCAACTCTTACGTCCATTTCTAACTTTTGTTTTTCCATAAAAATAAATTAAAAAATATGTATATTTATTAGTTTCATGTATCATAAAACTTTATAACTATAATAGTATTTGACTATAGTTGTCCATTAAAAACATTACAAAAATTATTGATATTTTTGGTGCAAGTGTACCCAGCTTTAATATTAAGATATATTTTTGGTACACATAAAATCACATCTCCATATTTATTTTGATGATTACAAAACACACCGCATTTTTTGTTATCTAATATTTTATCTGAGTGTGCAGTTATTAAATGATCTCGATAAATTTTATCTGAAGAATCCAAGTCTGAAGAGTTTCGTCATTTTATTTTAAAATGATAAACACCCTAAAATATTTTATCACTTGGATATTTCGTATCTATATAAATATATTTGAATCAAATATATATATAATACATATATTTTTTTCTATATTAAATATATATAAATCGTATGATATATATATATATATATGTTATTTTATTAAATCACATCATATCTTCTTGCTACTATTCATCATTAAATGCAAAAGAGTGTTTCAGCCGAAAGAAGCCATCCAGCGCCACTGCCCTTTTGTACGACTGTCAGGCGGTATACCGCCGTGTGCAACGCGGTATACCGCGGGTACCATTACCGTTTGTTCTTTGCAGGGTTGACCTTCTCTCTGACAACTGACAAGTACTTTTTGTTCTGCACGGTATACCGCGGGGGATAGCCGGTATACCGCGAATGCTTCTGCCCTGTTGCTCATCCAGTATAAATATCTTGCAACCTCCAGCATTCAAGACCACGAATTCACATTAACTCCTCTGCATTTGATAAAGACTCTGCAGCTTCTTCTCTTGATATTTAAACTGTTAAAATTATAAAACACGTTTTTGAGTAAGAAATCTTGAGTTGATAGCAGATTAAAATCTCTTGATTAGTTGAATCAGCAACACAGCTCAAGTGATCAAACTCTCTAAAAATATCCAAGTGATAAACCTTATTCAAGAGTGATTATTCATATTAAAATTATACCCTCTTGTAAGTGTTTGAATAGAGTGAGTGATCCACATTAATTCTCTCAAAGTAGAGTGATTCGCGTTTGTTGTACTAAGGTTTGTGTTTCTACCGTAAAGAACACGTTTCGTATTGGATCTCCGAGAAGTGTTTTTTTCTCGAGGTGGACTAGCCAACTTTGTGTTTGGTGAACCACTTTAAAAATATCGTTGTCAAGTATTCTCTTTCCCTTATCTATTTACTTTTCCGCTGTGCATTTAAATTATATCTGTTTATATAATTGTTGTTTATTTATTATTTCTATACTCTGATTTATTTATACTGTTTCTGTACTGTATTTATTTACAAAAGAATTTTTGAAAGTAAAAGATTTAAAATACAACCTTACCCCCCCCCCCTTAGGTTGTCTAACATTTGGTATCAGAGCAGGGCTTTCAAAAATTATTTGTTTAAATTTTTAAAGTTATTTCTTTAATTCTTTTAAATGGCTCAACAAACTAATTTTGTGTTTTCAAAACCCCCTTTGATAGATACTGAAAAGTTTGGCATTTGGGCCGAGCTATTTGAATGTCACGTGCGTGGCAAAAATCAAAAGATTTGGGATATTATAGAAAATGGGAATTTTAATCCTACTATTGTAAAAGATGATCTTATTGTTGATAAACCTTTAAAAGAATGGACTCCCGCTGAAGAATCTCATGTCTGTTTAAATTTTGAAGCTAAGAATATATTATATGCTGCTTTAACTACTGATGAAATTGAAAGAGTGTATACATATAAAACTGCTAATCAAATCTGGGAAAGTTTAAACAACACTCATCGTGGAAACACACAAGTTAAAAGTTCTAAAATAAACATTTTAGTTCATGATTATGAATTATTTGAAATGTCAAAAGATGAGTCAATCGACTCAATGTTTAAACGTTTTAACCTCATCATGACTACTTTGAAAGGATTAGGTCGCACTTATCCTAATGAAGATTACGTGAGGAAAATCCTCCGAGCACTTCCTTCGGAGTGGATGGCAAAGATTACATCATTAGAAGACTCCCGTGATCTCTCCCTAATGAAGCTCGACGATCTCGTCGGTAATCTTAAAGTGCACGAAATTGCACTTAAAAGAAACAAAGATCGGGAGCAAGTAAAAAAGAAGTCGATCGCTCTTAATGTCTCAACTCCGAATGACCAAAAGAAAAAGGAGGAAGCTAGCACTTCAAAAGATCTATCCGATAAACTCAACGAAGTCGCTATGTTGGTAAGAAACTTCTCTAAATCTTTTACTAACAATAAATTTTCTAAAAATAGCAGATTTCAAAGAAACGGTAACTACGGCCGTGGCGGTGAAAACCGGAGTCGCAACTTCCATAAAAGAGAAGATAAAGTGAAGAAAAATGACGACTCAAGTGACGACGAAAAAGCCCAACCAAAGAGAGGTTATTGCTACTCTTGTGGTGATAAAGACCACTACGCCAACGAATGTCCTAAAAAGAACAAATTTCAAAATAAAAAGGATAAAGCCTTCGTTGGAGGCTCGTGGAGTGGAAGCGAAGAAGAAGACAAATATCAAGCTATTTGTCTTATGGCCGAAAGCGACGACGAGGTAAAATCTTGTTACTCAGATTACGCTAGTGATTATGAAAATGAAGATGAAAATAATCTTGACGAATTATATGAATCATTCCATGACTTGGCCGCTCTTGCAAATAGGTATCAAGATGAAATCTCAAAATTAAAAGAAACCGTATCTGCATGTGAAAAGAAAATTAATGATGGTAAACAAAAATCTGCAAATGATATGGATATAATTGCTAAATTAGAAACTAAATTAGGTGAAAAGGATTTTTGTAAATCTTGTGATATTCTAAATAAAGAAATTGCATGCTTAAATAAAAAGTCACATGAAAATATTATTTGTGCAAAATGTGATATTCTTAAAAATGAAAATGCATGTTTAAAAGCTAAATGCGATTCATATGAAAAGGACAATCTATTGGCTAAAGCATTTCAAAGTAGTAATGAAAAAGTTCTTAACATGCTAAATATGTCTAACCGTATAAAATGTAGAAAAGGTATTGGTTCCGATGCTTGCAAAGAAAAATGTTCTTGTATGCCAATTAAAAGATATTTTGAATCACCTAAAGTAAATACAAGAAATCGATATGTGCAAAAACCTCCGTATGTACCTAAAATGAATAATGTAAAATATATACCGAGAAAACCGTATGCTCGCATGTATAACGATAAGTATTCTAAACCTAAAAATAATGCGAATATAAATGCTTGCTTTTATGTGTATGATAAATACAATCGCAAAATTAAAATGATAAATAAATGGATTCCGAAAGGAATGTTTAATGTTGACAATCCCGGTGGGATGCGTTTGTGGTTTTAAACCATTTTTTTGTGGTTTGTATGTTGTCATGTTTATTTCTTGTCGGCAACATGTTCTTTATTTGTCTTTTGCAGTTTTAATGTTTTATACTAACTGTTAAAAGGACCCATAAGAAAAGGGTACCACGAAAATTTTTTCTTTGCTTTTTGTAGGTGTTCCCTGACGAGGTCATAATACGTGGTTTTTTTTTGCTCACATAAAATTAACCAAAAAAAATTTCTTATTTTAAAATCGGTTGTGTGTAAGATTGGTTAAAGGAAACATTGAAAGCCGAATGCTGCCAGTCAACTTACTGTCGCGGTATACCGTGACCCTAAGGCGGTATACCGTGTTCTGTTCACCACCACCACGTGTCACTCTGTGATTCGCCGACAGAAACTGTTCAAACTGACCCCGGTATACCGCGTTCCCTAGGCGGTATGCCGCACCGCTGTTTCCCCACTGTCACGCGTGTTTAAAGATGTCAAGTCTTTTCAACTCTTTTTCTGACTCGGTATACCGCGTGCTCCTAGGCGGTATACCGCGCGCCTTCGACGGATTTAAATCCATTACAGGTAAGTTTTTGTTTCCCTTCTTTTTTATCCAAAGAGCTCTCTCTCTCTCTCTCTCTCTCTCCCTCCTCTTGCCGCCGTCCGCCGCCTACGACGTCCGCCGTCAACAACCGAAGTTTTTTTTTTCGGCCACCGGAACTCCAACCTTTCGACAACAGTTTTCTCTCCTTCCTTCAAATGGCTCCAAAAAGGGCTCGTACCTCTCGGGGAGCTTCCAGCTCTCAAAACCCATCTGACCCTCCTCAAAACCGTCGTGCTCAAAGACGACATATTTTTGAATCCCGACCTTGTAACCCAGGTCGACCTGTCGATTTAGTGGGTCTAGAACATCTTGGTACCTTTGAAGCTTTCTCTTCTATTGACTGGGAACCTTTTCTTTCTTTTCAAGGAGATGTACCTTTTTCAAGTATGGTCGATTTTTATGCTGGGTATGACTTTAACGAGACCACCCATCGTGTCTCTCTTCAAATTTACAACCACTCTTTTGACTGGAGTTTAGAAGATTTTTCTCGTGTACTGGGTCTAACCCATTCCAATATAAATGTGTTTTCAAATAATACTGCCTTTACTTCCCTGCTTACCCAGGTTCAAGAAACTCAGGAAACCATTCTCCAATCTATTTTAGCTCCTGCTTTTCGAAATAATTTTCCCTCAATTTTAACTGATCAACATCTTCCGGAAAATCTTCGTTTTTGGAATAAAATTATCCTTTTTAACGTTTTGGGACGCGCTGGAAATTTTGACAGATTGGGTGCACTTCAGTGCTATATCCTTTACTGTCTCCGGCATAGCATCCGTATTAATGCCACCTACATTATTGCTCACCGTATGGTGATTTCCGAGTCTGGTAACCAGTCTCTTCCGTTTGGTTACTTAATTCGAAACCTTTTTACAAACCTTCAAATTCCTATCATTGGTAGGATGTTAGCTCCTACTCCTTCTCTCAATGCACTAACTGTTAGTCGAATGAGTGCTCCACCGGGACGGGCTCTTCATCGCCCTCAAGATCCGGCTCCCGAGGAAGACGATCCATACGCAATCCCGGCGGGTGCAATCTCAAATCGTCAAATATACTCCGCGATCATTGACTTGCGTCGGAGTTACGATGCCGATCAACGTGTGGTGCAAGACCGCTTGGAAGACATTGACGAACAGTTGTGGACATTATCTAATCAACTGAACGAAATTGAATTTTTAGATAGCGATTAATTCCTTGTCTTCTTTAAACTTTATTTAATTAACATTATTATTGCTCTGTTCTAATGTTTATTCTCCTGCTTCGTTATTCTTATTGAATTTTTTTAGAGAGCTTATTTTATCTAACCCTTGAGAAAATGCTAACTCTCAAATACTTCATATTTTAAGGGGGAGCATTTTTCAAGGGGGAGCATAGCGTCTTTCCTAACCCTTTTTGCTTCGACAAAAGGGGGAGAGAAACCGAGTATGCTCTCGTGTTTAGCGTTGTGTTTGTCATCATCAAAAAGGGGGAGATTGTTGGTGCAAGTGTACCCAGCTTTAATATTAAGATATATTTTTGGTACACATAAAATCACATCTCCATATTTATTTTGATGATTACAAAACACACCGCATTTTTTGTTATCTAATATTTTATCTGAGTGTGCAGTTATTAAATGATCTCGATAAATTTTATCTGAAGAATCCAAGTCTGAAGAGTTTCGTCATTTTATTTTAAAATGATAAACACCCTAAAATATTTTATCACTTGGATATTTCGTATCTATATAAATATATTTGAATCAAATATATATATATAATACATATATTTTTTTCTATATTAAATATATATAAATCGTATGATATATATATATATATATGTTATTTTATTAAATCACATCATATCTTCTTGCTACTATTCATCATTAAATGCAAAAGAGTGTTTCAGCCGAAAGAAGCCATCCAGCGCCACTGCCCTTTTGTACGACTGTCAGGCGGTATACCGCCGTGTGCAACGCGGTATACCGCGGGTACCATTACCGTTTGTTCTTTGCAGGGTTGACCTTCTCTCTGACAACTGACAAGTACTTTTTGTTCTGCACGGTATACCGCGGGGGATAGCCGGTATACCGCGAATGCTTCTGCCCTGTTGCTCATCCAGTATAAATATCTTGCAACCTCCAGCATTCAAGACCACGAATTCACATTAACTCCTCTGCATTTGATAAAGACTCTGCAGCTTCTTCTCTTGATATTTAAACTGTTAAAATTATAAAACACGTTTTTGAGTAAGAAATCTTGAGTTGATAGCAGATTAAAATCTCTTGATTAGTTGAATCAGCAACACAGCTCAAGTGATCAAACTCTCTAAAAATATCCAAGTGATAAACCTTATTCAAGAGTGATTATTCATATTAAAATTATACCCTCTTGTAAGTGTTTGAATAGAGTGAGTGATCCACATTAATTCTCTCAAAGTAGAGTGATTCGCGTTTGTTGTACTAAGGTTTGTGTTTCTACCGTAAAGAACACGTTTCGTATTGGATCTCCGAGAAGTGTTTTTTTCTCGAGGTGGACTAGCCAACTTTGTGTTTGGTGAACCACTTTAAAAATATCGTTGTCAAGTATTCTCTTTCCCTTATCTATTTACTTTTCCGCTGTGCATTTAAATTATATCTGTTTATATAATTGTTGTTTATTTATTATTTCTATACTCTGATTTATTTATACTGTTTCTGTACTGTATTTATTTACAAAAGAATTTTTGAAAGTAAAAGATTTAAAATACAACCTTACCCCCCCCTTAGGTTGTCTAACACTACCTTTTCCGGACACCTACCTTTTCCGGACACCTACCCTTTTCCGGACACCTACCTTTTCCGGACACCTACCCTTTTCCGGACACCTACCCTTTTCCGGACACCTACCCGGTAACCTGTGCCAAGAAGCTATCCGGATGACGTCCGGACACCTGCTTCGCACGAAGGTTTCCGGACGAGACGCTGTTTTGAGTTTAATGCTCAAAATCAGGTCAAACACCCATTAAACGGTAATATAATGCGACGATTAACTATATAAACAGGCCCAATACCAATTCCACCAAGTTTTACTGCCTAAACACAACCCAAAGACGTTTAAATCTCCCTTATTGGTCTTAAACCCTTTTTGCAAGAGAACTCCCAAAACTACAAATCACTTGACGAATCTTTAGAAGAGGTTATGGAGTAAGGATTACCTGGCTGATGGCTGCAAGAAACAAATTCTGAATCCAAAACTTTCTTCTTCTTCCAATACTTGATGATCCTCCTCCTCTCTTGCACCAAAACCCCTTAAAATTCAATTGCCTTCTTCTTTCTCTCTTAATTCCCATCCGACACACACACATACAAATCAGTAGAAATGAAATGTTCCCTAGGGTTTTATGCCCTTTTATACCCCTTTCCTTATTTACCAAATGGCCCCTCAACTTCTACTTTTATTTACAACTCCATACTAACCCCAAAACACTTCGAAAAGGTCCGGGTCGTTACAACACTCCCCCCTCAAAAGAATTCCGTCCCCGGAATTCCATTTTCGAAAAGGTGAGGGTACTTGGACCACATCTCAGATTCTAACTCCCACGTAGCTTCTCGTCCCTTGTGATACCTCCAATGAACTTTCACTAAGCGAACTTCCTTGTTCCTCGTCTTTCTTACTTTACTATCTACGATCTCGATTGGCTCTTCTCCAAACATCAATTTCTCATCGATGCTGACGTCTTCCAACGGAATAGCCACATCGGTCTCGGCCAAACACTTCTTCAGATTGGACACATGAAAGGTCGGATGAACCCCTTTCAATTCTTCCGGCAATTCTAGCCTGTAAGCTACCACGCCCACTCGTTCAATGATAGAAAAAGGTCCAACATACCTCGGCCTCAATTTCCCCTTTTTCCCAAAACGTATCACGCCCTTCCAAGGCGACACTTTAAGCATTACCTTGTCACCTACTTGAAATTCAATCGGCTTCCTTCGTCTATCTGCATACTTCTTCTGTCGATCTTGCGCGATCCTCATCCGTTCCCGGATTACCTCAATCTTGTCCGCCGTTACTTGTACAATTTCCGGTCCGGCCAACTGCCTTTCTCCTACCTCATTCCAACACAACGGCGTACGACACCTTCGCCCATACAAGGCTTCAAATGGTGCTGCTTGGATACTAGCGTGATAACTATTGTTGTACGAGAATTCTATCAAAGGTAAGTGTACTTCCCACGACCCCTTGAAGTCAATAACGCACGCTCGAAGCATGTCCTCTAACGTTTGAATGGTCCTCTCACTCTGGCCATCAGTTTGAGGATGATATGCCGTGCTTAACTTCAATTGCGACCCCAACTCTCGTTGTAAACTTCTCTAAAAGGCCGACGTGAATCGACTATCGCGGTCAGACACAATGGATCGCGGCACTCCGTGCCTAGACACTATCTCGTTAACATACAATCGAGCTAGCTTCTCCAACGAATCCAACTCTTTAATAGGTAAGAAATGTGCTGACTTGGTGAGAATATCAACGATCACCCAAATTGCGTCATTCCCTTTTGGGGTCCTCGGCAACTTAGTGACGAAATCCATTGTAATGTTATCCCACTTCCACACCGGTATCACTGAAGACTGGATTTCCCCATAAGGTCGTTGGTGTTCTGCCTTAACCTTTAAACACGTCACACACCGCTCCACAAAGTGCGCAATATCCTTCTTCATTCCCGGCCACCAGTAGAATTGTCTCAAATCTCTATACATTTTATTCGTCCCCGGGTGTATGGAATACCGCGACTTGTGTGCTTCTTCTAAGATGCTTGTCCTCAGGTTTCCCAGCTTAGGAACCCACACTCGATCTTTTATACACTTCAGCCCATCATTATTACTTTCGAACGACGATGTAATCCCGACTACCCTTTCGCTTCTGACGTTGTCTTCCAACAACGCTTCCTCTTGAAATTTCTTAACTTCCTCCAGAAGGTTCGAGGTTGCTTCGACTCTGAAAGCTATGACTTTGGTCTGCTCTCTCCTCTCCTTCCGACTCAATGCGTCGGCCACCACGTTAGCCTTGCCTGGGTGATACAGAATCTCGCAGTCATAGTCAATCAACAGCTCCATCCATCTTCTTTGTCTCATATTTAGTTCCTTCCGGTCAAACAGATGTTTCAGGCTTTTGTGATCGGTGTAAATCTGACACTTTACTCCAAATAGGTAGTGTCGCCATATTTTTAGAGCGTACACCACCGCCGCTAGCTCCATGTCGTGAGTAGGGTAGTTCTTCTCGTGATCCTTCAACTGCCGGGAAGCGTAGGCAATTACCTTCCCGTGCTGCATTAACACACACCCCAGCCCAAGCTTAGAAGCGTCACTGTATATCACAAAACCCTCCGATCCATCAGGTAAAGATAGAATCGGAGCACTGCTTAAACTTTCTTTCAGCTTTTCAAACGCAGATTCTTGCGCTTCAGCCCACACAAATTTGACGTTCTTCTTTGTCAAAGAGGTCAGTGGCGAAGCTATTCGAGAGAAGTCTTGAATGAACTTCCGGTAATATCCTGCTAAACCAAGGAAGCTTCTCACCTCCGATGGGGTTCTTGGCACCTCCCAATCTTTAACGGCTTCAATTTTAGCAGGATCTACCTTGATAACGTCCGCCGACACCACATGACCCAAGAACTGGACTTCCCTTAACCAAAACTCACACTTCGAAAACTTCGCGTACAACTTCTCACGCTTTAGCAATTCCAGCGCGGCTCGAAGATGCCTCTCGTGGTCTTCTCGTGTTCGAGAATAAATTAAGATGTCGTCAATGAAGACGATCACACACTTATCCAACAACGAGCTGCACACTCGATTCATCAAATCCATGAACACCGCTGGCGCATTAGTCAGCCCAAAAGGCATGACTAAAAACTCGTAATGTCCATACCTCGTACGGAAAGCTGTTTTTGGCACATCCTCTTCTCTAACTTTCAATTGATGATAACCCGACCTCAAGTCTATTTTTGAGAAATAACTCGCACCTTGTAGTTGATCGAAGAGGTCATCGATCCTCGGGAGTGGGTACTTATTCTTCACCGTTACTTTATTGAGTTCACGGTAATCTATGCACATTCGCATAGATCCGTCCTTCTTCTTAACGAAAAGTACCGGTGCTCCCCAAGGCGAAGAGCTCGGACGGATGAAACCCTTGTCGAGCAGATCCTGCAATTGAGTCATCATCTCCTTCATTTCCGCTGGTGCTAACCGATAGGGCGCACGGGCAATCGGTGCCGCTCCAGGTAACAGTTCAATTTTAAACTCCACTTGACGATCTGGAGGCAGACTCGACAAATCATCAGGAAACACTTCCGGATACTCGCCCACCACTGGCACGTCCTCCACACTCCTCTTTTCCTTCTTAGCATCTATTACATACGCTAGGTACCCCGCACAACCCTTTCCTAAAAATCGTCTAGCTTTGATCAACGAAATTAAGCACGACTTCCTATTTCGTTGATCCCCGTATATTACTACTTCCTTCTTATCGGTCAAAGGAATACGGATCAGCTTCTTATTGCACACAATACTAGCATCATTATCCGCTAACCAGTCCATCCCTAGGACTACATCAAACTCCCCCATCCCCATAGGATATAATTTTAACGGGAAAAAGTGGCCATCCACCTCTATTTTACAACCCTCAAAGACCTCCTTTACCCAGACTCGACAATCACCAGCTATCTCTACCTCAAACCCAAAGTTCAACCTCTTGGGTTTTACATGCAATTTTTGAGCAAAAAGGGGCGACACAAACGAACGATTGGCCCCCGAATCAAACAACACTTTAGCAAACATCGAGTCTATAGGGAAGGTACCTGTCACCACATCAGGCGTGTTCTCCGCCTCCTCAGCTGACATGTGGAAAGCCCTAGCTCTGGCGCGAGCCGGCTCCACATTCTTCTCATTGCTCTTTCCTCCGCTACTCCCACCCTCACCCCTTGCATAACCTTTCTTTAATTGTAGACAATCCCACTTGACATGGCCCGACAATCCGCACTGATAACAGCTCTTCGGATTACGACAATCTCGAGCTAGATGTCCCACTTTTCCGCACCTAAGGCATCCCTCCCTTTCAACCCAACATTCACCCCTATGCATTTTATTACACTTTGCACACGGTTTATCCACTGGCTTAGATCCCACCCGCAGATCGGGTCTAGCTGAATTCGGCCTCTTACTGTCTCGATTCGGCCCATCCCACTTACGCTTATCTCCCACCCTCTCGTTCATCTGCCTGCTCTTATCTTTTTCAGTAAGTTCTGCTTTATCTACGGCCGCCTGAAAAGTAACTGGGTCCTTCGCTTGCACCAATTCTCTTACACTGCTCTTCAGTCCATAAATGTACCTCTCGATACGCCTTTCTTCAGTAGGCACGTACAATTCAGCAAACCGAGCTTTCTCGATGAACTTCGACGTGTACTCCTGAACCGACATTGACCCTTTCTCCAAACTCAGAAACTCTTCTTCCAATTTCTTGATTGCTGCAAGGGGGCAAAACTGTGCTTTGAACCTTCCAACAAACGTCCCCCACGACATGCTCTTAGCTACCTCTGACCCCTTTCCTCCGGTTTCCACATCCCACCAAAAGATTGCTTCAGATTTCAACATCGACCTGGCAAACAGCACTTTATCCTCCTCAGCGCACTTACTAGTATCAAATGCCAACTCCATCTCACGAACCCATTTCACAGCTAGAACAGGATTTCGCTCACCGTTGAACGTCGGAGGCTTACACGAAACAAAGGTCTTAAACGAGCATCCTTTTTCTGCCTTTGGTTCGGAAGTAGCAATCAGAGTTGTCACCGAGTTGTTCCCCATTTCAGTCCGCGGTTCACTATCTTCCCCAGACTTCTTCCCTGTACTGTTCTTGGTTCTTTCCCCAGACGTAGTCTTGTTCTGGTTGTCTAACACTGCTTGGAGAGTCTTTTGCAACTTATCCATCTCTGCTGCAAACTTATCTGTTGGTGCAAGTGTACCACATCTCTATATATTTATATATATTTATTTTGATGATTACAAACACACCGTATTATTGTTTATCTAACAATTTAATCCAAGTGTGCAGTTCTTGAAGAACACGAAGATTTTATCTGAAGAGTTCAAGACTGGTGCTTTACGTCGTCATCATTGTTTATATCTAATAATGATAAACACCCTAAAATAATATACCACTTGGATATTTATAAAACCTTAAATACTGTTTTTAAATTAAAGATATTTAAATTTTATTTAAAACTAAAGTTTTATTAAAATTATTAAAATAATCCTTTAAAATAATTTGTCAACCTCAAATCTGGTTTCACATCTTCTTTTACTGTTCATTCATTAATTGTGAAGAAGTTTCAGCCGAAAGCAACCAGCGCTGCCATGCTCCCCTTGTACGATGTGTCAGGCGGTATACCGCCAAGGACACCGCGGTATACCGCGGTACTGTTCATGCGTCAGGTTCCAGCTCATAGATCCGTTGGAAGTGGGTTGCTATATATAATGATGCTGATGGTGATGAAGAAAAAAAACAAAAAATAGCACAACACAACAAGCAGCAACCAAACTCTCAGCTCTCTCATCTAATTAATATATATATTTTATAAAACCTTTTTTATAAAATATCCAAGTGATTATTATACAAGAGTGATTACCCATTGTGAGTTATACTCCTCTTGTAAGTATTTGAATAACGGGTGTGTGATCCTGTTTATCTCATAGCAGAGGCTTGAGAAACTATTACAAATTCCTTTGTATTTGGTTTGTGTTCTACCGTAAAGAATACATTTATTGGATCGTGTCGAGAAGTGTCTCGGCTGCTGGTTTATCACAGTTGGTGGTAAATCAGTAAATCTCTGTGTCAAGTATCTCTATCCCTTATCTCTTTATTTATTCCGCTGTGCTTTTAATTATATCTGTTTATATAATTGTTGTATATTTATTATTTGTATACTCTGATTTATTTATACTGTTTCTGTACTGTATTTATTTGTAAAAGAATTTTTGAAAGTAAAAGATTTTAAATACAACCTTCCCCCCCCTTAGGTTGTCTAACATTTGGTATCAGAGCGGGGCTTTCAAAAAATTATCTGTTTAATTTTTTAAAGTTATATCTTTTATTTAATGGCTCAACAAAATGCTTGGTTTTCTAAATCTCTTCTTATTGATTTCGAAAATTTTGATCTTTGGGCAATTTCTTTTGAACGTTATGTTCGTGGGATAAATCAAAATATTTGGGATATTATTATTAAAGGAGATTTCAAACCCACAAAATTTCAAAACAACAAAGTTGTTGAAAAACCTAGCTCGGAATGGTCCGACGAAGATAAGGATAATTGTTGTTTAAATTATGAAGCCAAAAATTTTCTCTTTTCGGTTCTTACTAACGATGATATTGAGCGTGTTTATCTCTTTGAAACTGCTCGTGATATTTGGGAGAACTTGAACATCACCTATGGTGAAAACTCAAAAGAAAAGAGAGACGAAACCCGAGATCAAAGAAATGAAGAAACTTGTCTCATCGTCGACTGCGAGAAAGAGGTATGTACTTCATACTCAAGTTATTCTAGTTGTAGTGATAACGATGATGATATTGATATGCTAAATGTCTCTTTTCAAAAATTGATTGTTCTCGTAAATAGTTATAAAAATGAGAATGCTAAATTAAAAGAAGAATTATTATTATGTCAAAATAAGTTGAATAATTGTAAACAAACCATTGCATGTGATAATAAAATCAAAAATGAGTTAAATGATAAAGTTATCACTTTAGAAAAGAAAGCATGCGAAAATATTGTTTGCAAATCATGTGATGTTTTAAATAAGAAACTTGCATGTTTAAATAAAAATACATATGAAAATGTTGTATGTACAAAATGCAATATTCTTGAAGATGAAATTGCTTGTTTAAAAGCAAAATGTAAATCGCATGAAAAAGATAATTTATTAGCAAATGCTTTTCAAAATAGCAATAATAAAATGCTTAAAATGCTAAATATGTCGAATCGCATTAATTGTCGAAAAGGCATTGGTTCCGATACATGTGTTGATAAATGTTCGTGTAAACCCATTAAAAGATTTTTTGCATCTCCTAAAGTTGATACGAGAAAACATCCATATATGTCAAAAATAAAAAATGTGAATTATGGGAGGAAACCGCATGCTCGTATGTATAATGGTAATTTTTCTAGACCTAACAATAATGTGAATATAAATGCTTCATTTTATGTGTATGATAAATACAATCGTAAAATTAAAATGGTTAGAAAATGGATTCCGAAAGGAATGTTTAATGTTGATAATCCGGGTGGAATGCGTTTATGGTTTTAAACCATTTTTATGGTTTTATATGTTGTCGTATTTTATTTTATGTCGACAACATGTTCTTTATTTATTTTTGCAGTTTATGTTTTATACTAACTGTTAAAAGGACCCATATGAAAAGGGTACCACGAAAATTTTCTTTACCTTTTGTAGGTGTTTCCTGACGAGGATATAATACGTGTTTCCTGGCGAGGATATAATACGTGTTCCCTGACGAGGTCATAATACGTGGTAATTTTTTTTGCTCACATAAAATTAACCAAAAAATCGAAGCCTTAAGATCCTTTTTTTTTTGGTGCAAGTGTTTCTTTTTGGTTATTTTGTTTTATGTCTATTATATGCTTTTTTTTATGCATATTTTATTGTCCCTCAAATTTTATAATTTGTTATTAATTTGAGGGGGAGCTTTTTATCTTTTACCTATGAGATTATGCTCTCTCAAATATATGCATATTTTGAGGGGGAGCATCTCTCGAGGGGAAGCATACCGTCTTTCTTGACCCTTTTTGTTTCGACAAACGGGGGAGAGAAACCGCATATGCTCATGCTTAGCGGTTGTGTTTGTCATCATCAAAAAGGGGGAGATTGTTGGTGCAAGTGTACCACATCTCTATATATTTATATATATTTATTTTGATGATTACAAACACACCGTATTATTGTTTATCTAACAATTTAATCCAAGTGTGCAGTTCTTGAAGAACACGAAGATTTTATCTGAAGAGTTCAAGACTGGTGCTTTACGTCGTCATCATTGTTTATATCTAATAATGATAAACACCCTAAAATAATATACCACTTGGATATTTATAAAACCTTAAATACTGTTTTTAAATTAAAGATATTTAAATTTTATTTAAAACTAAAGTTTTATTAAAATTATTAAAATAATCCTTTAAAATAATTTGTCAACCTCAAATCTGGTTTCACATCTTCTTTTACTGTTCATTCATTAATTGTGAAGAAGTTTCAGCCGAAAGCAACCAGCGCTGCCATGCTCCCCTTGTACGATGTGTCAGGCGGTATACCGCCAAGGACACCGCGGTATACCGCGGTACTGTTCATGCGTCAGGTTCCAGCTCATAGATCCGTTGGAAGTGGGTTGCTATATATAATGATGCTGATGGTGATGAAGAAAAAAAACAAAAAATAGCACAACACAACAAGCAGCAACCAAACTCTCAGCTCTCTCATCTAATTAATATATATATTTTATAAAACCTTTTTTATAAAATATCCAAGTGATTATTATACAAGAGTGATTACCCATTGTGAGTTATACTCCTCTTGTAAGTATTTGAATAACGGGTGTGTGATCCTGTTTATCTCATAGCAGAGGCTTGAGAAACTATTACAAATTCCTTTGTATTTGGTTTGTGTTCTACCGTAAAGAATACATTTATTGGATCGTGTCGAGAAGTGTCTCGGCTGCTGGTTTATCACAGTTGGTGGTAAATCAGTAAATCTCTGTGTCAAGTATCTCTATCCCTTATCTCTTTATTTATTCCGCTGTGCTTTTAATTATATCTGTTTATATAATTGTTGTATATTTATTATTTGTATACTCTGATTTATTTATACTGTTTCTGTACTGTATTTATTTGTAAAAGAATTTTTGAAAGTAAAAGATTTTAAATACAACCTTCCCCCCCCCCTTAGGTTGTCTAACATTATCCTCAGTCACGAAAGCCGGTGTAGCTTCGTGTTTACCCCCTTTCCTAGCATTTGCTTTCTTCGCCGGTGCCGAACTCTCTTGTTCGGACATCAGTTGGATTTCGGGTTCCTCCACACTTCTTGCCTTGCGCTTAACCGACGCTTTCCCTTTCTTACTCTTGCCCTTGGTGGTTGCCGCCCCTACCTCGGTAACAGCCTTTCTCGGCACCGTCCCTTTGGGTCTCCCACGGCCTCTTCCTCGTCCACGAGTGGCCGCCACTCTTGGCTGATTCACTGGTTCATCCTCAGTAAATTTTTCGCTCCTCACACCCTCCTCCCGTAGTGTAGTGCTCTTTGTCCGCGCGTCTTCCGCTACGGGGATTGACCTACTCCTCAAGGTCCTCGCAGACATTCTGATACACAACAACAATGAGCGACTAATTTAATACCACAGACCATAAAGTACTATAGCAGCAGGGTAATAAGGAAATCTAAGCACATACATGTACCTGTAAGTTCACAATTACACTGGCCAGGTGTAACTCCAAACTTACCTTACATGACCGTCCTCGATACCTCATTAGTCCTATTTCTATATTAGTGCCCTCCTAACGCATTCCTGATTTCTCAGTTGTGATTTCTACTTCCCAAGTTTAAGTTTAGGCCCATCCGGTTACCTAAATCCCTTAAACTATGGCTCTGATACCAACTATAACAACCCAAACAAAAAATGAACATTTCAAATCATAATAATAATATCCCCAAAACGGGTCCCAAAATTTCTTACATTACTTCAAAATCTGGTTGGCGAAATCAACCTACACAACTGAGAAATAACTAAATGTCTATAGTGTTACTAAGAGGTCAAGTCTTCCTGCTACGCCCTGCTCACTTGCCAGAACCCTTCACTACCTGCTTTCCTGAAAAGGTTTTTAATTTAAAAGAAAGCGAGGGTTAGACCATGAGGTCTAGTGAGTCCCTCCAACAGTTATCAAAGCATTTAAACAGAATTCCCTTTTCAGTATAAATCATACATAAACAGTTCAAATGATATCACTTCGGATATGAATCCGCCCCTCATAAATTGACACCCTGAAGTCACACTAAGGTGACAACGAGTCAGTCTCATGCTGCCTTTCAGGGTCACACCGCCCTTGGCATAAACGGGAACACCCTCCCGGCACGAGCTGGCGGGCCCCTTCCCGACTTAGTCAATTCACATCAAGATCAATGTATGCATACATTCCACATAAATTTTCAAATATCAATTCATGCAAATTTAAAGCATAAGCATAAAGCATGGCATTTCTCATCATTTATCCGCTTCAGAAAACGTATTAAAACCACACGTTTTAGTTTAGAAAACTCACCCGATGTGCTTACTTCCCTCCTACCTTGCTCTGTATTCCCCAAACGATCTACCTGAGTTAAAGGATAAACACATAAGCTGGCTAATCAACTATCCGGATGTCTCTTACCGGACACTCTTGATTTTTCCGGAAGTTCCTATTTACCGGACACCACAGTGTCCGAACACTTCAATTTTCCGGACACCTAACCTTTTCCGGACACCTACCTTTTCCGGACACCTACCCTTTTCCGGACACCTACCTTTTCCGGACACCTACCCTTTTCCGGACACCTACCCTTTTCCGGACACCTACCCGGTAACCTGTGCCAAGAAGCTATCCGGATGACGTCCGGACACCTGCTTCGCACGAAGGTTTCCGGACGAGACGCTGTTTTGAGTTTAATGCTCAAAATCAGGTCAAACACCCATTAAACGGTAATATAATGCGACGATTAACTATATAAACAGGCCCAATACCAATTCCACCAAGTTTTACTGCCTAAACACAACCCAAAGACGTTTAAATCTCCCTTATTGGTCTTAAACCCTTTTTGCAAGAGAACTCCCAAAACTACAAATCACTTGACGAATCTTTAGAAGAGGTTATGGAGTAAGGATTACCTGGCTGATGGCTGCAAGAAACGAATTCTGAATCCAAAACTTTCTTCTTCTTCCAATACTTGATGATCCTCCTCCTCTCTTGCACCAAAACCCCTTAAAATTCAATTGCCTTCTTCTTTCTCTCTTAATTCCCAGCCGACACACACACATACAAATCAGTAGAAATGAAATGTTCCCTAGGGTTTTGTGCCCTTTTATACCCCTTTCCTTATTTACCAAATGGCCCCTCAACTTCTACTTTTATTTACAACTCCATACTAACCCCAAAACACTTCGAAAAGGTCCGGGTCGTTACAATTGATAACATGTTCGAGTGGGACTCACGCAACTCTTGCTGGAAATGGAAGCTGGAGGTGGATGGCCAGTATTCGGTTGTCTCTCTTCGAAGAGTTATCGACAACTCACTGCTCTCGGGGACTGAGTTAGTAACTTGCTGGAATAGGTGGGTGCCGGGTAAAGTTAACGTCCACGCATGGAGGGTACGACAAGAAAGATTGGCGACCAAAGATAATTTAACCAAGAGGGGGATCGTTATTGAGGCGGATGGCTGCCCGTCTTGTGTGTCACATCCAGAAAATTCAGACCATCTCTTTGTGCAATGTTCGACGGCTCGGGAAGTGGGAGCTCATCTGCATCAATGGTGGAACGCTTGGCCGACAGCTGCTGTTTCGGTTAAGGACCCGTGGGATGCTGCGCAACAAACGAGTGCTCACAACCATATAAGGGAGGTGGCGGAGGTGATCTTCTTGGCTTATTCTTGGGTCATGTGGAACGAACGAAACGAGAAACTCTATAAAGGAAAGATGAAAAACACAAGGGAGATCGCTAATCTAATCAAATATTCTGCATTTTACTGGATTAAAGCTAGATCTAAGATTGGTAGCGTCTTATGCTGGAATGATTGGAATAATTCCCTCACAAAGTTTGTAAATAACCTGTGTTATCTAGCGTCTCGCTAGTTTGGTTGAAATGAATCGTGTTTTTTGATGTCCAAAAAAAAATGATAGATGATTATGTAAGTATATTTAGCAGACAGTTTTACTATCGTAAAATGATGATTTGTTGTAATTTTTAACAACATATTATATACGGATTGAATGTTGAATTGGTGGTTATGCAATCTAGCTCTATGCATTGGGTTGGAATTTGATTAATTAAAATAAAACAAAAAATTAGTAAAAGAACGAAAATGAAAAATGAATCAACCTAAACGAGTTCATCTAAGATCCAAAATTAAAATGAAGTTCATTTTAATATGAACATATAAGTTAAAATAATATTTTTTATAGTTTGAATGAAAATAAATGCAATTTTAGTTTTGAACTAAAACTAAACTTTGAAAGATCTGGACCTATAATCAAACTTGTAACGACCCAGACCTTTTCCGAAGAGTTTTGCGGTTGGTGTGGAGTTTTAAATAAAAGTAGAAGTTGAGGGGCTAGTTAGTAAATAAGTGATGGGGTATATAAGGGGCACAAAACCCTAGATTCATTCTAATTCCCTGATTTTGGTGAGTTTGGCGGCTGAGCTTTGAGAGAAGGAGAAGGGAGTTGGAGTTCTTGAACATTTTGGAGAGAAGGTTTGTCAAGCTTCAAAATCAGAAGAAGATAGGATTGAAATTCGTTTTCTACAGAGAACATATCAGGTAATCCTTAATCTAGCACTCCATTTAAGATTTGTCTGCTGATTATTGGGTTTTGAGAACTTTCTTTTGCTTTAAGTCATTTGAGGCCATATAGAGAGATTTAGACATCTTCAATTGGTGTTTGATGCAAAAACTTGTGGGTTTTGGTTAATGGAACATTAAGGGGCTAGTTATCGTCTTTTATTTCGGCTTGAGGGTCGTATAATAGGAGATTCTGCCCCAAATCTCGTCCAGCGCGTCATCTGGAAAGTCCAGAGGAATGAAGGTTTCCGGAAGCATGTCCGGTAAGCTTCTTATGTTGTAGGTCCCCGGGAGAATGTACCCGATAGGCATAGTATCCGGACAGTAGAAGTACCCAGACAATAGAGACGTCCGGAAAGTAGTGTTACCGGACAGTGGGGTTGTCCGGAAAGGGTAGTCATCCGGATACTAATGGTTGTCCGGAAAGTTAGATTGTGCCCGGTAAGTTGGGTGTCCGGAAAGTAGAGTTTTCCGGATAGTTTGTTAATCAGCTTATGTTGTGTCCATTTATCCAGGAAAGTCAATTGGAAGTCTGGAACTGATTAGAAACGAGAAGTAAGAGCACCAGGTGAGTTTTCTAACTAAAATACGTGACTTTACAACGTGTTTTCTTTGAAAGTAAATACATGATGAGAAATGCCATGTTTTATTCTTATGCTTTTGACTACATGAAAGTTGTTTACTGTTTTAAATGAGATTTATGAATGATTTATGGGGCGGGCCTATCCCGTGTGTGATTTAGTTTTAAATGGGATGTATGCATACATTGTTTTAGACGTAAACTGGCCAAGACGGGAGAGTAGACCCGCCAGTGCTCATGCGGGAGAGTAGACCCTTTATGCCAGGGGTAGTGTGGCCCCATGTAAGGCAGCATGAGACTGACTCGTTGGCACCTTCGGGTGACTTCAGGGTGTCAATTTACGAGGGGCGGACCTTATTCCGTGGATGATTTTATATGAACAGATTTATGATGATGTGTTTCTGAAAATGGTAAACTGTTTTAAATGCTTTTGAGAACTGTCTAGAGGGACTCACTAGACCTCATGGTCTAACCCTCGCATTTTCAAATTAAAACCTTTTCAGGTAAGCAGATAGTAAAGGCTCTGGTAAGTGAGCAAGCGCAGAATAGAGTAAAGATACAGCTTCAGGCAGTGCCACGCATACTATTTGTGGTAGTTATTCTCAGTTGTGTATAGGTTGTTTCCGCCAACCTAAGTTAGTTAGACAATTGTGATGAAATTTTGTGGACCCAGATTTGTAATTGTTTAATATTAATGTTTTGTACGCTTTATTCAGATTGGGTTGTTACAAAACTAAACACAGCTGTTTCCCGTCAAGGTTTTTTTTTCACATCAACAAATTTATATCCGGTAACTAGATATCAAGTATGGTAGATCCAAAACGAAAAAGAACTCAAGATTCTAGGCATTTTTGGTTTATTTTAAAGTTTGTTACATAAATTAGATTCTAACAAAAACTTTTGTCATTTTATGTCTTTTCCCTTTTAATACTATCCATTTTGATGACTTATATTATGTCAATTAATTTTGTTATATACGGCGATTCAATATACTTTTGGATGGATCCAAGATTTTGAACTTCTGAATGTCACTAAAAAGCATCAAACAAAGTCTGGGTTTCCATAGGATGCCTGGGATACCGCGAAAGGGGTGCGTGTGTTACTTGCCTTTCAAAAAAAAAATCAAACAAAGTTATGTTGAGTTCATGTCTACTGTCTAATCATTAAGTAAAACACATCGACAACTTAGTTTGATACAAAGAAAATAATTTGCTTTAGATTACCAAAATATATGAAATGATTGAAAAATCAGGCAGTCCATGTTGTAAATAAAATTAGGTTATATTTGGTATTTCACTTGATTCGTAATGTCATGTCGTCAAAAGTTGTAGCATCGATTGAAGAATTACAAGCTTGGAGAATAATTGTTGCAAGATACATAATCAAACGACATTGAGCACAACGAAGAACGTTGATCTAAATTACGTGTAAACCAATTTCGTGGTAGTTATTCTCAGTTGTGTATAGGTTGTTTCCGCCAACCTAAGTTAGTTAGACAATTGTGATGAAATTTTGTGGACCCAGATTTGTAATTGTTTAATATTAATGCTTTGTACGCTTTATTTAGATTGAGTTGTTACAGTTGGTATCAGAGCCATAGTTTAAGGGATTTAGGTGACCGGACGGGCCTAAACTTAAACTTGGAGTAGAAATCACAACTGAGAATAGGAAATGCGTTAGGAGGGCACTTTTATAGATACAGAAAATGCGTTAAGAGGACACTATTAATATGATAGGACTAATAGGGTACTGAGGACTGTCATGTAAGGTAAGTTTGAAATTTCACCTGGCCAGTGTAATTGCGAACTTACAGGTACATCTATGTGCTTAACCTGCCATATTATTCCGAAGTGGTAGTCAGAAACTAGTGTTTATTTCGTGTTCTAGTACTTTAGAATGTCAGCAAGATCCCTGAGGGGTAGACTGAGACCCCTTGTTGGGGAAGTTTCTTGAGGAGTCCTGGTGATGTGATGTATGTATACCTCGTAGAGAAGAAAGTTGCTTGGAATGTATTGAGTCGTCTAGAGATAGATCTTTGTGGATTCAAAGAGGATGAGCGATTGCTTGTGAGTAAGACTCCTGGTCCAGGAGAGTCCCGATTCTAGAAATTGTGGGGTAGATCAGTTGGGATGATAAGAAAGGGCAGTGTCGAGATCTTGAAAGCATAAGTTCAATAGCGAGAGCAAGATTGGAGTTCTGACTCTTTAGCTGAGCTTTTCAATGGCAGGATCGGTGAAGAGAGATAGCAGTAGAGAAATGAAAGTATGTAGAAGTAGAAATGAGATAGCTGATCAAAATGAATTAGTATGAATGGTTGAGTAAGTGGACCGTTGAATGTATGTATAGCAAGTCGTTGCAAGGCCGAGAGGGCGACCACTGGTCGAAAGTAGAGTGTCAATGATAAGTTGCGTGAGTAAAGCAATTGACCTTGTTTGAGTGAGTAGCCTTCAACTGAAAGTAGAGTTTCATGCATTAAGTTCGTATATGTGTACATGAGAGTTTCATAAGAAAAGTAAACGTGTAAATATCAAATTTGATCGGGTATGAGTCGGCATGTGCAAGCGTATGTTTAAAGAAAAATACAAATCCATTTACATCGCACAATGAAGTCTTGAGGTTTACGATTTGCAAAATACTCCACTCTTTTCATGATAAGCCAAGAAAACGTTTGAATGCACAACTTTTATAACCAAAATGAGTATTGACATGTCGAAGTTATATAAATGAGTGTGAGGACCGACTGGTTTACTTCGTGTCGGTAAATTTCTTTCAAAATTTTGCCGTATGGGAAGATTTTTAACCAATATTTATTTCTGTCGTAACAACATAATTTTGGGTGAGTAAGATTAAGTTTTACGGAAAGATTGCATGCAAACGACCCTCAAGATCGCTGTGCAGGGCATTGGAGTTATGAGAATGTTGGGGTCGTATGTACCCAAGTTGTTTTCAAGTGTGGTTTCTTTAAAATGATCAAAATGTGAAATGATTCATTTATCGCGTTGTGATAGGCGGGTTTACACCCCCCTAAATCTACCGCAAGTGTACGGGTCGAATCAAGTAATAGTACTTATAAAGTACGAGTATCGAACCAAAGGAACCAGGTGTCAAGTACCACAATGACTGTATAGATTATTAACTAGACTAATGCAAATTGATTTGGTTTGTTGAATATCGGAACACGATTAAAAACTTTAATTAATTTAGCTAAGAGAAGGAGTTGGAGGGTTGGGTTCCTCAGGTAAATAATTACTTAACTCACAGATTTGACACGATTGACATAACTCCAGGATGACAGGTATAATCACAATCCATCACTATACTCAATCAAGCTATAGTAACATTCATTCAACATTTTGTATCATCATTCGATCTCAACAAAGGTAATTGAACAAACAGTGATTAAAAACCCACAAAGTACGAATTATCATATTTCTATCTCAAATTCGACTAAGACATGAAGGACTAGATAAACCTCAAAACTTTTCTCAAACGTTAATAGATTCATTAAATCAAATAATAGTTGATCGGACTATTACAAGCATTAAGAACAAACCCACATGTTTCATCCATAAAAATCAAATCGATCGTATCTACTGTAAAGCTAAATAATCATCCAACCATGATTCAAACCAACCCCCCAACATGAACGGATTAGTTCATATTGGGGGTTCCAAAACTCAGAAACGACATAACAAAAACGAAAGTAAACATGTTTGGTTCTAAAAGAAATGAAATCTAAAACTCCCTGAAAAGCTTAATCCCTCGATGAATGAACTCGATTCGCCTTTTGATTCTCGTATCTTGATGTTTCTAGCCCTCTTCTTCTCTTCAAAAATCGTCTTCTATCTCCCAAAAGCGCCCAGAGAGAGTCTCCAAACGTAACTGATAATGTCCCCCCTCAACCCTAGCCGTCATATAGAATAAAAACGGCCAGAGCCTCTGCGCGGATGGCCGCGCGGCTCCACTAGCGCGACGAAACGCGCGGAACACTGGAAAAAACGCGGAACAGTCCTCTGCGCGGATGGCGGCGCGCCTCCACTAGCGCACGCAGTAGAGCAGAGCTCTGTTTGCAAAAAATTTGCCATTTTTCGATTTTCGTCCTGAAATGCCCGTTTCGTCCTCCAGTCTTCCCAAAACTCGCGTAACTCTGGAAACTTAAAATGACCTGTACTTTCTCAAATGAAGCTATTAAAACTCACCATTTTACTTGGAAACTCACAACTAACAGACCGATTTTGGGATCAAAATAATGTCGTAAAACGGCATTATCAACAACCCCAAACCGAGCGTTGCTTGTCCCCAAGCAAAATAGCGACACAAATAAGCACAAACCAAACAATCGCAATTTCGTGTTGTCGAGAATATCATTAGTGATCTCTAGTCAACTAAAAAATCACCACGAGTTACCTGTGAGACGGATGAACACCTAGCCGACTCAGTTATGGAATTCTAAACAGCAAAACTTTGGGGAAGGGAGCTATCCGGGACCACACCACACTTTATTGTACCTAGACTAAACACACTCAGAGAGGATTTCGCCTTGACCCTACCTCACGGTTTTCTCTCTCTTCGATCGAGCCCTAGGTTTCACACATGTTGTCATGCTTTCAGAAGTTGGGTACAAGAATTCACAAGACATGCATGAACAATAATTTAACAAGAACGCACAGTTGTATACAAATTGATCTCAGAAAGAATCCACTATCAAGACTAGGACATAGAAACGTTGCTTCGCCACTCTTTTAGAAACTCTCCATGATGAACTTAGATCTTTGAATGGGCCATGGTTGCTGCTTAATGGTGGAGGTCAGTGGATTTATGACGATGATTGGTGACCCCCTTTTTCATTTTCTAGCACTTCACACTGTTACCCTCAAACTCCTTAACCAACCCCTCAGTCTTATTATTATTATTTTTTTTGTAACCCTTTGCATTGTCTTTCTAAGCGAACCCTTTATGGATGATGGTTTATGGCTGGGGTAGACAATTGGGTTATCTCTTTCTATTTTTTTTTCCTGAGGGTGTTACAACAGGTTTTATTTGGGTACTTTGGGTTATGAGAGCAGTGGGATCAGCAGCAACCAATAAGCTTGATGATTTCACACATGGTTTGTTCACAAAGATAGGCAAAAGCTTCACTCCTATTCCTATGGATGTCTTTGATAACGGATGCAAGTTATAGCGAGATCAGCTACAACAACGACCAAAGAACTATATGAGAAGTGTATCGAGTAATGCATAGTCTCTCAGAATCGAAGTTAGCTAATGTATGGCTCAAAAAACTAACGGGTGGTCTCCACTAATGTCTCTAATGTGTGCAGTCACCTAGATCCAACCTTGTGCTATATTATCCCTTCTAATTCCTCCCCCCAAAATGAGTGTCTTCGAATTCTCGCACTAATTCATGCTAAACTGGTCGCCCATTCCTCACTATAAACAAGGTGATTGTTCAATCCACTGAGATCAACAAATGATAGACTCGACAAACCACCCGCCGTTGTCGGGGAACCTGTTTTGTGTGAATATCACTACCAGCTGTAGAAATTATTACATTAGACACCCTGTTTTTATTTTATTATAATCTGCTTTGAAAATTCATATATTTTTGGGTTTTGAGATTGTATTTTCTCCGTTTCAGGTTACCTCTTGGTTTATGCCAAAAAGAACTCTGTTTCGGGAATTACTACCGATTGACCCGGAGATAGAACGGACTGCCAGAGACCTGAGAAGACAAGCACGAAACAGAATGGCTGACGTCCACGTCCACGTTGAAGATGATTGGGGAGAGGGGATGCCCATCAACAATGGTCCTTCATTGAACAATGGTCAACCACCTCCAAATGCAAATGCGAACAGCGTCAACAATAATGTTAATCATGGCGTCAATAACAATGTCAACCATCCACCACCGCCACCACAAAGGGTACCCATGAGAAATTTCGCCAATCCAAACATGGGAGCTGCACAACGAGGACCATATGCACCTCTGATAGCTGCTAACAATTTTGAAATCAATCTTGGTACCATCCAATTGATGCAGTCGAACATGTTTGGAGGTTCGGCAGCTGAAGATCCCCATGCACACTTACGCTCATTCGAAAAAATATGCAATACTTTCAAAGTGAATGGGGCTGATCAAGATTCGATCAAGATACGGTTGTTCCCGTTTTCATTGAGGGATCGAGCCACCACTTGGGAAGAGAATATACCACCGGGGTCAATTCGAACTTGGAACGACATGGTAACAGCTTTTCTCAACAAGTTCTTTCCACCCGGGCGAACAGCTCAACTGTTGTCCGACATCACGCACTTTTCACAATGGGATCAAGAGTCTTTGTACGAGGCGTGGGAGAGATATAAAGGGATGCTAAAAAAGTGTCCCCATCATGGGATATAAGAGTGGATGATTATCCAAACCTTCTATGTTGGATTGCATCCTCAATTCAAAAATTACCTCACAGCTGCTGCATGTGGAGCCTTAATGAACAAGTCCTTTGAGGAAGCGGTCGAATTGATAGAGAACTTGGCAGAACATAGCTATTCCACTCCAAGATCTGCTGTTAAACAAGTGGCAAGCATGCAAGAAACGGAAGAGTTGAAAGCTATAAAGGCACAGTTGACTGCACTAACCAATCAGTTGAAAGGAGCGGCCATTCAACCAAATGTTCAGAATTATCAAGAATATCAATCGCCGGAACAAGTTCAATTTGTTCAGAACCGAAATAATCAGCCGAGGAATGACCCATTTTCCAACACTTATAACGAGGGATGGAAGCGACATCCCAACTTTTCTTGGAGTCAACCTCAACAAGGGCCAGGCAAGGAAACAATGGGGCAACAACAACAGCAACAGTATGGTAACCATCCTAACTCTTCAAATTCTTTTCAGGCTAACAATATTTATCGTCCCCCAGGTCATAATCAAAGGAAATATGATGAGGGGCAATCTTCAGAAAAGAAGCCGGGATTGGAGGACATGATGATGAAATTCATGTCAAAGATAGAAGGTGCAGTAGAAGGATTGGCAGGTACTGTGAACACTGTGAAGTCAACCACGGAACAGAACACTGCCTCAATCAGAATGTTAGAAAGACAAGTCGGACAAATCGCTGAAGCACTACAATCCAGGACTCAAGGTCAATTCCCTAGTCAGACTGAACGAATACCAAGAGAGGAGTGCAAGGCTATTCATCTGAGAAGTGGAACGGAGCTGATTAGAGACCCTACACGGGAGCCTTCACCAAGGGAAGCCGAGTAAGAGGTGGAGATCATTGACATGGATGCGTTGGAGGCTGATAGAGAGATTGTGAGTGAAGAGAATAAGAAGAATGAAGAAAAGGCACCAAAGCAACCATAGGTCAAGCCGACAACTCCAAAAGTGCCCTATCCGAGCAGGCTTAAAGCCCACATGGATGATCTAAACTTTTCTAAATTTCTTGAAATTTTTAAGAAATTGCATATTAACATCCCTTTTGCAGATGCTTTGGCACAAATTCCAACATACCTCAAGTTTATGAAAGATATCTTATCCAAGAAGAGGAAGATTGAAGATCAGGCCACAATTGCACTTACTGAGGAGTGCAGCGCGATCATACAGAACAAGCTTCCCCCGAAGCTTAAGGATCCAGGGAGTTTTTCGATCCCTATCCAAATTGGGAGCTTTAATTTTAATAAGGTATTATGCGATCTAGGAGCTAGTATTAACCTAATGCCGTTATCTGTTTTCAGGAAACTCGGCTTGGGGGAGGTGAAGCCGACATTCATTACTCTTCAGCTTGCCGATAGATCGATAAGGTACCCGTATGGAGTGATCGAAGACGTCTTGGTAAAGGTTGGCAAGTTTTACTTCCCGATGGACTTTGTGGTGTTGGATATTGATGAGGACATAGAGGTCCCGCTGATACTGGGAAGATCCTTCCTAGCCACAAGCTGAGCGCTGATCGACATGGAGGAAGGCGAGATGACTTTGAGAGTTGGTGGAAAGTTCATATATTTTTGGATTTTGAGATTGCTATTTCCTCCGTTTCAGGTTACTCCTTGGTTTATGCCAAGAAGGAGACTATTTCGGGAATTAGTACCGATTGACCCGGAAATAGAACGAACTGCCAGAGACCTGAGAAGACAAGCACGAAATAGAATGGACAACGCCAACATCCATGTTGGAGATGATTGGGGAGAGGATATGCCCATCAACAATGGTCCTCCATTGAACAATGGTCTTCCAATTCCAAATGTAAATGCGAACAATCAGAACCACAATAACGCCAATCATGGTCTCAACAACAACGTCAATCATAACGCCAACAATAATGTCAATCACGGTGTTGGCAACAACTACAATGTTAACCATGGCGTCAATGACATTGTTAACAATGGGATAAATCATGATCTCAATCACAACGCCAATCATGGGATCCATCACAATGTCAATCATCCACCGCCACCACAAAGGGTACCAATGAGGAATTTCGCCAACCCGAACATGGGCGCTGCACAACAAGGACCATATGCACCTCCGATAGCTGCTAATAATTTTGAAATCAAGCTTGGTACCATCCAATTGGTACAGTCGAACATGTTTGGAGGTGCAGCAACTGAAGATCCTCATGCACACTTGCGCGCATTCGAAAAGATTTGCAATACTTTTAAGGTGAATGGGGCTGATCAAGATTCGATCAAGATACGGTTGTTCCCGTTTTCATTAAAGGATCGAGCCACTACTTGGGAAGAGAATATACCCCCGGGATCAATTCGAACTTGGAACGACATGGTTACAGCTTTTCTCAACAAGTTCTTTCCACCGGGGCGAACGGCTCAACTGTTATCCGACATCACGCATTTCTCGCAATGGGATCAAGAGTCTTTGTACGAGGCATGGGAAAGATACAAAGCGATGCTCAAGAAGTGCCCACATCATGGGTTACAAGAATGGATGATTATCCAAACATTCTATGTGGGATTGAATCCTCAGTTTAAGAATGACCTCACAACTGCTGCAGGTGGAGCTTTAATGAATAATTCCTATGAGGAAGCGGTCGAATTGATAGAGAATCTAGCAGAACATAGCTATTCCACTCCAAGATCTGCTGTTAGAAAAGTTGCAAGCGTGCAAGAAACATAAGAGTTGAAGGCTATAAAGGCACAGTTGACTGCGTTGACTAATCAAATGAGAGGAGCGACTATGCAACCGAATGTTCAGAATTCTCAAGACTATCAATCGCCGGAACAAGTCCAGTTCGTTCAGAATCAAAATAATCGGCCGAGGAATGACCCATTCTCTAAAAACTATAACGAGGGATGGAAGCGACATCCTAACTTTTCTTGGAGTCAACCTCAACAAGGCCCAGCTAAAGAAACAATGGGACAACAGCAGCAGTATGGTAACCATTCTAACTCTTCGAATTCTTTTTCGTCTAACAATGTTTATCGTCCCCCAGGTTACAATCAGAGGAGAAATGAAGATGGGCAATCATCAGAAAAGAAGCCAGGTTTAGAAGACATGATGATGAAATTCATGTCAAAGATGGAAGGTGCGGTTGAAGGATTGGCAAGTACAGTGGGTAATGTGAAGGCGACAACTGACCAAAATACCGCCTCAATCAAGATGTTAGAAAGACAAGTCGGACAAGTAGCTGAAGCATTGCAATCCCGGACTCAAGGTCAATTCCCTAGTCAGACTGAACGAATACCAAGAGAAGAGTGCAAGGCGATTCATTTAAGAAGTGGAAAGGAGTTGATTATAGACCCTACCCGAGAACCATTGACTGATGAAACTGAAGCTGAAGGTACTGAAGTGGATCCCATCAAGGTAGAAGAGGTTGAGGTAGACGAGGAGATAGAGATTAAAATGTCAAAGAATAGAGATAAGGGGAAGGAACAAGAGTGCATTCCATTAATGCCGACAAGCAACCCATATGTGCCACCACTACCGTTTCCAAATCGGTTGAAGGCACATAAGGATGAGGAACAACTCAAGAAATTTCTTGACATTTTCAAGAAATTACACATCAATATTCCATTTGCGGAGGCACTAGCAAAAATGCCAAGTTATCTCAAGTTCATGAAAGACATCTTGTCCAAGAAGAGAAAGATCGAGGAACATGCCACGGTTGCACTTACTGAAGAGTGCAGTGCTATCATTCAGCACAAGCTTCTCCCGAAGCTTAAGGATCCAGGGAGTTTTACTATCCCTGTTCAAATAGAAAAATCTAATTTCAGTAAGTCATTATATGATCTTGGTGCAAGTGTTAATTTAATGCCTTTATCCATTTTCAGGAAACTTGGCTTGAGGGAAGTGAAGCCAACGAACATGACACTTCAACTTGCAGATAGATCGGTGAAGTACCCTTATGGAATCGTGGAAGACGTTTTGGTAAAGGTTGGAAAGTTTTATTTTCCAGTTGATTTCGTAGTTCTAGATGTGGAGGAAGATGTTGAGATGCCATTGATTTTGGGAAGACCATTCTTAGCCACAAGCAAAGCTTTGATAGACATGGAAGAAGGTATGATGACTTTCAGAGTGGGGAATGAGAAGGTAACCTTCCATGTTCTCAAAAGAGTAGAAGATAGAGGTGAACCAAGAATAGAGCAGTTCGGATCAGAAACTGGTAAGAATAGGAAAACGCATGTGAGGGAAATAAGGAACAATCGTATAGGTGGGCGATTCAATTCCACAAGCGATACCGAGCCAAGTTGAGAGCCACACAGTCATGCCATGACTTTAACTACGGCGCTGGGTGGGAGGCAACCCACCATAGGGTTAATGTTATTTTATTTTTTTATTTTAGCAATTTCCTATATTGTGTGTTTTTGCTTTTGTTTGTTGTTTGGGTTTTGTGTGTTTGTGTTTAGTTTTGATCTCTGAAAGCAATTCCGATATGACCAAGAGCAAGGCAGCAGAAGAAAGGGCAAAAATGGGTGAATAGTGATCCGCGCATGCATCCTGAAAGGTATCTACACAACACCTCTTTGCAAACCTCGGTTTCACCAAGGTTTGGGGTCCCTGTTTTCACTTGAACTTTATCGTTTTATGATTCCTTGTTGTGAAAACAAACCTAATCTAGAGATTAGGTTTGGGGTGGCATAATTACTGTTAGCTGTACTATATCGCTATTTCGTGATTATATTCTGTGTGCTATTTGTTTCCATTAGGGACAATGTCTATGTCTGGTTTGGGGTGGTTTGTCGAGTCTATCATTAGTTGATCTCAGTGGATTGAATGATCACCTTGTCTTTAGTGATGAGTGTGCGACCTTTTAGCATGATTTAGTGTGAGTTTTCGAAAACACTAATTTTGGGGGGAGGAGTTAAAAAGGGATAATATAGCACGAGGTTGGATCTAGGTGAATGCACACATAGAGACATTAGTGGAGACCACCCGTGAGTTGTTGAGCCACACATTTGCGAACTTCGATTCTGAGAGACTATGCATTAATCAATACACTTTTCATTCAGTCTTTTGGTCGTTGTTATAACCTGATCTTACTATAACTTGCATTCGATTATCAAAGACATCCATAGGAATAGGAGTGAAGTTGTTTCCTATCTTTGTGAACAAACCATGCGCAAGTTGTCTGGTTGCTGCTATACCCACTGCTGTCATAACTCAAAGGACCCGAATGTTACCCGTTGTTGCACCCCCAGTAAAAAAAACCCAGCAACTCAGTCATAAAGGAGTTTGCCAAAAAAAAAATACAAAACTGAGGGGTCAGTTCAGGGGTTCTAAATGAAGAGTTAAGAAGTATGAGCGAAAGAAAACGAGAAGATCACCCAATCATCATCAAAATCTATTGATCTCCATCCAAAAGCAGCAACCATGACCCTTTGATCTAAATTAGCATGGAGAGTTCTAAAAGAGAAGCAGAGCAACATTCCTGTATCCTAGTCTTGATAAGCGGATTCCTTCTGAGATCAATTTGTGTACAACTGTGCGTCATTGTTTAAATGTTGTTCATGCATGCTTTGTGAATTCTTGTACCCAACCTCCGAAAGCATGACAACAAGTGTGAAACCTAGGGCTCGAGTGAAGAGAGAAAACCGTGAGGTAGGGTCAAGGCGAAATCCTCTCTAAGTGTGTGTTTAGCCTACGTACACTCAAGTGTGGTGTGGTCCTTGATAACTCCCTTTCCCAAAGTTGTGCTGTTTAGAATCTCATATTTAGGTCTGCTGGGTGGTGTCCATCTCACATGTAACTCATGGTGGTTGTTGAGTTGACTAGAGATCACTAATGATATTCTCGACAACACGAAATTGCTATTGTTTGGTTAGTAGTTGAATGCTTATTTGTGTCGCTATTTTGCTTGGGGACAAGCAACGCTTGGTTTGGGGTTGTTGATAATGTCGTTTTCCGACATTATTTTGATCCCGAATTCGTTCTGTTTGTTGTAAGTTCCCGAGTAAAAATAGTAGAATTTAATGGTTTTGATGAGAAAATACAGGTCATTGTAAGTTTCCGGAGTTAGGCGAGTTTTGGGAAGATTGGAGGACGAAAATCGAAAAATGGCAAATCTTTTTTTGGCAAACAGAGCTCTGCGCTACTGCGTGCGCTAATGGAGGCGCGCAGCCATCCGCGCAAAGGACTGTTCTGCGTTTTTCCAGTGTTCTGCGCGTTTCTCTGCACGTCTCCATCCGCGCCGCCATACGCGCAGACCCCCTGGTCGTTTTTATTCCGTATGACGGCTAGGGTTGGGGGGATTCATAATCAGTTACGTTTGGAGACTCTCTCTGGGCGATTTTGGGAGATAGAAGACGATTTTGAAGAGAAGAAGAGGGCTAGAAACATCAAGATACGAGAATCAAAAGGCGAATCGAGTTCATTCATCGAGGGATTAAGATTTTCAGGGAGTTTTAGATTTCATTTCTTTTAGAACCAAACATGTTTACTTTCGTTTTTGTTATGTCGTTTCTGAGTTTTGGAACCCCCAATATGATCTAATCCGTTCATGTTGGGGGGTTGGTTTGAATCATGGTTGGATGATTATTTAGCTTTACAGTAGATACGATCGATTTGATTTTTATGGATGAAACATGTGGGTTTGTTCTTAATGCTTGTAATAGTCCGATCAACTATTGTTTGATTTAATGAATCTTTTAACGTTTGAGAAAAGTTTTGAGGTTTATCTAGTTCTTCATGTCTTAGTCGAATTTGAGATAGAAATATGATAATTCGTACTTTGTGGGTTTTTAATCACTGTTTGTTCAATTACCTTTGTTGAGATCGAATGATGATACAAAATGTTGAATGAATGTTACTATAGCTTGATTGAGTATAGTGATGGATTGTGATTATACCTGTCATCCTGGAGTTATGTCAATCGTGTCAAATCTGTGAGTTAAGTAATTATTTACCTGAGGAACCCAACCCTCCAACTCCTTCTCTTAGCTAAATTAATTAAAGTTTTTAATCGTGTTTCGATATTCAACAAACCAAATCAATTTGCATTAGTCTAGTTAATAATCTATACAATCATTGTGGTACTTGACACTTGGTTCCTTTGGTTCGATACTCGTACTTTATAAGTACTATTACTTGATTCGACCCGTACACTTGCGGTAGATTTAGGGGGGGTGTAAACCCGCCTATCAAGTTTTTGGCGTTATTGTGGTTCTGATTGTTCGCATTTACATTTGGAATTGGAAGACCATTGTTCAATGGAGGACCATTGTTGATGGGCATATCCTCTCCCCAATCATCTCCAACATGGATGTTGGCGTTGTCCATTCTGTTTCGTGCTTGTCTTCTCAGGTCTCTGGCAGTTCGTTCTATTTCCGGGTCAATCGGTACTAATTCCCGAAATAGTCTCCTTCTTGGCATAAACCAAGGAGTAACCTGAAACGGAGGAAATAGCAATCTCAAAATCCAAAAATATATGAACTTTCAAAGCTAAAATAAAATAAAGACAGGGTGTCTAATGTAATAATTTCAACAGCTGGTAGTGATATCAACACAAAACAGGTTCCCCGGCAACGGCGCCAAAAACTTGATAGGGAACATCGGCCGGTGGTACAACCTCAACGCAGACTTAATCCCAACATGAAAGAAGTGGTTCGGAAAGAGATCCTAAAGTTATTGGATGCTGGAATCATCTATCCAGTACCCGATAGCCCATGGGCCAGTCCAGTCCAAGTAGTGCCAAAGAAAGGAGGTGTCACAGTCGTTCGAAATAACAACAATGAACTCATCCCCTCTCGGACAGTCACGGGGTGGAGAGTTTGCATTGATTATAGAAGGTTGAACGACGCCACCCGAAAAGACCATTTCCCATTGCCATTCATTGATCAGATGATAGAGAGACTAGCGGGGCACGAGTATTACTGCTTCTTAGACGGGTATTCGGGATACAATCAAATACCGATTGCTCCCGAAGATCAAGATAAGACCACATTTACATGTCCTTATGGAACATTTGCTTATAGGAGGTGTGACGGCTTGAGACTCTCTCTGGGCGATTTTGGGAGCAAAGAAGCGATTTCTGAAGGCGAGAAAAGGGACAGAAACATCAAGTAACGAGAATCAACAAGGCGAATAGAATACGTTCATCGGCGGCTTAGGATTTTCAGGGAGTTTTTAGATTTCTTTTCTTTTAGACAAAGCATGTTTACTTTCATTTCCATCTTTTCATTTCCGAGTTTTGAAACCCCCAACATGAACTAATCCGTTCATGTTGGGGGGTTGGTGTGAATCATGGTTTGATAATCGTTTAGCTTTACAGATAGATGTGATTGGTTTGATTTAGATGGATGAAACATTTGGGATTGTTCTTAATGCTTGTAATAGTCCGATCAACTATTATTTGATTTTATGAATCTTTTAACGTTTGAGAGAAGTTTTGAGATTTGATTAATCCTTTATGTCTTGGACGATTTTGAGATAGAAATATGATATGTCGTTCTTTGTGGCTTTTAATCACTGATTGTTCAATTATAATTGTCTAGATCGAAAGATGATACAATGTTTTGAATGATTTTTGCTATAGCTTGATAGAGTATAGTAATGGATTGTGATTATGCTTTTCATCCTTAAGTTATTTCAATCATGTCAAACCTGTTTAGCTAATTGATTGTTTTCATGAGGAAAACCAACCCTCCGACTCCTTCTCTTACCTGAATCAATTAAAGTTTTAATTCATGTTCCGATAATCAACAATCCAAATCAATTTGCATTAGTCTAGTTAATAATTTATACAGTCATTGTGGTACTTGACACCTAGTTCCTTTGGTTCGATACCCTACGATTGACATAACTCCAGGATGACAGGTATAATCACAATCCATCACTATACTCAATCAAAGTATAGTAACATTCATTCAACATTTTGTATCATCATTCGATCTCAACAAAGGTAATTGAACAAACAGTGATTAAAAACCCACACAGTACGAATTATCATATTTCTATCTCAAATTCGACTAAGACATGAAGGACTAGATAAACCTCAAAACGCTTCTCAAACGTTAAAAGATTCATTAAATCAAATAATAGTTGATCGGACTATTACAAGCATTAAGAACAAACCCACATGTTTCAAAAACTTGATAGGCGGGTTTACACCCCCCTAAATCTACCGCAAGTGTACGGGTCGAATCAAGTAATAGTACTTATAAAGTACGAGTATCGAACCAAAGGAACCAGGTGTCAAGTACCACAATGACTGTATAGATTATTAACTAGACTAATGCAAATTGATTTGGTTTGTTGAATATCGGAACACGATTAAAAACTTTAATTAATTTAGCTAAGAGAAGGAGTTGGAGGGTTGGGTTCCTCAGGTAAATAATTACTTAACTCACAGATTTGACACGATTGACATAACTCCAGGATGACAGGTATAATCACAATCCATCACTATACTCAATCAAGCTATAGTAACATTCATTCAACATTTTGTATCATCATTCGATCTCAACAAAGGTAATTGAACAAACAGTGATTAAAAACCCACAAAGTACGAATTATCATATTTCTATCTCAAATTCGACTAAGACATGAAGGACTAGATAAACCTCAAAACTTTTCTCAAACGTTAATAGATTCATTAAATCAAATAATAGTTGATCGGACTATTACAAGCATTAAGAACAAACCCACATGTTTCATCCATAAAAATCAAATCGATCGTATCTACTGTAAAGCTAAATAATCATCCAACCATGATTCAAACCAACCCCCCAACATGAACGGATTAGATCATATTGGGGGTTCCAAAACTCAGAAACGACATAACAAAAACGAAAGTAAACATGTTTGGTTCTAAAAGAAATGAAATCTAAAACTCCCTGAAAAGCTTAATCCCTCGATGAATGAACTCGATTCGCCTTTTGATTCTCGTATCTTGATGTTTCTAGCCCTCTTCTTCTCTTCAAAAATCGTCTTCTATCTCCCAAAATCGCCCAGAGAGAGTCTCCAAACGTAACTGATAATGACCCCCCTCAACCCTAGCCGTCATATAGAATAAAAACGGCCAGAGCCTCTGCGCGGATGGCCGCGCGGCTCCACTAGCGCGACGAAATGCGCAGAACACTGGAAAAAATGCGGAACAGTCCTCTGCGCGGATGGCGGCGCACCTCCACTAGCGCACGCAGTAGCGTAGAGCTCTGTTTGCCAAAAAATTGCCATTTTTCGATTTTCGTCCTCCAGTCTTCCCAAAACTCGCGTAACTCTGGAAACTTAAAATGACCTGTACTTTCTCAAATGAAGCTATTAAAACTCACCATTTTACTTGGAAACTCACAACTAACAGACCGATTTTGGGATCAAAATAATGTCGTAAAACGGCATTATCACGTTGTCAGTCATGAAGGCTATGAACTCAATAGGTCCTAGAGTATTACATTTTAAGCTAAGGAAGAACTCCTAGAGTGGAGAGGTGTTGGAAAAATCAGGGAGAACGTTGTAGCTTTGATATTTGTGTTCTAGAGGAAAGGTGAGCAGTAGAAGAGTTAAAAGTGGACTTTAGTGTCGGTTGTATGAGGGTCTGTACCCTTGTGCGGTGATTGGAAATACAGTTGCTGAGGGACGGCTGTGTTTAGGGGAAGGACTAGAAGTCATCAGGGTGTTGGTATTAGCAACTCGGTATGAGTAGGGTGGTGAAGTAGGAATGAAATATCCTCGACGTCAGGTAAAGGTTGTAAAAAGATCTTGTGACACTGGCGATGCACGAGTGAGTTTGAAATGAGGACGGCGGGGTGTAAATTTGATTAGGATATGTTGGAAGGATTAGGCTCAATAAGGGACCCTTGTCGAAGATGTAAGTTAAGAAAGTATCAACAGTTCAACTATTGACGTTGAAGTCGACAGTTGTGCAAAGTGTATGAGGCCAAAGACTTGAATCAGAAGGTTGAAAGTTGAAGGAACACCTTGTAGGAGTATTAAGTTAGTGAAAGGCTGTTGTTTTAGATAAGTGTGTTACTTACGAGGTGGATAGTTCGTTATGAATGAGGTCTCGAAGATAAGTTTGAGTTGTGTATGATTGATCATGAGGGTTTTGGTCTGCAGTGTGATGTTATGAGTGAGTAATGTACAGTTATATAGTGGCAATAATTGCCAAGTCGAATGTGCCAGCTAGCGTCATAGCGATGAGAGATTAGAGAAAGAGGAAACTTCAGATAGAAGCCTGTTGGAGGTTTCAGTTGGGGTATTCGTGTTGTTAACTAGGTTGTTGGAGCACGTAGGGTGTGAGTTGACGTCGTGATATGATTATGTTCGGGATAGCATCACAGAGTGGTGGTGGGTAGTTACTCAAAGGAGAAACCAAGTGTCTTTAACTGTAGGAGTCACTAAGTAAGCATATTTTGGGATAATTGGAAGTTTAAAGAACTTGATGGATGTATTAGTCAGAATGTGGTGGAATAGATGTGAAATCCTTAAAGAAGGTGAGCTGTTGCTTATGTGTGAGCGAATTGTCTGAGAAAGTAAAAATTGGAGTTTAAAGAATGTATAGTGACGTCGAACTCTGGTGTCAATTCGAGGTGAGTTGGCCGAAAGCCTTAAGTTAGAATGTTAGTGCAACCGTTCGATTATGTATAATGATGAGAAAGCTTTTGCAGCTTGGGAATTGTCGGAAGAGAGGGGCGAGTAATGGTGGTGGCAGTGCTCCACGCTAACGTGGGGAGGTGAATACAGTATTGTCGGATTAAGTAAGTAATCGGAAGTAGTAAACTTGCCAGTAATGCCAATAGGTGCAGTGTTGTGTAGACTGTCCTTGGTAAGTGTGCGAACTTTGGAAAGAGTATTGAGGAGGGAAATTGGGTATGTTTTTGTGCAGGAAAGAAGTGGATAAGACGACTGAATGAGATAAGTTAGTGACTTTGTGAGAAACGTTCGAACGAACCGATCGTTCAGTGCAAGCTATTGAGAACAGTAGAGTATGATCGTGGTTACCCCTCCTAGTTGAGTGGGAGTAACCAAAGTTATGATTATACGACTGGACGCTTGTGGCAAGCAGTGGGAAATTATGAGCCTTCAGGATACGTTCAATTCGGATATGTGAGTACTCAAATAAGGAATTATAGAGGCTTCCTACTATTAGACACGTTAAGTGTGAAATGATGAAGTTGTGAGAACGTACGATTTAGTTGACGTGTTGTAGCCAATGTGATTCGGGAAAGGAGTATGATCTGCATAGACGAATGTCGGTTGGAAGAAGTAATCTAGAAATTTCAGGTATACCAAGGAGAGGCTCATGGGTGTGAGCTTGTCGGGATGTACAAGGTTGGCCTGGTGCCAAGATGTAAGTGAACGAGTTTTCCTGGTAGAAGATTCTCGTTGTTGTGACGGGAAATTTCTGCCAAGTCCTTTCTCTTAAGGAAATATAAATGTATGAGAGACCTTAATTAGACGTGTTTAAAACCGTGAGTCCCGATGTGTGGACGGAGGCGCGGTTGGTCTTGGCTTTATCAGGTAGTTTTAAGCAAGTATAGTGATCGAAGAGGGTACAAGTAAATAGTGCAAGATGGCACGTTTTAGCAAGTGAGGACTTGCCGAAGGCGGTTTCATATATGGAGTGCGGTTATGTTTCCCATCTGAACGATTTGGGGCAGCCGAGTAGAACTGAGTGGTTGGATTGAAAACATAAGACTGTGGAACCTCGAGAATTGAGAGATAGGTAAAGTGGACTACGTCTGTGGGTCCTTCGGAGTTATGAAAGTTGAATAGATAGTGCGCGATTTTGAGGTACTAGACAAAATCTTGAGAAGAAATTCATAGTGTTTTGCACGTCTCTTTTATGGAGAGACGATGTGGGAAGTGAGATGATGACGACCTTGCAAGAAGTACAGGCGATAAGAAGCTGACCTTGTCTTTAGTGAGCAAGTGAGAGCAACGGCATACAAGTTAGACTTGCCGGAAGAAGTAAGAGGAGTTCATCCAACATTCTCGTGTCAAATCTGAAGATATGTTTGGGCCGAGACCGGTGTAGCCATCCCATTAGGAAATGTTAGCATCGATGAGAGACTGTCGTACGAAGAAGAACCAATAGAGATTGTGGACAGCAAGGTCCGGAAATCTAGAATAGAGAAATTCGGCTAGTAAAGGTTCTGTGTAGGTATCGTAAGGGGGGTGAGAGGCAACATGGGAGGTAGAATCCGATATGAAGTCTAGGTACCCTCTCCTTTTCGAAAATGGAATTCCGGGGACGGAATTCTTTTGAGGGGGGAGTGTTGTAACGACCCATACCTTTTTCGAAGAGTTTTGCGGTTGGTGTGGAGTTTTAAATAAAAGTAGAAGTTGAGGGGTTAGTTAGTAAATAAGTGATGGGGTATATAAGGGGCACACAACCCTAGATTCATTCTAATTCCCTAATTTTGGTGAGTTTGGCGGCTGAGCTTTGAGAGAAGGAGAAGGGAGTTGGAGTTCTTGAACATTTTGGAGAGAAGGTTTGTCAAGCTTCAAAATCAGAAGAAGATAGGATTGAAATTCGTTTTCTGCAGAGAACATATCAGGTAATCCTTAATCTAGCACTCCATTTAAGATTTGTCTGCTGATTATTGGGTTTTGAGAACTTTCTTTTGCTTTAAGTCATTTGAGGCCATATAGAGAGATTTAGACATCTTCAATTGGTGTTTGATGCAAAAACTTATGGGTTTTGGTTAATGGAACATTAAGGGGCTAGTTATCGTCTTTTATTTCGGCTTGAGGGTCGTATAATAGGAGATTCTGCCCCAAATCTCGTCCAGCGCGTCATCCGGAAAGTCCAAAGGAATGAAGGTTTCCGGAAGCGTGTCCGGTAAGCTTCTTATGTTGTAGGTCCCCGGGAGAATGTACCCGATAGGCATAGTATCCGGACAGTAGAAGTACCCGGACAATAGAGACGTCCGGAAAGTAGTGTTACCGGACAGTGGGGTTGTCCGGAAAGGGTAGTCATCCGGATACTAATGGTTGTCCGGAAAGTTAGATTGTGCCCGGTAAGTTGGGTGTCCGGAAAGTAGAGTTTTCCGGATAGTTTGTTAATCAGCTTATGTTGTGTCCATTTATCCAGGAAAGTCAATTGGAAGTCTGGAACTGATTAGAAACGAGAAGTAAGAGCACCAGGTGAGTTTTCTAACTAAAATACGTGACTTTACAACGTGTTTTCTTTGAAAGTAAATACATGATGAGAAATTCCATGTTTTATTCTTATGCTTTTGACTACATGAAAGTTGTTTACAGTTTTAAATGAGATTTATGAATGATTTATGGGGCGGGCCTATCCCGTGTGTGATTTAGTTTTAAATGAGATGTATGCATACATTGTTTTGACGTAAATTGGCCAAGACGGGAGAGTAGACCCGCCAGTGCTCATGCGGGAGAGTAGACCCTTTATGCCAGGGGTAGTGTGGCCCCATGTAAGGCAGCATGAGACTGACTCGTTGGCACCTTCGGGTGACTTCAGGGTGTCAATTTACGAGGGGCGGACCTTATTCCGTGGATGATTTTATATGAACAGATTTATGATGATGTGTTTCTGAAAATGGTAAACTGTTTTAAATGCTTTTGAGAACTGTCTAGAGGGACTCACTAGACCTCATGGTCTAACCCTCGCATTTTCAAATTAAAACCTTTTCAGGTAAGCAGATAGTAAAGGCTCTGGTAAGTGAGCAAGCGCAGAATAGAGTAAAGATACAGCTTCAGGCAGTGCCACGCATACTTTTAGTGGTAGTTATTCTCAGTTGTGTATAGGTTGTTTCCGCCAACCTAAGTTAGTTAGACAATTGTGATGAAATTTTGTGGACCCAGATTTGTAATTGTTTAATATTAATGCTGTGTACGCTTTATTCAGATTGTGTTGTTACAAAACTAAACACAACTGTTTCCCGTCAAGGTTTTTTTTCACATCAACAAATTTATATCCGGTAACTAGATATCAAGTATGGTAGATCCAAAACGAAAAATAACTCAAGATTCTAGGCATTTTTGGTTTATTTTAAAGTTTGTTACATAAATTAGATTCTAACAAAAACTTTTGTCATTTTATGTCTTTTTCCTTTTAATACTATCCATTTTGATGACTTATATTATGTCAATTAATTTTGTTATATACGGCGATTCAATATACTTTTGGATGGATCCAAGATTTTGAACTTCTGAATGTCACTAAAAAGCATCAAACAAAGTCTGGGTTTCCATAGGATGCCTGGGATACCCCGAAAGGGGTGCGTGTGTTACTTGCCTTTCAAAAAAAAAAATCAAACAAAGTTATGTTGAGTTCATGTCTACTGTCTAATCATTAAGTAAAACACATCGACAACTTAGTTTGATACAAAGAAAATAATTTGCTTTAGATTACCAAAATATATGAAATGATTGAAAAATCAGGCAGTCCATGTTGTAAATAAAATTAGATTATATTTGGTATTTCACTTGATTCGTAATGTTATGTCGTCAAAAGTTGTAGCATCGATTGAAGAATTACAAGCTTGGAGAATAATTGTTGCAAGATACATAATCAAACGACATTGAGCACAACGAAGAACGTTGATCTAAATTACGTGTAAACCAATTTCGTGATAAATGATATGAGCTAGGTTACTACCCAACCAAAAAGCAACGGACCATAAGAATAATTATGGATAACTTTGAAGAACTCTTTATGAGATTTACTAAATGTTGGGAACTGAAGATAGGCTAAGTATGGTTAGTACTGCTAAGTCTACATTACTACTGCAAGTTCTTCGTTACTACTGCTAGGAAAGATTACTACTGCTAGAAGAGATTACTACTGCTAGAAGAGATTACTACTGCTAGAAGAAGTTAATACTGCTAGACATGGTTAGTACTGCTGAGCTGAGTTACTACTGCTTGAAGACTGTGAAGGTTAATACTGCTGAAGGTTGTTAATGCTGCTGAGCCAAATCATCATTAATACTGCTGAGTTGATAAGTTTGGTATGCGATACTGTTGGAGACAAAGAAGGAATTGATCAAGATATGTTTAACGAAGATTCAGAAGATCAATTTACTTTTGATAGTTATCTTGTAATTACTTTTGTATAAATAGTATTGATAGATAGCTATTAGAAAAAAAGAAGATAGACGAAAACAGAAGATAGATAGTATACAGAATTCGATATTCATTCAAGAGTGAATTAACCTCAAGATCATAGATCCTATTTCTAGAGAAGTAGAAATCGTCTTGTTGAGCCTGTTCAACAAGATTGAGGTTTGGTGTAAAACTTGTGAGTAATAACTGTTTGATATATATACAGTTTATTGAATTTCTATTGATTGTTCTTTAATTGATTTAGAGTTCTATTCCGCAAGATTCTCTAAATTCTGCTTCTAAGAAGTTTAATTCTTGTTAAGAATCGATCCTGACAAGTGGTATCAGAGCATTGGTATCTTAGAAGCTATGGACAATTCAATGGATACTCACAGTACTCCTGTTTCAAAAGTTCCCATGCTCAAACCCAATAAATTGGACATGTGGAAACTGAGAATCAAGCAGTACATTCTTCTTACTAATTATGCAATATGGGACATCATAGAAAATGGCCCATGTAATGAAGGAAAGATTGGAGAAGATGGTGAAGGCTTTGACCAATCCAAGGTTGAGTGTTATGGAGGATCACATCAACAGGCTCCAAATGGAAACCAAAACAGAAGCTCCTCTCAAGCCCATGTTTCTCAACAAGGAATGGGATTTGATTGGAGTGATCAAGCTGAGGAAGCCTGTCAGAATCAAGCTCTTATGGCAGAAGTATCTGATATTCCCACTGAGGTACAATCTAAACTCTGTTCTCAAGCTTGCATTGATGCTGTTAAAAAATATAGGGATCACAATCAGGGTATGTGTGATGACCTCAAGAGGCTAGAGAAAGATGTGAAAGATTATGTTAGGATTGTAGAAAGGTTTGAGGAACAGATTAGAGCTTTTCAAGCTAATGAACTTCAACACCACTATGATACTAACTATTGGAAGTGGGAGAAGAATGAGTATGAGATTAAGCTGAAAGTGTCTGGGGAGGAGAATGAGAAATTAAAAGAAGAGATTGAGAAGGTTAAACTTGATGTTGAAAAGTTTACCTGTGCTTCTAAAACCATGGATACCATCATTAAGGCTCAAATCCATGACAAGATGAAAGTAGGGATAGGGTACAATGCCACACCTCCACCCTACAATAACAACTACATTCCTCCCAAGTCTGATTTGTTAGAGACCAAGGATAGAAAGGAACCTGAATTAAAGATTAATATAGATCCTTGTGAAAAAGAAATAGTTGTTGAGGATAAGACTGACAAAGTAGACCCTGATGAGGAATGTGAGAGTCCATGTGTCAAGAACACTGAGATCAAAAGGAATGAAGAGAAAAAGGGAGTCCATTACAAACAGACCACAGTTGTGGCTCCCAATACCTGTAAACATTGTTCTTGTAAGAAATCTCAAGAGCTCAAGCCCCAAAAACATGATAATCAGAGGGGAAATCAAAGGAACTGGAATAACCAGTGGGCTATGAGACAAGGAGTTGACCTGAACAGAATCAACAGGCCAAAACCTTGCTTCATCTGTGGTAAGCTAAATCACTTAGCCAAACACTGTTATTTCAATCCAGTTAACCAAAGCTTTAATGCTCAAAGATATTTTCAAAAACCTGCTGGTTACAGAAAGAGTGGGGGATATAAAAAGTCTGTGAGGAAAGTTGTGGCAAAGAAACAAGTTAAAACCATAAGCCACATGAAAAAGGCAGAAACAGAAAGTGTTAGAGTATGGATGCCTAAAGGTACCAATGATAATACTGCCAACTCAGTTAGTACTGCTAACAATGTTAGTACTGCAGGAAGCAATAATGTCACTAGCAGTGTTAGTACTGCTAACACAGTTAGTACTTCTTCAACAATTAATACTGCTTCTAGTGTTAGTACTGCTAAGTTAGTTAATACTGCTGAGAAGGCTAGTACTTCTGGAAGCAATGTTAGTGCTGCCAAAGTTAGCACTTCTACATCAGTTAGTACTGCTTCTAGACCTATCATCAAAACAAAGTACTCAAGCACTGATGTTCCTCACTTTGACAAGCTCATCAAAACAGAATGTAAGTATTTTGATGATCAAGGGAGACCCAAGACCACTATGGCTTGGGTCCCCAACAAAAACTAATTGATTTCTCAGATGTGCAGGGCAGCCAACAGCTTAAGGGAAGAAGCATTTGGCATGTTGACAGTGGTTGCTCTAGGCACATGACAGGTAACATGGCCTGCCTTCAATATTTCAAATGAATTGATGGAGGACATGCTACTTTTGAAAATAATCCTGCAGAAGGTAAGAGAAGTGGTAAAAGTGATGTGTAAGATGACATTTGAGGATTTGACAAGTGATGCACAGTGCAGAGTTACTACTGCCTGTGTTCTAGTAGTTAATATTGCTCAATAGTTAATACTGCTCAGCAGTTAATACTGCTAATGCAGTTAATACTGCTGGTGCAGTTAATACTGCTAGGTAGTTAATACTGCTCAGTAGTTAATACTGCTCAGTAGTTAATACTGCTAGTGCAGTTAATACTGCTAGGTAGTTAATACTGCTAGGTAGTTAATACTGCTTGGTAGTTAATACTGCTTGGTAGTTAATACTGCTCAGTAGTTAATACTGCTCAGTAGTTAATACTGCTAGTGCAGTTAATACTGCTAGTGTAGTTAATACTGCTTGGTCGTTAATACTGCTAGGTAGTTAATACTGCTTGGCAGTTAATACTGCTCGGTAGTTAATACTGCGAGGTAGTTAATACTGCTTCTGATAATCTAGGGCATATAAATACCCCTGTTTGCCCGCCCAAGTTCATAACGACTCTTCGCATTTACTTCTTCTCTCTCGTTCTAACCTAGTCTCCCAGAATCTCTGTGCTTTTCTTTCAAGAATCCTCAGGAATCATGGAGTTTGTGGATGAGCACAATGAAATAGCCATGCTTCAGAAGCCGAAACAAGCTGCGGGATTCCACGATATAGTCGATTTTCTCAAATCCTCGCACATCTCCTATGCCCTAACGGTGAGCCCAACAATCTATATCGAACATCAGACACAATTTTGGGAGAATGCCACTGTTAGTGTCGAAGAAGGGCAGAAAACCATTCGAACAAGGGTCTGTGATAAACCCTTGAAAGTCACTGAAGAGGTTATTCGCATCTCTCTTCAGTTGAATGATGCTTCAGGTATATCTTCTATTCCTAATGAAGAACTCTTTTCTACTTTACAAAGAATGGGGTATGAAGGTCCCATTGGTGTTTTTAAATTCTACAAGTCAAAATTTTTCAACCAATGGAGATTTCTTGTTCATACCCTGATGCACTGTATTTCCAAGAAAACTACTGGATGGAGTGAGTTCAGCAGTCCCATTGCATATGCCTTGGTCTGCTTATCCACTGCCAGAAAGTACAATTTTTCAGCAATGATCTTTAATGATCTTGTATCAAACTTGGAATCCAAAAAGACCTTTTTCATGTATCCAAGGTTTGTGCAAGAAGTTCTTAACAAGGAATTGATGGACTTACCTCAGTTTACTGAGGTATATGTACCCAAATCCCCTAAAGGGAAGGTTTTTTCAAATATGAAAAGACTTCCTAGGGACTCGGAAGGAGTTGACACACCATTGTTCTCTACAATGATGGTTGTGTCCCACCCCTCTGAAGGTATGGCATCAGGATCAAGGCCCTCATTAGATCAACCCACTGATGACCAATCCCAACCTTCCATCTCAAAAGACATCCCTCAGTCCATTCTTGAACAGCCCACTCCCACAATCACCAAAAGGTTTCAAAGAAGAAAGGTGCACAAGGCTCCTTCCCTTGATGTACCTACTCAAAGCCCTAAGCCTTTAAGCCCTCAATTGGAGCATTCTCCAATTGAGAATATCAACAGGGAAACCACAGGGGTGTCTCCCAACCCCAAGAAGGTGGTCTCTAAGGAGAAGGATGACCATATGGGTGCTAAGGCTGCCACTACTTCTGCTAGCACAGAGAAGGACAGTGGTAACATAAATAAGACCTTCCCCATGGCAACTCTAAATGAGAAATCATTAGGAGGACCCAGGTGCCAAGAAACCAAGGGGGCAGGTAGTGCTTCTGCTAGGCAGAAGGCTTCTGCTGAAACTTCCAAGGATCCTTTAAAGAAGGTAAATACTTCTAAACAAGGTGAGGATAGATATAACTATGAGGAATTGATGGAAACCATAGGGAATATCAACTTGGATGTTATGGCACAAAAGAAAGAGATTGAGCAACTTAAGACTGTGGTCACCTACCAACAGTCTCAAATTGAGAAGCTCAAAAAGATGGTCACCAAGTTGCTGAACAAAAAGAAAAAGGCAAGATTTGTGCTAAGAAGAAGAACTTCAACTGATGATGCTCCCAAAAAGGGGGAGTCAGAGTCAGAAGCAGAACTGAAACTGAAGGGTCCACAAATTGAGGGGGAGACTGTTCACATAGAGACTGAGATGGAAATGGACTATGCACAGTTTAAGGGGGAGTCCAGTGAGACAGAAAAGGGGGAAGAGTGTGTTAAAGCAGCAGAAACCAAAGCAGCAGAAACCACAACAGCAGAAACCACAGCAGCAGAAACTGTTAATGCTGCTGAGTTTGAACAAGCAGCAGAAACTGTTAATGCTGCTGAAGGCCAAACAGTCAAAGCAGCAGAAACTGAGCAGGAAGCAGTAACTACAACTCAAGCTGAAATAGATGAAGAAATTTACTGGATTGTAAAGAACAGTATTGAAGCAGCATCACTACATGTACTAAGAGAAGCAGTAACAGCCATAGCAGCAGAAATGGTTATTGCTGCTGAAAAACTTAAAGCAGCTGAACCAACTCCTGAGGCTGTCAAAACTCTTAAAAGAACCAAGATGATGTCAAAGAAAAGACCAAGAACCCAGCCCATAACTTCAAAGAAGAAAAATGAAAAGAAGCCAAGGGTGGAGTCATCTGCAGAAGAGGCCCAGGAGGAAACAGTGAAAGAAAAATCTGATGGAAAAGTTGCTGAAGAAGAAGTGGCAACTCCATCAGGGCAATCAGGCAATGTGAAATCACAAACGGATGCCCAATGTGATTTGTACATTACTAGTGTTGACTCTAACCCAATTCCACTTCAGGCTGAACCAATATCATCTAAGGCTCCTGAAATCATCTTTTGGGACACTTTGAAAGATGGTAGAAAGGAGTTCATTAGGATAAAAAGAGCAGATGGAAAATTTGAAGTCTTTTCTACTTGGGGAAAAATTGTCAGAACTTGCTCAAGATCAGACTTAGAAGAGATGTTCAAAGTTGGGATGAAGATATATGAAAACATGCTGACTGAGCAAGGGATGTCAATTTCTAAAATGGTACTTGAATTCTTGTGCCAAATGTTCAAACCTGAAGCAGTTCAGCATAGGTTAAACACACAGTTTCAAGCCATTACCAACTGGATGCTCTATGAAAACTGTGGAGTATATGTCATCTCCCTTGACTCTGCAACTCAAGAATACTATCTGGTAGATGAAATATACAATCACAGCATGAAGAGGCTGCAAGGAATGTTACACACTAAGCTGACCTGCAACAAGGATTCAGCAATGGGAAGATTCTTGGTAAAGAGGATTCTCAATCAGAGTCTAGGTCTAAGTCCTAATCTGTGTGTACATGATGACTAAGTTTTGGAAGCATCATCTGAAGAACTTGACTTCTTTTCCTAAAAGTCAAGTTTTGGAAGCAATGATAAATGATATGAGCTAGGTTACTACCCAACCAAAAAGCAACGGACCATAAGAATAATTATGGATAACTTTGAAGAACTCTTTATGAGATTTACTAAATGTTGGGAACTGAAGATAGGCTAAGTATGGTTAGTACTGCTAAGTCTACATTACTACTGCAAGTTCTTCGTTACTACTGCTAGGAAAGATTACTACTGCTAGAAGAGATTACTACTGCTAGAAGAGATTACTACTGCTAGAAGAAGTTAATACTGCTAGACATGGTTAGTACTGCTGAGCTGAGTTACTACTGCTTGAAGACTGTGAAGGTTAATACTGCTGAAGGTTGTTAATGCTGCTGAGCCAAATCATCATTAATACTGCTGAGTTGATAAGTTTGGTATGCGATACTGTTGGAGACAAAGAAGGAATTGATCAAGATATGTTTAACGAAGATTCAGAAGATCAATTTACTTTTGATAGTTATCTTGTAATTACTTTTGTATAAATAGTATTGATAGATAGCTATTAGAAAAAAAGAAGATAGACGAAAACAGAAGATAGATAGTATACAGAATTCGATATTCATTCAAGAGTGAATTAACCTCAAGATCATAGATCCTATTTCTAGAGAAGTAGAAATCGTCTTGTTGAGCCTGTTCAACAAGATTGAGGTTTGGTGTAAAACTTGTGAGTAATAACTGTTTGATATATATACAGTTTATTGAATTTCTATTGATTGTTCTTTAATTGATTTAGAGTTCTATTCCGCAAGATTCTCTAAATTCTGCTTCTAAGAAGTTTAATTCTTGTTAAGAATCGATCCTGACACTAAAGATTAAAAAAAATATGAAGTTGAACCGACATGTACACCATATAATTAAGGCTTTGTGTATCAAAACAAAACTATTCTCAAGGCTAGAATGGATTATCCCATAACCATGTTTCATCTTGAAATCATTGATGCCTCAATTCGTAGAAAAGTAACGACAATAAAACCTTTAGGAACGTCGTTGAATTGCTCGACAACATTCAATATACCAAGAATGTTGGTCAAGAAAGGAAATAAGATGACCTCAACTCTTTCCTTCGAGAAACCAACAAGGTAAACAATATATAAAAGTGAAAAAACTTACAGATTAACGAGTAAAAGGGCAAGGCGACTTTGCCCAAATATAAAACAGGTCTAGGGATCGATCCAAGCCTCCTGATAGCCTCAATCGCTGAGTGAGCATAAAAAATGTCTCTTCACATTAGTGTCTTTGGAGACGGGTTCTGTATGAAGTCACTTAAGATTGTCGATAATCAACTTTTATTGCCCAAAGGAAATTATTTTTAATTTGTTTTCATTTGAATTAAATTATTGATGTTTATTTGAAGTGTCACAAAAGAATGACTTACTACTTATTAATGTGCAAGTTCATAGAAACAAATGTGTCATATTCTAGTAGGTCCTTATATTAACTATAATATTAGTACTTTTTTGTTCTTTGGTGAGAATACTTCTAATCTTTTGGATGCATTCTTCTATGATGGCTTATAAAAATCACGAATATTTATCTACATTTATTTGATCGCTCATTAAAAAATGTACCTTCACTTATCTTTCCTGTCTCTGTCTCTGTTACCTCCGCACACTACTAAACAATGGACTATTATGGACGGATGTTTCCGGCGGATAAATAGTCGGAAATATTTTCGACGGATTTTCGGTTGAATCAAGAAAACTTAATTAAATGAGCCTATTTAAGAAAATGGGGGAAAATTGCCAACGGACTTCCGACGAAAAAATCCGCCGCAAATCCGTCGGAATTACAATATGCAGCAGGGAGTCTTGAAATAGTCGAATCAACCGCTAACAGAGATTTCTGACGGATTTTCGAAGGATTTTTCCGTCGCTAATGACTGTTTGTTTAGTAGAGACATTCATATGCATCTTTACCCACCTTCAATTACCTTCACAAACTTTCATATACTTTATATGTAGGGGAAATTTGGGTAAAAATGGAACGTACTTTACTCTAGTTTCTGTTTTGGGCAACATACTTTTAAAATACACATTTAAGGGTCTATGACAAAACTGTACAACTAAAAAAGGGACTCACTTACCTGCTACCCAGGTAACCGGTAATAGTTGTTAGGTTGTATTTTATTTATTTTTTTAAAGAGTGAATTACATTTGTGGTCCTTGTGGTTTGCTTAGATTTTGGATTTAGTCCCTAAAACAAACTATCTACATTTATGTAACAACCCGAACAAAAATAAAGCATGCAATTCATAATAACTGAAACATCCCAAAAACGGGTCCCAGAATTTCCTTACACAAGTCTCAAAATTCAGGTTGGCGGAATCAACCTATTACACAACTGAGAAATACTATAATTAAGTGAAATAGTGTCAAGCTTCTACTGCCTCTATTCTCTAACTGCTCCGCTCACCTGCTAGAGCCCTTTGCTACCTGCTTTCCTGAAAAGGATTTTAATTTGAAAAGAAGTGAGGGTTAGACCATGAGGTCTAGTGAGTCCCTCCTGACAGTTCTCAAAATCGTTTTAAAACTTTTCATCACTTTCAGATAAAATAATCTTTAAATAAACGTTCACATAACTGAACAGTAAAATCTTACACGGATAAATCCGCCCTCGTAAATGGCACCCTGAAGTCACCCGAGGGTGACAACGAGTCAGTATCACGCTGTCTTACTGGGACTTACTTCCCATGGCATAAACGGAACCTCCCCCCGACGTGAGTACTGGCCGAACCTCCCCCCGACTTAGCCAATTTACGTCTACACTATGTATGCATACATCTCAATTAAAACTGTAATAACTTTCATGCAATTAAAAGCATATAATGAAACATGGCATTTATCATCATGTACATACTTTAGAAAACACGTTAACATCACGTATTTTAGTTAGAAAACTCACCTGATACGTTTGCTTGCTTTTCCGTACTATGCTCTTTACTTCCAAAATGTCTACGTGAACGAAAGGATATAATTAAAAGCTGACTAGAACTATCCGGACACTTCTCACTTGCCACCCTACTTTTCCGGACAGGTTACCGGGTAACCCCACTTTTCTGGATACCGCTTAGTACCCGGACAACAACTCTTATCCGGACGACACAGATTCTCCGGGCGACTAAACTTATCCGGACGACACAGATTCTCCGGACGACTAAACTTTTCCGGACGACACAAATTCTCCGGACGACTAAACTTATCCGGACGACACAATCTTTCTGGACAACACTATATCCGGACACCTTCTACAACACGACCAAGAAGTTTCCCGGACACTCACCCGGACACCTTCATACTTGAAGGTTTCCGGACGACCGCTGGGTGAACTTAATGGTTCGAATTCTTGCTAACCACTTCAAAACAGTAAGGAAATGCGACAAATCACTTTCTTAAGCATCTACGACCATTTCCCCATAAACTTTGCTGGTTAAACTTGTTTTAATGATCCTTAAACCTTCTTTAGGAGTCTTGAATGACTTTTAGCAAGAAACTCACTAACACTCTAACAATCATCAAATTCTTAGATGGGAATGCAGAATAGGAATTACGTGGAGGGTTCCTTGTAGCAAATGAATCCTAACAAACCCTTTCTTTCTGGTTCTTTGCTGATTGATGAGTCTCCTCTTCTTTGCACCTTAAACCTCCAAATCACTTTTCTCTTTCTCTCTAAACAAAACAGCCGCCACACACATGAAATGAGCAGCCCTCCTAGGGTATTGTGCCCTAATGATTGGGTCATAAACCCCCTTTTCCTTATTTACACAAAGGCCCCTCCACTTTCAGTATTAATAAAACCTTCTCAAATACCCTAAACTCTCTTTATTTGATCCCGATTACTACAATTTATAGTCCCTAACTTTTTAAATTTCATAACACTCAAGATACCTGAAGTTAGCACCGTTAGTAACTAGCAACAATTATGAGGGATTGATTTGTCTCTAGCCAAACTATATGGACCGAAAATGTAATCTGCTCTGAAAAATTGTGAATCACGTTTTTAAGAAAAATTTCATATCACGTTTTTTTTTTAAAAATGTTAGTAATTTATTTTAACTTTTACCAAAAAATATTTTACATCTCTTATTTAAATTTTTAATTAAAATGCATTTCTAATAAAAAGCTCTCTAATAATTTTACTGAACTATTTAATTGACAAAATCAATTTTGTGTTCGAATTTGTAAGTTTAGAAAACTATTCTTTAGGTTAGAAATTGAACTATGCAAACAAAGTATTAGAAGTTATATACAATTAACGTGAAATAGTTATATATTAAAAATTGTTCGTTGGAAAATTATTTATGTTTTAAAACTTCAAATATTGTGAGACATTATTAAATTGAATCATCAAATAATTCGGAATAAACTAAAATATTTAATTTTATATTGTAATCAAATATTATTAAAAATGGATTTTATATGGTTCTTGGATTAAAAAGAAAAAAGTTGTTTATGCACCAAACTCTATATATTATTAGACAAGAAATGTTTTCTCTATGGTTTCTCATACCCATTATTCCTATAGAACTTGGCAATAGGTTTTTTCTCAATTGTTTGAATAATCGATGTTTTTAATCTTAATTTATAATTTGTTATTACTTCAATTATTTGTAGACTTGTAGTTTGACTATATATTAAAAATATCATGTGAATCCTACCTAATTTCCAATAAGTAACTTGAATATATCAATGTCAACCCAAAAAATATGTCAACCTCTCATGATTTTCTTTGGTTCTTTTAAACTTAAGATATTTTAATGTAAAAGTAATTTTGTCAATTTAATAGTTTTAAATAAATATAAAAATTTATATTTTAAATGCACTATCTTTAATATAAAAAATTTGATTTGTAATTGGTGAAATAAAAAAATTGATTAATTTTTTTTAGAAAAAATACGCGATTCACAAGAATTGTAGAGTGAATTACATTTTTGGTTCCTATAGTTTGGTTAAAGACATATTAGTCCCTCCTAACGATTGTTAACTGGAGATGTTAACATCAGGGACCTTAAGTGTTATGAAAAATGAAAAGTTAGGGATTACAAGTGTAGATAGTTTCTTTTAGGACCAAATCCAAAATTTAGGCGAATCAGAGGTACCACCAATACCTGAGTACAATGTTCTAAAAAACTCGCCGCACAGCCGCCATGGCACCAAGGCTTGTGTCTCACGCCACGTTAAGCTCATGGCACACCATGACCTAAAGCGCAATTTTCGTAATGAGATATTTGATTTTTCTTTACGTTTTTAATGTCTTATTTGCAAGTTGTTTGATATATAACCTAATTTAACTTGCTTACTATTATTGCTCATTGAGTAACGCTACAAAACATATGTTTTTATATATAATATCATATACGAATTAGAAATTTGGCGCCATAAGTCACACCTTGAAAACGTCATGGCTTTGCCATGGCTCCTAAGGCTTGGCCTCGCCGCCACGCCACGCCTCACGCCATTTAGAACCTTGTCTGAGTAGCAGGTAACTGAGTCCCTTTTTTGGTTGTAAAGTTATGTCATAGACCCTTAAATGTGTATTTTAAAAGTATATTCCCTAAAACAGAAACTAGAGTAATTCACGTTACCTTTTTACGCAATTTGACCTTATATGTATGAATTTGTTAAAATTTCACTTATAATAATGATACATGTAGATAAATGCGTGTGAATGCAAGTTAATAAAGGTGTAATATGTGTTCCACAAAAAGAAATTTGTTCTCATATGATCATAGCAATATTATATATATATATATATATATATATATATATATATATATATATTATAGGTGGAGGTTCAAACGAGAACATCTATATTTAAGAAAATGCGAGAACACTCTTATCACATGTGATGATACACGTAAGGGCACCTGATGGTTGTGGACGACTTGGCCCATGACCTAAAGTCGCATAAAAGATCGTTTGAGTCACTGATTTAGTATCACATGTGTATCAAGTGTGATGGATTACAGTATCACATAGTATAAAGACCCTTCCAAAATTAACATGCAAAACATCAATTTCATAACATCTCAAAATCACGGTCTCAAAATTTGCATTACAAATACTCAATAGGTTTGCGGAAACAACCTACACAACTGAGAAAAACTAAATGCTAGAGTGTCGCTACGCTTCTTGACTCTTCACGCTAAGCTCGGCCTATTTGCCCGAACTCCTGGAAACCTGCTTACCTGAAAAGGGTTTTAATTTTGAAAAAGGCGAGGGTTAGACCATGAGGTCTAGTGAGTCCCTCCTAACAGTTATCAAAGCATTTAAAAAAAACAGTTTATCTTTTCAGCATAAAACGTTCATACTCCACACGTCAAAATCATATACGGACTAAAGTCCGCCTCCTCGTAATCTGACACCCTGAAGCCACCCGAAGGTGACAACGAGTCAGCCTCATGCTGCCTTGCGGAGCCTCGCTTCTGGCATATAGGGACCTCCCTTCCCGCACGAGAGCTGGCGGAACTACTCTCCCGTCTTTGCCAGTTTATGTCTCCTTGATGTATGCATACATTCAATCATAAAACTTTCAACAACATTTATACAATCAAGCATAAATATAGCATGGCAATTCTCATTTTAAAACTTCTTTATTAAACACAGTAAAAGCCACGTATTTTGATTTAGAAAACTCACCTGATTGCAAACTCTCGCTTACTTCAAGACTCGCTCCAAACGCACACCTAAACAATAATTTATTGATTAACTAAATGCATCTAACTTGGATCCTAAACTCTCTCAGCTCAAAATCGCAAGGCACGAAAATCGCAGAACTTTAAAACTCGCAAGACTCTAAACTCGCAAGGCACTGAAACTCGCAACCTTGGGTTGCGAATTTTCTCCCCAAACTCGCAGGCTTAGCTTGCGACTTTCTCCAAAACTCGCAGGCTTAGCTTGCGAATTTTCTCCAAAACTCGCAGGCTTAGCTTGCGAATTTTCTCCAAAACTCGCAGGCTTAGCTTGCGAATTTTCAGACTCAACCACTTCATCTTCTTTCCCCAGACACGCAGACAGGTCTGATTCCTACCAAGCTATTGATACATCAATTTCAAGCCCAAAAATGAGGAAAGCTCATAAATAACAACCTACTTTCCTCGGCCAGCCTAGGAATCGATCCAAAGAACGCTCATAAGCCTCCCACTATCGATTAAACTCAAGAATCGATCTCCCAACATCCTTAATATTGAAACAGTGCTAGACACAGAATGTGCGTGTGGATACACACACCCAGACCCTCCCAAACAGCTTCTAATCGGGAGAAAAGGAACTAAGGAGAAGGAGAATTAGAATACTTACTTGAACAGATGCCAAGAATTCTTCTCTTGCTTTCCCAAATGATCACCGACAGCGCCCTTTCTTCTTTTCCTCTCAGCCGTCGCACACACACAAGGCACAAAATAGAATACTGATTGAAGAATGATTCCTCCTAGGGTTTTGGACCCCTTTTAACACTTTTCCCAAACTTTACACTTTGACCCCTCAAACTTCCTTCTTGTTTCACATTTTACACAAGCCCTTAATTATTTAATTATATAAAATCTCGGTTGTTACAACACTCCCCCCTCAAAAGAATTCCGTCCCCGGAATTCCATTCTTAAAGAGGTGAGGGTACTTGTTTCTCATCTCCGCTTCCACCTCCCACGTTGCTTCTCGTCCCTGGTGATATTTCCACTGAACCTTCACCAAACGTGTCTCCTTATTTCTCGTCCTTCGTACTTTAGTGTCTAAAATTTCGACTGGCTCTTCCTCGTACGTCAACTCCTCCTCAATGTGTACATCTTCTATCGGAATGGCCACATCGGCTTCGGCTAGACACTTCTTCAAATTTGAAACATGGAAGGTCGGGTGGATTCGCTCTAGTTCTTCTGGTAACTCTAACTTGTAGGCCACGGGGCCTACTCTTTCAACTATCGCGAACGGTCCGACATACCTCGGTCTCAACTTCCCTTTCTTTCCAAAACGAACCACGCCCTTCCAAGGTGACACCTTGAGCATTACTCTGTCACCTACTTGGAACTCAATCGGCTTCCTTCGTCTATCGGCATACTTTTTCTGTCGGTCTTGGGCAACTTTCATTCTTTCTCGAATCACTTCTATCTTTTCTGACGTCAGCTGCACAATTTCTGGACCCGTCAACTGTCTTTCTCCCACTTCATTCCAGCATAACGGCGTACGACATTTTCGCCCGTACAACGCCTCAAATGGTGCCGCTTGAATACTCGTGTGATAGCTGTTGTTGTAAGAGAACTCTATCAACGGCAAGTGCGTCTCCCACGATCCTTTGAAATCAATTACACAAGCTCTCAACATATCTTCTAGCGTTTGGATGGTCCTTTCGCTCTGACCATCCGTCTGCGGGTGATACGTCATGCTAAGCTTCACTTGAGACCCCAATTCACGCTGAAGGCTCCTCCAAAACTTTGATGTGAACCGACTATCCCGGTCGGATACAATGGATTTCGGTATGCCATGCCGAGACACAACCTCGTCAATGTACAACCGTGCCAACTTCTCCATCGAGTCGGATTCTCTAATAGGCAAGAAGTGAGCCGACTTGGTGAGGATATCCACTATCACCCAAATCGTATCATTGCCCTTAGGGGTTCTTGGCAACCTGGTGACAAAATCCATCGTGATGTTGTCCCACTTCCACACTGGTATCACCGTGGACTGCAACTCACCATAAGGTCGCTGATGTTCGGCTTTAACCTTCAAACAAGTCACACATCGCTCTACTAAGTGAGCGATATCTTTCTTCATCCCCGGCCACCAGTAGAACTGCCTCAAGTCCCTGTACATCTTGTTCGTGCCCGGATGCATGGACAATCGTGACTTATGCATCTCTTCTAGGATCTTTACTCTTAAGTCACCGATCTTTGGCACCCACACCCGACCTTTTATGCATTTCAACCCGCTACTGTTGACTTCAAACGATGCCGCAATCCCGACAACTCGTTCACTCTTCACATTTCCTTCTAACAGCGCTTCTTCTTGAAACTTCTTAATCTCCTCAAGCAGATTTGAGGTTGCTTCCATTCGGAAAGCCACGATTTTGGTCTGCTCTCCACGTTCTTTCTGGCTCAACGCGTCTGCCACCACATTGGCTTTACCCGGGTGGTAAAGGACTTCGCAATCGTAATCGTTCAACAGTTCCATCCACCTCCTCTGTCTCATGTTCAACTCTTTTTGATCAAACAGATGCTTCAGGCTCTTGTGGTCGGTGTAAATCTGACACTTCACCCCATAGAGGTAATGTCGCCAGATTTTCAACGCAAAGACAACGGCCGCTAATTCCATGTCATGGGTGGGATAATTCTTTTTGTGATCTTTCAACTGACGCGAAGCGTAGGCAATCACCTTCCCATTCTGCATCAACACGCATCCCAACCCGAGCTTGGAAGCGTCGCTGTACACTACAAACCCTTCCGATCCATTCGGTAACGATAGGATTGGAGCACTGCACAAACTTTCCTTCAATTTCTCAAACGCGGCCTTCTGAGCTTCCTCCCATACGAATTTGACGTTCTTCCTTGTCAACAAGGTCAATGGCGAAGCTATTCGAGAAAAGTCTTGAATAAACTTACGGTAGTATCCGGCTAGACCAAAGAAACTTCTCACCTCTGAAGGATTTCTAGGCGCCTCCCAGTCTTTGATGGCTTCGATTTTAGCAGGATCCACTTTGATTCCATCCGCAGATACTACGTGCCCCAAAAACTGAACTTCTCTGAGCCAGAATTCACATTTCGAAAACTTTGCATACAACCTTTCGCGCTTTAGCAACTCCAACGTTGTCCGAAGGTGACGCTCGTGATCCTCCCGCGTACGAGAATAGATTAAGATATCGTCAATAAAGACGATCACGCACTTATCCAACAACGAGTTACACACCCGGTTCATCAGATCCATGAACATTGCGGGCGCGTTAGTCAACCTGAAGGGCATGACTAGGAACTCGTAATGCCCATATCTCGTACGGAACGCCGTTTTCGGTACGTCTTCTTCTCTCACCTTCAACTGATGATAACCCGACCTCAAGTCTATCTTTGAGAAGTAGCTCGCGCCTTGCAGCTGGTCAAAGAGATCATCGATTCTCGGGAGCGGGTACTTGTTCTTCACGGTTACTTTATTAAGCTCGCGATAATCTATGCACATTCGCATCGATCCATCCTTCTTCTTAACGAAAAGTACAGGTGCTCCCCAAGGTGATGAACTCGGACGTATGAAACATTTGTCGAGTAACTCCTGCAATTGGGTCATCATCACTTTCATCTCCGCTGGAGCTAACCGACAGGGCGCACGAGCAATCGGTGCCGCCCCCGGCACAAGGTCAATTCTGAACTCCACTTGACGGTCCGGAGGTAGGTTCGTCAAGTCATCGGGAAATACCTCAGGGTACTCATTTACTACGGGCACATCTCCCACACTTTTCTTCTCTTTCTTGGCATCTAGTACATATGCTAGATACCCCGCACAACCCTTCCCCAAACATCGCCTAGCTTTCATCAACGAAATTAGACACGACTTCCTACTTCGTTGATCCCCGTAGATTACCACCTCTCCCTTATCGGCTAGAGGTATACGGATCAGCTTCTTATTACACACAATGCTCGCATCATTCCCCGCTAGCCAGTCCATTCCTAGGACTACATCAAATTCCCCCATTCCCATAGGATAAAGTTCCAATGGAAAAGAGTGACCATCTATTTCTATATTGCAACCCTCATAGACATCCCTTACCCAGACTCGACAATCACCCGCTACATCTACTTCAAGCCCAAAGTTTAACCTCTTGGGTTTCACTCGCAACCTTTGAGCAAAAACGGGCGACACAAATGAACGATTTGCCCCCGTATCAAACATCACTTTAGCAAATATCGAGTCTATAGGAAAGGTACCTGTCACTACATCCGGCGCGTTCTCCGCCTCCTCAGCTGTCATGTGGAATGCCCTCGCTCTAGCACGAGCCGGTTCCACCTTCCTCTCATTACCTTTACCTCCATTGCTGCCACCTTCACCCCCTGCCTGACCCTTCTTTAGTTGCGGACAATCCCATTTAACGTGACCCGACAACCCGCAATGAAAACAAGACCTCTGCCCACGACAATCTCGGGCCAAATGCCCCGTCTTCCCACAGTTATAGCATCCCCCTTTATCAGCCAAACATTCACCCCGGTGCACTCGGTTACATTTACTACAAGGCTTTTCTGCTGACCGGAAACCTGCCCGCGGTTCAACTCTGTTCGTGCTCGGCCTCTTACTGTCTCGGGTCGGTCCTTCCCATTTGCGCTTATCCCCGGCTCTCTCATTCATCAGCCTGTTCTTATCCTTCTCTGTCAATTCTGCTTTGTCAACTGCTGCCTGAAACGTAGTTGGTTCCTTTGCCTGCACCAACTCTCTAATACTGCTTTTCAACCCATATATGTACCGCTTAATCCGTCTCTCTTCAGTTGGTACGTATAACTCAGCAAATCTGGACTTCTCGATAAATTTCAGCGTATACTCCTGAACTGTCATTGACCCCTGCTCCAAACTCAAAAACTCTTCCTCTAACTTCTTAACTGCCGCCAGAGGGAAGTATTGAGCCTTGAACCTTTTCACAAATGTCTCCCATGTCATGCTCCTTGCCACCTCTGACCCCTTTCCCCCAGTTTCAACATCCCACCAGAAGATCGCTTCTGCCTTCAACGATGACCTTGCAAACAGAACTTTATCTTCCTCCGCGCATTTACTAGTATCAAAGACCAGCTCCATCTCACGAACCCACTGAATAACCTTAACGGGGTCACGCTCCCCGTTGTAGGTCGGTGGTTTGCATGAGTTAAAAGTCTTAAATGAGCACCCCTTCGCTGACTTTGGTTCATCGACCAACAGAGTGATCATCGAGTTGGTGCCCATCTCGGTTCGCGGTTCGCTACCTTCCACCGTCTTCTTCCCAGTACTACTTTTGCTCAGTTCTCCAGATGCAGTCTTGTTATGATTTTCTAAAACTGCTTTCAGAGTCTCCTGTATTTTCCCCATCTCTGATGTGAACTTTTCCTCAGTTATAAAAGCCTGCGTGGCCTCGGATTTACGCCCTTTCTTAGCTTTGGTCTTTGTCACAGGCGCGGAACTTTCCTGTTCAGAGATAGCCTGCACTTCGGGTTCTGCCATACTCTTAGTCGTACGCTTGATGGTTGCCTTCTTCTTCTTACTCTTTTCCTTGGCGGTTGTTGCCCCCGCTTCAGTCGCCGCTTTTCTCGGCACCGCTCCCTTAGGTCTTCCACGATCCCTCCCTCGTCCCCGAGTGGCTACCACTCTTGGTTGATTCACTGGTTCTTCCTCGATTCTCACTGCTTCCTCACGCAGTGTAGTACTCTTGGTTCGTGTGTCTACTGCCGCTGGTATGGACCTACTTCTCAATGATCTTGCGGACATTCTGATGTAGCAGCAAAACAACAGAAAGTTTATTCACTAACAAAGGCCCAATAACGCATAGAAGACTCCCTAGCGCCACGACTCAGGATAACAAGGTAGTTTAAGCACATACATGTACCTGTAAGTTCACAGTTACACTGGCCAGATGTAACTCCAAACTTACCTTACATGACCGTCCTCAATACCCTATCAATCCTACCTTAAAATAGTGCTCTCCTAACGCATTCCTGTTTCTCAGTTGTGATTCTACTTCTCACAGTTTAAGTCTAGGCTCCTTTCGGTCACCTAAATCCCTTAAACTATGGCTCTGATACCAACTATAAAGACCCTTCCAAAATTAACATGCAAAACATCAATTTCATAACATCCCAAAATCACGGTCTCAAAATTTGCATTACAAATACTCAATAGGTTTGCGGAAACAACCTACACAACTGAGAAAAACTAAATGCTAGAGTGTCACTACGCTTCTTGACTCTTCACGCTAAGCTCGGCCTATTTGCCCGAACTCCTGGAAACCTGCTTACCTGAAAAGGGTTTTAATTTTGAAAAATGCGAGGGTTAGACCATGAGGTCTAGTGAGTCCCTCCTAACAGTTATCAAAGCATTAAAAAAACAGTTTATCTTTTCAGCATAAAACGTTCATACTCCACACGTCAAAATCATATACGGACTAAAGTCCGCCTCCTCGTAATCTGACACCCTGAAGCCACCCGAAGGTGACAACGAGTCAGCCTCATGCTGCCTTGCGGAGCCTCGCTCCTAGCATATAGGGACCTCCCTTCCCGCACGAGAGCTGGCGGAACTACTCTCCCGTCTTTGCCAGTTTACGTCTCCTTGATGTATGCATACATTCAATCATAAAACTTTCAACAACATTTATACAATCAAGCATAAATATAGCATGGCAATTCTCATTTTAAAACTTCTTTATTAAACACGGTAAAAGCCACATATTTTGATTTAGAAAACTCACCTGATTGCAAACTCTCGCTTACTTCAAGACTCGCTCCAAACGCACACCTAAACAATAATTTATTGATTAACTAAATGCATCTAACTTGGATCCTAAACTCTCTCAGCTCAAAATCGCAAGGCACGAAAATCGCAGAACTCTAAAACTCGCAAGACTCTAAACTCGCAAGGCACTGAAACTCGCAAGGCACTGAAACTCGCAACCTTAGGTTGCGAATTTTCTCCCCAAACTCGTAGGCTTAGCTTGCGAATTTTCTCCAAAACTCGCAGGCTTAGCTTGCGAATTTTCTCCAAAACTCGCAGGCTTAGCTTGCGAATTTTCTCCAAAACTCGCAGGTTTAGCTTGCGAATTTTCAGACTCAACCACTTCATCTTCTTTCCCCAGACACGCAGACAGGTCTGATTCCTACCAAGCTATTGATACATCAATTTCAAGCCCAAAAATGAGGAAAGCTCATAAATAACAACCTACTTTCCTCGGCCAGCCTAGGAATCGATCCAAAGAACGCTCATAAGCCTCCCACTACCGATTAAACTCAAGAATCGATCTCCCAACATCCTTAATATTGAAACAGTGCTAGACACAGAATGTGTGTGTGGATACACACACCCAGACCCTCCCAAACAACTTCTAATCGAGAGAAAAGGAACTAAGGAGAAGGAGAATTAGAATACTTACTTGAACAGATGCCAAGAATTCTTCTCTTGCTTTCCCAAATGATCACCGACAGCGCCCTTTCTTCTTTTCCTCTCAGCCGCCGCACACACAGAGCACAAAATAGAATACTGATTGAAGAATGATTCCTCCTAGGGTTTTGGACCCCTTTTAACACTTTTCCCAAACTTTACACTTTGACCCCTCAAACTTCCTTCTTGCTTCACATTTTACACAAGCCCTTAATTATTTAATTATATAAAATCTCGGTTGTTACACATAGAGAATACATTCATCACATGTGATAATACGCGTGAAGGGGCCTTGTGGTTTTGCGGACAACTTAGCCCTCAACGTAGGTCGCGTCGAACATCGTCCGCGTCTCCAATTTAGTATCATATGTATAAATTATTGAATCACATGTGATTGACTATAGTAAAAATGTGCTCTCGCATTCTTGTAAAATGAATGTGTTTTCGTTTGAAGATTTCCATATATATATATATATAATTATATGAGATAGTGGATGTCCAAATAAGAAAACTAAATATCGCGAGAAGATAAATAAAAACATTAAGGGAAAGTTCAAATGTTAATGATTGAAAAAACTGGAAAGCATTATTTAAATATGCATATGTGAACCGACATTGCATATTATTCAAATAGGTTCACATATGAATATTTAAATGGATTTTTCCAATGTTTCACATATGAAATTTCTCTCAATCTTCCCTCTAACTTCTCACGATATTTAGTTTTCTTATTTAAACCGAACACATATCTATATTACATGTGGTGTTTGGATGTGCATTTTCAAAATATTTAAAGAATCAAAATTGGAAAAAGATAATTAGTTGTTTTAAATTGATTTAAGTTAACGATACTTAAGTTGTTTCATACTTTTTATAAAAAAACCCAATTTGTTTTTGGAAGGGTGTTCTAGGCAATGCCTAGACTAATCCCTTGACAAATTATGACTGTAATACATCAGCCTTGATTAGACTAAACCTCAATGGCCACAATTGTTGTGTACGTCTGGATTAGAACCCTGAACAGATGGATATTTCATCAAATTTAAAAAAACCCAATTTTTTACAACAAATAAAGACCAATAATCCTGTGAAAATGAGATCGGATTGAAAGTGAACTAAACATGTATAACATGTGTTGTTAAACGTTGGTTCAAGCCAAAGAAAAAGAAAATCCAAGGTAAATCTTGGACCAATGAGTCCTGACTCCTGAGTGACTATCCAAGCCATGAAATGTCTCTTTTAACCCTCAAATGGAAACTTGATCGATAATGGGTCGTACTGATGGTTACTATAAATTTGCATGGTGAATTAATTGACGTCTTAATCAAGTGTTTAGCGTAAGTAACCAAACCTTATTGGTGTGAGATTTCAACACATGATTGGTGGTCGCTTGGGGCTTTAAAGATACAATGGTTAAAATACAATATCAAAAAATCTTAATCTTAATATGAACTTTTTGTAATTATATATATTTTAATTATAAGTTAATGATTTGACAAAATTAAGGGACGAGAAATCATGGTGATGTGTTTTAAACTCATATCGCAAGTGTACGGGTTATGTAGCATACGGGTCGATTACGGGGAGGTGACGGTCTAAACACTAACTATTTAATAATCATGGCTAGTTATGCTAATCAGATAATTGGTTTGATTTTTAATCTAGATGAACTTAAACTAAAAGGGATTAAAGGAAGGAGACACAAAAAGAAGCAATTAGAACTAAAATTAAATAAGAGAAAAAACGACTAAAACTAAGAACATTGGGTAATAATCAACATTGAATTTTGGTAATGGTGGAAATTCATTTTTTTTCAAAACTACTTCAACCCTCTCTCGAGGCGTGGAAGCTTTTCTAACCAAGATACGTATTTACTTTCGCAATACGTATACATTGGGAAGAAACATTGAGACTTAAAATAAATATATTTCCCAATCAACGTCCCTAACTATTTACATGTTAGGACCGTTGTCATTGATCAATTTGACTCGAGTAAAAGATCAAAGTTTCGTTTCCGTCAAAAACCCATCGAATTAACTAAATGCTTTGTTAAAACCCAATTAAATAACCACAAGGGTTGTGGCGTACTGGTTTAAGGCCCTGAGGGACGTGGTGGAATATCTCATCTGCCCAGGGTTCTAATCCAGGCGTACACAACAATTGTGGCCACTGAGGTTTAATCAGGACTGATGTCTTACAGTCATAATTTGCCAAGGGATTAGTCTAGGCATAGCCTAGGACACCTTTCCCCAAAAAAAAAACCAATTAAATCAATTCAACTTTCGTTAAAATTGAAATGGATTAAAACTTAACATTCGTTTTAAAAATAATTGACCAATACCAAAACTTAAATCCTAAGGCGATATTACCCAATTAAACGAACTATTTAAATGAGACCAAGCACAAGTTACTTAATTAGACTCTAACGAAATTAAAACCAAAATTAAACCAAGACTAACAAAGAAACTACATTAAACTCGGTCTAACAACAATTAACACTAACAAATGAGAGATGAATACGAACTTATTGAATAAACATGTGCAGAAAATTACTCTAAATGCCTAAAACTAGTGAATTGATGAAATTTAATTAACCTAACCTATTATTATGCAGAAAATTAAAGTGCAGAATTTTAAACTAAGAGTAAAAAATTAGGGTAGAAAGAGAAGGAATAGAGATGCAAGAGAGTAAGAAAATACAACAAACACAAGAGAGATGAAGAAAAACTAAACATAATACTTCAATTAAGAACATACATGAATTGATGATCAAAACATTATTTTTAACCAAAGGAAAAACAAGAATTCAACAACCAGGTAACTTAGGAAAAAGGGAAGAAGATACTAGTATGAAAACCGGTAGCAAGTCGGATTCCAATGGCCTAAGTTTGTTGCGATTTCATCTTCTTCCCAAATTCTTCCAAGAAATCGTTGCAAATGAGAGAACCACCCAAGAGAAAACTGAAAAATGTTGTGTACTAAGTCTGTCTAATTCAAAAAAGAAACGGCCTAATATACTTAAAACATAAACCTAAAAGAGTTTAAAGACAAATGCCCAAAAGCCTAAAGAGAAAAAGTCCAGAAAAATAAAGAGTCCAAATGACTTTCATGGCCAGGGAGTTTCCTTCGCGCCTGTGAAAGTACCGCAGAAACTTTCGGCATCAATTCAAGTGTTTTCTTCCCTTCCAACCATCTTCTTTCCTCCGTTCTTCACTTCCTCGCCCACGTACACTTCATCTTTTCCTTCCTTCTTCTTCACGAGCATGCCTCCGCCCATCTCACCTTTAAAGCGACGTATAATCTGCACAAAATATATACCAAAAGCATAAAAACCATTTCCAAAAGAATTTCCAACCGTGATTAAGGAAAATAAGAAGAAATGAATAACAATGCATGAAAAAGCTAAACTAGACACTAAAATATAAAGAAAATGCATCTATTATGTACAAAGTTAGGTGCATAAAATGCACTTAACACATGAATAAAATATGTTGTCCTAAAACTTCATATCTCATTCCTGTTTCACCAATGAAATTAAAAAACGTTACATTTTAGATTTTTAATTTTATTTAATTCAAGTTCATATTCTCTCTCTTATATTTATATAATTGATGAACATAAATGAAATATGATAATTTGAGACAAAATATTTTTATTCATAAATATTGTAGCACCATTTCAATTATTTCTTCATAAGATTTCATCGTGTTGTTATTTTTAGTAACATGTACACAACATTAAACATAAAATAATGATTTAACTATATATTAGAGTAAATTACATGAATGGTCCCTGTGGTTAGGTCCAAATCTGGATTTGGTCCCTATTTTGAAATAAGTACACCAGACGTCCATGTGGTTATCATTTTGTTTTACATCGGGTCCCTGACGCTAACTCCGTTAAAAAAAGTCCGTTAACTTAGGGGTAAAATGGTTATTTTACCCCTGTCTTCACCGGCCACCTTCTTCGGTCAACTTCTCCGGCCACATCACTGTCATCCACCTTCTCCGACGAACTACACCCCCACCCATTTCTCCTCTTCTTCCTTGTTTCACTATTTTGACCAACAACCCTTCTTCTCATATACATATATATATATATACACAGACCTGCATATGTATATATATACACAGATCACACAGAAATGCGATCGAAGTTGTGGGAGAGATGAGAGAGGAGGTTGCATGTTTATATATATATATATATATATATGTAGGTGTGTTAAAGAGAGAAAGAGGGTCACAGAAAAGTGAAGAGTGGGGGGTGGCTGGAGAAGGTGACCGGTGAAGACAATTTTACCCCTGAGTTAACGGACTTTTTTTAATGGAGTTAGCGTCAGGGACCCGATGTGAAACAAAATGACAACCACATGGACGTCTGATGTACTTATTTCAAAATAGGGACCAAATCCAGATTTGGACCTAACCACAGGGACCATTCATGTAATTTACTCTATATATTAACTAGAAGAATGAATAGAAGGAGGCATGGAGGAGTCGAATGATATGTTGACACGTGCCAAGAAGCAGCCAATAATCTGATGTGTATTTTAAGGTTAGCTGGTGTGACATCTGGACCGTCGGATGGATGTCATGATAGAGCTCTTATCCTATCCCAACAGACAAGATTGCTGCTCCCCCTACATTACCATTTGTTCTTCCACGGTCTTATCATTCTTACAAATCCACCAATCACCCACATGGACCCCTTTGTCTTCTCTTGTACCCCTTAGATCATCTCCAACAGCTTTCCTAATTTTTTTTTCAAAATGAAAAAGTAAAAGTCAAAATCCCCAAAAAAATTTGCTTCAATCTCCAACAGATTCCTCATTTTAGGGATTTCTAGTTTTGGGGTGTTCTCCAAATATGGAGAAAATTTTAAAGAATCTCCAACTTTCTTCAAAATGGGAAAGGGTTTGGGGAAGCTGTTGGAGATGAGTTTAGGATCAAAATCCCCATATTCCCCATTTTCTCCAAAATGGGGAAGCTGTTGGAGATGCTCTTATAAATACCTTGTTTACTAAAAAAATTTGAAGTAAGAACATTTTTAACAACTTTTCTATTTTGAAGAAAATGAAGAATATGAAAATTTTAGGTTTTTTTCTTTTGCTCCAATAACTTCCCAAAATGGAGCAGTAGGAGAGAGGAGTTTTTCTCTACATATGAATATAATCCCAAAAATGATTACTAAATGAAAGCACCAATAGAATTATTTGAAAAACAATTTGGAGAAAAATAATACTTTAATAGATGAATGAAATATTTTAATATTATAATCAATGTTTTTTCTCCAAAATGAAAATCTTTTGGAGATGCAAGTAATTTTTTTTGGAGATTTTAACTTTTGGTTCTCCATTTTGGAGAACCTGTTTGAAATGCTCTAAGTGTTATTAATATTATTTACGTTACCATTTAAATATGATATTGATCAATAATTTTGTCCAGCAGAAGGCATAATTAACAATTAAAAAAGAATTGAGAGTCTTATCTGTTAAATGAGAAGAAAAAGACTCTAACCCGCTAAATGCTTATTTGATTTAAAACTCTTACTAATAATATATTTTGATTACTGATAATGTTATATGATAATTAAGGTTAGTAAGGATAATTTTGTTTCCCGGTAAACATTTGGTAAAAAATCTCTTACTTTTTACATTTTTAAAAAGTTATTTGACTTGATTCTAACTTAAATAAGGGTACATATAACAAAACCCTTGTAATATTCTCTCTTTTTACACTTGAGAACTCAACTTTTAATCATGTTTCATATTTTGTTTTTACTTTTCTCTTTATTTGGTTCGATTTTATTTTTCAGGTTTACATGTTTAGTATTATGTTGGTTTAATAGGACTAAACATACACACACACAATATATATATATATATATATATATATATAGGGTTGGGTTCACGTGAGACCAACCTGTTTTCGTGAGATCGTGAGACCAAGAAATTAACACTAAACTTTCACAGTGATTCATTGTGAAGGTAAGAAAAACAACAAATCTTCACAGCAAAAACACTGTGAAGGTGTACCTTCACAGCCTTTTGCTGTGAAGGTTTAGTGTTAATTTTTTGGTCTCACGAAAATAGGCTGGTCTCACATGATCTCAAGTATATATATATATATATATATATATATTTTTTTTCTCTTGAGAATAAAACTCAACATTTATATATCTTATTTGAACGTATTTATTAGTTGAATAGAATATCTCCAATAAATTCTCCAAAATAGAGAAAAAATTGAAGATTTTTACTCCACAAAAATTTCAAAACTTTATCCAAAATGGAAATTTCAAAAGTTATATGTATTCAATGAGAATTTGTAAACATATATTATAATAATATAAGGCAATGCTTTATAGAACTTGGGTTAAATGAAAAGCATAAATAGTTTGAAAAACAGAAAAAGTTAAGAGACATGTTCAAATAAGAACCATAAATATTTTAAAAACAAAAAAACCATTTCATATATAGTTATTATAACAAATAATGAATGTCATTACATATATTCATGATTAATAGTATTCATTATTATTCAGGGTTATTCATCATGAATATTACATGAAAAAAGTACTTCATCCGTTTTCAAAATAGTTATGGTTTTTATTTTAACCTGCTACTACTTCAATATCATATAAAACAAAATTGTCCCGAGACATACAAATTAATGTCTTATCCGATCGTATCACTTGTCTAGATAAGCAAAAAGTATATTTCAATTTTATCAGTTGAAAGGAGTGAATAGAGTTGGCGGTTAGGAAGCTGTATAAAAAATGTTAGTATAAAATCATCAATGATATAATTTTCGCTCCAAAAAAATTATGACCAATTTATAAAATTTGCTCTTGTTTGTGTGTGTATATATATACACCGGTAAACGAGGTTCAAACGAGAATACTTTAGGGACTTCAAAGTATTTTACCTATCATAATAATGGGTTGGGTCAGGTGAGAAACGTGAGAATTGGTTTTCAATCATTGGATGAGAAATTGACGAACATTAGAATGAGATGCACCGAGATGCATCAGATTAATTCTCTTTTAACCACAATTCATGGGAGAGTATTTGATCAAAAGTAATCAACGGTTTAAAAGTACTTGTCACATTTCTCACCGAAAATAACACTTCTCACATGATGTCATATCTAATAATTAGATTAAGTGAAAATAAATCACTAAGGATGCTAATGTAATTATGTATTTATCAACAATTTCTTGTTATTTATATTATTTGTCTTTATCCCTTAAATATTGAATATCATCGAATACTTTATGTTGATGTCTCTGTTGTCCATATTGATGTGATAATGTTGTGATATAATGACTTGATTTTTCCGTGATAATGATGTGATAAATTCAAAACTTCTTAAGATGTGATTTTGCTGTGATAAATCGAATAACATGGATGATCACGTATTCACGTCCGTGATCATCGACCCTGTCTATTCATAATGTGATTTGCTATTTTTCTCATTTTACCCTTACATGCCTTCGATATTCTTAAAAAGATGTAAATATTCATTTAATATTTTACTGCTCAAGCTCAATCCTTTTAGAATTGTAACTTAAAACATAATAATAAGCTTTCAAGTGGGAGTATTTACGTAAATTACATGTGTTCTCATTTGAACCCTTGTCTATTTTGTCTATATATAAGTATAGACAAATATAGGCCAATGGTTGGGTTCCGGTGAGAAGTGCCAAATTTAATGAGAAACGTGAGAAATGGTTATCAACATTTGGATGATAAATGGACGAACATTATGAATTCTCTTTTAAGCCGCAATTCATGGGAGCAGATTTGATTAAAATTATCAAGGGTTTAAAAACACTTGTCACAAAAAAATGACACTCCTCACATAATCCCATGCTTATAGGCCAAAGTCCCTTCCGTTCCTTTTTATATTTTCCACCTACCGAAAGGTCGGGATTTTCCAACAACATAGTATGAGATTCAAACCGACTCGTGTCATTTCCAATTAGGTTAACGATTTAATAAAAAACTCGAAACATTTTAATTCGGTTTCGACCATATTACATGTAAAAACCACAAAAAAAGAAAGCCATTGTTGTACTTGAAAAACAAAAACATTTGTGTTTAAATAAAAAAGTTAAAAAATTAAGTAGAATGGTTGGTTAGATTTGGAAGGTAAATTCCATTAAATATATATATATATATATATATATATATATAAGTTGATAATAATAACTGTATCTATATCTGCGTATAACTGTATCTGCAAAAGAAAGCGTGTATAAGGAGTGACATATACAAGGTAGCTAGGGGAATTGAAAGCTAGAAACGAGATCTAGAGATATTTGTTTACGTCTGAATTGACTCTTGTGTGTTTCTGATAGATTCAGTGAAAATGGGGAGAGGTAGGGTAGAATTGAAGAGGATAGAGAACAAAATCAACAGGCAAGTCACTTTCGCAAAGCGTAGAAATGGACTATTGAAGAAAGCTTACGAGCTTTCAGTTCTGTGTGATGCTGAGGTTGCTTTGATCATCTTCTCCAATAGGGGGAAACTTTATGAGTTTTGTAGCAGCTCAAGGTAATATATATATATATATATACACATACTTATATCTATATCACTATATGTATTGATGCATTTGAAATAGGAATCACATCTGCTTTTCTTAGATCTAGCTAACGGGAATGGATTTGAAAAAAGTGAATTGGTTTTTATCTGATTTGCTGTTTTGGTGAATGTCTCGGCGTTTATGGAACTGGTTGCTAGTTTTGTTTGTTAGATCTGCAAGTGGAAAGCCATGAAAAGAAGATTTTTCTTTCGTATCATATTATATTCCTCTCTCACCATTTCTATATAAATGTATCCCCATTTTTCTCTTTATTTTTCATCACCACTTTTCTTACCCTTTTCTAGCTTTCTTCTATACGATTCCATTTTTCAGAAATCGACTAATTAATTGGATTTCTTAATTTTTCTTCATCAGAAGTTCAGAACTGTACAAAACTTCAAAAGGAATTTCTTCAACCTGAGTTTTCATTTCATGGCAGCATCTCTCCTCTCTCTCTCTCTCTCTCTCTATATATATATATATATATATATATATTTCTGCTCCTTTCTTTTGGTTTTCCTTTATTTTGACTCAATTTGTGATAAATATATATATTCAACTCAAATTCTCATGTTGTATATGTTTCATTTTCAGATATGTTTCTAAATCTAGGGTTTGCTTTAGTCATAGTCAATTGTTTATCTTCATTATTACATTTCCTAGTTTGATGTTAATTATCAGGTTGTTCTGGGTAGTTTTTCAAATTTCCACTAGCAAATGAATAGCAGTAGAATTTTTAATTCCATAAACAATGCAATTTATGCTTATTTGTTTCCCACTGTGTACATAGCTTTTATTTTGGAAAAACCACAAAACCTGAAGTGCCCAGCTGATCTTGTTGCAACGGTTAAAACTTTCTCATTATAACCTAGATGTCAAAAGTTCGAATCCGACTACTAGTATGTCGGGTAAAAGTGTCACAGATGCATCATGGACGATAAAAATCTCACTTCAATTCCTCATGGATATGGTTTCCAGGATCTTACTAAAGAATTTCATAGGTTGGAGCTAATTGTGATCTTCAAAAAGTTCAATTGGCTCATTTAATTACTAGTCGCTGCTCAATCTAAGCTTCACTCCATTCGGTTGTGTGGTTCATTTCCCTGGTTAGCGACTCATAATTATCGTAAAACTCATATTTTTGTGGGTGTTTCGTAACTCCAATCAACAATAACTTAAGGGGAATAGCTGAAAGAAAATTAATATATTCCTTAACTTTCAAGACATGTGAAGAGCTTTATGAGTTATTCTTTTTATCACATGTGAGATGGAATTAATTAAGATGACTATGATTTGTGTTAAACAAAGATCTCCCTCTCTTTTAATCAAACAAACGTAATTAAAGTTGTACGCGCCTCTCATGTTAACTTTAGGTGTTCTCATCTCGATCAGTACCAGATTTAGTGAAACTTTTCTAGAATTTGTTCAAATTTGAATTGACGATGCTGATCCATCTCCCGTGACCCAAGTTTTACCCAAAATGTTTTCCAAATGTACCTTCCGATTTAGGAGCATAATTTGGGTCAAAGTACTGGCCTTAATTAGGTGCAGACCATGAGTTCTTTCAGTGTCAAAGACTGTTTCAAGTAACACCTATATATAATATGCTACTAATTTGCCCAAGGTTTATTTCTTGGTTTAAAATGTTGAATTAACACATGGGTTATTTGACACCTATAAGGCTATAATCCTTTTTTGTTATATATTCACTTTCAATTTCATATACTATCTTCATTTTTAAAACTTTACGTGTATTTATATCTATTATTCTAGCAGCATGCTCAAGACACTTGAGAGGTATCAAAAATGCAACTATGGAGCGCCAGAGTCAAATGTCTCTGCAAGGGAGGCACTAGTTAGTATTCTCTTTCTATGACCTACTATGCTCATCTTTCTCTCGATTTCATTTCCGTAAATTGGTATTTGCCAGATTTGTCTTTACAAAGATTATATATATATATATATATAGAGAGAGAGAGAGAGAGAGAGAAAGTTAAACATATTGCAAGAAAGTCTTAATCTCATCTATGATTACACTTATTTGGGTGTGTTTAATCATATATGGTTAAACGTCTATGTAATGTCAATACAACATGTGTTTAATCATATATATGATTAACCTTGTGTATCATGCGTGTAATCATACGTGATATTGAGACTTCTCGCATTCTCGCAACGAGAAAAAATGTCAAACTAAGAGAACAAGAATATGCAAAGCAATTACGGAAAACAGTCAACGCAAGGGTTAGCAGGCGACTACGACCTCGGGCGAATCACATGTGATTTTACATGTAAATTTAGTGTAAAGTCACATGATTTGATCACTTTCATGTTTCTTATTTAGTTATGTTCTCGTATTAACCTCTTTCTCTCTCTCTCTCTCTCTCTATATATATATCTAAACCTTACTCTGTCTATATTTGTGTGTATATATATTATACCTAACAAAAAAAGTTGTAGTGGACTAATGCCTAATACCTATAAATGGCTAAAGTAGTTTACTTTTTGGTGCCTTTTAAAGGTTGTGTATTGAGAGAACGTCCAATGTTTTGCTTCTATAAACTGTTTTCCTGGAAGGGAATGAGAAGGTCTGATGAATTACTCTTTGATATAATATGCAATAGTCCTTATGTTCCACCTTAACTCTTCAAGTTAAAGCCTGGCCACATGAATATATATATATATATATATATATGATCCCTCCAGCAAAAGACATGTACTGATGTATAATATGGTGTAGATTTGGTTTCTAGCTGAAACAATAAAAGATGTCGTTGATGCCCAACCTGAACTACAAAAAGGAAATTAGTCAAAGGCTAAACATTCAATTCTAGAGAATATGTAGAACCTCATTCCATTACTCTTCAAGTGAACCCTTTAGGAGAAAAGGGGTTTCCAAAACACACACACACACACACACACGTGTGTGTGTGTGTGTATATGATGAAGAGAAAGTGTCCAAATCTAGCCGAACCAATGTGAAACCTTAGCATAACCCTCACCCCTCCAATGGAGGCTAGATAGGCAAATATGCACCAAATGATAGACTGATATACATAATGTCAGAATATATAGAACCCTATTAGATTAGTCTCCAAAAAGACATCGAGAAGAAAAAGGGGTTCCAACATGCATATATGTGTATATATATATATATTGAAATAAAAGTTTTCATTTCTAAGCCAATATAAGACTCTTAATTAACACATAATACAATATATATTTATGTGAAAAATTGGTATTCCATAAAGAACCAATGCATTTTAAAAGTGTTTAAAATTATAATAGAACTTGATATAAACCTGAAAATAATCCCTACAACCATAGACATCTCTAAGGTTCCTTGAACAAGTAGATCAGCTTAGATAAAAAGAAGCATCAACTTGTCATTCAATTATGTGGACACCAAACAACTTTAACCCTTTGGTCTTTACACTGCTTCTTTGGATGATGGTTTCATCATTCATCTTTTCATCCTTCAAATTTTCTTCCCCTTCCTTCCCTAGTGAGCAATTGGCATATGTTCCCACGCCAAGTTTCAAACTTGCTACATTATTGCTCGTAGACAAACAAGAATGATCGATGACCCAAAACCCCATACTCGGTATTTCAAGATTCTCATGATAATAAAAAGTTATCTTGTCCTTTGCCTTTAATTTCTTCTCTTTAACAAACTGATTCCAACCCCTAGTGAACACAAAACTTTGACTACTCTTCCAATAACAATACCGGAATTTCCACAATCTTTTTTCAAGATCATAGAAAGAAAGATTTACCTCATCGTTTGCAAAACCTTCTGACTCATCAGGCACAGGAGGGAAGTATCCCACAGCATATTTCTTGGGTATAACTAGCCTGTTAAGCTTGCCCACATCACTTGGTGTTAATTCCTTTTGAAAAAGCACCCTACAAGAAAAACCACAGCTTCCTTTTCCAGGAGATAGGTTATGATCAATCTCTTCGCCCCTTTTCTCTCTTCGAAAATCATCAAACTTGGCTTGATATGATCCATCTTTGATCATGGCTAAAACTGTTTCCATGCTATAATGACTTTGGAACTTTGCCTCTTGAAGTGTTAACTTAGTCCAAGGGAAGTTTCTTGGGGCATCTGCATTTCTAAGCTTGATAGATGCCCGATCATAAGCCATAGCTGCATCGAGTTCAGACTTGAATGTTCCTAGCCATATCCGTTGGTTATTTGCATATATCTGAGCCCCCCAATTTCCATTCTGCTGAGGAACCACCCCTTTGTATTTCTGCGAATAACCATAATCATCCATCACTTTATTACGATTCATCTTCTGAGCGAAATTGCTGCCGGAGCTTGAATCTAAATTTTCCTCCATTACTTCACAACTTGTATTGGAATTAAAGCTCTTCTTCAAGCTATCCTTTAATAAGTCTGGAGAAAATGGTAGAATTAATAAGATAGGTAATATAATAGGGAACCAAGAAATATAACATGTAGAATAACGATTCAATTGTGTACACACAATTCGCCGGTGTGCAAACAAGGTAAAACAAGTAGAACTAATGTATATAGCGAGTATAATATATATTTATAATTCCTTGTCTTCATCAACAAACATAAAACTCATTATATGCGTATGAATTTGTATTCTATTTATTAATCAATAAAATATTTCATTAAAACCTGATAAATATGTGTATATATATATATATATATATGTAACTCGTCACCTTTTGTTGTATGGATATTGGAACATCAAAATTGCCCTTTTCCCTTGATCACCTAAAATACTAATGATTAGTGGCCTTGCAATTAAATTAAACTTTCGATCCATATTTTGCATTAATATTCCCAGTTTTATAACTAGGAATATATATTTGCACAAAAGGTTGATTAGAAACCACACGTAATTAAGTAGGCATTTCAGAGCTTACTCGCGGAGGGGTATATAATATATTTAACATTGTTAAATGTAAAACATGACTCTAAATTGGGACAGTTGATGCAGAATGTGTAAACTGAAGTGAAGATTTTTCTCTTAACTTGAGAGCAACATGAACTAAAGGAACAGATATAAATACATAATGAATGCAATAATAAATCTACAAAGATGAAGATATTAAAGATATATATGATTTAATCAATAAAATTAAATCTGGATTTGCAGAATCATTAACTGACCTTTTTGCATCTGAATAAGCTGGGATGAAGATGATTTTGGAGTTCCACCAGAAGCACCAAGAAAATAATATATAAAGGAGGTGAAATTGATTTTAAGGGGACAAAAGTCGTCAGTAATATCAAGGGAAATTGTTCATCATTCCTAAAAATCTGTAGCCTGCAAGAAAATTGCCAAAATTAGTTCTCGTAATAACAGGGAGCAAATCATAATAGATCTTTCAAGAAATAGGACATATTTATTCGTGTATATATAGCTGTATGTTTTTTTTTAATATACTAGTTGTACACCTATAAGATATAGTTTTGAAACCAAAATAAATAAAACATTTTATTAAAAAATCTGAAATTTATATTTAAATAAAATTAATAGACATCAGTGGTTGAACATATTTTGCTAATTTCATAACTCGGTAAAATATCCAACAAAAATATATCAATATGGTTTAAAATTTAAACAATTAGAATATATATATATGGTAGGTACATTAAATTTAATAGAAATCAAAAGTGAGTATAATTTCAAGTAATCTGTAAATGATACTATTTGATGAATGATTTTTAGAATGATTTTGGATTTACAGCCTTATTTCCTTGGATATGAATTATAACATGAAGATTACAAAGTTGTGTGATCGAGGAATCGTACCCTGGAATTTAGTATATTTTGCTTTAATTCAATTTCCTAATTACGCTTATTATTTTATCAACACTTTTGTGTTAAAGGAGTAACTGAAATAGTGGAAGACACCTGGAGGGACGGGAGTTAGTGGAGTTGGAAGTAGTGGTCTCAAGGATGCTAATGTAGAGTTACTGGGATCGAAATCAAGACTTGTATAAATAGAAGGGATGTAATTCAAAATTTGATAGACCATCTCTCAATGAAGAGGAAGAACAGAGAAATGGGGAGAATGATTTTAATAGAAATTCTCTTTACATCATACACATTCAATCGAAATAGACAACAAATTCAACGGTGCTACTTTAACGAGAGAGAGAGAGAGAGAGAGAGAGTAGCAATATTCTAGAAGTTGACAACCTAAGAAATGATCCACATAAATGAGATGTATCTTAGGTAAGGTAGTGTCTAAGTTTGGTAGGAAAATAAGTGGTACGTTTGGGTCTAGTAGCTTTGGCAGTTGTACTGTATCATGGCCATCCCCTGGGGAAGTGGCCTTGTCCTCAAGATGGAAATCAGGGAAGCTAAGCTGCAATTGTTGTGATTCCTCCCACGTATCATTGTCGAAAGTGGTGTTTTCCCAATGAACTAGGATTTGAGTTTCCAACTTGTGATCCACCTTAACTATTGGGGTTTAAAGTACAGTTATGGGCAAAAACATTGGTCGCCCCTAGGTGAAATGAGGAGGTAATTCTGAAGGTACCATAAAATTCGGTTGAGGACACAACTTCGATAGAGAAATATGGAAGACATTGTGGACTTTGGCGGTAGGCGGTAACGCCAATTGATAGGCTACCTTACCCACCCGAATTGTGATCATGAAGGGCCCGAAGTACCTCTTGGCTTTTGGAGTATCGGTGAGTTTATACCAAATGGGGTATGAGTTATAGGTGAAAGTGGATGTGTAATGATGGGGGTGAGGATGGAGTGAACCCATTTGGGATAGGTCGGGTGAACAGACTTTGGCCGATGCAAACTTTTCCTCAACGAACTTGACCAAATCAATAGTAGTAGAGAGATCTATTTGGTTTGTGGAGAATAACCTCACCCCTAATATAAGTTTTAAATCCAGAAATGAAGCAACTCATTAGAGACGTTGGGGAAAGATCATTACCTCAGTTACTATAAGTCTCGAATGCAGTCTGATAGGCAAGAACCGAATCAATCTGGGATAGTTTGAACGGTGTCCCTTGTTTCGTTGAAGGACGATGGTCCAACGTTGAAGTGCCTGAGATGAGATAGGGCATACCAGGAGGATAATTGTTTATTATGATGTATCCATTTCGCTCCTCTTGCGCTAGCTTCTTGCTAACATTAATAAAATCTCGTTTGTTGTTTAAAAAAACGATGCATCCATTGGAACCAGGTTGACGCAGCGTAGGTTTGCGGAAGGATCGACGAGCGTCTAAACCCTTTGATAAACGTGATTACGAATTGTAAAACACGAAGAACTAGAGAATCCACTCTAAAAATAAGAACTTTATTAATTTATCAACTGATTAACAATGAAACCCTAATACCCTATTTATAATCTAGGAAAAGAAATTGATAAATACTAATTAATGGATAAATAAGAAATAACCGTATCCTAATCTAATTAGGAAAACCTATGGAAACTTAAAGAAAATAAATCAAAGAAGTAGGATGAGACACGTGGGGTTTAAACAATGAAAATAATGAAAGTCTTGTGCACGTGATCATGGTTGGCTGGAGGTGGCGCTAGTTTGGTGCTAGCCAACTAGCGCGAGGATGGGCACCAACATACAAAACAGTAGCTGGCACTAGCTACTTTGGTGCTACCGTCGCTGGCGCCGGCGCCTTGCGTTCCCGCTTTCCTCTTCGTTGCTCGATCTGCCTCTCGATCTGGTGCTTTATGTTTGCTCTTTTTCCGACGCCCAATTCCGAGTCTCTTTTGTGCTCGTTTACCTTTTCGAGTTCGTTTATTATTATTTATAAAACCCTTATTTATCTCTCGAATTCTTCGAATTTTCCCTGTATCAGTCACCATCACTTGAAAAGAACTCGTCCTCGAGTTCACTTGAAAAGTAGCTTTACCCGGCTCGTAGAACATGTGTTTCTTCAAATCGCTTGGATGCACAACTCGGTCTTCAAAATTTAAGATTTTCGACCGGTCGGAAACTGCATCGGTTTGAGCCGAAGCCTTGGGTGCTTGAATAACGAAAACATCATCATCGAGATCATCGTTCTTGACCTCTCGTGGAAACCGTTTCGTCGGCTCGAGAGTATCTTCCATTAGCTTGTCTTCGGCTTCTTTGACGGTTAGTCCGAAATCTGTTGTCGACTTTTTAGGATCCATACCGGTCTAGTGTTGTGTTTCAACGGTAGCGATTTCTTCTTCCATTTTGTTCGGCAAGACTTCCTCTTTTTCTGGTGGGTTTTCCGGAATCGGCGGTTGATTGGATAGGGAAGAAATCGAGCCCATAATACGGCTATTGTGGTGGCTCTTCTTGTTGGGGCTTTCATCGAAGCTATTAACTGATCTCATGGCAATCTTTTGGTCGCCCCAATAGAATAGTACGATGTCGGCTTGGCTCTTGTAGGTTGCATGATTATCGCATTGCCACGGTTGACCCAACAGAATGTGGCAAGCGTCCATGTCAAGGACATCACATAGGACCTCTTCTCAATAGTGTTTCCCGATCGATATGGGCACCCGACAAGTTTGCGTGACCCTAACTTGAAAACCATTCTTGACCCACCCAAGAGAATATGGAGCTTCATGGGGTTGAGTGGGTAGATCAAAGTAATCGACCAATTTCTGGGACACGAGGTTCACACAACTACCGTCGTCGATAACTAAGTTACATACCTTTTTCTGCACCGAGCAATGGGACCGGAAAAGATCTTCGTGTTGGCTTTCTTCCTTTGACGAAAGGAATATTCGTTGAAGTACGGCGTGGATATTTTCTTGGGAATCTTCCTCCTCCTCTTTGGATTCGGAACTTGAGAACTTAACCCGGTTGTGGTTGACGTCGTGCGAAACCCTAACCGGTCCTTCAAACCTGTCTCTTCTCCGACGGTCGTCGTTGACGATATTGGGTTGAAGCCTATTAACAACCGCTGTCAGGTTCGCGAGTGTTGTGAATAAGGCCACATCCGACTCAGCCAAATCTGATTTGGTAGCGAGTTGTTGATCTGCCATGATGGTGAAAAGAGAGGCGAATCCTGCTCTGATACCACTTGACGCAGCGTAGGTTTGCGTAAGGATCGACGAGCGTCTAAACCCTTTGATAAACGTGTTTACGAATTGTAAAACACGAAGAACTAGAGAATCCACTCTAAAAATAAGAACTTTATTAATTTATTAATTGATTAACAATGAAACCCTAATACCCTATTTATAATCTAAAATAATAGAAAGATAAATACTAAACTTAATAAAAGGATAAATAAGAAATTAAAACTTAATCCTAATCTAAACTTATTAATAACTAAAAGATAATAAAAGAAATTAAACTAAAGCAATGAAAGTCTTGCAATTCAACTCAAAAGCAATTTGTAAAGTTGGTCACGTGAGGTGGAGGCGTGAGGTGGAGGGAGTGTGGTGCTAGTTTGGCGCTAGCCAACTAGCGGGAACATGAGCGCCAACAAACAAAACAGGAGTTGGCGCTACTTGGGCGCTACCCAGCTGGCGCCGTCGCTGGCGCCGACGGCTGCCTTGCGTTTCTGCTTTCCTCTTTGTCGTTCGATCTGACTTTCGATCTTTTGTCGCTACTTCCTTTATATTAGGTGCTTTATGTTTGCTCTTTTTCCGACGCCAAACTCCGAGTCTCTTTTGGGCTCGTTTACCTTTTCGAGTTCGTTTATTATTATTTATAAAACCCTTAATTATCTCTCGAATTCTTCGAATTCTCCCTGTATCAGTCACCCTCACTTGAAAAGAACTCGTCCTCGAGTTCACTAGAAAAACAGCTTGACTCGACTCGTAGAACATGCGTTTCGTCAAACCGCTTGGATGCACAACTCGGTCTTCAAGATTTAAAAATTTCGACCGGTCTTTAAAATCCAACGGAGATTGTCGCGATTGTTTCCATACGAGCGATATTTTATCAAACTCGTAAGGGTGAGAGATTAGAGTAACGTTACCGGGAATTATTGCACTTTGAACCGGAGCCGCATGTGCTTGAATAGTGGGAACATCACCTTCGCGATCATCGACCTTGAACGGTTTTGTTGGCTCGAGGATGTCTCCCATTAGCTTCTTTTCGGTTTATTTGACCGGGGACCCAAAATCTGTCGTCGGCTCTTCCGGGTCGGTATGGTGTGATTTTGTTTCGAAAGGAGCGACTTTATCTTCACCCTTGTCCGGCAAGACTTCCACACTCGTATAGAAACTCGTTGATACCCCAAACTAGCAAAGAGATACTTTGGGCCCTTCATGATCACAATTTCGATGTGCAAAGTAGGCTATCAATTGGCTTACCAGCTACTGCCAAAATCCACAATATCTTCCACATATCTCTGTTGAAATTGTGTCCTCAACCGAATTATGTGGTACCTTCAGAATTAACTCTTCATTTCAGTAAGGGGCGGCCAATGTTTCTGTCTCAAGATGTACTTCAAACCCGAAGAGTCAAGGTGAATCACAAGTAGGAAACTCAAATCTTAGTTTATTGGGAAAAAAACCACTTCTGACAACGATATGTGGGAAGAATCGCACAACAATTTCAGCTCAACCTCCCTGATTTCCACCTTGAGGACAAGGCAACTTCCCGAGGGAATGGCCATGATACGGTACAGCTGCCCAAAGCTACAATACCCAAACGTACCACTCATTTGCCTACCAAACTTAGAGACTACCTTTCCTGAGATGCAACTCATTTATGTGGATCATTTCTCAGCTTTTCAGCTTCTAGAATATTGCTAGTCTCTCTCCCTTTTTAAAGACCGTTTGATTGTTAGTCTGTTTTGATTGAACGGGTATGATGTAAAGAGAGTTTTTATTAAATGAAAAGTAAGGGATGTTGATTCCTGAACAATTACTGAAATCATTTTCCCTATTTCTCTGTTCTTCCTCTTCCTTCATAGAAGTTCTATCAAATTGGTGCTTTAATTGATTTGGGCCTTGATGCCAACTAGAGCTCAAAGTACAGAGGAACTGTATGCCACTACAAAAGCTAATACCCACGCCATTACTGAAATCAACTCCAAGCTATCGGATCTCCTATCATTGGTCACAAAAACCCTACATCACAGGAAAATCGAAAATCAAACTTACACTGCCCGTCTTCTCAAATGTATTGGACTTGATTTTTCAAGCCGAAAGGTTCTTCTCATATCACTCAACCCCGGATGAACAACGAATCATTCCACTAACTCTACGTCAGATTTCTTCCTATCAACTGCCTGAGAGGCTGATGTAATCTTTTGTTTTGCTAGCTTTTTGCTAGCGTTCTAATATATTCCGTCCGCTGTTTCAAAAAAAAAAAGATCCTCTAGACCACTACTTCCAACTCGACTAACTTCCTCCAAGTGTCTTCCACTATTTCAGTTGCTCCTTTTAAATCCTGTAACATTTTGCCCTATATTAACCGATTGCCTAGTTTCTTAATTTACCGAACAATCAAATTAAAAATAGTTTCTCCTAAAGGTAGGTTTAATAAAGGATGCGATCAATGCTATATAACTAATTAGAGTTTTAATCAACTATTGCAGCTAGTTACAATTATTTATAGGTGATTAAACCATAAAGGGTTCTAAGTTCCCAATTTTCAAGAATAACACGAATTAACAGGCATTTCCACTTCTAATGATCTCATGCTTCGTCCCGATGATTCTCATCACAAGTCACGATAATCCTCGGGCAAATCTCCCGATGACCACAAGCATGTATGTAGCTGGTAGGATAGTGAGTGGCCTGGTATAAAAATCTTTTCTTTTGTTTGTTAAAAATACTAAAATATCCCTATCAGATAAAAACCCTAAAACCTTTAACAATTCTTTTACCCGCCTATATATCTAATTCTCGGATGTCACTAGTTTTGTACAGTCTCGTCCGCGTACCACCCTAATCTACGAGCTCCTTGGATCCAATTACTAGACTTCAATTCTTATTTAATTAATTTGTTCATGTTGTGGTGTTTCCTTTATCAGGGTTGATAATATATATGGTTTGGTTTGTTATACGTGGTTGTAGGAACTAAGTAGTCAACAGGAGTATTTGAAACTTAAGGCACGGTATGAAGCACTACAACGATCCCAGAGGTAATTAATCAAAGCTAGAAACATGTACAAAGATCTAGAGCGTGTGTGTATATATATATATATAGCTGATCACTAGTAGCTAACTCGATGGCTTATGGCTATATAGGAATCTCCTGGGTGAGGATCTTGGCCCTCTCAACTGCAAGGAACTCGAGTCACTAGAAAGGCAGCTCGATACATCTCTCAAACATATCAGATCAGCCCGGGTATTAATTAATTACGCTCTAGTTAATCTTCATCGATCGATTTCTAGCTCTCAAAAGTGCTCATAAGTTAATGTTTGGTTCATTTTTGCACCTACAGACACAACTCATGTTGGACACACTTACAGATCTTCAAAAAAAGGTGTCAATTATATATATTAATCCATTTTATTTATCATTGTTCTTCTTCTGCTTCTTCTTCTAATATATATATATATATATATATATATATATATGTTTGTTCATTAATTCTTCAGGAGCATGCATTAAATGAGGCAAACATGACTTTGAAGCAAAGGGTATCTTGTTTGTCTATTTAAATAAATCATATATATATATATATATATATTAATGGTTGGTTAATTAATTAATTAAATGAATGAATGAATTTGTATTGCATGGCAGCTGATAGAAGGAAATCAAGTAAACTCAGTCCAATGGTATCATCAGCAGCAACAGCAGGAAGTCTGCTATGACAACAGAGAACCTGTTCCTGCACCTCAACATCAAACTCATCATGAAGCCTTCTTTCATCCCCTCGACTGTGGACCCACTTTACAAATGGGGTACGTGTAATTAATTAATTAATTAATCATCATCCTATATATACTAATAACCATGACCATTTATTCAACGTTATTTTAATATATATACTGTTTAATTAAAAAAATAAATTAATTAACCCTCATCCTTATTGATTTTTAGGTATCAAACAGATCCACTAACAGCAGCTGGAGGTCCAAGTATGAATAATTACATGCAAGGATGGTTGCCATGCTAAAAAAAACAATAATAATAACACAATAATGGGTTAACTAAATCAATTTGTGGGTATGCATGCATGCTATATATAATGCTAATCATCATAAGAATTAAGATATCTCCCAGGTGTGTTTGCATAATCTTTATTGTAAGTCATTTGGAACAAACTAATGTCTATATTTATTGCTCAAAACTGTACTCTTGCATACTTGCATTGGCTTGCTCTCCATCCATCTACAATGACAATTTTTTTTGAGTAAATTACGGATTTGGTCCCTGTGGTTTTTTGAAATTTTGGATTGGGTCCCTCTAAAGATTTAATTACGGTCATGGTCACCGTGGTTTATGTTTTGTTTCGAATCAGGTCCCTCCCATTTAACCCCGTTAAGTATGAGCCGTTAAATCTCTCACATGCCGTAATTTACTCATTTTTTTTAATTTTATATTATGCAACACTTTAACTATATATTATATAGGGAAATTAATTAAAATACCCAAAGTTTGACTTTGACTTACCAAAATACCCACAATCTCGTTCGTTTTACCAAAATACCTATTTTTTCCGCGATCGCGGACCCCATCGAGGAAAAATGGGTATTTTGGTAAAACGAACGAGATTGTAGGTATTTTGGTAAGTCAAAGTCAAACTTTGGGTATTTTAATTAATTTCTCTATTATATATGGTATACTTTTAGTTTGTAGTTTGTTTTGTTCATAAAATGTTGGAACATGGAGATAAGTATATATATATATATATGAAAGAATGGGTAACGTCTTCTAAATGTAAAATTTTTCGTTTGCCAATATGTCCATGTTTTTGCCTACCCTATTTTTGCCAAAAAAAACCAACAACAAATAATTTTGTATAAAAAATTAATTGGAAAAAAGACAATGTATAACCCTAAGGGGTGGGTTTGGTTCATATGATTCCAACGAAATCTGAAAGAATTTGAATGATCATTCCGTTGACCAAATTCCGTTCAAGTGAATGTAATTGAATTCGGCATATTTCAACATTCATGAATTTAGTAATTTCATCACAATTATTCCATTTCATCCCATTTTCTCAAAAAGACTAAATTGTCCTAAGCCTCGCTACTTGATTTACCCAAACCCATGTGACCTTCATTTGAACCACTACCGACCACCATCAATCTAAACCACCACTGTTGTAAAATGGGTATTTTGGTCATTTATTGTTTATTCATTTCAATTCCAAAGTTACATTCTACCAACCAAATTGACAGATTCCAAACCATTTAACATATTTCTTTCATGTTAACCAAACATGCAGTAAAATTTCGTTCTAATTCATTTAAAATCAAATTTCTTTAAAATTTCATTCTTTCAGAAGCACTATGCAAACTAAACTCCACCTAAAAATTAAGTATGTTTCAATCTTCTACTATATCTATACATATAATAAATACGTAACTAGCATGCCACGTGTTGTCTTCTGTTGAGCCGACTGCAACATTTTTCCGCCTAAACATGTATCTGGACGCACTTTACATTATAAGTTCAATTAGCACACCCACATTCACTCCTCCTTAAATCTCTCTTTAATTCCATTTTTTTAATTTATACGTTACATTTACTACCCTTATAATTAGGTATGTAGTTTACTTTTAATCCCTTACTTTTTTTTATATTTCATTTTAGACTCTTATCATATAAACATAAATAATGTATATAAACTAAAATGCATTAAAAAAACATTTCTATTTTTTACAAATTATACCATTGTAATCGCTTCGTCAATACCTTCAAAATGAGCCCAATATTGAAGTTTTTTGATTTAATTATAGTATTAAATATTATAATTATATACGACCTAATGTGTCGTGATTAGTATGAGTTTTGTTGAAATTAGTATGGGATTTGATACAAATAATCACTAAATTGTCGTGATTTTCTTTTTGAAATTTCATATCAATTTTTACTTCAAATTCGAATCCTTCGACGAATTACAATTCTATCAAATTCCATTCTGTCAACGAAACACCCTTAGAATTATCATAAGAGATTTAATTACTTGGAAAAAAAAGATATCACTTATCAACTGACTTTTGGATTATGACTTCGAACGTTTTTCAAAAATATAACATGCAAATATTTTAGTATAGTATATTTAATTATTTATATACTTTCTTAATCATGATTATATTATTTCCTCTAATTTTTTTGACCAATTAACCATATTGATCTTTAATTTTATACATGTGATATGCGATTTAAAAATGTATAAATATGAACATGAAACAAAATTATTTTTTCGAGTTCTCGGCTTTTAGATTTGAGATATTTCGCGCCGCATCACGCACAGGTACTTATCTAGTTTAATATAAATAATAAATAACTTGAGAATTAAATTAAAACGACAGGATGGCACTATATACGTAAAAAGTAGATGGTAGGTGATATCATATGCATTCATATATTTGAGTACTGTAAAATCTATATCTACATGCCAATTGTTGATTTTGTGGTTTGTTGGGTCCATCATATTTGCAAACCACCCAAATTTTGCAAACATTGCAAACCATCGATTTCATTGGATAAGTTAATGAAATTGTTTTCATGAAATTTTTTAATTTCATATCATTCTTTTCTTTATAAAATTGTTTCATACACTTGTGTTTAATATGTAAAAATGAAAAAGTTTTATCAGACTGAGAAAATACATGAACATTTTCATCAGAATGAGAAAAATAAATGAAACTACATAAAAAACACAAATATATTAAACAATTTCATCAAGAAAAGAATTATATGAAACAATTTTATCAAATTAACCAACTTCATTAACCAATTTCATTAACTTAACCAATAAAATTGATGGTTTACAACCATAAGGCTTGTGGCGTACTGGTTAAGGCTTGTAGGGATGTGGCTAGTAACACATCTACCCCAAGTTCGAATCCAGACGCTTTCAACTTGTGGCCACTGGGGATAAACCCAGGGATGCACGCTTTAGCAGCTGGAACAATTGTCTCTCCTTGCCGGGATTAGTCGGGACAATGTCCTCGGATACCCTTCCAAAAAAAAAATTAATGATTTACACGGTTTGTAAAATTAAAATGATTTACATTTGATGTCACCCCTACAATTTTATATATATAATAATTAATAAAAAAATCGATCTAACGCCCTCCAATATTATTTCTATAAACTGCCCCCGATAAATAAATGCTTATTTTAACAGAAACAAAAATATGAAAAAGGCGTTGATTGGGCCAGGTCTTCCGAAACTTGTGGTCTTTCTGGCCCAAGTTTGATAAGGTTCCACGTCATCCACTCATCGCCGACACTGCCTGGCGCGTTTACCCACGCTCTGTCTCTTATCCATTTCTTTTTCTTTATGTAAACTACAAGTTTAGTCCCTAGACAATTGATTAAGCTACACTTTTGTTTGTCAAAAATATGTGTGGTTTATTGGCCCAAATTTATTATTTGGTTCCTTTTTTTTTAAAGGGTGTCCTAGATTATGCTTATACTAATCTTTTTGAAAATTATAACTGCAAGACTTCAGCCCTGATTAAAATCAGTGACCATAATATCAATATTTCTCTTTTACCCCAAATCAACATTAGGCGTCAATGGTCATATATCAACCACTAGAGGTAGGGCTTCGTAGAGAACATAATGCAGAGTCACTAAATGAACTTTCACGACATGATAATCGTCTTGCCTTGAAGATCACCGGTCAACATAATCGCTATATCGTCATTTGGACCAAAAAATGATTTGAATTAATGACTTAAGATGCCTCAAAATATATAATTCCATAAAAATAGTAATAACAATAAGATAACGATGATTCAAAAGGTTGAGAAATAACATATAGTAAAACTATTTATAAAATACTGAAAGAAAAACGATAAGAAAATGCATGTATTATGCCTATGCCATGATTTAGGGGGTGTTTGGGATTGCTTATTTTTTTGACTTATTTGCTTATTGCTTTTCCTTACCACAAATAAACTATTTTGAGTGTTTGGATTGAAAAAAAAAAGTGCTTATGATTTTTTCCCACCACAAATAAGTTAATCCATTTTAACTTATTTGAAAGTGCTTATAACTTATTTGTTCAAATTACATATTTACCCCGACTTTTTTTTATAATTACATAAGTTAATAATCACTTTTAAAAATAAGCATAAGTTGTTTTAAATAAGCAATCCCAAACACCCCCAATTGAAATCATTTGTTATTGTCTAACTTATATAACAAGACCAATTAATTCATTTTGGATAAAATGTAAAAGAAAAAACCTACTAACCAAAAGTGGAAAATAGTAAAAACTATAGGGGCTATATTTGTAACCTACTCCTTGTATTTTTTTTTACGTTATCTTCTCCCTGTTCTTGAAGTAACGTCAACCCTTTTTAAGATAACCCTCTCATAAATTTTTGGAGATATCTCAGAAATTTCTTTCCAAATCATAAATTTCCACCGTTGATCTTTCTGTACTTTGTTTTCTGATCGGATCAGAGAAGCTACAGCGATCTAGGCTGTTGTAGTTGTAATTGGATTTGAGAAAATTCGAAAGGAAAAGGAAAATTCACTTTTAGTAGCAGATTCAATTTGATTTCGTCGAACCCTACTCGAATTGCCTCGATTTCAGCAAATAATTTGTAAGATTCGAGTATTAATTTTCATTTACGTTGTCGATCTTCCACCTCGAGTTGGAAAACGAGTTCTGTTGTTTGGATCTAAACAAGATGATGAGGAGGCAACCTCACCAAGATCAAGAAACTAGGGTTTTATACGAGTTGTCTGCTTTGATTCTCAACTTACTCAGGTATCCTCCTACGCCGATTCAGTTCTCTAATGAGGTGTCTACGTCATCTCGGAGGCAGCCGCGACCGGCTCCTCTATCGCAGATATCGCCGGCGGGATTCGCGTCTATGTTATTGGGGATATCATTGGCTTTGATGCTGTGTGGATCGATAACGTTCTGCATAGGGTTTCTATTGATGCCTTGGGTTCTTGGTTTAGTTTTGTTGTTTTATGTGGCTGGGATTGTTTCAAGTATATCCATGGTCGGTCGTGCCATTTTCTGCCATACTCTATCCCCACCTTCACCTAGAAAAGGCGTCCCTGGTATGATATCACTGTTGTTTGTATTATACTTTCAAACTTTTTTTTTGCTCTTTTTAGCTCAAATCATCAATTTTGGAGTAGAACGAAGTTTTATGTGTTATAACTCATGGAGCCATTAATAGAGTTCGTGTCTAACCACTAACCACATAGGGATCTTTCTTCTTTGAAGTACATCCATGAAGTTCTTGAAATTTTAGACGACATACATTGGATACAAATTATAGAAATATAGGGGATTAAGGGGTGAAGTTATTTGAAATCTCTACAAGTTCAACAAATATGCTTAGTCCACGCGGATAGAATCTCTATTCATTTGTTGATCCCTGGACTGCTGGACATGATTGGAATTAGGTTTCTTTATACATTAGTTTACTGTTTTGACAAATTGATATAAAGTAGTAGGCTATACCATGCGTATCTTAGGGGCTGTTTGGTTGGTTTTCCATCAAGTCCTGTATGGATAAAGTTCTCTGTTTGGATTAATCTGTCTGTGTAGATTAAGAAGGTTTTTGTTTGGGAGTGTTTTTTCATAAACGGAAGTAGCGTGTGTTTTAATTGGGAGTGACAAGTTTGGAAAAAACTTGGCTTTCTGCATAAAGCTCCCCTTTAAAAGCTTACTGAATAAGCCGCTTTTTATATCATTTAAGTCACTACCAAACAGTCATGTATAGCTGACCGAAAAAGCTGTGAGTCCCATTAAGCTCGTTAAGCTGCTAACAAACAGACCCTTAGTGTCTGTTCCTTCCAAATGACGAACAGCCTGATCTGTTCCTCTGTTTCAGTAATATGAAACAATTTTATTGAATTAAGTTTAGAAACAAAAATGGCAATTTTACAAGACAGGATACCTATTTTCAGGGGTTAATGCATTTCATGTAACCATTCTTTCTTGGTGTTCTAAAGTTATCAGTATCTTCAGCATTGGTGGGATCAGAATTTTTTAAAATGTAGTTTCGTAGCTTGTTGGATATGATTAGTGAATCTTGAATGATTAAATTTCCCCCGAGTCATTAGGTCAATGCTTATGTAGTTTGGAGAGTCTTGTTTGAAATAGTCGTTTTGCCTATTCACATATTGTTTGTTTTTTTGGTGGAAACCGCTAAAGGGAAGGCCTTTTGTTCTCTTTGTTTCTTCTTGCATATACTATTAGATTCTGCTACTTTTTATATACACCTTCATAATCAGAACAGACAAAAAAAGCTTCACTCGAGGGTTGAGTTCCCATGGAAAACGTATTCCTTTCACTGTCTTCCTAGAAGAGTAGCAACTCCAAATTTCTATACACGGTTGTGGTGTTGGGAAAGTATGTCTCAGATTTGTGCTGGTGTACTCTTGTGGAGCTTTCACTTGCTTTTGTTTGGCTAGAAAACGATATGATGAACACTTGAACGTAAACTAAGTTAAATAATTACCCTCTTAGACCCAAGAAAAAAAGGTCTGTGTACAGTTACTAAATGTCAAACAAGTAGACTTCAATTTACAATTAATAAGAGACGTGTTGGTTTTAGAAGTATTTACGTTATTATATTGACCTATAGGAAAGTAACGTAATAGCAACGTTTCAAGAGAAAATAGTTAACATTCATATCAATTTTGAATATGAACTTTTTAGGTTTGAACTTGTACGGTCAATTGTACATTAATTATAGGACCAAAGGAGTACCATGATATCAATTTTCTACTGTATTATTGTCTTTATCAGGACATAGATCTTGCACAATTCTATAATTACAATTAGGAGATGAGGAGCTGGTTTGCTGTGGTGAAGTTGTTTCTTGAGCTTAGTTTAGTACCTGGAGTTGGAACAAATGATAAGATCCATATAGTATATTATGTGTTTTGTTTCTTATAAGAATTCGCATTCACATTTTCTTCATTTGGTTTATTTCCATTTTGCTAGTGCATTCTTATTTGATTTGCCTGTTAATTAGTTCGGTAGATGGAGGTTCATTTATGAACCTTAAATATTTTAAGAATCCAATGAACCATTCTTTTTGTGAGTATTCATGATGAATAACGTGATAAGATAAGATATTCATAATAATATCCATCGTGACTACTCATAAAATAGGTGGTTCTTGGTTCCTAAAATATTTAAGCTTCCAAAATAAAAGTGCCCCTAGTTCAGTAGAGTTTAGAATTGTAGATATGGTTAAGAGGTATTTGAAGGGTAATAATATGATATGATTGATTCTGGGAATTGTAGGATTGTGATTAATGGGTTATATTCTGATGGTGCAGCTTGGAAACTGTTGTGAAGCAGGATGACATGAGTGTTGTTTCTGAGCAGCAGCAGCAGCACAGCAGGTGATAGAAGAGATATTGAGGGGGAAATGGAATGAAACCTGAGCTTCTTCAAGTGGATGATTTATGAAGAAGACAATACAATATAGGCTTTAATTTTTATTTTTATTTTTATTTTTTTGGGTTTCTGAAAGAAAGATAGTGGGTGTGGGTGTGCATTCTTTACTTGAGGAAGGAAGCATATGGAAAGCTGAATTCTGGTTGGTGCTTAAGAATTTATGTGTGTGTAAAGGCTTAAACATGATGTTGGTGGTCATTATTCTTCATTTACAATTGATTTGTTATTTGTTATAATTTAAATCATGTTATAACACCTTCATTTGGGCTGATTTTTTCCAAAATTGATTTCTTTTTATATTGATATCTAGTTGATATAAATAATCAATTTATTGGATCGCAAATGAAACTGTCGACTATATCAAGAAAAGGCTTTTGACAACATCAATTGGGGATCTGGAGCCAAATGGTGTAAGTGGGTGGAAAGGTGTCTCCCACTGAATACTTCCAAATGACAAATGGGTAAGACAGGGAGACCCCCTAATGCGGTTTTATGTGGCTAAACCCACATGAAAGTTGCATTCATATTTCATGCACAAAATGATTTCCAACCATCCTAATATAACAATTATATTGGATCCTCATAATTATCATTTTTAATAATGTGATTAATCGTAAATAGAATTCCGAAAATAACATGTGTTTAAGACTTTTCCTTCCCCCCTTGGTGTCTTTGGGGTTGGGAGGAATCTTGTTTGTACCTTTTTGCTTTTCTTAATATATATATATATATATATATATATATATATATATATATATGTCAACTTAAAAAAACGTGTTAGAATTTTATATGTCACATCTACATGATAATTTTGTAACATGTAGATGTATATCTATGAAAGTGGAGAGTAAACTTGATATAATATCTAACACCCTAAAAATTAGACATTAAATGCAGAGAATTTTCTAGAAAATGGGTAAAATTAAAACTTCCAAAATCATGCCAACTACAACCCAAATAAAATAATGGGATAGTTTGGACAAAATAGTGTACGAGTATTAAGATATGTTAGTCCCAGATGGCTTAACAAGTATTGTAGAAGGGGGGGTTTAATACAATACTAAAAAAAATTCACAATTTTGATTCTTTTATTGAAAATCTTTCAACAAGAATTACACAAAGAAACTTAAAGACTGTTGCGGAAAAGAACAGATAAACTATTCTAACAATCTTTCACAAAGTATACTAAACAAAACAACCAAGAACACTGAGAACAAAGCTATTAAGTTATCAAGCAATATGGAGATTTCTTGCACTGACAGAATTCCAGAAAGCATTGTTTGCATGGGGATATCTTCTTCCTTTTATACACTACTAGAAAAACTCAAATTTCCGACGAAAATTACCGACGGATACAAACCGTCGGTAATTACCGACGGATACAAACCGTCGGTAATTACCGACGGATTACCGACAGATTACCGACGGATTTCATTTAAAAAAATTAAAAAAATAAATAAATAAATATCTGTCGGTAATTACCGACGGTTTTAAATTCATCGGTAATTACCGACGGATTAGCTAATTAAAAAAATTAAAAATAAAAATTAAATAATCCGTCGGTAATTACCGACGGATTATTTAATTAAAAAAATAAAAAAATTAAATAATCCGTCGGTAATTACCGACGGATTACCGACGGATTATTTAATTAAAAAAATAAAAAATAAAAAATAAATAATCCGTCGGTAATTACTGACGGATTTTTTAATTTTTATTTAATTTTTAAAAAATTAAAGAAATATTTTTTATATATTTTTAAATATCTTAAAATATATATTTTTTCACGACTTAAACACAAACATATGTTAAAATATGATTCGTCAAGGCCCGATCAAGTTCATTAAATGTCACTGAAGTCCATAAAGGTTTATACACTGCATTAACAACCACTAAGTCAAATATGATTCGTCAAGGACCATTATAGTTCATAAAGAGTACTTGGAATCCATCAAGACCCGATCAAGTTCATTAAGAGTCACTCAAGCCCATAAAGGGCCACACAGTATGAATGTTTGTATGTATATACATGTATGTGTGTATGTATATATGTATGATAGTATATGTACACGTATGTATATACAGTACATATATGTTTTGTGTGTCATGTGTACTATCTATATATTTATGTATGTTTGTATATGTGTATATATGTATGAATGTTTGTATGTATATACATGTATGTGTGTATGTACATGTGGATGATAGTTTACGTGTGATAGTAGTATATGTATGTTTGTACTATACATATGTTTGTATATGTCATGCATGTCTAGTTGTATGTGTATGTAAGTTTGTATATATGTCATTAAGAGTACTTGGAGTCCATCAAGGCCCGATCAAGTTCATTAAGTGCACTGAAGTCCATAAAGGTCTATACAGTGCATTAACAACCACTAAATCAAATATGATTTGTCAATGACTATTATAGTTCATTAAAAGTAATTGGAATTCATCAAGACCCGATCAATCATTAAGAGTCACTCAAACCCATAAAGGCCCAAATAAGATTCATCAACCACCAATTAGTCAAAACATATATTTTTATATTTAATATAGATATATGTGTATGTAAGTTTGTATATATGTCATTAAGAGTACTTGGAGTCCATCAAGGCCCGATCAAGTTCATTAAGTGTCACTGAAGTCCATAAAGGTCTATACAGTTCATTAACAACCACTAAATCAAATATGATTCGTCAAGGACTATTATAGTTCATTAAAAGTAATTGGAATTCATCAAGACCCGATCAATCATTAAGAGTCACTCAAACCCATAAAGGCCCAAATAAGATTCATCAACCACCAATTAGTCAAAACATATATTTTTATATTTTTATATTTAATATAGATATATGTGTATGTAAATTTGTATATATGTCATTAAGAGTACTTGGAGTCCATCAAGGCCCGATCAAGTTCATTAAGTGTCACTGAAGTCCATAAAGGTCTTTACAGTGCATTAACAACCACTAAGTCAAATATGGTTCGTCAAGGACCATTATAGTTCATAAAGAGTACTTGAAATCCATCAATGCCCGATCAGGTTCATTAAGAGTCACTCAAGCCCATAAAGGCCCATACAGTCCATTATCAACCACTAAGTCAAATATGATTCGTCAATGACTATTATAGTTCATTAAAACTAATTGGAATTCATCAAGACCCGATCAATCATTAAGAGTCACTCAAGCCCACATTTGGTTTAAATATCATTGTTGAGTTCAAATCAAGTAACTAAGAAAGGTATTTTCCTTTACTAATGCAAGACTCATCTCATTCTCAAAGTAGCGGTCTCATATATTTTATATGTATGTATACGTGGATGATAGTATGCGTGTGTATGTATATATGTGGATAATAGTATATAAACGTATGTATATAAAGTACATGTATATTTGTATGTCATGTGTACATGTCTATATGTTTATGGATGTTTGTTTATGTGTATATATGTATGAATGTTTTTATGTATACACATGTATGTATGTGTGTATACATATGTAGTTGCTTATACGTATATAGTACATACTATACATATATATGTTTGTATATGTCATACATGTCTAGCTATATGTGTATGTAAGTTTGTATATATGTCATTAAGAGTATTTGGAGTCCATCAAGGCCCGATCAAGTTCATTAAGTGTCACTGAAGTCCATAAATGTCTATATAGTGCATTAACAGCCACTAAGTCAAATATGATTCGTCAAGGACCATTATAGTTCATAAAGAGTACTTGGAATCCATTAAGGTCCGATCAAGTTCATTAAGAGCCACTCAAGCCCATATGCAAGACTCATCTCATAAGTCTGTTCCACCTTGTTCCATGCGGTAGGGGTGAAATAGGACTGTTCCAACTTGTTCCATGGGACAGTGATCTCTGTTCTGTTCTGTACTGTCCTATCCAATGTAATCGATTTTATTGAGGTTTAATCGGTTTTATAGGCTTTAATATTTCTATAGGCATTAATAGACCTATTGAACTTTAATCAGTTTTATTGGCTTTTAAAGGATTTTAATAATAATAATAATATTGTTATTATTAATAATAAAATCGATAAAATTATGATAAAATATATACTACTATTTAAATATTTAAAATTATTTGTATTATTAAGTTAAAATAAAAATTTGTATTAACTTCAAATAATACAAATTATATTTAATACATTGATTATGAATTTATTAAAAAAACATAAAATTTTCGTTTCCCACCCACCAATTCGTTTCCCGCCCATCCTAAATCTTTCCCATCAGATACCTCCCAAAATCCCTAATTATTTAGGTCGCCACCACCACTCAGCTTCTGCTTCTGTTCGACTTCGACATCGACTGTTCCAAATCGAAACCCAAGTGCCGCCACTGCTACCTCCGGTCGAAGACCTCCGCCGCCGCTACCTCCGCCACTGCTACCTCCGGAGGTACTTGTTTTTCATTATGAAGTTGTAAATTTTCTCTGGTTCTTGCCTTCTTGGTCTCATAATTCCCAGTGCATCCATTTTCTTCTAAAAGAAAACCTAAGAACTATTGCAATTTGATTTGGTGAAGTGGGGATCTTTTGTCTCAATTTCATTCTGCTTATTGTCTTATTTGACTTTAGGACTACAATATATTTTGGTTTTTGTATTTGGTCTTGCTCTCATCAATTTCTAAATCATGTTGTTACTGGTTATTCACTTATCAAGAGGATTAATTTGTGTAAAAATTGGTGCTGCTCTAGAAGGCATATCCCCTTGGTCAGAAATGTAACATCCTTCAAGTGATAATGAACAATAGACACCACCAGTTAAATGGGAATGGACTTGAGTTGAACCAAAATGTGAATGAGTTTAAAAATAGTAGGAAAGCCAAGACAATTTAAAAATAATTAGGTGATAACATATCTAATTCCGTGGCCATTGATGGCTGAGGTAGATTTAAAGCCACATGTTGAACAACAAATGGGTGTTTCTGTTCTTGAACCAAAAAAGACAACTAAGCTACTGGTGTGAGACAGAATATTATAGCAATTTCATGTTCTGCTAACCATGGAAGACAACTAAGCTACTGGTGTGAGACAGAATATTATCTAAATGAAATACAGTCATGTTTGAATCAAATATGCTTTTTAAGTCTAAATTATCCATGTTTGAATCAAATATGCTTTTTCGAGATGGTTAAACATATGTATGTATGTAATGTGGTATATATATGTATGAAATATGGGTATGTATGTATGTAATGTGGGTATGTATATATATGTAATGTAGGTATGGATATATTTTAATATGTATATATTATTTGGGCAATTTTAGATGTGTATATATATTCAATAGACTTCTAACTTCATTGACACCTACGGTTTGACTTTCCAATAGTCAACCATTACACGTAGGGTTTTAAAGTCATCCAAAACTCTTCTAGCCTTACGGTTTGACTTTAAAGTAGGCAAACCATTACACGTTGTGATGTTGTTTGGTTTGATTATGCAAGTTATTGGAGTTTTCTTCTCTTAATCGATCTTGATTTCGGTTTACAATACGAAACCCAACAAAAATTTGAAGTTATTTGAGTATGATTTGCTGTTTTGCTTTGTGATTTTTTGCTACTGATGTTTTACTTTCCTTGTGTAGCCCATGGGCATTGTTATATATGCAGTTCCATCAAGGTACATCACTTTACCCAAATAATATGTTCTAATTTATACTAGATAAGTTGTTAGGTTTTTTAGATTTTTATGGTACTATTTTATGTTAATATTTTGCAGGATCAAAGCCAAATATTGAGTACGTTGTCTTGGGGTATCAACAGCAAGACAGATGACTGTTGACCCATGGCTCTCCAAAATCGGGTAATAAATCTGATACATAACATGCTTGGACTATATTACACATTGTCGGTTTATGTAAAGCTTCTCTAAAACATATTTTTATCTACAAGAATAGTTAAAATATTGGATTTGATTACCTTTGTTTTAAAGTTTCTGGAAGAAAGTTTGTTGGATATTAGCTAGATGATATTCTTTCTTGATGTTCATCTCTAATTATTATGGATGTTTGATTTTAGATTTTTTATTTTGCACACAATTATCTTTATTATAATCACTATGATTCTAAAGCATACATGTTCATCATTTAGTTGTGGAAAAATTCAGACCCAACACAGGGATGTTAATGCTTTTAGTTCCAGTAGGCAAGATAAATGAAATGTTGACACATGCATGCAATTTGTCAAGCATACTTGCCTTTGTGTATATACATATTGCAATCATTGTTTCGTGCATGAAGGGGTGATATGATTTCTGTCTTAGGTTACACTGCTTCACATTTTCTACAGGATGATGATGGTGTTTATTGGCTTTCAAGAAGTTCAAAATGACTGAGTAACACTACTTGTATGTTCCTTGCTCTTGTGCTTACGTGCAAGAATTTAAGATGGATTTAGGGGTCGTTTACTTAACATTTACCGGTAAGTGCTTATCGGGTCACTTTACATTATCGAATGAACATGATAAGGATTGAAAATCTTACCCGGTAAGATCGGGTACAAGGACCGAGAGTCTTACCCGGTAAGTGAGACTAACGACTCTTACCCGGTAAGCGTTTAGCGGGTAAATTGTGGCATACGATTCTGTTTTAATAGACTAACATCTTACCCAATAAGTTAAGTTAAAGCGTTGACTCTTAAAATATTGTAATTTATGGGCCGTGTACTAAACACTCACCTTGGTAAGCGCTCCCCATTTCATTCTTACTATCACCTAGATCATCAAATCTATGTTTATTTCACTAATGTTTTTTCTTTTTAATTTTCTTGCAGTTCAGTCCTTCCAATATTGTTGTTCATGGTTCATCTGTTGAGGTAACATATATTTACTCATAGTTTTATCTAGCATCTCAAATGACATATATTTACTTCTCCATTAATTCGAAATAATTAATAAACAATGTACGGTCTCCTTGAATTTGTTTATAAATCATTGCAACTATGACCCTTGCCAACATCCTTAGGCAGGCATCCCTCTATGTGCAATGGATAGATTTCTGTCACACACGTTCTTGCAAATATCCTAGACCATGGCCACACACGTTTTTTAAATTTAAAATTTGTGTGATTATCATATAAGTGGTTGTTCCTTCTTAAATGTGCATCTTATAATTAACTGTAGATTAGCTTTTTTAACATTTGCAAAAGGCATTTCATTTGCAGGTTTAAACTGCTAATTGTTTGGTGATGGAATGAGTTTGGAGGAGAAGCAAGGAAAACGTTGGAGGAGAAAGTGAAACCTTTTTAAGCCTTTACGAAGCAGTTTGGAAGTTCCACCGTTCCCCCCTCGATTTAGTTTGTTTTGTATTGGGATAACATTGAAATTTGTTTACGGATATGATATTGCATTAAATACAATATATTTTGTAATGGTTTTTGCCCAGAAATTACGGACCTATTCTGCACAGGTTTTTTGTACAGTTTTTCCTGTATTTTCACTTTTTTAAAATTAAAATAAACATTACCGACGGACAATCCGTCGGTAATTTTTATATAATATAATTTAATATTTAAAATGATTTAGATTTAATTTAATTTGAATAAATTTACCGACGGCTAATCCGTCGGTAAATAGGACCGTCGGTAATCCGTCGGTAAAAGCCGCCGTCGGTAATCCTGGCCGTCGGTAATCCGTCGGTAAATCATTTACCGACCAGCTTATTTCCAACGACGATTACCGACGGATTACTGACGGTTTTGACCGTTTACCGACGGATTTGGCCGTCGGTAATTCTCGTTTTTTTGTAGTGATAGTGGCAACGATTGTACAAGCATTGAATGCTTGGGACACTTGTCATCATCATATTTGCTGAGGATGTTGACTCCTGAAAAGCTGAGATGTCCTTATCACCTTTTACTAGGTACTGGAAATAGAACCCATGCAGAAGAAAGGGACTTTAACTTATAATGGATAAAACGACAAGCAGTCACTTTTATCTGTCAAAGGATATTGTCCCATAATAAATGATCTTCTTGATGTGTATTCTAAGATAGTCACACCGATGAAGTTTCACCGATACAATTGACTTTGGAACTTGAAACAATCTGCAGAGAGAAACTCATTTATTTGATAACACATAGATCCCACCGATTTTAGCACCCTTATCGGTGGGATGAAGCTGACCGACAAAGGATATGTCGGTGGAGGGATTGTCCACCGATTTGTGAGAACAATATCGGTGATGGGTTGTCCACCGATTTGTGAGAACAAATTAGGGGAAAGGTTGTCCACCGATTTGTAAGAACAAATTCGGTGGAGGGTTGTCCACCGATTTGTAAGAACAAATTCGGTGGAGGGTTGTCCACCGATTTGTAAGAACAACTTCGGTGGATGATGACTTGGTTGAATGTAGAGAAGAGTCTTCTATTTTCCACAAGTAGAATGTCTTCAAGCTTGGTTCCGGTTGATCTTCGACTTCACCGAACAGTTGATATCTTGTACAAGTCATCTTTAAAAGAACCATGCTAAAATATTCCAAGTAAGACATAAGGGAGAACATCGGAGAGTCAATTTCAAATCTAGGTGACCCAACAATCTCCCCCTATTTGAATTTGAGCTCTTCCCTTAGAATATTTAAGAGTATATAAAAGTAAAATGCATTTTGACCCTTTTTACTCTTTTTGGGTTCTTTTCACATAGACCATTCTTTTTGTTCTTTTGATCTGTTTTTCTTTTGTATGAGTATGTACAAAAGAAACATACTAAATGCTCAGCGAAAGAACTTCGATAACACAAGTTTTGAAAGAAAAACTTACAAAGAACGCCAGTTCGGCTAAACACAGTCCAATCTCTTTAACAGAGATTCTTCGGAAACGCTCCTTGAAAGATAAGAGCTGATATTTCCCCAGATGCGGAAGTGACTCTGCCCTGACGAGGACATAGTCAATCAGGAGGGTTGACGACAACGCAAAGTTGTTCGTCGCCATAAACTCTCCCTCATTCTCTCCCGTCTTTACACCCTTGCCCCTGGCGGCTGACGAAAGGGTCGACGAGGATGTAGAGAACATCGTCGCCAGTTGCGCAGTATGAATCATCGTCGCCAGTTGCGCAGTATGAAACACCGTCGCCAGTTGCGCATTATGAAACCTCGTCGCCGGTTGCGCAATATGAGACATCGTCGCCAGTTGTGCAGTATCAACAGATCCAATCCAATCACTGTCCGTATCCAGCACATACCTCGTCTTCCATTTGCGATCATCGACAACAGCGTTCAAAACTAAGGTACAATCACCCTTAAGTCCTGAAAATAAACTATAACGACGATATTGATCGGTCGCGACTTTATACGCCACTCCCAGTGCGAGGTAAGTCGCTCGATGATCAGGATAACTCGCCAGAACTGGGGCATCGGTTGCCTCGGTGAAAGATCGAATTCACGCATGAACACTTCGACCAAAGGCGAATACGGCCAGTGGAAGCCCATCTTAAACAGGTACTCATATATCACGGCATATCCATCAGGACACATCTCCGGTCGAACCTCGCCAACCTTGCTTATGGTAATACACACGAGAATCCTCGCTAGACATCCAAAGTCGTCAAAATCTTTTTCATTTCTAATATCACCTCTGGGCTCCGTCGACATTCAGCTGGTAAGCACGATCGTATGTCAGCATGACGTCACGACCTCGTTCCCCTTTTTAACTTCTCGTTCAGTTAAAGGCGAACCGGTCTAGTTCCACGACAACCAGGTAAGTCTCTCAACCCAGGTCACAAGTCTAAGCGTTCGACAAGCAAAATTTAAAACTCGAATTTGCCATCCTTCTTTCAAAATTTGGGGGCAAACTGTTTGGGAAAAAATTCACGTCGTACGACCACGACCAGAGCAGGTAAGACGCACGATTATGAACTAAATCTTGTGTTAAGATAAGGTCTCGACAAGAACCCAGAAAACATCCGTCGTCTCCCGTAAAAGATAAGTCGTACGTCTACCATGACGCACGACCATAGCATCGCCCGTCCCGTACGACCATCGCGTAAGATCATTGTACTTTCGACCAAAGCTAACGTTAACCTTGACTGTTACATTTGTTAAGTATTTAATGAAGGAGTCAAAGTCATTAAAGAGCAACGGATATAACCGACGCAACCATCAACGATCAATAGCCGTAACGGACGAAGATCATCATGGATAATCACTCCGGCGACCGTTTCCAGCCGTTGTAGCCGTTGATCGAATCATTAATGGAGTTAATTAATGACGCGAAGGCTATAAAAGATAAGCTAAAGCTTCATTTCAAGGGACATGAGTTAACATCGAATATACATTAGCGAACATCACCAAACAGCAGAGAAAATCATCCCAACTCATAGCGAAGAACATTCAAACTCTGGAGATCAAGTACTGAAAGCCAGAACCCTACTGCGAACTCAAGAACACTCGAGGGAAAGCTCAAGTATCGCTCTCGACGCACGACAAACCGCCCTCGACCAGAAGTTCACACTTTGTATTCACACACGACAAACACCTGTTTTCACATTTAAACACTTGTACTTTACATTTCGAAGCATTTCCTTCATTTGTATTGTAATCATCGTACGACCGACGCCAGTACCAAGGACGTCGCCCCTGATTGGCGACCATAGTGCAGCGACGACACCCACTGTCGTCCGCAGGTTTTTTCCTCGTTTGAGGTTTTTCCTGCGTCATCAAATCCCTTGTCTCGTTTATTTTTTCCCTCATCGCACGTCTCGTCGAAAGATCCTTTCTTTAGTTGATTAAGTCCACATCGACCTTAAGTTGTCCCTTTGGTGCGATTTTTGGCATTAACAGTACCCTCGACACCTAAAACAAAGGATATCGCCCCTGTTTGGCGATCATAGTGCAGCGACGACTTCCACGGTCGTCCTCGGGTTTTTTCCTCGTGGAGGTTTTTCCCGCGTCATCAAAATCTATGTCTCTTTACAATTTTTGTTCTTGTCGCACGCTTTGTCGTAAGATTCCTTTCTTTAGTTGTTAAGCTCCACAATCAACCTTAAGTTATCCTTCTGGACGATTTTTGGCATTAACAGTTTGGTGCCCACCGTAGGGCCCCATCTAGAGAAAATCCTTCGACAAACGTGCGTCCTACTAACGGTTTCTTGGAGTCTCTTTTGTTTTCTGTTTCAGGAAAATGGCAGCCCCTGGAAAACAAGAGCATGTCATTGCCCAGATGTATCAGGAGTTAGAAGTTGCGCGGAATCAAATCAATGCCATGGCTGAGCAAAGTCGAAGAGCAGCTAAGGAAATCGTGCGGCTAAGAAATCCCTTCGGACCTCAAAGCGGTCCTAGGCCATTCGTTCAGAATCCAGGATCCGCTTCATTCGTTCAGAATCCACGATCCGCTCCATTCGTTCAGAATCCGGGATCCGCTCCGTTCGTCCATAACCCTGGTTTGGCTCCATTCGTCCGTAATCCAGGACCAGGTCCATTCACGCAGAATCAGCAGCCAGGTCCGTTCGTGCAGAACCAACAGCCGGGATCGTTCAACCCAAATCCCCAGTGTGGGCATATTCCCCATCAATATATCAGACCTCCACCCATGCAGAATGGGTCGCAACCATTTCAGAATGGGTCGCAACCGTTTCAGCATGGGTCGCAGCCGTTTCAAAATGGGTCGCAGCCGCATTTTGTCCCTTTTAACTGGGACGCCAATGGCTCGTCGTACGGTAATGGCACTAGTTCAGGAGTCGACCCTCTAGCAGGTACAAATTCCGACCCTAGTGACCCCGTTACCCAGCGCTTGAAAATGCTAGAAGATCAGAACGAGCGTGCCCTATCCCTGCTCGCCAAGCTACCTGGGGCAGCCGTACCCGTCGACGTCGAGCCTCACTCAGGATTTCAAGCGTCGCCTTTCATTGACAGGATCGCGACGGTCGACGTCCTGAAGAAATTCAACATCCCCGTCTTCACGCCCAAATATTCGGGAGTGACCGATCCGACAGAGCATATCGCGCGGTATAAGCAGCTCATGTGGACGGTATCGATCCCACACATGTATCAAGAAGTGTGCATGTGCAAGAGTTTTGGGGCAACTCTCACTGGTCCTGTTCTTCAATGGTTGATCAATCTCAAACCCAAATCCATCGGGTCGTTCGCTGAGTTGGTCAATCAATTCTGCCAGCAGTCGCAAGATGGAGAAGCAGACCGGTGACCTGTATTATGTCGTGCAAAAAGCTAACGAGTCTATTCGAAGCTATTTCAATAGGTTCAGTGTAGAAATGATCAGTGTCCGCAATTGTGACGTCAAGACCGCGATCGAAGCTTACAAGCGTGGTCTGGACGACAGTTCAGGTTTGTATACTGATTTGACCAAGTATCCCCCAGAGAATTTCGAAGATGTTCGAGCTCGAACCCTAGCGTATATGAGTGTAGAGGACGATGCAGCCTTTCGTCGCAAGCATACCGACGACAAGAGGTCGTTAGGTGTGAAGAAGCCAGAGTTCAAGACAAAGGCAGTATCCACGCCAGAGCCCGCGCGCCAAATCTCGAACGTCCGGTTCAAGACAAAAGCGGAAGCCAAGATCGCGACCAAATTCCCTCAGTACCCCAAGATATCCTCCTATGGATTCAAAGGGTCCACTAAGGACTTGGTCGAAGCGCTGAAAACCGCCCAGGCGACCATTCGCTGGCCAAAGAAATCCGATCAGGACGACGCTAAGAAAGATTAGTCAAAGTGGTGCGACTTCCATGTCGACCATGGTCATACGACAGATGATTGCATAGCTCTCAAGAAGGAGCTAGCATATCATGTCCCAAAAGGAAACCTCAAGGATATCATTGGCGACGTCGTTACTCCAGCTAGCGACGTTCGACCGCCAACCCCTGAGCATGCTAAGGTCGTCAATTGCATCACTGGTGGTTCCGACGTATGCGGTCTGACATATTCCGCAGCCAAACGACATGCCAGTCAAGCGCCTAACGATCGACCTATCCCGCGTTCATCGAGACCAAAAGAAGATCTGGAGTTAGAAGCTATGAAGATCGTGTTCGACCAAGACGACCTCGGCGACTCGTATCAGAAACATCATGACGGGTTGATCATTCAACTCACGATTGGTAATTGTTTAACCCGACGAGTCTTGGTCGATGGAGGAAGTTCAGCGAACGTCATCTTCCTTGATACCATTAAGGCTATGGGAATCGACCGATCAGAAATCACCCAACGCTCGACGACCTTGGTCGGTTTCAATTGGGGAAGCGACAAGTACCTTCGGAGAGATCATCTTGCCAGTCTATGCCGGAGGAATCAACAAACAAACCAAGTTCAGTGTCATCGATTGTGCGTTGGCCTATAACATCATCTTAGGTCGACCATGGATCCATGAAATGAAATCCGTTCCCTCGACGTATCCCCAGATCATGAAGTTCCCTACGCCGTGGGGGATCCAGGAGATAAAAAGTGAGCCAATCGCTCGTTATTGCTATAAGACCACTCTGAAGCCGCGGAAATAGACCGTCTATTGTGGCGACTCATGACGACATATCCTAGATTTCGTGTATCGTCTTAAAATCTCCACAAGGGGGAAAGATGGTATCAATAATCAAGACGTCCCACGTAGTCGGGACGCGACGCATCAGAAAAGGTACGTCTTCTAAACCCTTTTCTATTTTTTTCATACGATTTTTTACAGCGACGAATACTGACTTAAGCATCGGAGGGTCGTTGGTTAGCCAACGACCAACCTCTGACATCGTTTTAACGCAGGATCGCACGATATTAGTTACTAAGTCTTCTATACGACTTAATCTCGCAAGGTCGCACGACATAAATGATCAAGTCTGTGACTTGCTTATTCTGTCACAAGGACACACGATCCAGGAACATCATACGATTTAATTATACGATCGTAATACTCAACAGTTACCTGATCTAAGTTTCTGGACTTAGAAAAATTTGTATGTTCTGTATGAGCACATTGATTACATATGTTTTCAAATTCAGATACATGACTTATATCTTAATCGTTATATTGCAACGAATACTTTGGTCGTACGTACGTTTGCCAATGTGATCTCAAAGTATAAAAGCCTCATGTCTTACATACTAGTCTTTATAATCACAACGGACGCCTAAGTCGCACGATCCCTTGTTTATTGTATACTTGATGAAATTCACAGTTGATGATGTATTTATCTATGGCAAAATACGAATACGCAAGTTCAACAGAAGAACAAAAATTTCATTCATAAACGAATGGTTACATCAGATAACTCGATCACTAACGACCGAGCATGAAGATAGAAGTTATACAAATTTATCCTTAGGCTGAGGAATGGGAGTGTCGGTCGCATGAGGAGTGTCGGTCGCATGAGGAGTGTCGGTCGCATCTTTTCCCGAGGCCTCGCCCACCTCTTCCTCTTCGGCCTCCTTCTCGTCGTCGGAGTCGAGATCTCTTGCGGACCCGACCTCTTGCAAAAAGTAAGCAAGCTCAACCGACGCCTGGGCCAAAGGGTTTTTTCCCGACAAGTGTTGCCTCATTATGGCAGCTCGAGTGATCAGTCGAGCCAGGGCAAAGGTAGACGCAGCCTCTTCCTTTAGTTTTCCTACCTCCTTCTCCAGACTGGTCACCCTAGCCTCGGAATCCTCAGCTTTCTTCTCCTTCGTGACCAAGGACTCCCTCACCTTGATCAGCTCCTTCCTTTGACCATCGATCATTGACAAGGACTGCTTTAGACGATTGTTTACCTCGTCTTTCGCACGACCGACAATCTCCAATTCCTTTTTGGCCTCGTCGAGCTGCCGGGACATAGCCTCTTCACGTTCTACGGCGACGTTCGCCCTGGCCAACGTCGCATTCCCCCTCTCATGGGCAGAAGACACCAGATCCTTAATCTTCTCTGTTTCTGCACGCAAGGCAAGAGAAGATTGAAGTGTCTGTACAAAGAAACATGTCAATAAACATTCGACAAAGGTTAAGAAAACATCGAAAACACAAGTTTTGAAAGAAAAACTTACAAGGAACGCCAGGCCGGCAACATGGGATCCGGTCTCCTCGAGAGGGAATCCTTCAAAACGCTCCCTGAAAGAAGGGAGAAAATACTTCCCCAGATGGGGAAACAAATCCGTCCCGGATAGAACGTCATCAGCCATAAAGTTCGAAGGCAACGTAAAGTTAACCTTCGTAACTTTAGCCCCTCCCGTCACATGCTCCTTGCCCTTGTCGGCCGACGAATGGGTCGATGTGGTAGGTGGAGACTTCGACGAATTCGCTGTCATCGCCGGTGGCGCAGAACTGACAGGTGTTGCAGCAATCGGACTAGAAGACGTCTTCATCTTCATAGACGATGCGACCTTCGTCTTCTCAGGCGTAACGACTCTCGACGAGTCATCAACCTTCGAAGACGGTTCCCTCGGAATTGTCACCCTCGTCTTCGGTAAAACCCCCGTCTCGATTGTCTTTTGTCTCCTCTCCTTGCCCTTACGGGTGAGCTCGAGTTGAGCTGCTCTTTTAGCCGAGATCGTCGGCACCTTCGTCTGAGACTCTCCTAGAAACATATGAGACAAAAATATTACACGACGAACATAGGAGAAAAAGATCAGAATCAAGCGATATGAAGGTACACTTACCAGTCATCTCTTCTTCTCCTTTCGACTCTTCCTCTGTCTCTTCTTCTTCCTCCTCTGCACGTGTCTCTCCCCGGTTCTCTCCTAGGAATACCAGATCCTCGTCGTCATCCGCCAATGGTCGTGTGACGAACGATCGCTCGACAGTGCTGAACTCTAAAAACGCTTCAACCTTTGTTTGAGAGTTGGCGTAAGGCTTCACGTCCTAAAATTTTATAGTTGTTGGCACATAAAAAGCAAGTTAGAAATCAGTCAAAGATTACAAACGACGTATGACAATGCAACTATAAAACCTCACCCGACATATTCCAACCAGCCCTAATCCAGTTGCTCTCAGAGTCGAGAGTCGACTTGCGCATAAACGCATATCTAGTTTTCCACTTACGATCGTTCACAGCGGTCTGTAAGACCAAGGTTTTATCGCCTTTATACCTAGAAAACGGGCTATAACAGTGACATTTATCTCTCTTGACTTGGTAGGCTAAGAGAAGATCACGTACGTTCATAGGAGATTCCCATTTATCAGTAAAGCGTTCGATCACCTGTATCACCCTCTAGAATTGGGGCATTAACTGGACCGGCGATAGGTCGAACTCGGTCATGAAGGCCTTGGCTAAAGGCGAGTAGGGCCATTGAAACCCTATCTTAAAAGGATATTCGTAGATGACTACGAACCTATCGGAGCATAAATCAGGTCGAGTCGGACCTGCTTTAATCAATGTTATCCCCGTAGGGATTTTGCTAGACTCCTAAGATCGTCAAGATCTTCAATAGAACTAACAGTTTCTGTCGACATTTCTAAACCTAAAAAGTTTCTCAAAGATTTCTAGCGATAAACTGATGAAAGACTAGAGAATCGTACCTTATATAGGTGCCTAACCTTCGAAATCTCTAAACCGATCGAAAATCTTTCGCAAGTTTAGAAAAGATTCGGCGACGGATAAGCAAGTGAATCCAGAAAAATCTCTCCTAAAAAGCTCTCCGAAATCGTAAAAGGAAAGGATCCATCGTGGTCTCTATTTATATAAAGGATCGTGTCAGAACGAATCCCTCGATGATCGACACGGTTCCTCGTCTTTTCATATGACCCACGGGTCGCAGACACCTGGTCTTTACAGCTGTTTTGCACGATTATGCGTCAGCATGACGTCACGATTATATCCCCTTTTCGACATCCCATTCGGTTAGAATTGGACCAATCCAATTCCAAGGTAACTGAAAGGATTTTTTACACGTGTCACTGGAAAATTTTAAAAAACTTTTGAAATTTGAATTTGTCACTCCACTTTTTCAAATTTTGGGGGCAAACTGTTTGGGTAAAAATCCACCAGCCTCGACCACGACCAAGACGTTAAAGACATTTATTACACTTCTCTTGTAACAAAGTTAAATCATCAACATTTTGTCCTTGGACCGAAGCCATAGTCGAAAGTACCTCTCGAAACTCGACCGACGTGTGGAAATACACGACCTCGACTGACTAACGCGCAACATTTTTGTTATGTTTTCATCGTTTAATGCAGGTCAAACTTCATTTATGATCAACGGCTATAACCGACTGTTTGGGCAAAATTTCACAGGTCTCGACCACGACCAGAAAAGGTAAGACACCTGTTATGAGCTATATCTTGTATTAAGATAAGGTCCCGACAAAGACCCAAAAAACCTCCGTCGTCCCTCCTAACAGGTAAGTCGAGAGTTCCTCACGACACTCGACCTCGACGTCGCCCGTTCCGCACGACCGTCGCACAAAACCGTACGACCTTGACTAACTCGATATACGACTGTTATATTTGTTCAGTGATTAATGCAGGAGTCAAAGTCATTAATGGGCAACGGTCATAACCGACGAAGAGCAATTATGAAGAGTTACAACTGACGACCGTTACAACAATCATCAAAGATCTTAATGATTCAATTAAAATCATCCGAAGACTATAAATCCTAAGTTCAATCCTCAGTTTCAAGACATCGAATAACACAGGGAGACAGATAGAACAAGAGCATCGAACAACAAAAGCAAACACAAACACTCGAAGAACATTCATTCGAAGCAAAGAGATCATTCATAGAAGATCGCTCTCGACGCACGACATTCACTCTCGACCAACAGTTCACATATTGTTTTCATACACGACGCACATTGTTTTTACATTTCAAACACTTGTAATTTACATTTCGAAGTCTTTCCCTTCATTTGTATTGTAATCTCTGTACGATCGACACCCAGAACACCAAGGACATCGCCCCTGATTGGCGACTATAGTGCAGCGACGACTTCCACAGTCGTCCGCAGGTTTTTTCCTCGTTGAGGTTTTTCCTGCGTCATCAAATCTTCTGTCTCATTTACATTTTTGTCTTTGTCGCACTCCTTTGTCGAATGATTCCTTTATTTAGTTGTTAAAGTCCACATCGACCTTAAGTTGTCCCTTTGGTGCAATTTTTGGCATTAACAGTTTGGCGCCATCCGTGGGACCCCATCTAGAGAAAATCTTCGACAAACGTGCGTTTTACTAACGGTTTCTTGGAGCTTTATTTGTTCTCTGTTTCAGGAAAATGGCAGCCCCTGGAGATCAGCAGCATGTCATTGCCCAGATATACCAGGAGCATGAAGTTGCTCGAAATCAAATCAACGTCATGGCGGAACAAAGTCGCAGAGCAGCTGAGGAGATCGCACGACTAAGGAATCCCTTTGGACCTCAGAATGGTCCTAGGCCATTCGTTCAGAATCCAGGCCAAGGATCGTTCGGTCAGAATGGTCCTCGACCATTCGCGCATAATCCAGGTCCAGGATCAGGTCCGTTCGCTCAGAATCAGCATCCAGGTCCGTTCATGCAGAACCAGCAGCCGGGACCGTTCAATCCAAATCCCCAGTTCGGGACGGTTCCTCCTCAGCACATAAGGCCAACACCCATGCAAAATGGGTCGCATCCATTTCAGAATGGATCGCAGCCGTTTCAGAATGGGTCGCAGCCGTATTTTGTTCCTTTCAACGGAGACGCCAATGGCTCGTCGCATGGCAATGGCACCAGTTCAGGAATCAATCCGCAAGCAGGGGCAAATCTCGACCCCAATGACCCCGTCGCCCAGCGATTGAAAATGCTAGAAGATCAGAACGAGCGCGTCCTATCTTTGCTCTTACCAAGCTACCTGGGGCATCCATGCCCGTTGATGTTGAACCTCGATCAGGATTTCAGGCGTCACCCTTCATCGATGAGATCGCGACTGTCAAGGTCCCGAAGAAGTACAACGTCCCCGCCTTCACGCCTAAGTATTCGGGAGTGACCGATCCAACAGAGCACGTCGCGCAGTATAAGCAGCTCATGCGGACGATCTCGATCCCACACATGTATCAGGAGGTCTGTATGTGCAAAAGCTTCGGTGCGACTCTCATCGGTCCTGCTCTCCAATAGTTGATAAATCTCAAACCCAAGTCCATCGGGTCGTTCGCTGAATTGGTCAACCAATTCTCCCAGCAATTCGCCAGCAATCGCAAGATGGAGAAGCAGACCAGTGACCTGTATTACGTCGTGCAGAAGACCAGCGAGTCTATCCGCAGTTATTTCAATCGATTCAATGCGGAGATGATCAGCATTCGCAATTGTGACGTCAAGACTGCAATTGAAGCTTATAAGCGTGGTCTGGACGACAGCTCAGGGTTATACACTGACCTGACCAAGTATCCTCCGGAGAATTTTGAAGACCTCCGAGCTCGAACCCTAGCGTACATGAGAGTAGAGGACGACGCTGCCTTTCGTTGCAAGCATACCGACGACAAAATGTCGTTAGGTGTGAAAAAGCCCGAGTTCAAGACAAAAGCAATTTCCAAAATAGAGCCCGCGCGCCAGATTTCGAACGTCCGATTCAAGACGAAAGCGGAGGCTAAGACTGGGACCAAATTTCCTCAGTACCCTAAGATATCCTCTTATGGATTCAAGGGATCCACTACAGATTTAGTCGAAGCTCTGAAGACCGCCCAGGCGACTATTCGATGGCCGAAGAAATCCGATCAGGACGACGCTAAGAAAGACAAATCTAAATGGTGTGACTTTCATGTCGACCATGATCATGTGACGGATGATTGCATAGCTCTCAAAAAAGAACTAGCGTATCACGTCCAGAAGGGCAATTTAAAAGACATCATCGACGACGTCGTTACCCCAGCTAACGACGTTCGACCGTCAACCCCCGAGCATGCGAAAGTCGTCAATTGTATCACCGGTGGTTTCGACGTATGTGGTCTGACGTACTCCGCGGCCAAACGTCACGCCAGTCAAGCACCTGACGATCGGCCTGTCCCGCGTTCATCAAGGCCTAAAGGAGATCTGGAGTTGGAAGCTATGAAGATCGTATTCGACAAAGACGACCTCGGCGACTCGTACCAGAAACATCATGACGGGTTGATCATTTAACTCACGGTTGGTAATTGTTTAACTCAACGAGTCTTGGTCGATGGGGGCAGTTCAGCGAACGTCATCTTCCTTGGCACCATCAAGGCCATGGGAATCGATCGTTCGGAAATCACCCGACGTTCGACAACTTTGGTCGGTTTCAATGGAGAAGCGGCGAGCACCTATGGAGATATCATCTTGCCAGTCTACGCCAGAGGAATCAACAAGCAAACCAAGTTCAGCATCATCGACTGTGCATCGGCTTATAACATCATCTTAGGTCGACCATGGATCCATGAGATGAAGGCCGTTCCCTCGACGTATCATCAGACTCTGAAGTTTCCTACGTCGTGGGGGATCCAGGAGATAAAAAGTGAGCCGAAAGTCGCTCGTGATTGCTATAAAACCACTCTGAAGCCGCTACAGTAGGCCTTCTATTGTGGCGACTCACGACGACATTTAGTGTATCGTCTTAGAATCGCCACAAGGGGGTAAGATGGTAGCAATAATCAAGACGTCCCACGTAGTTGGGCACGACGCGTCAGAAAAGTTACGTCTTCTAAACCCTTTTCTATTTTTTCATACGATTTTTTAAACAACGACGATTACTGACTTAAGCATCGGAGGGTCGTTGGTTAGCCAACGACCAACCTCTGACATTGTTTATTCTGCAGAATCGCACGACAATAATCAAACGACTCTAGTTTCGCAAGGTCGCATGACATAAACGATCAGGTCTATGACTTGATCATCCTTCTATAGGGGCACACGATTCGAATTAATCGTACGACTTAGTCGTACGATCGCGAGGTCTAGCAATCTCATTATCTAAGTTTCTTAACTTAGAAAAATTTCATACTCCGAATGTATGCTTTAGTCGCATGTGCTTATATTTATATACACGATTTAAAAGTCTATTGGCTTATGTTCCAGTTATCGTGTTACAATAGATGCCTAAGTCGCATGATTCCTTGTATATTTTTTATGAATTTGACAGTCGATGTGATATTTTATAAAGCGCAAGTTCAAAAGAAGCCCAAATTTCATTCGCCGAATAAACCGTCAATTACATCTCAACCACCAACGGTCGATCGGTAAAAACAAAAAATTTTGCGGTTAGATTTGAGGAGGGGCATCAGTCGCATCCTTGCCTGAGATCCCGCCCTGAAGACCTTCGTCTACCACCTCCTCCTCGACGTCCTTCTCGTCATCCGAATCAAGGTCTCTCACAGTCCCGACGCCCTTCAAGTAAATATCGAGCTCTTCCGACGCCGAAGCAAGAGGATCCTTCCCTAACAGATGTCGCCTCATGATTGCCGCCCTAGCAGTCAGGCGAGCTATAGCAAAAACGGACTTACCCTTGTCCCTAGCACCTTGCGCCTCTTTCTCCAGACTCTCCACCTTGGACTTAGAATCCTCGGTTTCCTTTGTAATCGCAGCCAAGGATTCCTTAACTTTGTCCATCTCCTCCCTCTGATCGGCAACCATGGACAGGGTCTGTATCAAGCGATGATTGGCCTCATCCTTTGCATGTCCGACAGCCTCTAGATGCTTCAAGGCGTCATCGAGACGTTTTGATAGAGCCTCTTCACGCTCTGCGGCGACCTTCGCCCTATCCGATGCCGCGTTCTCCCTCTCGTACGCAGTAGACATTAGATCCTTTATCTTCAATGTCTCATCCCGTAAAGCTAGGGAAGCCTGGAACGCCTGCAAAATCATAAAACAAATATTATAAAAAACATACGACACCGACAACGACACCGACAACGACACTGACGAATGAACAAAGTCTTGAAAGAAAGACTTACCATGAAAGCCAGCCCGTCGACATGAGCTCTCGTCTCCTCGATAGGAAACCCCATGAAACGCTCCCTGAAAGAAGGGAGCACATATTTCCCCAGGTGAGGAAATAAGTTCGTCCCGTCTAGGATACTGCTGGCCATAAAGTCCGACGGCAATGTAAAATTAACCGTCGTGACCTTAGCCCCTCCCGTCGGCTGATCCTTGCCCCTGCCGGCCGACAAAGGATCCGACGTGGCTGACGGGAACTTCGTTGTTTCCGCCGGAGGCGCAGAATTAATAGGCGTCGCAGCGATCGTATCAGAAGTCGACTTCTTGGGCGATGTGACCTTCGCCTTCTCAGGCGTAACGACTCTAGACGAGTCATGAACTCCCGAAGACGGTTCCCTTGGAACCGTCATCCGCGTCTTCTTCGGAACATCTGGACCAGCAGACATAAGCTTCTGCCTCTGCTCCTTGCCCTTACGAGCAAGCTCGAGCTCAGCTGCTCTTTTAGTAGAGACACGCGGCATCCGTGGTTAAGACTCCTCTGGAAACCACAGAAGAATAAAAATTATGAAAATCAAGGGAAGAAGAATCGAATTAACACAGAAAGAAATAAGAAGGTACGCTTACCAGTCATCTCTCTTTCTTCTTTCGACTCCCCTTCTTCCTCACGTTTCTCTCCCTGATTTTCTCCTAAGTATACTAAATCCTCGCCGTCGTCCACCAATTGTCGTACGACAAATGATCGTTCCCCAGTGTTGAACTCTAAGAACGCGTCGATCTTTGCTTGAGAATTAGCGTAAGGCTTCACGTCCTCGAACTTTATGGCTGTCGACATATAAAAAACAAGTTAAAAACCAAAAACGCAGACGACATACAACAAAAAAGTACAAAGCTCACCCGATGTATTCCAGCTGGCCCTAATCCAATCACTCTCAGAGTCAAAGGTCGACTTACGCACAAATGCGTACCGAGTCTTCCACCCGCGATCGTTCACAACGGTCCTAAGGACCAGAACCCGATCACCTTTAAGTCTAGAGTATAAACTGCAGCGATGACTCCCATCCTTCTTTGCTTGATAAGCCAAAAGGAGGTCGCATACATTCATGGGAGATTCCCAATTCTTAGTGACACGTTCGATCACTTGTACAACTCGCCAAAACTGGGGCATTAGCTGACCCGGTGCTAAGTCAAATTCTAGCATAAAAGCCTTAGCTAGAAGTGAGTAGGGCCATTCAAAACCAATCTTAAAAGGATATTCGTATATCACGATATAACCCTCGGGACATTCGTTCGATCGAATCTGACCTGCGCAAATTAATTCGACCCACGCAGGGATTTTAGCTAACCTCCTAAAGTCATCAAGATCCGACTGTTCTTGAATATTGCTCTCAGGATCCATCGACACTTCTAAAAACAGATTGGAGAAATAGAAGAAATCGTACCTTATATATAAGCGCTCTAATACCTCGAAAATCCTAATTGAGTCGCAGATTCTCGCAGGATTAGTAATGATCGGGCAAAGAACAGCAAGAAGATCGAGAGGAAATCTTCGCTTAAAACTCTTTGAAATCATAAAACAGAATAGACCCATTGAGGTCTCTATTTATGCAAACGATCGAATCCCTTGATGATTGCCACGCATCCTCGTCTTTTCGTGTGACCACACGGATCGTCGACACCTGTCAAAGACAGCTGGTAAGCACAATCGTGCGTCAGTATGACATCACGACCTCGTTTTCTCTTCGACTTCTCGTTCAGTTAAAATTGAACCAATCCGGTTCCGAGACAACCAAGGTATTTTCCAACACAAGACCCTGAACACCCGACAGGCAAAATTTAAAATTCGAATTTGCCATCCTACTTTCAAATTTTGGGGGCAAACTGTTTGGGCAAAATTTCACAGGTCTCGACCACGACCAGAAAAGGTAAGACACATGTTATGAGCTATATCTTGTATTAAGATAAGGTCCCGACAAAGACCCAAAAAACCTCCGTCGTCCCTCCTAACAGGTAAGTCGAGAGTTCCTCACGACACTCGACCTCGACGTCGCCCGTTCCGCACGACCGTCGCACAAAACCGTACGACCTTGACTAACTCGATATACGACTGTTATATTTGTTCAGTGATTAATGCAAGAGTCAAAGTCATTAATGGGCAACGGTCATAACCGACGAAGAGCAATTATGAAGAGTTACAACTGACGACCGTTACAACAATCATCAAAGATCTTAATGATTCAATTAAAATCATCCGAAGACTATAAATCCCAAGTTCAATCCTCAGTTTCAAGACATCGAATAACACAGGGAGACAGATAGAACAAGCGCATCGAACAACAGAAGCAAACGCAAACACTCGAAGAACATTCATTCGAAGCAAAGAGATCATTCATAGAAGATCGCTCTCGACGCACGACATTCACTCTCGACCAACAGTTCACATATTGTTTTCATACACGACGCACATTGTTTTTACATTTCAAACACTTGTACTTTACATTTCGAAGTCTTTCCCTTCATTTGTATTGTAATCTCTGTACGATCGACACCCGGAACACCAAGGACATCGCCCCTGATTGGTGACCATAGTGCAGCGACGACTTCCACAGTCGTCCGCAGGTTTTTTCCTCGTTGAGGTTTTTCCTGCGTCATCAAATCTTCTGTCTCATTTACATTTTTGTCTTTGTCGCACTCCTTTGTCGAATGATTCCTTTCTTTAGTTGTTAAAGTCCACATCGACCTTAAGTTGTCCCTTTGGTGCGATTTTTGGCATTAACACTGACGAGGTAAGTTATGAGCATTCAAGTCAGCGAACCGTTACGACAGTTACACGAAGCATTCATAAAGTCATTAAACACACTCGAAGACTATATATACGAAGACAAAGCTATCATTTGCAGATCATCTATCTATCACCATCGAATTCCAGAAGCACACCGCGTACTCAAGAACATCCGAAGCAAAGGAATTTCTCTCAAGTGATCGCTCTCGACGCACGACTTACACTCTCGACCAGCAGTCTTAGCACACGACACACTTGTTTTACATTCGATACACTTGTTATTTTTACATTTCAAGTCATTTGTATTGTAATCATTGTACCCTCGACACCTGAAACAAAGGATATCGCCCCTGTTTGGCGATCATAGTGCAGCGACGACTTCAACAGTCGTCCACGGGTTTTTTCCTCGTGGAGGTTTTTCCCGCGTCATCAAAATCTCTGTCTCTTTACAATATTTGTTCTTGTCGCATGCTTTGTCGTAAGATTCCTTTCTTTAGTTGTTAAGCTCCACAATCAACCTTAAGTTATCCTTCTGAACGATTTTTGGCATTAACACTAACCAAACCCAATCAATTAGGTACACCCTAATCTCTTGAACAAGGTCATAACCACATGAGTAAATCTTCCTTTTGATACTAGAAAATCTATATTTAAATAAGGGTGGTGAAACACTCACCAATTAGGGTTTGTAGTGAGAAAACCTCAATCTCTTAAAAGACCCTATGTGACACAAGAAATCAAAATCAATAATCTCATATTAACCATAAAGGGTTATTAATACACCTTAAATTAGGTAAGTCACTTACCTAGGGTTTTTAGGAGGGAAACCCTAACAAATAAGGAAACCCTAGATTGATGGAGGAATGAACACTTGAACTTGAGACCTCTTAAATGCTTGTAGATAATAAATTAGAAACCCTAGATGTAACCTAAATGATTACAACTAGTCATAAATGGGGAGAGAAATTAAGGAGGCGAGTGTGGTAGGTGGAGATCGACCAAAGGGGTGAAGAATTCGGCCAAAAGAAAAGAGAAATGAGTGATGCCCAAAAGAAGTCGACGTTGCTTCTTTTTATAAACCAGCTCCGGTCGGCGACCTTGACACCGCGAGAGTGCCTTTGGCATTCTCGTCGGACACTCTCGCCCCACTTGTACCGCAAGTCCTCCAATGGCAGCAGCAGCATGATCGCGATAATGCCCCATGCGAGAGTGACCGTGGCATTCTCGTCATGGCACTCTCGCCGTAGATGTACCGAGAGTGGTTCTGCCAGCGACCAGATTCACCGCGATTGTGTCGGGCTCGAGAGTGCCCTGGGCAATATCGTCGACACTCTCGCCGGATCCGTACCGAGGCTGCATCTGTTCCAGAAATGGTTAGCGCGAAGAAGGGTGATGTCTAATCCTTTTGTCGTAACGTTTGGTCACTCCCGAGACGATCAAAACCCACGTGCCTACACGAATCGACTCTCAACAAATTTAGATACGTGAGGAAATGAACACCAAAACCCGCATGCATGCATATAAAACTCGTTTTGCCGTATGTTGAAGACCATAAATACAAGGACGGAAGTAAGCAACGCTGAATTTGAGCAACTCTTAAGATTTCGTTAATACTAATATACCTCGCTAAGGGCTCGAGTAACGGAATATTTTAATAAGGGAACTTACTCGAAAATTTGGGTGTTACATAATAAATTTTAAAATTTTGTTGGATAAATATAATAATTTTAAAATTTTGTTGCATTAAGTAGTATTTAAATAATAGATAGTAAAACTTTGTTACATTAATATCTTCTTATTTTAAATGGGATTCAAAACAAACTTGTTTATCTTATATTTAACTTTATTTAATTAAAATTAACTATTTATGAATGTTTTAGATCATTAGATATAATAAAACTACTTTACTTTTAAGAATTCATGATTATGTACAAAAAAAATCCTTTTATGGAGCAAATGATATTTAATTCTATGCCAAAAAAAGAAGCAATTGTCAATATTGAATTTGGACCGGAGTAATTGTAAATCAACGAGAAAATATATTCAATTGAGAAGGTGCTGCATTTGTTTACGAATATATTGCAGTTTCCTGCCCATCACTGTCCAGTCGCCAGACTTTCTCTCTGTCGGATTTATGAGTCGTCGATCCCACCACCTACCGCTTCCTTTCGATCAACACATACAGGCTGACGCCGTCCATATTCCGCCGCCGGCCGGTACTTATCTATAATCGCTAAATTCTTACTTGATTGAAAGCATCGGCGTCATCAGATTTTTTTCTGGTGTGCTCGCATCTGTTCGGTGTTTAGAAGACTTCGTTTCATTGCTCCGTTTCTAAGAGTTGAACATACGAATGACGACGTCAGGTGAGATTTTGAAATTTATGTGTTCCTCTGTCATAATTGAATGTATTTGAATATTTTATCCAGGTTTTGTCGGTGCAATTTACAGCTTAATGATAAGGTATTGAAAAGCATCGTGTAGTTGTATTTGGTTTATTGGTTGCTAAATTGTCTTCAGAGTATTAATTGCACAATATTCGTTTTTCAACAGTTTACCAAGATTATGGATAACTTAAGAATGTGATGTGGTCCCTTGGGGTCGTTATGGTTGGTTTGTGCTTAATTTATAGATATTTTAATTCGAGATGGTATCATGGTAAGTTATTTCTATGAACAGACAACGATTGAAGCTATCACTATTTTGTTGCATTTAGAGATATCAGCAGCATCCATCATCCTGTTGGTATAGAAATAGAATCATAACTGTCATTTGTGATGTTCAGGTATGAGGAGTCAACAACGGTTATGAGATATGAACTGCCTAAGAAATATTTATGCAAATTCAAGTTTGTTTTTGTTATTTAATGACTTTAAGATCTAACAGAGTGTCATAACCGGGTAAAGCTTTGTCTGCATGCATGATTCCATATGTTACCTTATGGTACTTGATCAACCTCTATGCAGCTTACCATACAAATATACAATGCCCTCATCATATTGTCAATGTTTTTTGTTCTAGTTAGTTTTCCAGAATCATCGCTGACCACATATTTATTGACCAAGAAGTTCTAAAGCTGTTTTTGTTTCATATTATAGGGTATCATATGAGAGATCTAGTGGAAGAAGCACAAGTCCGGTGGCTAAAGCCTGGAGAGGTGCTCTTCATACTGCAGAGTTATGAGGAAAAGCAGCTCACCCACGAGCCCCCTCAAAAGCCACCAAGTATATATATACTTATGTGCTGATTTTCATTGGAAGATATATATATATATATATATATATATATCTGATATTGCTGTTACCTTGTTGATTGAATGTGTCTACAGGCGGCTCTTTGTTTCTCTTTGACAGGAAGGTCCTGAGGTTTTTCCGTAGAGACGGTCATAGTTGGAGGAAAAAGAAGGATGGAAAAAATCTTGGGGAAGCACATGAACATCTAAAGGTTGACAGTCTCTTCTCTTTTTTCTTTTATTTAATGGTGTTCCATACTTTTTCTGTGTTAACGTCCTTTTGTATAGGTTGGAAATGCTGAAGCTTTGAATTGTTACTATGCACATGGTGAGGAGAATCCTAATTTTCAGAGGCGTAGCTATTGGATCTTGAATTCGTGAGTATCTTCTTCCGTGGCGGGTTCAAATATTTTCTTCAAGCATATGATTTTATTTTGAAGCTGGCACTTCAATTTAAGTACAATTTGCTACTAAAATCCTGCTTTTAACCAAACAATGAACACATCTACATATATTCATGAGTTCTGTAATGGTTGATTTGCATTTCTTGATTTTACCGTGACAGAGAAATGGAGCATATTGTGCTTGTCCATTACAGAGATACAACCATGGTAAGCCTCATAGACATGATAGAAAAGTAGTAGGTTCAACTAATGGCTTTCCTTACTTACAGATAAAACTATTCATATAATATAGCATCAGGCAGTTAACATTTTTGTATGTATATTCTCTTGTTGATTAACTTGATTTAAGTTTATGTATATTTCTACTCCCTTTTGTTGACTGGAAATTTCTTCCGTCCATGTGATAGCTTTATCTTTTGGACTTATGCATCCCCGTCCCAGTTTGTGTAGCCTGAAATATTATGTACTATATTATATACATGGGCAGTTGTCTTCCCTGTGTATGTGTGTGTCTGTACACACATATTACTATGATAATGCAATACCCAATAAAATATTCTTATCCAGTTGAGTTTCTGCTATGGTTTTTATTACTATGAAGTAGTTTGTGGGTGTTTCTTACTCACATTTGAGCTTCTATAAGATACCAATGCATTCCTATTTAACAGGGTAGGAAAATCACTGGACCCCTTTCAGCATTATCTCCAGGATCTTCTTCAACTCTTGTTCAGAGTTCCATCTCCTATGCTAGTCAGCTTACTAGGTCTGCTGCTGCTTCTAGTGAAATTGGTGAACCTTATGAGAGCACTTCTAGTCCCAGTTGTGTTGAAGTTACTTCAAGTTTACTTACTGACACCGAGGGGAGAAGTCACTTGAATATAATGGAAGGAACAGAAGGAATTAGTGGTTCACCTAACTCTGAGATTGATCAGGCATTGCGAAGGATCGAGGAGCAGTTAAGTTTGGATGAGAACCAGTTGAAAGACATTGGTGCTTTCTACAGTGAGAATGAGGATTCATATGATTCTGGTCTGACGGTGGATGAACAAAGTTATAATGCATTTACAGGGATGCAAGGTAGTTCAAACAATTATGTGTCTCAGCAATATGCTCATCTGTCTCCTTTGTTTATAGCTCATAAACATCAAAGCATCCAGAGGTTATGTAATATCATATATATAACTTCTTAAGTAACTCTTCAGACTCAAAAATGCTCAATATGAAGAATCAAACTAGCTTCCACATTTTTCTCACCTCTTCCCCTAGTCTCCTAATGTCATATAAGAAAGTGGTCAAGAGCACTTAAATATGGAAAGGTTTTTTTGTAGGTCACTCTGGAAGATCACATGAGTACAAGCAACAATCCCAGGATGAGTTTACTTCTACGAGTCAACAAACTTCATTTTGGAAGGATATGCTAATTTACGACGGGGGTGTAGCAGGTGATGGGGAGTCACAAGAGGATCGTGTTTGCCCATCAGACAAAAATGTAAAGTTATCTTGATTTTCTTCTTTGAAAAGATTTCACCATCTTTCTGCTTCAGTTACTGTTCCTTCCACTTGCACATATTCTTTGGTGCAATGTGATTATGCATCTTTGCAATATTGCCCATTGTTGGTGGCAGCCAAATGTCAATGTACTTGTAGACGTGGATGAGTAAAGAGACTCTATCATGTCACGACCGTATAATCCTTCTAATATTTTCAATTATTATGTTCTTTGGCCTAATTAATTCTATTTTGTCTTCAAACAGGGAATACACCTACCTCAAACAATAAATTATCCAGTGCAAAAGCAAGAAAATTGTTATTCTGGAGATAACAGTGCAAAGAATGACTGTAAGTCTAGTTTTTTCTGTAATCTGGTGGATTTGAAGTTTTAAATCCAATTTTAACCCTGTATCTTTGAACCATCTAAAAACTCCATTTGATTTACAGCGTTCATGTTGCTGCCTGATGAACTTGAAGATTCAAAATTTTCTTCGTATACCCATGCAAGAAATATGTATGGAAGTGATCCAGACTTCTACCCAGCAACGCTTGACCAAGAACATATTCGAATGCCTTTTGAACCAGACTCAAGTTTAACCATTGCACAAGAGCAGAAATTTACTATTCGAGAGATATCCCCAGGATGGGGTTACGCAACTGAATCAACTAAGGTATGTTCATTAAATTTGTATAAGAACTTCTTTTTAAGTTATCCGCATTTGGTTCTTTATACATTATGATGACTGCAACATGACTATAAGCAATTGAAAATCTGAAAAGGTGCCTACACGATGCTTCTTAAACATGTGCACATTTCTAACTGCAGGTGCTCATTATTGGGAAATTCACATGTGATCCAGCCAAATGTGACTGGACTTGTATGTTTGGTGACATTGGAGTTCCCGTTGAGATTATTCAGGAGGGAGTCATCTGTTGCCAGGCTCCTCCTTGTTTACCTGGAAAAGTTGCTTTCTATATCACCTCTGGCAATCAAGAGGCTTGTAGTGAGATAAGCGAGTTCGAATACCGTGATAAACCAAATAGTTATGGGCATACTAATTCAGTAGAGAAAGAATCACATAGGAGCTTGGAAGAATTGTTGCTGCTTGTCAGACTAGTGCAAATGCTACTGTCTGATCAAGTTACACAAAAAACAGAAAGCACAAGAATTGATCTTTTGGCCAGTTCAATGGCTGGTGAGGACTCATGGGCTCAAGTCATTGAGGCTCTTTTAGATGGCAGTTTGGCATCATCTAGTGCAACAGATTGGGTCCTGGAAGAACTTCTAAAAGACAAGTTGCAGCAATGGCTTTGTTCTAGATTGCAGGATAATAACGCTCCTCCGGCCTTGTCCAGAAGGGAACAAGGGATAATACATATGATTTCTGGATTGGGCTTCTGGTGGGCCTTGAAACCGATACTTAACTCCGGAGTCAGCATAAATTTTCGTGACATCAATGGCTGGACTGCCCTTCATTGGGCTGCACGTTTCGGGAGGTAAGTCTTTATGTTTGTAGGTTTTGGTCTATTTATCTTGAAATCTTATGTGACATAACTAAACAAACCACTTACGTGCATAATATCTACTTGAACAGATTCTGCAACAAAACTCTTAAAAGTAAGAGCTTTATATGGCATTGACCAAGATCACAAATTAGCTTACTTTTTATTATATTACAGTTCATGTTAATAATATGAGAATCAGAACCTGATCTTGACTGAAATAAAAGAAACATAAAACTAATACTCTTTTATATCCTAAAATATGTTTCCACATTTTTATTTTAGTTTGTCACAAAATAAGTGTCCTATCAGAAATAAATGTCTATTTTCTAATTCTACCCTTAATTATGAGATGTATAAATTTATTACTTCCTCTATGGATCTATTTTTAAGTAAAATAATTACATATTTCAAAAATTGTGCTCCTTTTTTATTATGAACATTTATTCTGGGATGGAGGAGTATAAGGGGCTGTTTGGTTGGTTTTTCATTAAGTCCTGTGTGGATATAGATGTCTGTCTGGATTTATCTGTCTGTATAGATTGTCCTAGCCGAACAAAATCTAAACCACTGACCAAACTAAAACCGAGTCAAACCCTAATTGAAATTTGGAAACTTGAATTGATTGCTCATAATGTACTGCAACAGGGAAAAGATGGTAGCTGAACTACTAGCTTCTGGTGCATTTGCTGGGGCAGTTACAGATCCCAGTAATCAAGATCCAACCGGGAAAACTCCAGCATCTATAGCTTTTGCATGTGGACACAAAGGACTCGCAGGTTATCTTTCTGAGATGGCACTCACCGGACATCTTTCATCCCTCACGCTACAACAAACTGAACTCTCTCAAACCTCTGCTGATATCGAAGCAGAAAGAACAATAAATAGTCTCTCAAACACAAATCTTGTTATGAACGACGACCGCCTTCCTCTTAAAGACACGTTAGCTGCTGTGAGGAATGCGACACAGGCTGCTGCACGCATACAATCTGCCTTCAGAGCTCATTCGTTTAGGAGGAGGCAGCAGAAGGAATCCGCTGCATCTGGCAGCGAAGATGAATATGGTATCTTTTCAAGCGATATCGAGGGTCTTTCTGCGGCATCAAAGTTGACTTTCCGAAATGCATATGATCATCATGCTGCCTTATCTATCCAGAAGAAATATCGAGGTTGGAAAGGTCGCAAAGATTTCCTTGTGCTTCGCCATAAAGTAGTTAAAATACAGGTCTTGCTTTTCGTCTCTTTGTCATTCATGTTCACATTCGACAGGACTGGACAACACATAATAAAAAGGGAAATTGACTTAAATAACCAAAGTAAACAAAGAAATTAGTCTCTTAGCCATTTCTCTCTCATTTTTACCCAAATGTCAGTACATCTTCAATATATAGGTCCGCAATTGTGGATCCGACCGATTTTCTGTATTAAAAAAATTACATATTACAGACCTGGGTCCGTAATTGCGGATATGGGGTCTGCAATTGTGGATCTGAGTCATTTGATTTTTTTTGTTTTTAAAGGAAAATCCATCAGATTCGTACTTTTTTTTTGTGTTTTTGAGTTAGGTCCGCATTACGGACCTATATATTGCGGAAGTAGTGACATTTGGATAAAAATGGGAGATAAATGGCTAAGAGACCAATTTTCATTGTTGAAAACTTGAAATGGCTATTTGAGTCAATTTCCCTGATAAAAACTTGTTGACTGAGACAGGTCAGACACCAAGTTTGACAAAAATGCATTTATTTTATCCCACCAAAATAGGTGAAATATAAATGAGGGAGATGAAACAAGATTGTTAAATTAATAAACAAACCCTTGTCAAATTAAAACCCAAAAACCTTTCACAATTCTTTAAAAGAAAGTCCTCGCTCTCAACCGTCCAATCCAGTCTTGTCTTGTTCAGTCCCGTTTGTGTAGTGCACAACGGTAATTTTGACAGCTGTTTGGTAACCAAATCTCATGATTATGCAAGTGCAGGCTCATGTAAGAGGTCACCAGGTAAGGAAAAGCTATAAAGTCATCTGTTGGGCTGTGGGAATGGTGGAGAAAATCATCTTAAGGTGGCGGCGGAAAGGAACTGGTTTGCGAGGATATCGTAAAGAATTGCCCTCTGTTGACGAAGACGAAGATGAGGACGTTGTGAAGGCATTTCGGAAGCAGAAAGTGGATGTTGCTGTTGGTGAAGCCGTCGCAAGGGTACTCTCCATGGTGGACTCCCAACCGGCGCAACAGCAATACTGCCGCATGCTTGAAAACCATAGGCAAGCCAAGGTGAGTGAGTACTCCTCATTTGCATCTGGTTCATCAATTTTGAAGCCTTTTTACTTTATAAATCAGCTTCTTTACTTGAATCTCATATAGACATCATTTCCACAGAAGAGTAATCTCGTTCGAAAATATACGAGATCTATAATCACTACTCTCCGACCCAGTAAAGTTCAAATAGGACCCACAGATATACACTCAAAAAACTTGTTCAAACCCATTGACCCAGTTGAGTTATGACCCGTTTAGTAAGGCCCGAGCTTCCATAATGCATCATTTAGTTGAACTTAGGGGGCGTTTACCTAAACACTTATCCAGTAAATGCTTACCGGTGAAATTCAGCACTTATCACTTACCTTACAGGGCAAGAGTTTAGTCCATCAAAACGGCATCGTATGCAACAGTTTACCCGGTAAGCACTAACCAGGTGAGAGTCATCACCCTAATGTGACTTGGTAAGCGCTTACTGGGTAAACATTTTGGTAAACGGACCCTAAAATTTTCTATGTTAAAGAGTAATATTTAATGATATTTGTTTTCTTATCATCTAATATATTTAACCATAGGGGTTCGATAAATAGTTTAGATCTTGGCATAGTTGTTTAAAAGAAAATAAAAGGGAGAGAAGAGTCACCACCCTCATTTACCTTATCGAATAACATTTTCGGTCATCAAAATGGATTGTTGGTATGTGCTTACCGGGTAAGTTTTTTCACTCACTTACCGGTAAGATTTTCAGTCTTTGCCATGCTCACCCGATAAGGTAAGTGACACTGAAAACTTGCGAACTGAAAAATCTTGTTTATGGTCCAAAAAACTTGCGAACTGAAAATGATTAAATAGATATATGACAATGCTTTGGAAACAAGCTGAAACTGAGCGTGTGTTAGATTCTGAATGGCTCTACCAATAAAACTTGCAGGACGGAGCGTGGAGGTGAAGTAACCAATATGGAAAAGGATGACTTGTATTAGCAGCCCGGTCCTGACATTTTGGACGTGGCCCTTTGTTTTTAGTATTTTGTTTAGTTTTTACTACATCCCAACATCTTCATAATAAATCGATTCATGGTTCCTCATTGACATTGAACAAATTGTTCACTTTCGATTAAAAATTACCAGTTGAAGAAATCACATTTAATATAGAATCAATCAATCGTTGATAATTTCAAAAACACATATCAAACATAACGTTCTATAAACCTAATGTCGTTAAAAGCACTAACATCAAAGATTTAAAAGTTCTAAAGAACATAAAAAAACCAACAAAAATTGAAAAAAAAATCTAAATTCCACCGTTAGAGAGACTCATATAGGGTATTAAAAATAGAAAATAACAGAACGTTAAATAATTAAAGTTATAAAGTTTAATCTTGTACTTAAAATTTTGGTGATAATGATGAATGAAGATTGAATAATAAAATAAATTAATCATAAAGAATTGGTATTTTTGGTTTGAAGAATAAATATAGAAAAACAATATACAAAAAACCATGAAACAATACATATATACTTAAGTTATTTTAATTAAGTCGAAGTTAAAATTAAAAAATAAAAAGAAAGTTATCAAGAACAATTACTTCAATTAAAAACAACATATACATAAGTTTTTTAAAAAAATAAACTTAAAAGTTAAAAAGGGGGAAAAAATAACAAAGGGATTCGAACCCTAGTTTCACCACACCTCACCAAAAGTGACAAGCAACCTTCCGCTACGTGTTAGTTTGTATACTAACAATCTTCTAATTAATTTATATACTAATTTAAGTTTAAATTAATTAATTAAAAAATTCGGAGGCCCCCGACGATCGGAGGCCCTGTGCAGCGGCACCACCGGCACACCCCCAGGGCCGGCCAGCATCTTCAGCCAAATACGTTGGGTGTTAGATATTTTGATACATGATTCAGTTCTGTACATAGAGTTGTATATACGTATGAATGGAAGTGATAGTGTATTTGTATTTGAATTCATGTTATATAATTTTTGTAAGTAATGTGTGTGTATACATATACAGAGGAAGGATCATGCGAGAAGTTAAACATTATGCGAGAAGTGTGATATCATATATGATTACACGGCTTGTGGGTGTGTTTAAAATCATATATGATTAAACGTCTATGTATTGCCAATGTAACATGTGTTTAATCATATATGATATCACACTTCTTGCATTCTCGCATAAGGTTTAGCTTCTCGTTTGAATTTGTCCTTGTATATATATATATACTATACTATGTGAGAAAAAAAGCTTTCAGGTGAGAAATGATAAAGCTATCTTTATATTGTGTGAATGTGGTAAAGGACTAAAGGTTACAAGATATGGATGTGTACCTTCACCGATTGCGATGAAGGAGTTCAGAAAACATTTCCAAACCTTTTGGATGAGTTTACCTTTTAGTTCTACTTGATTTTTTTCAACTACTTCCATCACCTTCATCTATATTTACAATTTACCTACCTTCAATTATCTTTAACTACATGCATCTACATTTTTATTTTCAAAATTATCTACATTTTTGTGTTAGAACTTTTACATACGTTTAATCATGCATGAATTTTTTAAAATTTCGGTAATAGAAAAATAAATGTAGTTGCATATAGATGAAGATAAATGTATATGAAGATTTTGTTCACACCATAACTCTTTATTCTTACCGGAACCCCCAACCAACATTATATGAAGGTGGGTTGGATTCCGGTGAGAAGTGAAATGATCGTGAAAAGGGTAAAATAAATCACCATCCTTGGATACATAATAGAATGAGATGCACCGGATCAATTCCCTATCAAGCGCAATTTATGGGATGGGTTGAGATTAACAGTGATTCATTGTCCAATTCCTTTCTCACCTTAACTCTTCTTCTTACAAGATCCTTCGTCATGTATATACTTTTCACACTTCTCATGGAAAATTGCATTTATAAGGTGAGAAGTGTAAGAAGGGATTTGAACCATTTTTCTCAAAACAAGCCATGGATTACGCTTTAGAAGAGAATTGATCAATGCATCACATTAGTGCTGATCTTCAATTAAGAAGAGATACCTTCTTACCCATCTCACGATAACTTTCATACTCACCGAAACCTAACCCGATATATTCTTTCTCCAAGACGAAGACGACAACAACAACAACAACAAAAAAACCATCTCACATATAATCCCTTCAATCCAGACATTAAAATTTTGTCCAAGACATGGAGATTAAAAAAACTCCAATCGCAATAAGTATTCCCTTGTTCCAATACCCCTCAACTGCAGTTCTTAGTTTTCAAAGAACACCAATTAAAAAATCATAACCAGTTATCTTCCCCAAACAGTGGCTTCAAGCATAATTCAACCGGAAAATGTCATTAAGAACGTAAAAACTTGACTGTGGTGTGGGCATTAGATGGAACATCTGCAAATAAAAGAATAAAAGCAACAACATTTAGATTAGCAGGTAAGCATAAACAAACACAAAGCTAATGCACACAGATAGCGAGTGAAGCAGTAACCAAAACAAAGTTTTTCGATGCTTACTAGATTTAGATATGCCAAGATGAAAGTGTAAGCATGGCAAATACAAAAATTTATGACTATAAAAAGCATTGTATAAATAAGCAGGGCAAATACAGAAAAAGGGTTAAAAAGTGGTTTCAATTGGATCTATGATGGAGATGAACTACGATTCAAAGATTCCACCGTAACCGGTTGGTGTTCAAAGAAGAAAATCGTAGCTTGGATGATCTTTTCTTTGAATTCCAAAGAAAAAGTTATGAATGGATCGCAAGAAGGAACGGTAGAAGAAAAATCGAGTGGAACGGGTGGATAGCAAATCCGTCGGGGCTGCTGTAAGTGGGCAGTGAAGCTGCTGTTTGGCGAAGTCTGCTGCGGTAATACTTGGGTTCGGTTTTTCTTGATTCGTGAGTGTTAATGTAGTTTTTCCGTTATGTTTGGATGCAATTGTTTTGTTTTGTTTCTGTTTGAGGCCTGAGCTGCTGTTTTTTTTGGTAGTACCTGTTGTGTTTGGTTTGCACCTTGCAAACCACAGCAGGTTTGGTGCTGTTTGTGGCCTGGCTTTTTGTTAGTGTACTTGGTATTAATTTTGGTGGTATGGTGGTGGAAGTTTGCTTTTCAATATATATATATATATATATATATATATATATATTCTAGAGCAATACTTGGTAATTAATGTGCAGGAGATGGTATGGGTATGTTTTTCATTATATCCCCAAATAATAGTAACAAATAAAGAGGGTTGGGTTCCGGTGATAATGAAAGTTACGGTGATAAGTGACCATGATATTTAAACAGTTCTTCAGAAGCTACACCAACATAAGACCATCTCCAATGAACCCTCTATTTTACTCTCTAAAACACCTCCAATGAACCCTCTATTATACTCTCTATAATAGAGAAATGAAGAGTAACGCTCTAAATATAGAGAAACACTGTTCATACTCTCTATTTTTTTCTATAGTAGAAAAGAGAATATACTTGGAATATTCTCTTTTAGAGTAGAAAATAGAGTAACACATTGAAAAAGACATAAGACCATCTCCAATGAACCCTCAATTTTACTATCTACCTCTATTTTACTCTCTAAAACATCTCCAATGAACCCTCTATTTTATTCTTTATAATAGAAAAATGAATAGTAAGTCTCTAAATATAGAGAAACACTATTCATAATCTCTATTTTTTCTATAGTAGAAAAGAGAATATACTTAGAATATTCTTTTTTAGAGTAGAAATTAGAGTAATGCAGTGGAGAAGACACAAAACATCATGTATTTTTTACTATATAACATATTGTAAAATAGAGAATTACATTGGAGATGCCCTAATAAAACAACTAGAATCCATCAAACACAGACAGCAACCTTTACACGCAGACACTCATTTGACTCTAATATCATTGCTCCAATCTCAAATCAAAAAACATGCATATAAATCAGTTCAAAAACATATGAACGTATGACCCTAGCCTAACGATAAACATAAAGCAATATATAACATAAATTAAAACATGACTACAAGTTATGACAAAATATAAAGCTATATATAACAAAAAAATGAAACACAGCGACAGTGCTATTGCTAATGTAGAAAACTACTCGATATTGAACAATGTACCTGGCTAAACTTAAGAGCATGTTGTTCGCCGACGAGTTGGAGGTTACCGGAGACGAAGACAAGCATGCCGCCGGCGGGACCAGATGGCTGACAATCTACCGTGGTGATGCTGTGCTTGCACTGTTGGAAAGGGAGTGATGTCAACTTCGCTACGATGTTCGGAGATCCCTGTATCTTCTGACCTTCAAAAGTCAACATCGAAGATTCCTGGTATAGATTGGACAAGCTGGCCCGATTAGCATCGAATGTTGAGTAATAGTGGTCGACGAACGCCTTAGCTACCGCATCTGGATCCATCTCCGCCGCTTGCCGCCGCCTGCGCCTTTGAATCTGGAGAGAAGGGTTTTGTGCGTTTGAATATGGAGAAGAATTATGTCATAAAAGTCCTCGGATTCTGTATTTGAAAATTTTATTTTCAAAATGCGTCCTATAATTTGACAATATGACATTTAATATCCTGAGAATTTTGAGTTAATATTTGATCCAACAGCTTCCCTAAAATTATCTTTAAAATGGAGAAAGTAGAGAAGGTTTTTTCTCTAAATATGAAGATCGTTTCAATAATGATTACCAAGTGAGAGGACCAATAGAGATAAAAATAATATTTTAATAGATGTTGGATTCTCCAAAATGGAGAATCTGTTGGAGATGAACGTATTTCTTTTTGGGGATTTTAGCTTTTAGTTGTCTATTTTGGAGAAATTTTGATGCTCTTATCGTCCCGAAGATCAATTTCTCAAATTTCAAATATATTATAGCATCCCAAACATTTTAATAGAAAAAGAATATTTTGTTATTTATTTTACTTCAACAGAAAATCATATGTTATTTTTGCATTTGAAATATTGGATAGGACATAACAAATAAGGATCTTTGGTCCATTTTAACATGACTTTTATGTTAAACATGCGTGCTCCACGCCTCCACCTTTACCCCATTGAATAAACTAAAGCAAACATATATTTTATCAGTATACCTTCAAAATTAAAATATAAGTCGTTTTAAATCATCAAATACACGTTTCTCTTAAATTTTTAAAATCATCAAATTTTATTTATTATAATTTATTCTCTTCAAACTTTCACTTCACTTCCTAAAAAATTCATTTTTTATACATTTACTATATTTTGATTAATTTATGCAATTTATCAAATATTAATAAGAGTAAACTACACTTTTGGTCCTTGTGGTTTGGTGTTTATAACACATTTGGTCCCTAGAGTTTAAAAATTACACTTTAGCCACTGTGGTATGCCATTCGGTCCGGATTTGGTCCCTCTGACCAACGTTCGTCCAATGTCAGACGTTAAGGGCAACCATGTGAGTTAAACATGAGGGTAAATCAGTCTTTTTACCTCACAGGGACCAAATGTGAACGTTTACTCAAACCCACCCCACCCCACCCCTACTCTCTTTCTCTCTCCTATCTTCTTCTTCCCCAACTCACTCCCTAAACCCACTTAATAAACACACACAAACCCACTTAAACACACTTAATACACACACACACACACACACACACACACACACACATATATATATATAAACACACCCTCCAAACAAACCCACTTAATAAACACACACACACCTACCTATATACACACACACACACACACACATATATATATATATAAACACTTAAAAAATACACAAACACACACACACATATATATATATATATATATATATATATATATATAAACACTTAAACATATAGATCAGCCACTCCACTCCGTTTAAGTGTGTAGAGATGGGTATGAAGAGGAACCAAAAGAACCAGACTTTGCATCTGCCAATATTATATTATCGTCTCCATGGAACCACTTGATTAATGCTCGCATACATGCTTTCCTATCAACTTACATAAACAGTTAATCAAGTCTCTAAGTGTCATTCACTGATGAATATAACTATAAAAACTTGGAAAATATGGAACTTACAAGGACGCTAGAAGTGGTTTTGTCCAAAAACATTAAGTTACGTCTCCTGGAAACTTTGTTCGTCTTTGTAACAACCTAGATTCTTGCAAGTGAAAGTTTAGTGTCAATTGTGAAAAGAATGAAAGTTAGATAAGGGATTTGCTTGCAAATGGGGAAAGTTATTTAAAGGCCCAGAATTCTAGGTTTTTGGGTACTGTTCCTTTTTCATCTTGTTGGCGGCTGATGAGTAAACAAGGGAATCGGTGAAAGGGAAAGCTTGGGCATCGATCTCTTGCTGGAGAAACTCTGTATTGGTGAGTAATCCCTTCATTCCTCTGTTAATTTCTTGCTCAATGTTTAGCTAAGATAAGTTATTTCTTTCTATTCGGAATTTTAGTTTCAAGTGGGAGATTGTTTAAGGGCACCGAGTTTGGGTTTTGTTTTAAGAATAGGTTTAAAATCAATAACTTGGGTTGTCGGGGTAAAGAAGTGAATCAAATTCTTCTAGTTGTTCTTCTTATCCAATGGATTTTATGTTAAGAGCATTCTGATGGTTTTAAAAGTCATTAATCGGTTGCTAAATAGATGAAAGTAGAACTCATTTAAGGTTTTCGGTTTTAATAAGAGTAAAGAACACGTCTGGATGCTAATCGATGCATCTAAGATGAGTACCGAGATTTATTGTGCTGAGTTTTGGGTTTTCATCGAGGTGGTGAAGAAGATGGGTTTCAGGTCTGGCGCAAAACCCGTTTTGGCGCATTACAGGAGGTAGCGCAAAGTCTAGATTGCGCTAGCCTTGGTGGCGCAAAGTTCAATATTGCGCCAGTCTCTGTGGCGCAAAGCCCACTTTGCGCTAGGCACTGGTGGCGCAAAGCTTAGGCTGGTGCAAACCTATTCCGGCGTAAACCATTTGACGTTGGGTCGAGAGGGGTGTTTGGGCCGAGCTTGTTCTAGTCCTTGAGGGTCCAATGAGATGATTAAGAGTTCTAACCATGTTAGGATCGAGTTGAGAGAAGACAGTTCAGATTTGAGGGTAGTAAATCTAATTAAATTTATAAATTAATTATTAGGTGAACGGTCAGTGCAAGACTACAAGTTAAGGAAAGAATTTGCTATCAGGTGAGTTCCCTAAACCCTTTTACAACGCAAAGTGATAAATGTTTTAACGAATTATGGTTTTACCGAGCATGAAATGTTATGAACTGGTTGCATGATTTTCACGAACGTATCTGTTTTATTAAATGAAATGTTTGGCATGAAGAAATGAAAGACATGACGTATGAATATTATAACTTACATGTTTTCATGAACGTACTTGTATGCTATGTGGTGTCGGTCTGCACTGTGGGGTCAAAGAGAGGTCCTCGGGATCTGAGGATCCCTTGGATATGTATGACAGGCCGGTGGGTTGGAATTTGTTTCCCTCCTATCCGGTAGAGGGGAGTCCGAGTGGGCTCCAAGGAGGGCGAGAAGGGAACCTAATGGAACCCTGATCGCGGAATGTTTATGTGATCCACACACAGTGCAGTGCCATGAATGATGATGCATTATAGTTTATTGATAAATGTTTTCCAACTGTTTTACATGTTGTTTTCGGAGGGAATTCACTAGACCTTTCGGTCTAACCCTCGCTTTCAAAACTAAACCATTTTCAGGTAAGCGCACAATCGGTTCTTCTAGTAAGAACTAGGAAAGACGACAAGAAAGACTTGGAGATTAGAGCAACTCCAGATTTTGCTTATGATGCCTATAGTTAGTACTCGGCTGTGGATTTAGAGACTTCCGCTGTCATTGTTTGCTTAGTATGTTTTTGTAATGACGTAAAGACAAGATTAATTATGTAATTCAAATGCTTATTTTATGATATTGCGTGTTTAAGAATTTGGGACGTTACAAATGGTATCAGAGCCTTAGTTTAAGGGATTTAGGTGACCATTCGGGCCTAAACTTAAACTGTAAGATGAGGAACACAGCCGAGACATAGGATTGCCTCTAGGAACGATCACTATAAATGCGCTTAGGAATAAGGTTCCAAGGACAAACGTGTAAGGTAAGTTTGGGATTTCACCCGGCCAGTGTAATTACGAACTTACAGGTACATGTGCGTGCTTACAATACCTTACTTATAGCAAATTTGTTGTGTCACGTCTAGCAAGGATTAACTATCGGTTTCTTTCAGTTTAGCGCTATGGCTGGGAGAACGTTGAGGAATAGGTCAGCAAAATCCCTGAGGGATAGACCGAGCTCCATTGCTTGGGGAAGTGTCATGTAAGAGTCATTATGATGTGATGTATGTAGACATCGTAGAGAAGAAATGTTGTAAAGAATGTTATGAGTCGTCTAGAGGTAGCTCTTCGTGGATTCGGAGAGGATGAATGTTTGAGTTTGAGTAAGACTCCAGTTTCGGGAGAGTCCTAGTTATGGAAATCATGGGATAGATCAGTTGGGATGGTAAGATAGAACAGTGTCAAAACCTTGAAAGTATCAATGGAGCCCTGACTTTTTAGTCGAGCTTTTCATTGGCAGGACAAATGGAATAAGATACTTATAGTGAATTGAAAGCATGTAGAAGTAGAAAGTGAGGTATTCGATCAAAGCGAAAATAGTGTGAAATGGTCGAGTAAGTGAGATGTGGAACGCATGTACATCAAGTTAGTGCTTGACCGAGAGGGTGACCCTTGGTCGTAAGTGGAGTATCAAGGATAAGCTGCGTGAGTAAAGCGGTTGACCTCGTTGAGTGAGTAGCCTTCTATTGCAAATAGAGTCTCATGCATGGCGTTCTTTTATGTAACATGAAATTTTCACGATTTAAAATAAAAATGTAAATATCAACTTTGAACAAAATGAGTCAGCTTGTACGAGTGCACGTTTAAAGAAAAAGCGATTTCAGTACGTCGCACATTGAAATTTTGCGGTTAACGATTTGCAAAGTATTCCACACTTTTAATGACAAGTTAAATTGTTACAAAAATGGTCAAGAAAATGGTTACCTGCAATTCACTTATAACCAAAATGCTTATTGACCATTTGATATCATACAATTGAGTGTGAGAACCGACTGGTTTACTTTGTGTCGGTAATTCTTTTAGAATTGTCTCATACGAAAAGATTTTCATGCAATATATTACTCTCGTAATAACATTGTTCGGATTGAGCAAGATTGAGGTTCACGGGAAGATGCATGCCAATGATTCTCGAATCGTTGTGCAGGGTTTTGAAGTTATAAGAGTGATGGGGTCATGTGTACCCAAATGTTTCCCAAACGTTGTTTATTTAAAATGATGAAATGTGCGAAAAGATTTATTTACTGTATTGTCATGCATGAAGGCTATGAACCCACTAGGTCGTAGAGTATTACGTCTTAAGCTAAGGAAGAACTCCGAGAGCGGAGAGGCGTTGGTCAAGTCAAGGGAGAACGTATGTAGTTTTAGTATTTGTGTAAAGCCCGTATCCCGGTATGTAATCTCTTTTTATAAATCCTTTGGTTTTAATTTTATTTAATGTGGTTTCCGTTAACGGGGTTAGACGAATCGGACCTAATCGTTAAAAATGTCGGAATTTTGGGTTAGTTGCGAGAAGGTTTAAGTGGAGGGACTAGAAGTGTCAAAGGGCCAAAACATGCATAGATTTTCGGCCCATGTATTTCATAAACCGAAAACCCATTTGTTTTGTTGGTGTGAGTTGTGGTGTGTTGGACAAACAAGAAAGAAAAAAAAAACAAAAGGAACAACCCTACGGCTCATTTGGTTTTGGGTTTTGTTGTGTTGGTGACGTGTTGGACAAACAAGAAAGAAAAACAAAGAACAACCCTACGGCCATCCCTTTTTCCCCCTCCCCTTTGTGGTTGTCGCCGGCCGGAGGAAGAGAAGAGAGAGAGAGAGAGAAACCGAGAAGGTTAGAGAGAGAATCGGCGGCGAGAAAGAGAGGAGTCGGGAGAGAGATCGCCGGAGGAGGAGGCGCCGCTGCTGCAGTCGCCGGAAACCACTGCCGCCACCGTTATTCGTCGAGAGGTAAGCGTTAAGATCGCGATTCTCTTTCTTGTTTTAGTCGCCGGCGAAGTAGCCGCCGCCGCTGCCGCCGCACGCGGCCTTGGCCGCTGCAGGCGGTAGCCGCCGTGGACCACCTTGAGGGGTGGTGGCGTAGGATGGTCGTGGTGGTGTGTGTAGTTGTGTGTGTGCGTTTATGGCGATCGAGAGAGAGGAGGAAAGGTGGTGCGAGAGGGTGGTGTGGGCGGTGTGTGTGTGTAATCATCGCCGGAGAGCCGCCGCCGGTCGCCACCGGCGACCACCACTGCCGGAGATGGCAGTGGGTGGCGCGTGGTCGTGACCAGACCATAGTCACTGTAGAGCCCTTAAACCGTGACTTAATCGATTAAGCCGAATCGTTCAAACCGTTTCTTTTAAATCGTCATTTTATGTAAATTCTAAGTGTGCTGTCCAGTTTTCGTTTGATCATAACTTTTCCGTCGTAACTCCGTTTGAGCCGAAACTGGTGCCCACGGTTCAAGTTCGGGGTCGGGCACGTTTTCCGTGTTTTAGCGGAAAACTGGTTCGGTCTCTAGCTGGGCGAAAAAGTGGTCGCAAGTTCAGTGATTCGTCATTTCATGTGAAAAATTCTGGAATCTGCCATTGCCTTGTGAAAGCCATAACTTTTTGCTCGTAACTTGTATCTGGGTGAGATCAGTGCCAAACGTTCCCTTTCTGAGTCTAGCAACTTTTCTGTGTTTTGTGAAAAATCCAGTTCGGAACGTAGCATAGGTAAAATCGTCGTTTTGTACTGTAAGGTGCTGTTTTTCGCTGTTCCGCGAACTGTTTTTGTAAAATCCATAGTAAATTGTAGAAAAATCGTTAGGAGGCGTATAATATGTCCTTGGAACCCTAACTCAGAGCACTTTCTGGCCATGTAATAATATTGAGAATTTGCTGGGATTAAAGGGGTCGAAACAGGTCCCGAACAGACCTGTTTGGTTAGACCGGAAGGTAGTTTTAGTGACGGTTTAAGCGTGCGTCGTGTATTAGGGTCCGGGTCTCGTATTGATACGTTTTAACGTGCGTTTAGGTGCTGGGAAGTGACCGTAATTGGGAAGTTTGAAATTGTATTGTTGAGCTAGGCGCGCATTCGAGGTGAGTTCTCTCACTATAACTAATGTCGGTTATTTTTACATTACGTTGTGTATGTATGTGGTAGTTCTATTTGCTTTTGATGCGGGGTTAAATGCTATTCGGACCTTTATCGTTGTGACTACGCGGGTGGCGTAGGAGTTCGGCGGGGCCGAGGGTCACATACGCGGGTGGCGTAGTAATTCGGTGGGACCGAAGGTTGTATACGCGGGTGGCGTATGAACCCGGGGGTGCCGGGTTGCGTTTGCACGATGGTCGTGTGGTCGGTGGGACCGACGTATGCCTATTAGGTGGGTGGGTGTGGATATACATGTTTATGATTTGTTCGTAGACTTGTATGCTGTTTATGTGCAATTATCTGTTTATGGTGGTGTGGAAATAACTGTGTTACTTATGGTGTTGAATTCACTAAGCTTCGTGCTTACCCTTTCCCAATAGATTGTGGTTTCAGGTACGGGCGGCTCCAAGGCGTGACGAGTACACACTGGCGCGCGAGGAGAGCTGGTTGCTTTATGGTTTTTAATAATTAAACGTTTAATTCCGCTGGTCTTTGTTATGAAGATATTAATTATGAGTTTGCAAACGAAACGTTGGGATCATTTAATGAGTTGTTATAAATGAAATGTTTATTTAAAAATTTAAATTTGCTTGTAATTTTTGGGACGTTACAACTTGGTATCAGAGCACGGCTTGAGTGAATCAAACGCATTTCGGTGTGTTTGATATCAAGTTTGCGGCTATAAAATTTTCTTTAAAGTTTTTGGGAAATAAAAAGAAGGAAAAATCCGTTTGAGGAACGGTGATCGAGGGCGCAGTGTGTACAGTCAGCCGGAGCCAAAGGGAAAGGTACAGTACTTAGTGTATTTATCGCTTTCTAGCTTCATAGGGTATGCATGCTAGACTGCGTATGTGGTTTACACTGTATTGTATGATGATTGCTTGCTAGTAGGAATCAATGCTAGTTATAGTAGGTTGTTAAGTGAAGGCCCTATAGGTTGTATGCAGTAAGAATCATATAGCCTTAGAATATTTGATTTAGTTCTATTGCGCAGCTCTTGTTTGAGTCCAACCGTTCTAGGATAGAATCTTGTATTCAAATGTCTATTTGATTCACGCTGCATGCGACTGGGTATTCGCGAGGCAACTCGTTATGGCTAATAGGGATTCCGTTGTAGCAAGGGTGGTAGGATGAGATGAAATTCCTAGTGAGCTGGGAAGAGTGTTTACATATGAGTATGTATGCTAGATTGCTTTCTAGAACATAGGAGTATGTATGCTAGATTGCTTGGTGTTTATTACACTGTACTGCATGTTTGTTGTTTGCTAATAGGAGTTTATGCTAGCCTTGATAGGTTGTTAAGTGAATGCACTATAGGTTGTATGCGGTAGGAACCGAATAGCCCTAGAATGTCGGATTTAGTTCTATTGCGCAACTCTTGTTTGAGTCTAACCGTTGTAGGATAGAATCTTATATTCGAATGTCTATCTGGTTTACACTGTGTGCGACTGTGCATTCTCGAGGCGACTCGTCATGACTAGTGGGGATTTCGTCATAGCAAGGGTAGTGGAGTGGGGTGGAATTCCTAGGGAGCTAGGAAGAGTGTGTACCTATGCCAGTGCGGGCATATGTGTATAGTTTTTGGCAAGGAACTACTTGGGCACTTCGGGACGGGACTCGAAACGAGTGAGGATAGGTGTGGAAGATAGTAGTAGAGCTCCTACTATCTGAAGCACAAGATCCGTGCTCGAGTCGGGAAAAGTCACGAGGAATCCAAGGAGTTGAGCGTGAGCGTTGTTAGTGTGAGTTATTATGTGCTAATAACTCGTTGTAATATCTACCCAGGATAGCCATCACAAGGAGGAACGACTATAGTAAACCTACTAGTACAGGTGTGTACTTGATTTGCTTTGATGGGATGATCGTTGGGGTAGTGACGAAGGTTATAAATTAGTAGTCGTTGGAATAAAAGGACGATTCTAGTATTAATCACTTGTAGTGAGCGTTTGGGCCGTAGTATAGGACGGCTAGGCTGTCCACTTGTGGATGAGGTTGCTGATGTAATAGTTTTTAAGTAGACCGTTTCAGGTCAAGATTGATGATTATGCTAGAATCATAGGCTTTTAGAGCCGACTTTGATTTGAGGAAAAATCGTAGGGATTAATTGACGTAATTTCCTAACTTGCCTAAGAGGTTTAAATGTCCGGATGACGTTAGTGGACCGGAGAGATTTGGAGGAGTAGGAGTCGAGGCGTAGAATGCCGACTAAGTCATGCACAAAGTTTGATTTTGAAAATAAGATTGCATTAACAAATTCTTGTGTTTCAAATCATTTTATGGATGGTGTTTTGGAATTTTGAGAAATGTTCAGCACACACACAAGATTTTGAAATATGGTTTTGGAAGTGTATGAAATCGTTTTATCACGGGAGTGCAAACTTTGTTAGAATTTGTCTCATTTCGTTATTTTTTTTCAACGGTTCTTCCGGGTAAGATGATATCCGTGTTTTGTGGTGTTTAAAATGTCGGGCAAGTGGCTACGGCTTGTGACTTTAACATTGGAACTCCTCCACATATGTTAGAGTTGAGGCGGAAAGTTACATTCCACGATGTCTGTATAAAGCTTTTCGAATGATTTCGTTAAATTAAGTTTTGTTTTACGGCGTGTTGAGTCGTGTGAGTTTAATTTCACGAGGTGCATATCTTATTTGTTTATGTGACATTTTGGGGAAATCTTGGAAATCAATTTAAAGAACCCCACCTTTTGAGATTTTATGAGGTTTTAGTCGATATTTTCAAATGATGGAAACGGATTGGTTTTTATCCTTAAGTTTGAAACTTACACGAGACGGTTGTGTTTTGTTAAAAATATATTTGTAATTCGTTTCATCGTTTTGTATGACTAGCCGACGCGCGAAAAATTTGTCGGTAAACCCTGTGCCACGACATCTTATGTTTAAAAAGAGAAATTTTGGGGTCAAACGTCATGGAACTGACTTTGAAATCATGTGCACACTTTTGTCGCACCCGGTGTAAGGTCGAGCGGTTACTTTAAATACATGTCATGGGTCAATTCATACTAGAACCGTGACGGTTCATTTTCAAAGAAATTATTTATTTCGCTTTACGTTTGTGAGTAAACTAAGCCGCAATGAAATGATTTTCAACATGATTTTCATATGTGGGACGAGCGTGTCCATTTTTGCGTAACTACCGACCTGGTAATAGTGGTTTTATTTCTTACGGTCTTTTTGAAATGAAAAAAAAATCTTGACGTTGAAAACATTTTGTAAATGATTTTGTAAACCATTTGGGAAATGCGTTTTTTTTAAGTGTTATGTGTCATTTTGAGAATTTTAAGGGTGTGAGTCCTTTTGGAAAACTCTTTTGTTTAACCCGTGTTGAGTTTGGGACTAATGTTGATTTTAGAGTATTGCTTGCTTAGACTTTATTTAAACGCGTTTTTGACCGACTTATGGGTCTAGCAAGCGTGGAGCATTTTGCTCGGTTTTGACTTGGAGTTAGTCATGGGCTAATTGCCCGGTTTTAATGACTCGAGGTGGAGTCTTGTTGATGAATTGTTTTGTCGCACCGTTTGACATTCATTACACGTCGAGTATTTACACGTTTGGGTGAGGGAGACAATCCGAGATAGGCACTTGTGGGTAGGATGTTTTACTTTGGATCCTTAGGCACGTTAGTCAGTCGCTGGTAGTGGTCGGTTGGGTATCTCGGGGTGAGGCCCCGGTGTTCAGGTGTTATAGCCTAGGCTTTCTAGTAGGTGCTAGGAGGATATAGTTGTGGGCACTTACCTGGGAGGTAATTCCGATGTGAGGGGCCCTGAGGCGTTACCTGATAGGTAGGCGTCAGGGTGTATCCTCGGTTCAGATAAATTAGCTTTGTAGAGCGAGTGTGGGGGATACGTCGACGGTGGGAGGTTGGGTATTCCACGCGTGTTGGTAATGTAGGCCGGGTAGTATCGGTTAAGGGAATGACCTACGTGTGTGTTAGTTGACTTGATTGTGGGGGATATCTAATTGTGTTAGTGTCTAGGATAATACCACGCTTATGTGATTTATTATAATCGGTTGGACCGATGTTCGGCGGGTGGCCGATGTTTGTTATCGTAATCGGTTGGACCGATGTTCGGCGGGTGGCCGATGTTTGTTATCGTAATCGGTTGGACCGATGTTCGGCGGGTGGCCGATGTTTGTTATCGTAATCGGTTGGACCGATGTTCGGCGGGTGGCCGATGTTTGTTATCGTAATCGGTTGGACCGATGTTCGGCGGGTGGCCGATGTTTGTTATTGTAATCGGTTGGACCGATGTTCGGCAGGGGGTCGATGTTTTGTTAATATAAGTTATTGAAAATCTTTGGAGTCTATTAGAATTCGTAGAAGTTAATCGGCAGTTAATGGTAGAAATGATCGGATTCGAGTATCCTGTAGGGTATATTGGTGAGCATCTTTAGAATGGTTAGAGCTTGGAAAATTTAATCGGGAGGTATGAATCATCTAAGGTTAGGAGACAACCGAAGTCGTTTAACTAAGAATGATCCCGATTGTTGGAGTGTTCTTCCAAACGCGTTATCAGTGTTCTTGAAGGAGTGTTGTTAGTAAGGAAGTATTCGGGAGATTTTTAGACGGTGTGAGAAATTAGGTTCCAGTTAGTGAAAGTCCAGTGGCAACTCAGAGAGGGTTCTGAGTGGACTTGGGAACCTGAGGTTGAGATGTGGGAGAACTATCTTTAGCTATGCATGGGCATAGACTTCGAGGACGAAGTCTAATCCAAGTGGGGGAGAGTTGTAAAGCCCGTATCCCGGTATGTAATCTCTTTTTATAAATCCTTTGGTTTTAATTTTATTTAATGTGGTTTCCGTTAACGGGGTTAGACGAATCGGACCTAATCGTTAAAAATGTCGGAATTTTGGGTTAGTTGCGAGAAGGGTTAAGTGGAGGGACTAGAAGTGTCAAAGGGTCAAAACATGCATAGATTTTCGGCCCATGTATTTCATAAACCGAAAACCCATTTGTTTTGTTGGTGTGAGTTGTGGTGTGTTGGACAAACAAGAAAGAAAAAAAAACAAAAGGAACAACCCTACGGCTCATTTGGTTTTGGGTTTTGTTGTGTTGGTGACGTGTTGGACAAACAAGAAAGAAAAACAAAGAACAACCCTACGGCCATCCCTTTTTCCCCCTCCCCCTTTGTGGTTGTCGCCGGCCGGAGGAAGAGAAGAGAGAGGGAGAAACCGAGAAGGTTAGAGAGAGAATCGACGGCGAGAAAGAGAGGAGTCGGGAGAGAGATCGCCGGAGGTGAAAGACGCCGGAGGAGGAGGCGCCGCTGCTGCAGTCTCCGGAAACCACTGCCGCCACCGTTATTCGTCGAGAGGTAAGCGTTAAGATCGCGATTCTCTTTCTTGTTTTAGTCGCCGGCGAAGTAGCCGCCGCCGCTGCCGCCGCACGCGGCCTTGGCCGCTGCAGGCGGTAGCCGCCGTGGACCACCTTGAGGGGTGGTGGCGTAGGATGGTCGTGGTGGTGTGTGTAGTTGTGTGTGTGCGTTTATGGCGATCGAGAGAGAGGAGGAAAGGTGGTGCGAGAGGGTGGTGTGGGCGGTGTGTGTGTGTAATCATCGCCGGAGAGCCGCCGCCGGTCGCCACCGGCGACCACCACTGCCGGAGATGGCAGTGGGTGGCGCGTGGTCGTGACCAGACCATAGTCACTGTAGAGCCCTTAAACCGTGACTTAATCGATTAAGCCGAATCGTTCAAACCGTTTCTTTTAAATCGTCATTTTATGTAAATTCTAAGTGTGCTGTCCAGTTTTCGTTTGATCATAACTTTTTCGTCGTAACTCCGTTTGAGCCGAAACTGGTGCCCACGGTTCAAGTTCGGGGTCGGGCACGTTTTCCGTGTTTTAGCGGAAAACTGGTTCGGTCTCTAGCTGGGCGAAAAAGTGGTCGCAAGTTCAGTGATTCGTCATTTCATGTGAAAAATTCTGGAATCTGCCATTGCCTTGTGAAAGCCATAACTTTTTGCTCGTAACTCGTATCTGGGTGAAATCAGTGCCAAACGTTCCCTTTCTGAGTCTAGCAACTTTTCTGTGTTTTGTGAAAAATCCAGTTCGGAACGTAGCATAGGTAAAATCGTCGTTTTGTACTGTAAGGTGCTGTTTTTCGCTGTTCCGCGAACTGTTTTTGTAAAATCCATAGTAAATTGTAGAAAAATCGTTAGGAGGCGTATAATATGTCCTTGGAACCCTAACTCAGAGCACTTTCTGGCCATGTAATAATATTGAGAATTTGCTGGGATTAAAGGGGTCGAAACAGGTCCCGAACAGACCTGTTTGGTTAGACCGGAAGGTAGTTTTAGTGACGGTTTAAGCGTGCGTCGTGTATTAGGGTCCGGGTCTCGTATTGATACGTTTTAACGTGCGTTTAGGTGCTGGGAAGTGACCGTAATTGGGAAGTTTGAAATTGTATTGTTGAGCTAGGCGCGCATTCGAGGTGAGTTCTCTCACTATAACTAATGTCGGTTATTTTTACATTACGTTGTGTATGTATGTGGTAGTTCTATTTGCTTTTGATGCGGGGTTAAATGCTATTCGGACCTTTATCGTTGTGACTACGCGGGTGGCGTAGGAGTTCGGCGGGGCCGAGGGTCACATACGCGGGTGGCGTAGTAATTCGGTGGGACCGAAGGTTGTATACGCGGGTGGCGTATGAACCCGGGGGTGCCGGGTTGCGTTTGCACGATGGTCGTGTGGTCGGTGGGACCGACGTATGCCTATTAGGTGGGTGGGTGTGGATATACATGTTTATGATTTGTTCGTAGACTTGTATGCTGTTTATGTGCAATTATCTGTTTATGGTGGTGTGGAAATAACTGTGTTACTTATGGTGTTGAATTCACTAAGCTTCGTGCTTACCCTTTCCCAATAGATTGTGGTTTCAGGTACGGGCGGCTCCAAGGCGTGACGAGTACACACTGGCGCGCGAGGAGAGCTGGTTGCTTTATGGTTTTTAATAATTAAACGTTTAATTCCGCTGGTCTTTGTTATGAAGATATTAATTATGAGTTTGCAAACGAAACGTTGGGATCATTTAATGAGTTGTTATAAATGAAATGTTTATTTAAAAATTTAAATTTGCTTGTAATTTTTGGGACGTTACAATTTGTGTTCAAGAGGAAAGGTGAACCGTGGTAGAGTCAGTAGTGGATTATAGTATCGGTTGTATGAGGGCTTGCACCCTGGTTCGGTAACCGGAAGTACATTTGTCAAGGGACGGTTGTGACCGGAGGAAGGACTTGAAGCCTTCAAGGTGATGGTTTTAGCAACTCGTTATGAGTAGTGTGGTGAGGAAGAATGAAATGTCTATGGCGTAGGAATATGAGTTTCGAGGTGAGCTTGTAATGTTGTCGTTACATGAGTAGGTGTCGAAAGGAGGGAGACAGATCATGAAGGTGATTATGATATGTGGAAGGATTAGGCTCCGTAAGGAACTCATGTTAAAGGATAGGTTAAGGAAGTAGTTAAGAGTTATCTTTTGTTGTTGAAGTCGGCAACGGTGTATGTTGGCCGAGGCCGAAGACTCAAACCAGATGAGTGTAAGTTGATAGAATATCTTGTAGAGGTGTTAAATTAGTAAGAGACTGTTGTTGTTGAATAGGCGTTCTATTTACGAGGTGAGGAGGGTCCGTAGAAGGACAAGGTGTGTAACACAAGCGGAGTGAGTGTAGACTATACCAGTCAGTAAGAAAATGTGTCGTGTCTAAGAAAGGACTCGGATCATAAAGAGCTAGCTAGGATGTTTGTGTTTGAGCTAAGTATGAACTCGTGAGTCATAGTTCAAAAAGTTAGGAGAGAACTAAGTAGCAAGACAGACTCGATTGTAGTATACGGGAGAATATGAAGGAAAGGGTGAATTGTGTACGAATGACCATGAGAGACTTGGTCGGTAGTGTGATGATAGGAGTGGTGGATGTACGAACGAATAGTAGCTTCAATTGCCAAGATATATGTGTCAGTCGGTGATGTAGTAAGGCGATGTTAGAAAGATGAATGATTAGAAGGAAGTCCTTTTGGGATTTCGGGTAGAGTGTACGTTTTGCAATCCCAGTTGTTGAAGTACGGGGTTTGTAAGTTGGTGCTTATTTTGACTGTTATCGGAATGGAATGTCGGGGCAGAATTGGGTGATTGCCCAGCTGTGAGACCAAGCTTTGTGGTTATGTATGATGTTAAGTATATTCTTGAAGGCAGAGTAAGTTTAAAGAAGATGATGAATAGATTAGTCAAGTTGTAGTATAGTAGATGAGAAATCGTTAAAGAATGAAAATTGTTCCTTATGCGTGAGGGAATTATCCTAGAAGGAAATAGTTGGAAATTTTGGTTATGTTTAAGGAATGACATGATGATGATTGTGGGTCGGAGTGGTAGTATGATCATTAGTTGATTTGAAATGTCATGATAGAGGTTTAAGCCTTTGGTTGGTTGATTAAAATTTTATAGATTTGTTATGTAATGACGTTCATTTGTTATTACAGGATGTGTTACAATTCTTGGGGAAGTGTTATTGAGATTAACACACTGATTGTTAAAGAATTATTTAAGGTAAATCTAAGTAAGAAAGTCGGGATGACGGTATATATATATCTGTCTGATTTTATGATCATGGTGGTTAATCGAAAGAATTGTGGAACCCGAGTTTCGGGGTGTTCCTGAGTTAATAGATCCGTTTGTAATAGGGAATCCAAGGGGGTGGATTATTAGAGTGAATAGGGGACGTTACTAAGAAACACACTTTGGGGTCATTGGAAGTTTAAAGAGGATGAGGGTTGTGTTAGTCAAAATGTGGTGGGATAGATGTGAAATCCTTAAAGAATGTGAATTGTTGCTTATGTGTGAAAGAAATGTCTGAGAAGGTAAAAGTTGGAGATTAAAGAATGTGTAGTGACGTCGAACACTGGTCTTGTTTCAAGACGGCTTGGTTGAATGCCTTAAGATAAGATCTTGGTGCAACTGTTTGGTTATGTGAGTAATGAGAAAGCGATACCAGCATAAGGAAAGGTCGGGAGAGAGGGGCAAGTAATGTTCGGTGGGCAATGCTCCACGCTAACGTGGGGAGGTGAGGATAGCTTGTCGGAATAAGTGAGTAAACTGGAAGTAGTAAACTTGACAGTAATGCCGAAAGGTGAAGGGTTGTGCAGATGGTTATTGATAAGTGTACGAACCGTTAGAAAGAATATTGAGGAAGGGAATTGTGTATGATTTTGTGCAGGAAGGGAGTGGATAAGACAGTTGAATGGGTTAAGTTAGTGACTTTGTGAGAAATGTTTAAACGATTTGGTCGTACAGTGTTTAAGCTAGTGAGATTAGTATGGCGTGACCATGGTTACTCCTCCCAATGGAGTGAGGATAACCGGAGTTATGTTTCTTATGACTGAACGAACGTGGCAATCAGCGAGGAATTGATGTGTTTCAGGATAAGTTTAATTTGAGTAAGTGAACACTTCAACGATGGGTTTGGAGGTTCCTACTCTTAGTTACGTATAAGGATGGGGTGGCGAAGTAGTGAGAATGTGAGAGAAGTTTGACAAACTGTGGTCTAGGTAGTCCGAGAGAAGGGAAATGTTATTTGCATAGATGTTTGATGAAGGAACTCCGGGTTGTGAGTTGTCGGGATGTACAGGATTGGCATTGTGCCAAGCTGTCAAGTGTGTGATTGGTTCTTAGTAAATGAATCTCGTGTTGTAACGGGGGATTCTGCCAAGTTCCTCCTTATAGGAAGTAAATGTGCATGAGAAGTCGTACTTAATCTTCTATCGTTAAGACCGAGCGATTAGTGACAGTAGCTTACGAGTCAGAGGACCGTAAGAAATGAAGGGAGTCCACCCAATGCTCCATGTTTCGAATTTATCGAGTGGTTGACTAGGTCAGGAGTGGCATTACCTTGGGGAGGCGTCAGTTTTGGGTGAAAGATAGATACCCGCACCTTTTCCAATAAGGAATTCCAGGGACGGAATTCTTTTAAGGGGGAGTGTTGTAACAACCCAGATTCTTGCAAGTGAAAGTTTAGTGTCAATTGTGAAAAGAATGAAAGTTAGATAAGGGATTTGCTTGCAAATGGGGAAAGTTATTTAAAGGCCCAGAATTCTAGGTTTTTGGGTACTGTTCCTTTTTCATCTTGTTGGCGGCTGAGGAGTAAACAAGGGAATCGGTGAAAGGGAAAGCTTGGGCATCGATCTCTTGCTGGAGAAACTCTGCATTGGTGAGTAATCCCTTCATTCCTCTGTTAATTTCTTGCTCAATGTTTAGCTAAGATAAGTTATTTCTTTCTATTCGGAATTTTAGTTTCAAGTGGGAGATTGTTTAAGGGCACCGAGTTTGGGTTTTGTTTTAAGAATAGGTTTAAAATCAATGACTTGGGTTGTCGGGGTAAAGAAGTGAATCAGATTCTTCTAGTTGTTCTTCTTCTTCAATGGATTTTATGTTAAGAGCATTTTGATGGTTTTAAAAGTCATTAATCGGTTGCTAAATAGATGAAAGTAGAACTCATTTAAGGTTTTCGGTTTTAATAAGAGTAAAGAAAACGTATGGATGCTAATCGATGCATCTAAGATGAGTACCGAGATTTCTTGTGCTGAGTTTTGGGTTTTCATCGAGGTGGTGAAGAAGATGGTTTTCAGGTCTGGCGCAAAACCCGTTTTGGCGCATTACAGGAGGTAGCGCAAAGTCTAGATTGCGCTAGCCTTGGTGGCGCAAAATTCAATATTGCACCAGTCTCTGTGGCGCAAAGCCCACTTTGCGCTAGGCACTGGTGGCGCAAAGCTTAGGCTGGCGCAAACCTATTCCGGCGTAAACCGTTTGACGTTGGGTCGAGAGGGTGTTTGGGCCGAGCTTGTTCTAGTTCTTGAGGGTCCAATGAGATGATTAAGAGTTCTAACCATGTTAGGATCGAGTTGAGAGAAGACAGTTTAGATTTGAGGGTAGTAAATCTAATTAAATTTATAAATTAATTATTAGGTGAACGGTCGGTGCAAGACTACAAGTTAAGGAAAGAATTTGCTATCAGGTGAGTTCCCTAAACCCTTTTACAACACAAAGTGATAAATGTTTTAACGAATTATGGTTTTACCGAGCATGAAATGTTATGAACTGATTGCATGATTTTCACGAACGTATCTGTTTTATTAAATGAAATGTTTGGCATGAAGAAATGAAAGACATGACGTATGAATATTTTAACTTACATGTTTTCATGAACGTACTTGTATGCTATGTGGTGTCGGTCTGCACTGTGGGGTCAAAGAGAGGTCCTCGGGATCTGAGGATCCCTTGGATATGTATGACAGGCCGGTAGGTTGGAATTTGTTTCCCTCCTATCCGGTAGAGGGGAGTCCGAGTGGGCTCCAAGGAGGGCGAGAAGGGAACCTAATGGAACCCTGATCGCGGAATGTTTATGTGATCCACACACAGTGCAGTACCATGAATGATGATGCATTATAGTTTATTGATAAATGTTTTCCAACTGTTTTACATGTTGTTTTCGGAGGGAATTCACTAGACCTTTCGGTCTAACCCTCGCTTTCAAAACTAAACCATTTTCAGGTAAGCGCACAATCGGTTCTTCTAGTAAGAACTAGGAAAGACGACAATAAAGACTTGGAGATTAGAGCAACTCCAGATTTTGCTTATGATGCCTATAGTTAGTACTCGGCTGTGGATTTAGAGACTTCCGATGTCATTGTTTGCTTAGTATGTTTTTGTAATGACGTAAAGACAAGATTAATTATGTAATTCAAATGCTTATTTTATGATATTGCGTGTTTAAGAATTTGGGACGTTACAGTCTTAATCTTCGAATCAAGAGAATTTGAAAAGGTATCAAATGATGAACATGAAGATGAAGATGAAGAATGTCTGTCGCCACCACCACCACTGCTAATATCCCTAAAACTATCCCAACTCCATGAACTCAACTTAACTGGTGATGTCTCCTTACACATGATCTTCCTCAATGGCATCATCATCATCATCATCTTCCATTTACTTTTACTAATCACACTTTCGGGTGAAGAATAATATGAAGAGTGCATGCTTACGTAAGGTCCATCAAACACGTTTGTTGGTGACGATATGATACCTACTTTGGCGTAATTGGTGAACATTTTAGGAGGAGGATGTAAAGATCTGAAAGATTTGGATTTTTGTGGTGGGGGGTCATGGTCATTAGCAGTGGTGGATCTTGGTTTTCCAGGTGCCTCCTCCCATTGGAATGGGACTGTGGCTACGGTGTGTGGTGGCAGAGTACAGCCACCCTCCAGCTCAGGTTTATTAAACCGTTGCGAAAACAATAATAGCTTAGGTGATGCAAAGTGTGGTTGTTTTGGTTCCTCTTCATACCCCATCTCTATACACTTAAACGGAGTGGAGTGGCTGATCTATATGTGTAAGTGTTTATATATATCTATACTGTAACACCCTAAAATTCAGGGCCAATTTAAACCTCAAAATACACGTGTTATGATCATCAAAATATCAGACTTTTATAAACCAAAGGATCAAAAGTATGTTTCTATATACATAAGATTGTGTAACTTAAATAATCTGATCAATCTAATTATACATCACAATAAGATCAACTAGATTATCTAAGGCTTGTCCCAAAAGTCATCAAAATATCCTGATCCTTTGATATCGCCAAGTCTGATTGTTCTTCAACTGTCATCTCACGTCCCCACTATTTCCCAGAGCCTGTTCCTGGTAAGACAATTTAATTTGAAACATTAGGCTTTCGCCTAGTGAGATTATCCAAATCAAATTAAAATTAATCAACAAAATATTAACAGATATATCAAACTTGTTATCAACCATTGGAATCCACCTATTCCCTTACTTATGACTAATTCATCTAGTCATCTTATTATCAACGAGAATTACTATAAATCCCACCGGACTTATAAATAACTCTAACTCCCAGAAATTACAGTTTCCAAACCTGCATCTTTCTGATTTAAATTCAAATACTCCACAATAAAGATATCTCATCTTTCGTTTGAAATGGGAATTACAACTCCAAGTCTGCCATTCCTCATTTCGTTTCCTCCCCATCTTGAATCACTGGTCTCAAATGAGATTTCCTTCTTATCGCGATCAACAACCACCAGAGACCCTCACAGATGATTCAAGATTCACTCCAACAACTAGAAATACATCCTAACGGTCCCCAGCTAGTAAACGGTTCTCATTATACCGTACTATATGCCCACTAGACCAGATGTAGATTTCTAGCCAACGCCACACAATAAATGTGTATGATCACTCATTCTATTGTATACTAAAGCTATACAATTCAACATATATTCTATATCTCTATGTACAGGATATTAAATTCAACGATTATCCCCACTTTGTCATTTAGCATCGGGGATCAATATTTCAACAATTAACTATGGCTCCGGACTTATAATTAAGTCATTACAAGTCAATATATCATGGTTTTTACATCAACAACTGAGTTATAAGCATATAACAATTAGCATATTCATATCAGATTGCATGTCACATAACAGCCTCAAAATGCTACTGGAAGTCAAAAACTTTTCGCAAGCTACTGTAGCGAAAACCACACTTTTCGCAAGCCAAGGCTGCGAAAACCTCTACTTTTCGCAACCCACGGTTGCGAAAACCCCACTTCTCGCAACCCTCTATTGCGACAACTTCACTTTTCGCAACCAACTGTTGCGAAAAGTTCTACTTTGCGCAATCCTCTATTACGAAAAGTTACTGTTCATCGTCACTTCCATTTTTGATTCAGTTCTCTACTGTTCATTAAGCTTACCATTTCTTAGTCCAATCATACCAGTGTTATTAAATGCAAGTATAGTATATCTATAACACTTTTAATTGCTTAATTTTAACAAGAATGAATAACTCACCTGGGTAAACTTGAACACAGTAAACTTCCAGTCCAAATGGCTTAATCAACAGCTTAATCCCAATCTGAACACAATACTATAACTTAAATTCATGGAGATGAATGATTATAACTCAGAAAGTAAGTTCTTACCACAGTAATCACCAAAATGCTTTCTCTTCTTTTCTTCTTTTTCTTCCTCTCGTCTACTTCTCTCGCTATTTTTCTGTTTCTTTCTATCCCTTTTCTTTTTTTTAGACAATTAAACAAAGGAAATCTGTATTTTCTAATACTGATTCCTCCTAATGTGACACCTCACATTTAAAACATGAGTCATTACCCATTTTCCAATTTATACCCCAAACTTCCAATTAATGACAAATCACCCCTCCAAGTTAACTTTCTCAACTAAATTGTACCAAATACAATTTATCTCTTATTAATTTACAATGGAAATTTCGGGATGTTACAATACTCCCCAACTTAAAAGGATTTCGTCCCCGAAATCAAACTAAGCAAACAATTGAGGGTATTGTTTCTTCATTTCTTCCTCCGACTCTAAAGTCACGTTACTGCCCCGATGATGTTTCCATTGTACTTTCAACATAGGCACCTCTTTGCCGTTTCTTAACTTCCGAACCGATCTTTCTAGAATCGCTTCCGGTTCTTCAACACATTGACTCTTCTCGTCCACCTTGACATCAGTTATCGGAATCACATCTTGTTCTTCGGCTAAACACCTCCGAAGATAACATACATGAAACACATTGTGAATTCCTTCCAATTCAGGCGGAAGATCTAGTTGATAAGCTTGTTGACCAACTCTTTTAGTGATGACAAAAGGTCCTAGAAAACGAGGACTTAACTTTCCACGCTTTCCAAAACGAATTACACCTTTCCACGGAGATACTTTTAGCATAACGCGCTCCCCAACTTGGAATTCTACTGGTCTTCTTTTTAAATCAGCATAGCTCTTTTGTCTGTCCTGAGCCGCTTTCATGTGTTGTCGGATTTCTTTTATTTTATCAGACGTTTGTTGCACCATTTCTGGTCCAGCAAACTGTTTCTCTCCAGCTTCTAGCCAACACACTGGAGTTCTACACTTTCTACCATACAAGGCTTCGAATGGGGCTCTTCCGATACTAGAATGATAACTATTGTTATACGCAAATTCCACTAATGGCAAGTGCGTATCCCAGTTACCTCCAAAATCTAGTATACATGCTCTAAGCATATCTTCTAATGTCTGAATAGTTCTTTCACTTTGACCGTCGGTTTGCGGATGATACGCGGTACTTAAATTCAATTTCGTACCCAACTCCTCTTGGAGTGACCGCCAAAATCTTGACGTAAACCGACTATCACGATCTGAAACAATAGACACTGGAATACCATGTCTTGACACCACTTCGTCAATATACAATTTTGCTAACTTTTCTATCGGTGAAGCTTCTTTCATTGCCAAGAAATGAGCACTCTTTGTCAACCTGTCAACGATTACCCATATTGTGTCGTTACCCCTTTGCGTCTTAGGTAACTTCGTCACGAAATCCATGGTAATCTTGTCCCATTTCCATTCCGGAATTTCCAAAGATTAAAAACTTCCGTATGGCTTTTGATGTTCAGCTTTAACTAAAGAACAGGTTCCACACGTTTCTACACATCGAGCCACGTCTAACTTCATGGTTGGCCACCAATAATGTAGTTTCAGGTCTCTATACATTTTTGTACTTCCGGGGTGAATGGAATACTTAGATTTGTGAGCATCTTCCAGAATTAACTCTCTATTCCCACCTAATCTTGGTACCCAAACACGACCTCGAAACAACTTTACCCCACGGCTATCTTCCGTCAATTGAAATCGTTGCTTGACCATAACCTCATCTTTTAAGTTTTCTTCCAAAAAAGCGTCCATCTGAGCAGCCTTTATTCTTTCAATCAAACTTGACATCACATCAATTCGAGCATTTGTTGACTTCAGACAGCCACTATACTCCTTTCTACTTAAAGCGTCGGCCACTACATTTGCTTTACCAGGATGGTAATGCAATTCACAATCGTAGTCTTTAAGTAGTTCCAACCACCTTCTCTGTCTCATATTTAATTCTTTCTGATCAAAGACATGCTTTAAACTCTTATGATCAGTATAAAGAGTACACTTCGTACCGTACAGATAATGACGCCATAGCTTCAAAGCAAAAACCACCGCTGCTAACTCCAAATCATGGGTAGGATAATTCTTCTCATGCTCTTTCAATTGCCTTGATGCATAAGCAATCACCTTGCCTCTTTGCATCAACACACATCCTAGTCCCATTTTTGAAGCATCACTATACACTACAAAATCATCTGTACCTTCAGGCAGTGCTAAAATAGGAGCTTCACACAACTTTTGTCTTAGAGTCTTGAAAGCTGATTCTTGCTTTTCAGTCCAATCAAACTTTACATTCTTACGAGTTAGCACAGTCAAAGCAGAAGCAATCTTTGAGAAATCTTGAATAAACCTCCGATAATACCCGGCCAAACCCAAGAAACTTCTGATTTCGGATGCATTCTTTGGAGTTTCCCAATTCATCATTGCTTCTATTTTGGCTGGATCCACCTTCACACCTTCAGCTGAAATCACATGACCCAGAAATTGTACTTCTTTTAGCCAAAATTCACATTTCGAGAACTTTGCATACAACTTCTCTTTTCTTAATACTTCCAAAACTTCCTGAAGATGACACACGTGATCACTTTCATTCTTTGAATAGACTAGTATGTCATCAATGAACACAATGACAAACTTGTCTAGAAATGACCGACACACTCTGTTCATCAGATCCATGAATATTGCTGGAGCGTTGGTCAAACCAAATGGCATCACAAGAAATTCATAATGTCCACATCTCGTTCTGAAAGCAGTCTTTGGAACATCTTCATCCCTTACTCGTATTTGATGATACCCCGACCTCAGATCAATCTTAGAAAAACATCCTGCACCTTGCAATTGATCAAACAAGTCATCAATTCGTGGCAACGGATACTTGTTCTTGATTGTCACCTTATTCAATTCTCGGTAATCTATACACATTCTCATACTTCCATCCTTCTTCTTAACAAACAGTACCAGAGCTCCCCAAGGTGAAGAACTCGGTCTGATATAACCTTTGTCTAATAACTCCTGCAATTGTGACATCATTTCTTTCATTTCTGCTGGTGCTAAACGATATGGTGCACGAGCTATTGGTGCTGCTCCAGGAATTAGATCAATACGGAACTCTACTTGCCTTTCCAAAGGTAAACCTGGAAGATCATCCGGGAATACATCTGGAAAATCACGTACCACTTTAATGTTTTGTATCTGCTTCTTTTCTGATTTAGCGTCCAGAACATATGCCAAATATGACAAACATCCTTTTGCTAAACACTTACGTGCCTTTATAACTGAAATCAACTGTATATCTCCCTTCTGCTTCTCCCCATAAATTATTACATCATCTTGATCAACCATCGGAATTCGGATCAACTTCTTAGCACACATTATTTCGGCTTGGTTATCAGACAACCAATCCATTCCCAAAATAACATCAAATCCTCCAATTTCCATTAACAACATGCTAACTGGAAATTTTGTATCCTCTACCTGAATCATACAACCATCTATTCTTTCACCAACCAAAGCTAGACCCCCATTAGCTATTTCTACTACTAAGGCATCTACTAGAGTAGTGACAGGCATAGCTAATTTTCCATAGAACACTTTGGATACAAACGAATAATTTGCACCACAATCAAATAACACACGAGCAGGTATAGAGTTTATAAGGAATGTACCAGAGACAACATCCTTGGATCCCTTCGCTTCTTCAACTGTCATATTAAACGCTCGTCCTGTTGGCTTTGGTATAACTGCTTTCTTTCCCTGCTCCCCTTCCTTTTTCAACTTTGGACAATCCCTTCGAATATGCCCCGGCTGTTTACACTCAAAACACACTGCACCCGGTAGTAAACAATTAGATGCAAAGTGCCCCGTCTTTCCACATTTATAACACTCTGGCCCGCTTGTTCGACATGGCCCAAAATGCTTATTCTTACACTTCGAACACCAGTTGGGTTCCCTTCGTGAATCTGAACGTATATTTTTACCAAACAGCCTGAGTTTCTGAGAAGAATCAGAGCGACCTTCCCACTTTCTTTTATCTCCAACCTGAGCTTTCTCTTCCCTATCTCTAGCATACATCTCCTCTATCAACTTAGCCTCTTCAATCATTTCCCTGAGCGTCACAGCTTTTGAATTCCGCACTCGGGACATCATTTCAGCCGGCAACCCTTTCAGATAGGCTTTAACTTTATCCTTCTCAGCAGGAGCCACGTGTCCTACCAAGTTCAGTTTTTCCATAAATAACTCCGTATATCTTCTCACTGACATGTTACCCTTTTTGAGATTTCTAAACCGTTCTTCTATCCGATCCATCTCATGTTCATTACAATATTCTTTCAGTATCTTCTCTTTAAAGGTTCCCCAAGTCATAGCATCTAACACAATTGTCATTACTGAAGCTGTCAAAACATTCCACCAGTTCAAAGCATTACCTCTTAACATCTGAGAAGCAAATCTGACTTTTGATCCTTCCTAACATTCACAGGCTCGGAAAGCTTGCTCTATCTCCCGCAGCCAATTCATACACGCAACTGGACTGTCTTCTCCTTTAAATTCAGGCGGCCTGCAGCTTAGAAATGTTTTGTAAGAACAATTTTTGTCTACCCTTCGTTCCGCCTCTAACCTTGGATTACCTATCGGGTTTATCACCCCAGTATTAATCACTGGACGTCTCGGTTCTATATTTCTGTCATTGAATAGCTTTGTAAACATTTCGGTTTGTCTTTCCATGGAGGCGTTCATCAAATCAGCTTGTCTTTCTACCGAAGCATTCATCATTCTTGACATGTTCTCCATTATTCTTGCCTCCATATTAGAATCTGTTGTCTGACTAACATTGCTAGTACCTACCCTCGGAGCTGAAGTATGCATACCTCCCAAAGAAAGAAAATCTCTTGGTGCATTATGCATATTACTCACTTCTGCCTCTTCGGTTCCAACTCTTTCTCTAGGTGGCGTATTCACCATTGCTCTGATCAAACACAAATAACCATAAAAATGGTTAAACAGAATTCTAACATACTAAACGTACTTTATCACTAATTAGCCCTTGCAACAATTGAGTAACAAGCATGCTTATGTAACAATATATCCATAATGACAGTAGCTAATTGAAATTGCAAACATATCATACATGAGAATTCTCGTCCTCATCGTTACAATACTAAATTAGTGTATTTCCGTCCACCCTAAGACTACCTCATCTTAGCAATTCTACCCATCTCTCGTAGATCATAACTTAATTTCATCACAGCTTAAGTCTAGGCATATCAAATTCATACCTAGTTCGCTTAAACTAAAGCTCTGATACCATACTGTAACACCCTAAAATTCAGGGCCAATTTAAACCTCAAAATACACGTGTTATGATCATCAAAATATCATACTTTTATAAACCAAAGGATCAAAAGTATGTTTCTATATACATAAGATTATCTAACTTAAATAATCTGATCAATCTAATTATACATCACAATAAGATCAACTAGATTATCTAAGGCTTGTCCCAAAAGTCATCAAAATATCCTGATCCTTTGATATCGCCAAGTCTGATTGTTCTTCAACTGTCATCTCACTTCCCCACTATTTCCCAGAGCCTGTTCCTGGTAAGACAATTTAATTTGAAACATTAGGCTTTCGCCTAGTGAGATTATCCAAATCAAATTAAAATTAATCAACAAAATATTAACAGATATATCAAACCTGTTATCAACCATTGGAATCCACCTATTCCCTTACTTATGACTAATTCATCTAGTCATCTTATTATCAACGAGAATTACTATAAATCCCACCGGACTTATAAATAACTCTAACTCCCAGAAATTACAGTTTCCAAACCTGCATCTTTCTGATTTAAATTCAAATACTCCACAATAAAGATATCTCATCTTTCGTTTGAAATGGGAATTACAACTCCAAGTCTGCCATTCCTCATTTCGTTTCCTCCCCATCTTGAATCACTGGTCTCAAATGAGATTTCCTTCTTATCGCGATCAACAACCACCAGAGACCCTCACAGATGATTCAAGATTCACTCCAACAACTAGAAATACATCCTAACGGTCCCCAGCTAGTAAACGGTTCTCATTATACCGTACTATATGCCCACTAGACCAGATGTAGATTTCTAGCCAACGCCACACAATAAATGTGTATGATCACTCATTCTATTGTATACTAAAGCTATACAATTCAACATATATTCTATATCTCTATGTACAGGATATTAAATTCAACGATTATCCCCACTTTGTCATTTAGCATCGGGGATCAATACTTCAACAATTAACTATGGCTCCGGACTTATAATTAAGTCATTACAATTCAATATATCATGGTTTTTACATCAACAACTGAGTTATAAGCATATAACAATTAGCATATTCATATCAGATTGCATGTCACATAACAGCCTCAAAATGCTACTGGAAGTCAAAAACTTTTCGCAAGCTACTGTAGCGAAAACCACACTTTTCGCAAGCCAAGGCTGCGAAAACCTCTACTTTTCGCAACCCACAGTTGCGAAAACCCCACTTCTCGCAACCCTCTATTGCGACAACTTCACTTTTCGCAACCAACTGTTGCGAAAAGTTCTACTTTGCGCAATCCTCTATTACGAAAAGTTACTGTTCATCGTCACTTCCATTTTTGATTCAGTTCTCTACTGTTCATTAAGCTTACCATTTCTTAGTCCAATCATACCAGTGTTATTAAATGCAAGTATAGTATATCTATAACACTTTTAATTGCTTAATTTTAACAAGAATGAATAACTCACCTGGGTAAACTTGAACACAATAAACTTCCAGTCCAAATGGCTTAATCAACAGCTTAATCCCAATCTGAACACAATACTATAACTTAAATTCATGGAGATGAATGATTATAACTCAGAAAGTAAGTTCTTACCACAGTAATCACCAAAATGTTTTCTCTTCTTTTCTTCTTTTTCTTCCTCTCGTCTACTTCTCTCGCTATTTTTCTGTTTCTTTCTATCCCTTTTCTTTTTTTTAGACAATTAAACAAAGGAAATCTGTATTTTCTAATACTGATTCCTCCTAATGTGACACCTCACATTTAAAACATGAGTCATTACCCATTTTCCAATTTATACCCCAAACTTCCAATTAATGACAAATCACCCCTCCAAGTTAACTTTCTCAACTAAATTGTACCAAATACAATTTATCTCTTATTAATTTACAATGGAAATTTCGGGATGTTACATATACTATATATAAGCATTCTAACCAAATGTCTTAAATACAAATTTTAATGCAGTGAGTACAAGGTTTTAAAGCCTAAAAATGAAAAATCTCTTAATTTACAAAGTTTAATGCATGATGTACAAGTCCAAACCCTTTTTTTTGCACATACTAGAAAAAGTTCAACAGTCCCAGTCCCAGTACGGCAGTACCTCACCATACCCACCAAACTACTTCTTCTACCTCTTTACCTCTCCACCATACCCATTTACCTCTCCACCATACCCATAGTATAAGCATACCCTCTTCACCTCTCCACCATTATTTAGTATAAAAATCACCGTTATTTTGTTAATCACAAGTAATATAATTATGTGATTGTTATTTTTTTGTTAATCACAAGTGATATTATGTGATTGTTGTTTCTTTATTGATTATCACAAGTGATATTCTATAATAGATTTTGGTTTTTTATATTGTTAATCATATGTGATGCCAACAATTTGTGTTTAACCCGATAGCATATCACATGTGATACTAATAATTTATTCTTGTGCTTTCACCCTATAACAGATCATATGTGATTTAAAGTATGAAAAAGAAGAGTGGTTTAAAAGCGTTCAAAAGAAAGCACTAGAAAAGGAATCACATGTGATGTGTCGATTCAAATTATGGAATCAGAAAATCGTGATAAATATCAGTACAAAAATGAAAGCATGAGGTTAATACTATCCTAGATTGATTTGATCCCTTATTTTTAGAAATTCAATAGTATCCTAAATTAATCCATATCATAAAATATGACCTTATACCCATTTAATCTGAATTTAGGAAAGTATTATAAGTTATAAATTAAAATTTTCACCATCCTAAGATAAAGTTTACAATCCATTTTTAATGTTAGGTCCCTTTCAAAGATTTTATGGTTCCTTACTGTATAGTTAGGTGACTACAAAGTTTAAAGCCTACTGATTAACAGATTAAGTTATATTTATATAGATTAATACTTAGAAGACAATTGTGAGATATTACATCGGTTCGAAAGAGGAATGAAGGTTGCCACTATAATAGACAAGATATTTTTTCTATCATACGCGTTTTAAAATTGAGTCCAAATGTGGACAAGACAGAATCAGGAACCTGACTCGTGTGCCAGCGAGGACGTTGGACTCCCAAGGGTGTGAATTATGAGATCTCACATTGGATGGAGAGAACAACAAATGTTGAGTTATAAAAGATTGAATACATCATCTATCATACGCGTTTTAAAACTATGAGTCCAGATGTGGATAAACGAACAATATCGAGTACAGTTGGCCTAAAATATCATAACAATTGATAAAATCTGCAACCATATAGAGTATTATAAACAAATTATGCAAAAACGAGAAAATGAATATTTTGAGTTTTTTCCCAAAAGATTGTCCATAACCCTTTCTCTAAAATGAAAACAGTATTGTGAAGGACTTGAATTTTGCATGAGAATTTGAAATTGGAAAGATTTGAAAGAACTTGGAATCTTTCTGTATGTTTGGTTTGTAGGATTTGAAATGTATTGAATTTTAGTTTTTATAAATAATAATAACAAATTATGAAAATTTCAAATTACCTTTCTATTAGTTGACTTATTATAAAACAAACGTTTTGAGCATGATTTAGAAAATTTTTACACATAAATTCTATAAAATCTCATAAAATATCAATAATCAAATGTATTTGTGGGATTTTAATGAAATTCCGATATTTTAAATTCAAGCATTCCTTCAAACAAAACATGAATACTTTACTTATTTAATAGAAATAAAATAAAATTATATTTTTATATATAATAAAACTTTACTTATTTAATAGAGATGGTGGTCGGAGATGGTGACCGGAGACGGAGGCCGGAGATAGTCACCGGAGACGGAGGTCGGAGGCAGAAACTGATCGGAAATAGTACCTTAAAAGCCATGGTTGTTTTGGTTGTGGAGCTCTGCATATGCGTTTTGTGTGTATATATATATATATATATAATAAAACTTTACTTATTTAATAGAAATAAAATAAAATTATATTTTTATATTTATTTTTATTTTTATACAATCAAATTTATACTCATAGCCACATCATCAAATAACGCTGACTTGTCGGCCACATCATCAGCCCACATCAGCATGGTAACCGGTTAAAGGTGAAACCGGTTATCCAGGTACTTAAATGTTTAAAACTTTTCATCTTAGGTACCAAAATGAACGTTTTAAAAGTATGTTACCCAAAATAGGAATGAGAGCAAAGTATGTTACATTTTCATGCAATTTGCCCTTTTTTATTCAAACAGTTTTTTTAAAACATTCTTTAAAATGTAGTAATAGGATAGAGTGTAATTTACGTCAAATTTAGAGGTATTTTTAAAAATGATTATTAAGAGAGAGAAATAGTTTTTTTTATTATATCCCCACCAATAAAGAAACTTTAAAATGAAATGTTTAAGTGAAAGAAATAATATTTTATGAAACATATATAATATTTTAATTATATAATCAATAATTTATCTCTAAAATGAGAAATATGCGTGTAATTTTTGTTGAAGATTTTAACTTTTGAATCTCTATTTTAAAGAAAAATTTTATGAGAAACTGTTAGAGATATTTTAAGAATTTCATATTATTTACATTTTTTTTCAAAGTTTTTGATTATTATGTTGAATTTTGTGAGAGATAACGTTTTATTAGTTTTTTAAATTAAATATTAAATATGTATTATGGTGATACTAGAAGTCTACTCGCGCAATGCAGCTCGATATATCTCGATTTGAATGTTCCAATTTATTTTAATGTGTGGTTTTGAGAAAACGGTTATGTTTTTTTATAAATTTGTTTAAAGAATGACGCTTTTTAAGGAGTTCATGATTTGAGGATTTGAAAGTGGTTAGAGATAAGGATTAATTAATAAGAATCCACAATTTAAGGATTTGAAGGTTGTTAGAGATAAGTATTAATCAAGTAATTAGCATTAAAAGCGGTACATAATGTAACGTCCCAAAAATTACAAGGAATTTATAATTTTTAAAGTAACCCTTCATTAATAAAAACGCATTTAATAATTAAATCGTTTCATTCGCAAACCACTAAATAAAATTATTACGAACAATAAACAGCGGAATAATTGTTTTAAATATTAAGATCACAAAATAGTCAGCTCTTCCCGCGCGTCAGTGTGTACTCGTCACGCCTTGGAGCTACTCGCACCTGAAACAATGATTTATTGGGAAAGGGTAAGCACGAAGCTTAGTGAATTCAACCACCATAGATAACACAGTTATTCCACACTACCCCTATAACAGATAGTTGCACATAAACAAGCATACAAGTCTACGAACAAATCATAAACATGCATACCTACCCCTACGCCACCCGCATATAACATCTTGGGCCCCACCGAGATTCTACGCCACCCGCGTATACAATCTTCGGCCCCGCCGAGTTCCTACGCCACCCGCGTATACAAACACCGGCCCCCGAGTCCCTACGCCACCCGCGTACACAAACACCGGCCCCCGAGTCCCTACGCCACCCGCGTATACATGACAACGCCACCCGCGTATACATGTCAACAAAGGTCTAACTAGCCACCCCACTATCTAGCCCCGCATCACAAATAATTTAAGCTACCACACACGAGCTACAGTAATGTAAAACGACTGATATTAAATATAGTGAGAGAACTCACCTCGTAAGCGCGCCTAGCTCACAAACAATAATTCAAGTTTCACAAATCCAAGATCACTTCCCAACACCTAAACAATCGTTAAAATGTATTAACACGAGACCCGGACCCTAAAACACGACGCACCCTTAAATCGTCACTAAAACGACTTTTCGGTCTAACCAAACAGGTCTGTTCGGGACCTGATCCGACCTCTTTAAACCCAGAAAATCCTCGATTAAAATACATAACTAGAAAGTACTCTGAGTTAGGGTTCCAAGGACATATTATACACCTCCTAACGATTTTTCTACATTTTATTACGGAATTTATAAGAACGGTTCGCAGAACAGTGAAAAACCAGCACCTTTCAGTATAAAACGACGATTTGGCCTATGCTACGTTCCGAACTGGATTTCGCACGAAACACAGAAAAGTTACTAGACTCGGAAAGGGAACTTTTGGCACCGGTTTCACCCCAATACGAGTTACGAGTAAAGAGTTACGGCTAACGCAAAACAGTGGCAGAAAAGGACGTTTTTCACATAAAATGATAACTTTATAAAACGGTTTACGCGTTCGGTTTATACGATTCGGGTTCCGCTACGGCGGTTTAAGGTTACGGCCAGATGTGGTTTTAGGGTTCCGCCACGGGCACCACCCACTGCCACCTCCGGCAGCGGGGTACGGCGGCGGCGGCGACGGCGGCGTCGCGGTGGTTGCTTTGCCGGAAAAGAAACGAAAAGGAAACGAGACGAAAGAAACGACTTACCTCGCTACAACACCACACACCCGCACCTGCTCCTCTCTCCCTCGAAATTTCCGACGAACGGCAGTGGTGGCGGTGGTCTCCGGCGACAACAGCGGCGAACAGCAGCAGTTTCCGGCGACCTCTCTCTACCACTCTCTCTCGCGCTGTTCTCTCTCTACCTCTCTCTCTCGCGCTGTTCTCTCTCTCACTCTTTACTGCTCTCTCTCTCTTCTCGTCGGCAGGACCAGCAGCGCCGGCTGCTGGTGGTGGCGGGTGGTTCACGGCGGCAGGGAAAACATGAAAGAAAGCTGGTGCTCTTTGTTCTTCCTTGCGTGCGGCACAAACCAAAACAAGAAATGGGTGCTTAGGGTTTTGGGGTTTCTTTTGTTGTTTGATACTCACGACACCCACCCACAACAATACAACACAAGGACCAAATGTATTTCTCTCTTTTACTGCATGGGCCGAAACCCATATGGGTTTTTGGCCTTTGTCACAAGTGGCCCTTCAACTTGCAAGCCTCTCACCCCTAACCAAGAATTCCGATACTTAACGATTTGACCCAACTCGACTAACCCCGTTTACGGAAACCACAATAATCGAACTTAAAAGAAATAGTTAAGACTAATAAATTACATACCGGGATACGGGCTTTACAACTCTCCCCCACTTGGATTAGACTTCGTCCTCGAAGTCTCTGCCTACGAATAGCTCCGGATAGTTCTCCCTCCTCTCAACCTCAGGTTCCTAAGTCCACTTGAAATCCCTTCTAAAACTCCTCGAACACTTTTCTAACTAACGTACTCCTTCTAGGACACTGGGATTATAATCAGAAAAACACTCCAACAACTGGAATCATTCCTAGTCAAACGACTTCGGTTGTCTCCCAACCTTAGATATTCCATACTTCCCGGTTCAAATCTCAAACTCTAACCATTCTAAAGTTGCTTACCAATATACCCTACTGGATACTCGAATCCGATCATTCCTACCATTAACTGTCGATTAACTTCCACGAGTTCTAATAGGCTCCCAAAATTTAGTTAACACGGATCATCAAACCAGTAAACCTATAATCACCCACGAAGGTCATTCCACCATAACCATTCATCACAAGTAAGCATCTCAGGGTTACTACTACCATCAACATAATTTCCTTAAAATCGGCTACAATTCTCCAATTACACTAAGGTGTTTGGCCTTAAGCCCAAAAGTCGACGCCCTAATATACTACTCACTTCAAAAAGGTTACTGCGCATTTATTCTCTTAATTACAAAGGGCATTATTCCTTTAACTGACACTATTCGGTCTACACTAACAACACGTGTGGAATACCCAATCTTCCACCGTCTACTTATCTTCCTCGCCCGCCATAGGGAACCTAGTTACACTGTAACAAGATACGCCTTAACGCCTGCCTCCCAGGTACGTCTCAAGGCCCGGCACATCGGAACTACCTCTCAGGTAAGTGCCCAAGACTATATCCTCCTAGTGCCTACTGGAAAGTCAAGGTCATAACACATGAATACCGGGGTCTCACCCCGAGATACCCAACCGACCATTACCAACGACTACTAAATTATAACCTTCGACACTACCCCAACGATCATCCCATCAAAGCAAACAAGTACACACCTGTACTAGTAGGTTTACTATAGTCGTTCCTCCTTGTGATGGCTATTCTGGGTAGATATTACAACGAGTTATTAGCACATAATAATTCACACTAACAACGCTCACGCTCAACTCCTTGGATTCCTCGTGACTTTCCCCGACTCGAGCATTGATCATGTGTTTCCGATAGTAGGAGCTCTACTACTACCTTCCACACCTATCATCACTCGTTCCGAGTTCCATCCGACGGGTCCAAGTAGTTTCTCGCCGATAACTACACACATATGCCCGCACCGGCATATGTACACACTCTTCCTAGCTCCCTAGAAATTCCACCCAACCCCACTACCCTTGCTATGACGAAATCCCCACTAGTCATGACGAGTCGCCTCGCGAATGCACAGTCGCACACAGTGTAAAACCAGATAGACATTCGAATATAAGATTCTATCCTACAACGGTTGGACTCAAACAAGAGCTGCGCAATAGAACTAAATCCGACATTCTAAGGCTATTTGGTTCCTACCGCATACAACCTATAGTGCATTCACTTAACAACTTATCAGGGCTAGCATGAACTCCTATTAGCAAACAACAAACATGCAGTACAATGTAATAAGCACCAAGAAATCCAGCACACATACTCTTATGTTCTAGAAAGCAATCTAGCATACATACTCATATATAAACACTCTTCCCAGCTCACTAGGAATTTCATCTCATCCCACTACCCTTGCTACCACGGAATCCCTATTAGCCATAACGAGTTGCCTCACGAATACCCAGTTGCATGCAGCGTGAATCAAATAGACATTCGAATACAAAATTCTATCCTAGAACGGTTGGACTCAAACAAGAGCTGCGCAATAGAACTAAATCAAATATTCTAAGGCTATATGATTCTTACTGCATACAACCTATAGGGCCTCCATTTAACAACCTACTATGACTAGCATTGATTCCTACTAGCAAGCAATCATCATACAGCATAGTGTCAACAACAGGCAATCTAGCATGCATACCCTATGCCTAGAAAGCAATACAACACTAAGCATTGTACCTTTCCCCCTTGGCTCCGGCTGACTGTACACACTGCGCCCTCGATCACCGTTCCTCAAACGGATTTTTCCTTCTTTTTATTTCCCAAAAACTTTAAAGAAAATTTTATAGCCGCAAACTTGAGATCAAGCACACCGAAATGCGTTTGATTCACTCAAGCCGTGTTCTGATACCAAGTTGTAACGTCCCAAAAATTACAAGGAATTTATAATTTTTAAAGTAACCCTTCATTAATAAAAACGCATTTAATAATTAAATCGTTTAATTCGCAAACCACTAAATAAAATTATTACGAACAATAAACAGCGGAATAATTGTTTTAAATATTAAGATCATAAAATAGTCAGCTCTTCCCGCGCGCCAGTGTGTACCCGTCACGCCTTGGAGCTACTCGCACCTGAAACAATGATTTATTGGGAAAGGGTAAGCACGAAGCTTAGTGAATTCAACCACCATAGATAACACAGTTATTCCACACTACCCCTATAACAGATAGTTGCACATAAACAAGCATACAAGTCTACGAACAAATCATAAACATGCATACCTACCCCTACGCCACCCGCGTATAACATCTTGGGCCCCACCGAGATTCTACGCCACCCGCGTATACAATATTCGGCCCCGCCGAGTTCCTACGCCACCCGCGTATACAAACACCGGCCCCCGAGTCCCTACGCCACCCACGTATACATGACAACGCCACCCGCGTATACATGTCAACAAAGGTCTAACTAGCCACCCCACTATCTAGCCCCGCATCACAAATAATTAAGGCTACCACACACGAGCTACAGTAATGTAAAACGACTGATAGTAAATATAGTGAGAGAACTCACCTCGTAAGCGTGCCTAGCTCACAAACAATAATTCAAGTTTCACAAATCCAAGATCACTTCCCAACACCTAAACAATCGTTAAAATGTATTAACACGAGACCCGGACCCTAAAACACGACGCACCCTTAAATCGTCACTAAAACGACTTTTCGGTCTAACCAAACAGGTCTGTTCGGGACCTGATCCGACCTCTTTAAACCCAGAAAATCCTCGATTAAAATACATAACTAGAAAGTACTCTGAGTTAGGGTTCCAAGGACATATTATACACCTCCTAACGATTTTTCTACATTTTATTACGGAATTTATAAGAACGGTTCGCAGAACAGTGAAAAACCAGCACCTTTCAGTATAAAACGACGATTTGGCCTATGCTACGTTCCGAACTGGATTTCGCACGAAACACAGAAAAGTTACTAGACTCGGAAAGGGAACTTTTGGCACCGGTTTCACCCCAATACGAGTTACGAGTAAAGAGTTACGGCTAACGCAAAACAGTGGCAGAAAAGGACGTTTTTCACATAAAATGATAACTTTATAAAACGGTTTACGCGTTCGGTTTATACGATTCGGGTTCCGCTACGGCGGTTTAAGGTTACGGCCAGAGGTGGTTTTAGGGTTCCGCCACGGGCACCACCCACTGCCACCTCCGGCAGCGGGGTACGGCGGCGGCGTCGCGGTGGTTGCTTTGCCGGAAAAGAAACGAAAAGGAAACGAGACGAAAGAAACGACTTACCTCGCTACAAGACCACACACACGCACCTGCTCCTCTCTCCCTCGAAATTTCCTACGAACGGCAGTGGTGGCGGTGGTCTCCGGCGACAACAGCGGCGAACAGCAGCAGTTTCCGGCGACCTCTCTCTACCACTCTCTCTCGCGCTGTTCTCTCTCTATCTCTCTCTCTCTCGCGCTGTTCTCTCTCTCACTCTTTACTGCTCTCTCTCTCTTCTCGTCGGCAGGACCAGCAGCGCCGGCTGGTGGTGGTGGCGCGTGGTTCACGGCGGCAGGGAAAACAGGAAAGAAAGCTGGTGCTCTTTGTTCTTCCTTGCGTGCGGCACAAACCAAAACAAGAAATGGGTGCTTAGGGTTTTGGGGTTTCTTTTGTTGTTTGATACTCACGACACCCACCCACAACAATACAACACAAGGACCAAATGTATTTCTCTCTTTTACTGCATGGGCCGAAACCCATATGGGTTTTTGGCCTTTGTCACAAATGGCCCTTCAACTTGCAAGCCTCTCACCCCTAACCAAGAATTCCGATACTTAACGATTTGACCCAACTCGACTAACCCCGTTTACGGAAACCACAATAATCGAACTTAAAAGAAATAGTTAAGACTAATAAATTACATACCGGGATACGGGCTTTACACATAAAGCTTCATTAGTTGTTTTTAAGAGATTTTTAAGTAATTAACATTAAATAGCGGTACATGACGTATTAGGAGTTGTTTTTAAAAAAAATTAAAAAATGCTTTATAATATAGTATAAATATAGATAACTAGATAAGTACCTGCGCACGATGTGGCGCGAAGTATATCTCAAATCTAAAGCTGAGAATTCGAAAAAAAAATTGTTTCATGTTCATATTTATACTCTTTTATATCGCATATCAGATGTATAAAATTAAAGGTTAATATGGTTAATTGGTCAAAAAAATTAGAGGAAATAATATAATCATGATTAAGAAAGTATAAATAATTAAATATACTATACTAAAATATTTGCATATTTATATTTTTGAAAAATGTTCGAACTCATAATCCAAAAGTCAGTTGATAAGTGATATCATTTTTTTCCCTAGTAATTAAATCTCTTATGATAATTCTAAAGGTGTTTCGTTGACAGAATGAAATTTGATAGAATTGTAATTCGTCGAAGGAATTCAACTTTGAAGTAAAAATTGATATGAAATTGCAAAAAGAAAATCATGACAATTTAGTGATTATTTGTATCAAATCCCATACTAATTTCAACAAATCTCATACTAATCACGACACATTAATTCGTATATATTTATGATATTTAATAATATAATTAAATCAAAAATATTCAATATTGGGTTTATTTTGAAGATATTGACGAAGCGATTACAATGGTATAATTTGTAAAAAATAAAAAATATTTTTTTAATGCATTTTAGTTCATATACATTATTTATGTTTATATGATAAGAGTCTAAAATAAAAAATTAAGAGATTAAAAGTAAACTACATAAATTAAAAAAATGAATTAAGGAGAGATTTAGGGAGAAGTGAATGTGAGTATGTTAATTGAACTTATAATGTAAATTGCGTGCAGATACATGTTTAGACGGGAAAATACTGAAGTCGGCTCACCAGAAGACGACACGTGGCATGCTAGTTACTTATCTATACATATAATAAATAAGTAAATAGCATGTCACGTGTCGTTTTCTGGTGAGCCGACTTCAGTATTTTTCCGCCTAAACATGTATCTGGACGCAATTTACATTATAAGTTCAATTAACACACCCACATTCACTTCTTCTTAAATCTCTCCTTAATTCAATTTTTTTAATTTATACGTTACATTTACTACCCTTATAATTAGGTATGTAGTAAACTTTTAATCTCTTACTTTTTTATTTTTCATTCCAGACTCTTATCATATAAACATAATTACATAAATAATGTATATGAACTAAAATGCATTAAAAAACATTTCTATTTTTTACAAATTCTATCATTGTAATCGCTTCGCCAATACCTTCGAAATGAGCCCAATATTGAATATTTTTGGATTTAATTATATTATTAAATATCATAAATATATACGAATTAATTTGTCGTGATTAGTATGTGATTTGTTGAAATTGGTATGAGATTTGATACAAATAATCACTAAATTGTCGTGATTTTCGTTTTGCAATTTCATATCAATTTTTATTTCAAAGTCGAATTCTTTCGACGAATTACAATTCTATCAAATTTCATTCTGTCAACGAAACACCCTTAGAGAATTATCTTAAGAGATTTAATTACTTGGAAAAAAAAGATATCACTTATCAACTGACTTTTGGATTATGAGTTCGAACATTTTTCAAAAATATAAATATGCAAATATTTTAGTATAGTATATTTAATTATTTATACTTTCTTAATCATGATTATATTATTTCCTCTAATTTTAATTGAACGACATAATATCAGTTATCAACAGATGATTAGTTAATGATATTTTCAAAGTCAAATTGTTATGCTTCCCGTCAATTCACTTTAAATTAATCTTTCATAATAGTTGATAAGTTTTCTGGCATGATTTAATTTTTTTAAATTACCCCGTGTAATACACGGTTCGAACCTAGTTTATTATATGTATAGATAGATGTATAGATAATAATTGAAAAAAATAAGATTCACGTTTCTATAAAAACTACCACTGTGATTTTTATATAGACTACTTAATTTGATGAGTTACATACAAAAATGAGTTTCTTATAACCATTTTATGTATCTTAAAAAAATTGTTACTTTCCTAATATACAGATGTACACTATCTAGTATCAAGAAATCATATATAACAATTGAAATATGGTGTATATGAGACATATAAAATTGCAATCGTGCAAAAATAAATAATTTATGAAGAAAATAGAAACATCGTAATAAAACGTTGAAATGGGAATATTAACAGGTTTACTGATCTTCTATGCTAATACGAGTTGTCTTTTTTTGCTACTCTTAAACGGAGAGGTGCTACCGTCGATCGACTTGGGGAGGGAGACTACCGTCGACCGTTAGGGAGACTAAAAAGAGCAACAACAAGCGAGCGGGGACGAGCGATCATGAAAATGTTTGACATAAGTTAAAATAAATTAACATTTATTGACGAACTTAAACCGTTAACTTATATAAATATCTATAAACAAAGTGTTTCTTATGTTTATCACGTAATCATAACTACTCACTTAACCCAATTTAAAAGTTTACTCGTGTAAGACATTTCTATTTTGTCTCTTTTGATTTGATTTTATGAATTTGTATGGTTTTGAGAAAACGAAAGCGTCATATTAGCTTTTAGTTTTAATGTTTTAGAGTATTTTTTGTATTTATAGGATTCAACGTTTTTATTGTATTTGAACATGTTAATCGGTTGATTATGAACTAGCTATAAAATTTTCAAATGTTTTAATAAGTTGTATTTATGTAATAAGAAGGTGTAGATGTTGAATAATATAGGATAAATATTATACAAATATATATATATATATATATATATATATAGGGTTGGGTTCAGGTGAGACCAAGAGTTTTTCGTGAGACCCGTAAGACCAACTCTTAACCATTGATCACTTTTAGAGTTGAATAATATGATGGTTTTAATTTTTTCAACATTTTAGATGCAAAGGGGCATTTTTGACATAACACCCTCCTTTTTTCTTACTTTGTCCAGGATCAAAGAAATCAAGCTCCACTTTCAGGCTTCATCTCCCATCCACCACTTCATCTCGTCCGGCGTACTCTGATTGCACCTCCAATGGGTTCGATTACTCTCTATAGGTAAATCTTAATCATTTTATTTGGCTATGTTCGTCAACTCTCTTCTCCGATTGTTTAAATCATCTAGCCATAGACTTCATCAACTAGTCTCCTACCGATTTCAATTTTAATTGATTTCTCCTAATTACTCATCTGTAAGTAAATCTAATAGATGATCTGTTTTTTTAAGTTTCCATCTTTCTCCTAATATATGTGTTTATAAGAATGTGTGTTTTAATCTAGGGTTTACATTTGCCCAAATCTAGGGTTTACATACTTTGATTTCAGGTAAAAGAATGTCCATTGAATATAATCACCAAAACATCTTGAAGGATGGTTACAACAATGAACACTGTAATCAAGGTCATTATTTTCTTTTCATTAATTGATTTCGTTGTCAAGGTTACATTAACAGGGTGCAATACATTCAAATTTTCCAATGAATATATTTACATATTTGAATTTAAGGAGAAAAATGAGCAATGAAGGTGATCATCGCAACATCTTGAATGATGCTTATGACTATGGTAAATGTAATAAAGGTCATAAGTCTCTTTTCATTAATTGTTTTCATGGTGAAGGTTCATTTATGTATTGTTCTTTCTTTAAATTTTTTCTGTGAAGGTTTACTTATTATTGCATAAGCTTCATAAAAAGTTGAGATCAACTTGGTAGATTAATTAGTAGCTTCATATAAGAGAACACTCACTTCAAACAGGTTAATTATTGGAGTAGCATTTCATATCAAATGTTAGCCCGTAGTTGCAGTTACTATTATATCGAACGTTTGATAAATGTTGATAGAGTGTCGTTTATTGCATTTCCGTTTTTCAGTCAAGCAATTTATGTTTTTCTGTATGCTTGACCTACTACAATGCACCGAAAGCCTTGTGGTTTGAACTTTAACAACTGCTTTGATTTATTTACTTGTGATCCTTGAAGCATATTGTTTTTTTTGCACTCCTTATGTTATTTTCTAAAAGTAATGGTTGATATATGAGTTTTTAGGTGCTTGGAATATTTCTACATTTAATACATTTAATTACCCATATGGCTAATTGAGTGAACCTTCACAACAATAGATTATATGAAATGCATCCTTATATGAAGTGACAAATATCTTATACAAATCTTTGAATTTTGTAACTAATGGTTTTTTGTATTTAGATAAAGTTTCAATGGAAGAGGCGGACAACAATGATGTCAGTTCACCAAATTGAGAAAAGGACCTCAACATCTCAATGTGGTAGATGTGTTTAATCCTATTGTTAGAAGAAGGTTTGGTAATTTGAAAGATGCATTTGAGGCTTACAAAAAGTAATTTTCAACAACAAATTTTGAGGTTAAAAGGTCGATATCATATGATGAAAATAGTTGTTAAAAGGTCTCAAAGTACTTCATTTAGTTATACTTTTCACAGTAGAATGCACACATGTTCGGTTTGGGTTGGTTTTATCAGGTTATGTAGGACTTAAATATTGAACGTTGATTTGTATTTGCTTCAATTATTATAAAATGTAGCTCTTCATATAGAAGAATGTTCCAAACAGGTCCAAGTGACGGCCCTATAACCTTGAGCATGTTGATCATCAAGTGTCTTGCATTAAGAGACAACCATCATTATTCTTAGAAACGGTGGAAGAGTTTATTTTGTTAACTATCTTTTTTAATCCAGTAATGGGTAATTTTGATATAAGTATGCAATTAAAATGTTACAATCTTGTATTTGTTTGTTAACACAACCTTCATAGTAAGTTTTATGTGAATGTTATTCAATTTATGTGAAGGTAAAAAAACAATTTTAGATATGCAATTTAAAATCATTGGCTCATAAGATTTATTTTATAGGCAAGATGCTCCCAAACATAGAAACAATAAACTGAAGATTCACATATATATTTTTTGCTGAGAATGCTCATTAATTGAAGTGAACATAAATAAAAACTACAATCAATTAAGATGGTGAAGTTCAATTAAGATGGTGACAAACGTCAAACCAATCCACTAAACATGCACATCAAATACCTCAAAAGCATTGTGCTAAGACTTCACACAATACTTCTTGTGAAGGTTTGTTGAGTTGTAGCCTAATATGAAGTTTGAGTGCAAATTTTGCATTCAAACATACACTGAAATTAATATATAATATAAAGTTTTGTGTATATATATCAAAGGTTTATTTAATTTGACAATATCAAACAAAAAGCTAATGTAAATGTATTCATTAATGAAATCTTGTAGTCAATTCCTCATTGCTTTTGCTCAAATTCAATTTATTTTCTTCATCTAAAGTTCTCCCATTCTCCAACTTCTTCCACTACGCTTGGTATCATCATGTTTGATGTCGTCTACAATCTCAAATGAAGAGAACTTTCTTTAATACATGCCTACACAAAACATTCAGTAAAACTTAAGAACAAACTACAAGGAAAGTTCATGTTACGTGATAAAGTTGATCTTCACACCTTGTTGTGAAGGTTCATTTATTTTAAGGAAAAGTATAATCAATATATATGTGACACTATACTTGGGAGCATGTGAGACCAAGTTGTTTTCGTGAGACCCGTGAGAACACATTTTTACACTTAAAGCTTCACAACAATACATTGTGAAGGTAACTTCCACAGTGTTTTTGTTGTGAAGGTTCATTTATTTTAAGGAAAAGTATAATCAATATATATGTGACACTATACTTGGGAGCATGTGAGACCAAGTTGTTTTCGTGAGACCCGTGAGAACACATTTTTACACTTAAAGCTTCACAGCAATACATTGTGAAGGTAACTTCCACAGTGTTTTTGTTGTGAAGGTTCATTTATTTTAAGGAAAAGTATAATCAATATATATGTGACACTATACTTGGGAGCATGTGAGACCAAGTTGTTTTCGTGAGACCCGTGAGACCATATTTTTACACTTAAAGCTTCACAGCAATACATTGTGAAGGTAACTTCCACATTGTTTTTGTTGTGAAGGTTAATTTATTTTAAGGAAAAGTATAATCAATATATATGTGACACTATACTTGGGAGCATGTGAGACCAAGTTGTTTTCGTGAGACCCGTGAGACCACATTTTTACACTTAAAGCTTCACAGCAATACATTGTGAAGGTAACTTTCACAGTGTTTTTGTTGTGAAGGTTCATTTATTTTAAGGAAAAGTATAATCAATATATATGTGACACTATACTTGGGAGCATGTGAGACCAAGTTGTTTTCGTGAGACCCGTGAGACCACATTTTTACACTTAAAGCTTCACATCAATACATTGTGAAGGTAACTTCCACAATGTTTTTGTTGTGAAGGTTCATTTATTTTAAGGAAAAGTATAATCAATATATATGTGACACTATACTTGGGAGCATGTGAGACCAAGTTGTTTTCGTGAGACCCGTGAGACCACATTTTTACACTTAAAGCTTCACAGCAATACATTGTGAAGGTAACTTTCACAGTGTTTTTGTTGTGAAGGTTCATATATGTTTCACCTTCACAATGTTTTGTTGTGAAGTTGCAAGTGTAAAAATGTGGTGTCACGTGAAAACACCAAACTTTCACAGGAAAACACTGTGAAGGTAAATATCCTTATCTCATGAGAACGAGGTACACATCATATCAGATAAGATGACATATATTAGAAAGAAGGAGAGGTCAAGGACTAGTATATTGTACACAAAAGTTACCTTCTTTGAATATTGATTCCATAACTTCTTTAGATTACTGATCCGATTTTGAGCTAGGAACTGAAATAAAAGGTACAACATATTATAAAAATATTATTAAATAAAATACAAAATAATAAAGAGGTAGGATTAGTTGTTCCCAAATGAAATCAAGAGAACCTTCACAATTAGTTTGCCGTGAAGGTTTGTTCAATGGCTAATCCCTTTCTCTTTCAATTCATTAGAATCGGGTACTATATCAGTTGTAAAAAGATCTTCATCCTCTCCAATTGTGGTTAGTGTGTTGTTAAAATCAAATGACTTAAAATCTTCAGCTGTCTTCGTAGTTTGGGGTTTTTCTTTACCTTGAGTTAAAAGACAAAAAAAAAAGAATAAAAGAAACTATTAGTATGCTGTAAAAGTTTACGTCTTCCTCATTGGCATCTTCTTCTCCATGATTTGTATCTTTATCTCCATCTGGATTTGTGAATTCTATGTCTATGTTTGCTCCTTCTTCTCCATCTGGATTTGTGATACTTGGTAATAGATCATAAAGATGTTCATCAGTTGGAAAGGCAACATTGTTTCTGCACATATCACAAGTGGGAAAACATCTTCCCCTGATGATGGTTTTGCAAGAGCGTCTAACTCGAAGAATCCCAAGTCAATGCCTGTTCCTGATGGTTGACAAGTTTTTTGACCAAGTCCTTTCTGAAAAGGGACTTTGACCAGTACAAATGCTTCGGGGTATACGGGAGTAAACTTACATTCAGACTCTTCCTTGGCAAAGTAATAGATGGTTATGTTGTCGATTGGAAACTAAACAAGGAATAAGTATTAGTTGTGCAAATAGAAAACCAAATCGCAAAAACTTTTCAGTAACATGCGTACTTAATGAGCATAATGGGACTAGCAGCTTATTTGGTCGGCTCTATATGACTGTTTGGTAGTGGCTTAATGATATAGAATGTGGCTTATTCAGTAAGATTCTAGAGGGGAGCTTTATGCAGAAAGTTAAGTTTTTTCCAAAAATGCCCCTCCCAATTAAAAACAAAAACCTTCCCAATTAATCCACACAAAGAGCTTTATCCATACAAGACTTGATGGAAAACTAACCAAACAACCCCTTATTCCTTCTCAGGAGAATGCTAATTATGATGGGTGTTGTTTATGTGTAATTAAGCAGTTAAAAACTCAGATAGCTGCTCATCATTTGAGATGCAAAAAGGAAATCACTGTGATCTGAGTTTGTAAGGATTACAGACTCTTTAGTGGTCGTTAAATATCATGTTTATCTCCACAACACTTCCCACTGTAGTGTATAAGTTGGCGCATATTTGCACCCTAAAGAATCTAAATTCATTATGGACCAATGCAAGAATACCTCACTATAGCACTTGATGCAAAGAGGCCTTCAGTTCATCTCAACCACCCTAGCAGGAACCAACCATTGTGCAATATGTTTGTGCAAGTGATACAAGGTTGAAGCTAAAGAGTTATTTTTCTCCTTGAGAAAGATAAGCTACTAGTGAATGACCTCGTCTTTAAATAATGACCAATGAAGCATATGGCTATACGGTTAAAGAACAGAAAATTGAGTATTTTCTTAGGGTCAAAAGACAAAAGGAGATATCTCACTTCATAAAGTGGAGTACTGTTGATCTATTAAGCAGGTGAAGTATCAATCTATTTCAACCAAAAGTTTTAACACCATCCTTCCATCATCATAATCGTCTATGATACTAAAATACCAATAACTCAACTTATAAACAATGTATAAAACATAAGTTGGTCCCAAGTGAAATTAAGTTAACCTTCACAATAGGTGTGCAGTGAAGGTTTGTTTATTTAAACGAGGGTAAGAACTATTTTACACAGAGCATTTCGAGAAAATTCAATGGTTTTTAACACGGGAAAAATAAGCTTGATTTTTATCACAAATTTCAGCAAAATAGATATCTCAATTCATATTTTGACATGTCTTTCAAGTCGTTTCAACATCTTACCTCCAAAAATAAAAGATAGGAACAACAGGAGAAGTATTAACATGCATCACTTGAACGTTTTAACAACGACAAAAAAGCCCATTTGTTAGTTACACATTTCCAAAGTCCAACTAAAACAAACATATAATATTTTTGGAAGAAGATGAAGCTAAAAGATCTCAAACAAGAATACATTTAAATATATAGGGTTGGGTTCACATGAGATCAACATGTTTTCATGAGACCCGTGAGACCACAAAATAACATTGAAACTTCACAGCGATTCATTTTCAAAATGGTACAAAAAACTGTGAACCTTCACAGCACAAGACTGTGAAGGTTTAATGTTATTTTTGTGGGCTCACAGGTCTCCCGAAAATAGTTTGGTCCCACATGATCTCAAGTCTATATAAATAAGAGTGAAAATATAACGAGCCCCAACAATGATTCTCAATACTGATTGCAAAACAATTTAACGAGCCACAATGATTAACATTGTGTAACGTCCCAAAAATTACAAGGAATTTAAAATTTTTAAAAGTAATACATTTCATTATAATCAAACCAAAAGTTAACAAATCCCATTACAATGAGAATAAACGTCGTTATTTAAAACCGTCAACAAAGTTTAAGCAGCGGAAAAGTTATATAATTCAATCCCTATTTACTAAAAATCAATTTAAACAATCTTCGCCTCGCGCCCGTGTGTACCGTCATGCCCGACTGCTACTCGCACCTGAAAACATAAGACATTGGGAAGGGGTAAGCACGAAGCTTAGTGAATTCAATCCTTACATAGGATCGCGATTATATCAGCATCACCCTTAAACATACCAGCACATTAATTTCTTGGAACATCCATCAAGAAAATATATCACGATTAATAATAATCCTTATGCTCCTTGGAACCACCATCAAGAAGACATAATCACAACACATTATACCAATACATATACTCCTTGGAACAACCATCAAGAAGTAGCCTTATACTTCTTGGAACGACCATCAAGAAGATATAATCACAACTCATTATACAAACGCATATACTTCTTGGAACCACCATCAAGAAGTACATCAATCACAGATCAATATATATACACAAATATATATATTCCATAACACATTAATATCAACAAACAATCATAATCAACACACTCGAACTATAGCAACACAAATATAATTCCCATCCTATATAGTGAGAGAACTCACCTCAAACGCAAAGCTTATGACCTCAACAGCAACACGAACCGGCCAACACCAGTTCACCTTTTTCCACCTAAATAAGTGTTAACAATTGTCAAAGTGACGCCCCAAACCAAAGCCACGACTACTAACTATAAAAATACATTTTTCCAGTTTTTACTCTCAACACACAGGTCTGTTCGGGACCTGTTTAACCCCTTATAAACTGATTAAACCAGAAATATTTTTCCATAATCACAAAGTCCCATGTCTTAGGGTTCCAAGGACATATTGCACGCGCTCTAACGATTTTTCTACAATTTACTATGAATTTTACAAAACGACTTGCTGCACAGTGAAAAATAGGACCTTTCAGTACAAAACAGCAGTTTGACACTAGCTATGGTCCGAACTGGTTTTTCCGTAAAACATAAGAAACTTACTAGACTCAGAATGGGAGATTTTGGCACTAGATTCACCCCAATACGACGTTCCTATAAAAAGTTATGGCTTTCCCAAAACAGTGGCAGAAACTGTGAAATTTACATGAAATGACAAATAAAGCTTAACTTAATTCTTAACCCATTAAGCCATGCCTTAAGCATTCAGACCTGGAACCAGCTGACTTATTGATCAAGACTAAATGGGCTGAGCAGCCCGCACCACCCTCTGCCACCTCCGGCAGAGGCGGCTGTTGGCGGCGGCGGCGGTTAAAAACTTCCGGCGAAACCACACCCAAAACACACACCCCGACTTACCCACGCGCACACCCGCATACACGCGCACACACCCGCACGTACACCCCTCGGCCGACACAGCGGCGGCGCATGGCGGAAGCCACACCGCCGGCAGCCATGGCTGCGGCGGTGGTGGGGTGGTTTTTGCGATCGAAACGACAAAGGGGAAAGAAACGGATTAGATTCTTACCTCGAGACGGCGACGACACGACGGTAACCACACCGAAACCGAAGGTGGTTCTCCTACGCCGGCGACCTCCTTCCTCCTCCTCTCCACTCTCGCTTCCTCTCTCTCTCGGTTTCTCTCTCTAACCCTCTCGGTTTCTCTCTCTCTCTCTCTCTTTTCTTTCTCCGGCCGGCGACAACGAACGGGAAGGGGGAAGAAGAGCCGTAGGGTTTAGGTTTGCTATTCTTATTCCTTCTTTTCTTGTGAGTCACGGCATCCCAACAAACAACAAAAAAATGGGTTTCGGTCATGAGATGCATGGGCCGAAACTATGGCTTTTGTCCCTTGACACTTCTAGTCCCTCCACTTAAACCTTCTCGCAACTAACCAAAATTCCGACATTTTTAACGATTAGGTCCAACTCGACTAACCCCGTTAACGGAAACCACATTAAATCAAACTTAAAAGAAAAGAATTAATAAAAGAAATTACATACCGGGATACGGGCTTTACAACTCTCCCCCACTTGGATTAGGCTTCGTCCTCGAAGTCTAGGCTAGCGAATAACTCGGAATAGTTCTTGCGCATCTCCGCTTCGGGTTCCCACGTCCACTCGAACCCCTTTGGTGCTGCCACTGGACTTTCCTCAACTAGAATCTAAATTTCTCACCCCGTCTAGAATTTCTCGAATACTTTTCTTACTACCAAAACTCCTTCAAGGACACTGAAATTATGATCGGAAGAACACTCCAACAACTGGAATCATTCCTAGTCAAACGACTTCGGTTGTCTCCCAACCTTAGATGTTCCATATATCCCGATTCAAATTCAAGCTCTAACCATTCTAAAGGTGCTCTCCAATATACCCTACAGGATACTTGAAACCGATCATTCCTACCATTAACTGTCGATTAACTTTCACGAGTTCTAATAGACTCCCAAAATTTATTTCACCTGAAACATCAATCCAGCAAACTTATAATCACCCACGAAGGTCATTCCACCATAACCCTTCATCACAAGTAAGAATCTCAGGGTTACTACTACTACCATCACCATAATTATTTTAAAATCGGCTACCAGTCTCCGATTACACTAAAGGTGTTTGGCCTCAAGCCCAAAAGTCGACACCAAAATATACTACTTACCTCAAAAAGGTTACTGCGCATTTATACTCTTAATTACAAAGGGCATCACTCCCTTAATCGACACTATTCGGTCTACACTAACAACACGTGTGGAATACCTAATCTTCCACCGTCTACTTATCCTCCACGCTCACTATAGGAAACCTAGTTACACCGTAACAAGATACACCTTAACGCCTACCTCCCAGGTACGTCTCAAGGCCCGGCACATCGGAACTACCTCTCAGGTAAGTGCCCAAGACTATATCCTCTTAGTGCTTACTGGAAAGTCAAGGTCATAACACATGAATACCGGGGTCCCACCCCGAGATACCCAACCGACCATTACCAACGACTGACTGACCTGATCAAGGGTCCAATGCAAACAATCTACCAACAACATGCCTACCCCGGAATGACTCACTCACCCAAACATGTAAATACTCAACGTGCAATAAGTGCAAAACTGTGCAACAAAACAACCCATCAACAAAACTCCACATCGAGCCATTAAAAACCGTGCAATTGACCCATGACTATCTCAAAGTCAAAACCGAGCAAAACGCTCCACACTTGCTAGACCCATAAGTCGGTCAAAAACGCGTTTAAATAAGGTTTAAGCAAGCAATACTCTAAAATCGACATTAGTCCCAAACTCGACACGGGTTAAACAAAAGAGTTTTCCAAAAGGACTCACACCCTTAAAATTCTCAAAATGACACATAACACTTATAAGCGCACTTCCCAAATGGTTTACAAAATCATTTACAAAATATTTTCAACGTCAAGATTTTTCATTTCAAAAAGACCGTAAGCAATAAAACTACTATTACCAGGTCGGTAGTTACGCAAAAATGGACACGCTCGTCCCACATGTGAAAATCATGTTGAAAATCATTTCATTGCAGCTTAGTTTACTCACAAAACGTAAAGCGAAATAAATAATTTCTTTGAAAATGAACCGTCACGGTTCTAGTATGAATTGACTCATGACATGTATTTAAAGTAACCGCTCGACCTTACACCGGGTGCGACAAAAGTGTGCACATAATTTCAAAATCAGTTCCACGACATTTGACCCCAAAATTCCTCTTTTTCAACATAAAATGTCGTGGCACAGGGTTCACCAACAAATCTTACGCGCGTCGGCTAGTCATACAAAACGATGAAACGGTTTACAAATATATTTTTGTTAAAACACAACTGTCTCGTGTAAGTTTCAAACTTAAAGATAAAAACCAATCCGTTTTCATCATTTGAAAATATCGACTAAAATCTCAAAAGGTGGGGTTCTTTAAATTGATTTCCAAGATTTCCCCAAATGGTCACATAAACAAATAAGATATGCACCTCGTGAAATTAAACCCACACGACTCAACATGCCGTAAAACAAAACTTATTTTAACGAAATCACTCAAATAGCTTTATACAGACATCGTGGAATGTAACTTTTTGTCTCAACTCTAACATATGTGGAGGAGTTCCAATGTTAAAGTCACACGCCGTAGTCACTTGCCCAACATTTTAAACACCACAAAACACGGATATCATCTTACCCGAAAGAACCGTTGGAAAAATAACGAAATGAGACAAATTCTAACAAAGTTTGCACTCCCGTGATAACACGATTTCATACACTTTCGAAACCATATTTCAAAATCTTGTGTGTGTGCTGAACATTTCCCTAAATTCCAAAACACCATCCATAAAATGATTTGAAACACAAGAATCTGTTAATGCAATCTATTTCAAATCAAACTTTGTGCATGACTTAGTCGGCATCCGACGTCTCGACTCATACCCCTCCAAAACTCTCTGATCCACAAACGTCATCCGGACATTTACACCTCTTAGGCAAGTTGGAAATTACGTCAAATAATCCCTACGATTTTTCCTCAAATCAAAGTCGTCTCTATAAGCCTATGATTCTAGCACAATCATCCACCTTGACCCGAAACAAACATCATCCTTATCATTACTCCAAGTGATTAATACTAGAATCGTCCTTTTTATTCCAACGACTACTAATTTATAACCTTCGTCACTACCCCAACGATCATCCCATCAAAGCAAATCAAGTACACATAGTAGGTTTACTATAGTCGTTCCTCCTTGTGATGGCTATTCTGGGTAGAAAATACAACGAGTTATTAGCGCATAATAACTCACACTAACAACGCGCATGCTCAACTTCTTGGATTCCTCGTGACTTTCCCCGACTCGAGCATTGATCCTGTGTTTCCGATAGTAGGAGCTCTACTACTACCTTCCACACCTATCATCACTCGTTCCGAGTTCCATCCGATGGGTCCAAGTAGTTTCTCGCCGATAACTACACACATATGCCCGCACCGGCATATGTACGCACTCTTCCTAGCTCCCTAGGAATTCCACCCAATTCCACTACCCTTGCTATGACGAAATCCCCACTAGTCATGACGAGTCGCCTCGCGAATGCACAGTCGCACACAGTGTAAAACCAGATAGACATTCGAATATAAGATTCTATCCTACAACGGTTGGACTCAAACAAGAGCTGCGCAATAGAACTAAATCCGACATTCTAGGGCTATTCGGTTCCTACCGCATACAACCTATAGTGCATTCACTTAACAACCTATCAAGGCTAGCATAAACTTCTATTAGCAAGCAACAAACATGCAGTACAGTGTAATAAGCACCAAGCAATCTAGCACACATACTCCTATGTTCTAGAAAGCAATCTAGCATACATACTCATATGTAAACACTCTTCCCAGCTCACTAGGAATTTCATCTCATCCCACTACCCTTGCTACAACGGAATCCCTATTAGCCATAACGAGTTGCCTCGCGAATACCCAGTCGCATGCAGCGTGAATCAACTAGACATTCGAATACAAGATTCTATCCTAGAACGGTTGGACTCAAACAAGAGTTGCGCAATAGAACTAAATCAAATATTCTAAGGCTATATGATTCTTACTGCATACAACCTATAGGGCCTTCACTTAACAACCTACTATAACTAGCATTGATTCCTACTAGCAAGCAATCATCATACAGTACAGTGTAAACAACATAGGCAATCTAGCATGCATTCCCTATGATCTAGAAAACGATAAATACACTAAGTACTGTACCTTCCCACTTAGCGTCGGCTGACTGTACACACTGCGCCCTCAATCACCGTTTCCCAAACGGGTTTTCCGTTTTCTTTCATTCGAAAAAATTTTAGTAAAAGGATTTAAAATTTCATAGCCGCAACTTGAGACCAAACACACCGAGATGTGTTTGATTCACTCAAGCTGTGCTCTGATACCAAGTTGTAACGTCCCAAAAATTACAAGGAATTTAAATTTTTTAAAAGTAATACATTTCATTATAATCAAACCAAAAGTTAACAAATCCCATTACAATGAGAATAAACGTCGTTATTTAAAATCGTCAACAAAGTTTAAGCAGCGGAAAAGTTATATAATTCAATCCCCATTTACTAAAAATCAATTTAAACAATCTTCGCCTCGCGCCCGTGTGTACCGTCATGCCCGACTGCTACTCGCACCTGAAAACATAAGACATTGGGAAGGGGTAAGCACGAAGCTTAGTGAATTCAATCCTTACATAGGATCGCAATTATATCAGCATCACCCTTAAACATACCAGCACATTAATTTCTTGGAACATCCATCAAGAAAATATATCACGATTAATAATAATCCTTATGCTCCTTGGAACCACCATCAAGAAGACATAATCACAACACATTATACCAATACATATACTCCTTGGAACAACCATCAAGAAGTAGCCTTATACTTCTTGGAACGACCATTAAGAAGATATAATCACAACTCATTATACAAACGCATATACTTCTTGGAACCACCATCAAGAAGTACATCAATCACAGATCAATATATATACACAAATATATATATTCCATAACACATTAATATCAACAAACAATCATAATCAACACACTCGAACTATAGCAACAGAAATATAATTCTCATCCCATATAGTGAGAGAACTCACCTCAAACGCAAAGCTTATGACCTCAACAGCAACACGAACCGGCCAACACCAGTTCACCTTTTTCCACCTAAATAAGTGTTAACAATTGTCAAAGTGACGCCCCAAACCAAAGCCACACCTACTAACTTTAAAAATACATTTTTCCAGTTTTTACTCTCAACACACAGGTCTGTTCGGGACCTGTTTAACCCCTTATAAACTGATTAAACCAGAAATATTTTTCCATAATCACAAATTCCCATGTCTTAGGGTTCCAGGGACATATTACACGCGCTCTAACGATTTTTCTACAATTTACTATGAATTTTACAAAACCGACTTGCTGCACAGTGAAAAACAGGACCTTTCAGTACAAAACAGCAGTTTGACACTAGCTATGGTCCGAACTGGTTTTTCCGTAAAACATAAGAAACTTACTAGACTCAGAATGGGAACTTTTGGCACTAGTTTCACCCCAATACGACGTTCCTATAAAAAGTTATGGCTTTCCCAAAACAGTGGCAGAAACTGTGAAATTTACATGAAATGACAAATAAAGCTTAACTTAATTCTTAACCCATTAAGCCATGCCTTAAGCATTCAGACCTGGAACCAGCTGACTTATTGATCAAGACTAAATGGGCTGAGCAGCCCGCACCACCCTCTGCCACCTCCGGCAGAGGCGGCTGTTGGTGGCGGCGGCGGCGGTTAAAAACTTCCGGCGAAACCACACCCAAAACACACACCCCGACTTACCCACGCGCACACCCTCATACACGCGCACACACCCGCACGTACACCCCTCGGCCGACACAGCGGCGGCGCACGGCGGCAGCCACACCGCCGGCAGCCATGGCTGCGGCGGTGGTGGGGTGGTTTTTGCGATCGAAACGACAAAGGGGAAAGAAACGGATTAGATTCTTACCTCGAGACGGCGACGACATGACGGTAACCACACCGAAACCGACGGTGGTTCTCCTACGCCGGCGACCTCCTTCCTCCTCCTCTCCACTCTCGCTTCCTCTCTCTCTCGGTTTCTCTCTCTAACCCTCTCGGTTTCTCTCTCTCTCTCTCTTTTCTTTCTCCGGCCGGCGACAACGAACGGGAAGGGGGAAGAAGAGCCGTAGGGTTTAGGTTTGCTATTCTTATTCCTTCTTTTCTTGTGAGTCACGGCATCCCAACAAACAACAAAAAAATGGGTTTCGGTCATGAGATGCATGGGCCGAAACTATGGCTTTTGGCCCTTGACACTTCTAGTCCCTCCACTTAAACCTTCTCACAACTAACCAAAATTCCGACATTTTTAACGATTAGGTCCAACTCGACTAACCCCGTTAACGGAAACCACATTAAATCAAACTTAAAAGAAAAAAATTAATAAAAGAAATTACATACCGGGATACGGGCTTTACACATTGTAGTGGTAATCGATTGTGATTATTATGCAAACCTAATTACCCTAAAAACAAAAATTAACAAGTGCAAACAAGATTTTCATCCAACAAAAACTAATATAAAAATACCAATAAGTCACACTAAACTAAGCATACATACCCCTTGGATTCTATTTCCAGTAACATGGAATTTAGGTCCACTTGCCCTCTTCTTGGTAGTCTGATATACTAGCTTACCACCTACCAAAAACACCAAATAACCACATAAAAATTTTAGTCATACCAAACGACAACAGACAAATGTCAAATTGCTTGAAGAAATTAATTCAATCAATAGAGAACTATGAAGTTGTGATTAAACTTTTTGGAATAAAACAAGTTTTCATCACCAAAACTGTTTACTAAACAAAATTCCATGGAAAGCCCACGTGGGAAGACTTCCATCCCTGCCCAGGAAAAATCAGAGATGCTCAACCTTTCTATGACTTCATCACACCATAAAGAACAAAATGTAGTTGTACGATTTCGTTGATATAAAACTATAAAGCCATAGTTTTGCTTTTAAAAAACCCTAGTTTTGAGAATCACGATTTCACTTACAAAATGTTAAGACGTCGAGCTTTTGATGCACGATTTAGACAATTGAAGAGTGGATTTGTATTCGTCTTTCACCTTCGCAATGGAAATCAGCAGGAAATCGTCGTAGATTAGAGAGGTTTTCTATGTGTGAACCAAGTGCGACTGAATCCTATTTGCACAATGACCTTTGGGGGACTATCATCAATGCCACCAAAGTTTGAACTTATTACAAAAATGACACCGTGCAAAAAATGACCATGGATCACTTTGATTATTTAATCCAACGGTGAATAATGGGTCTTATGGGTCTCACGAAATTCCCTTGGTCTATATAAGCATTCTAACCAAATCTATACTACATATATAAGCATATACATCAATTGTCTTAAACACAACCCTTAACGCATTGTGTACCACCATTTTATGCATAAAATTCAAAAAACTCTTAATTACAACTTCTTATGCACAGTGTACAAGTTTTTTATGCAAACTTCCAATATTACCTAAAGTACATACTTTCTTTCTTTTCTCAAAGCCATACCACCATACGCTTCCAAGAAGATTTCTTCACGCCTTCTTTCTTGCCAGACCCATACCGCTGCCCATGCTCCCCGATATGATGATTTGTGCTTCAATATGGTATAACTCGATTAGGGCTCTCTTCTATGTTTGCTTTATTCTTCTGAATCGATTCTCCATCGCTCCTCTCATCCGGTTAGGGTTCTCATTAAATTTCGCTCAATCTTCTCCTGATTCGAGGTAATTACGTGTTATTCTCTCTTCTTATGTGTTTAATCACAAATTGTTACCGATTTGTTGAAATTATTCATGTCGAGATGGCATTAGTTGCCAATAACCTTTCTTTTCTTTCTTATGTGTTCAATCAGGACGTGGTTGGTTTCAAAATCTGGTTTTGAAATCGATTTTGGTTTCAAAATCGATTGATGCTAGAAATCGATTGGAGCTTTTATGTTTACACCTTGAAGTTTTGCACCTCACTATAAGAGTATCATTTTCTTATGTTGTTCTTGGTTTCAAAATTGATTTTGGTTTCACTTTTTCTCAGGTACGATTCTGGCTGGAAACGGAAGGGGAGGGGAAATTTATGTTTGAGCACTTTAGGGTAATTACCAGGTAATTTCTTTTCCATCTTCTAATTCTCAAAAAATTGTTAAAATAACAATATGTTTGAAGGTGTGTTGTTGTTAAAATAACCATCTGTTTGAGTACAGCCTGTGTTGTTATTCGATGCACATATATCATCTGAATGGTTTGCTCTGTGGTTTCCCCAAATGTTTAGTATTTGTTTATATTTTTAGTCAGTAATTTTTTTAGTATATTTTAGTTACAAAGTTTACTTGTGATAAATGAAACTGCATGTGTAGACCCATCTTTGATGAAATGAAGGGATTTACTTACTTGACAGTGGGTATAACGTATAACAGCAAAAAGTACCACATGGTTTGGAAGGCTAATCCAGATAAAAATACCATCTGCAGTTAAACATGCATAGAAGTTCACTCCAGAGATTGTGCATTCAATGAGGATTAACGAATATCTACATGTGAGGTGACGAGTTACATAATTGGTTTTGTTCAGAGTTTTGCATTTTAGTTATTAGGGTTGACTGCATGATATGAGAATACAATATTGTACAGGGATAATAACATATAATCTGTATTAGAAAGTAGAAACATTCCATTTCTTCATATTATTGGCCATTTTTAATGATTATTCTGGTGTTCGTGATCATTGGCATACAGTATCTCAATACAAGCCTGAAGCTAATTATAATTCAAAGTCATGTGTATATGATGTTGGTTGTTTAAAAGTCATTTCTACTAATGGTTTGCTGCTTTTATAGGTTTATTTTGATTATGTGATGTTGTCATGAGATGGATTATGAATATAATCAAGATTGATGTCGGGGCTATTTTACATAGCTTGCTACTATATATTGAATTTCAGTAGTTGTTATGATGCACAAGATCACTTAAGAGGTTGCTTTCTTCCATTAAGAGGTTCGATCATTTATTTGTATACTTTGAAATTTGCGTTGTTTGGGAACCAGGACAAGCGTTATATGTCTATATATAGCTTTAAATCGTAAGTAATCTTACCTTTTCATTTTACTTCTAATATGAATATATCTCAAGTTCTCAACTCAAACAGATGGTTTTGCAGCAATGCATGACAACTTATACCTTATTATCATTATGTGACCCCACCTTGTTTTGGGATCTGCTATTTTGTAGTAGTACTTGCATTTTTGTTTTTTTGTAGTCTTTTTTTATACAAATCGTGATCAATTATACCAATACAACAACCTATAGAGAATCATGGATTAGGAAATGCAAAATTAAGGTTTTGGTGATAACCTGCAGGTTGATTCTTAGTTACACACATGCTGCAATTTGTTTCATTAAGGCCTTGTTTGTTTTTTAAAAAATAAGTCTTATGGGGATGTTTGTTTACCTCTTAATAGCTCCATTTGGAGGCAACCTCTGAATCGCTAAGAGGTGAATCCTGTTTGGCAAAAAAAAGTCTCCCTCTTAATGGTTCTAAAACCCTCTAAATGATTTTGTATCTTGTGCCTCCCTTAACCATTCAGCACCCTAATTTCATTTTTAATAGTTACCAAACCATATTTCATTTTTCACTATAATCATAATAGCCACACTTAATCATTATGACCACTTAATCATTCTGCACCAAACTAACTGCCAAACAGACCCTTATTAGCCTCTTATGTCTAATTTGATAATATCCATCAAATGATTTGCCTGCAGCAAGTGTTGGCACTTATAAACTAATGAGTAGTTTTTACTTGGAATTTTAGATCCATCAAATGTTCCGGTTTAATCATTTTTAGTATACATCAAGTGCTGGAATAGTACTCATCACGTGGATGTTTATCTATCTATACTACTTATATATGCATGTTGACATATCGTCTTAAACACAATTCTTAAAGCATATAGTTGTTTAAAGCTTTAAAATCAAAAACTCTTAATTACAATAGTTAATGCATGATGTACAAACACTCAGATATTACTAGATAATATCCTTTTTTTTTAATTGATACAAACACCCAGCCATACCCATTAACCACAACCATACCCAGTACCTTTCTTCTCCCTTTTTCACGTCATATGCCATACCCAGTACCCTTTCTTCTAACTATTCAAGTCAAATGGCATATTTTTGTTTGGGTTCCATTTGGATTATTTTGCTCAATCTGATTGCATACACACCTTTAATATATTGGCTTGTATTTTGAAACTTTAATTTTGTGTCAACATAATTATTATTTACTTGGTCAATTGGATATCTTAATGTTCTACAATTAGGATTACATAATTTCTTAGGTGAATATATGTTAAATCCATATTAACCTATACTTGAAATCTTATTTATTTTCTTGTATTTAAAACTTGTGGATAACTTTTGTTGAATAATATATTTACAGTCAAGAAATCATTATAGTTGTTTGTGAAAAAGCTAATGGGTTGATTGCGGATCTCTTTTTTGACTTTCAGCTCAAAACCTTCGACTGGGTGACTCGTAGAGACAAGGATTTAACGTATGTAATGCGTGAGCTGGACGAAGGAGGACGGTCGTTTTCATAACGGGGTTTAACTGGGAGAAGGTTCTGTTTTAAACAAGCCTGGTTCGGTTAAGCAGAGAAGGGTCTGGATCGTTTGGCTTAATACATCCAGAAGGACTTTTCTCATTAAGCAGGGCTAATTGGTTGTACATAGTGGGTTCGTTTGGATCATCTTAAACCATTCAGCAGTGCTGGTCTGGCGCAACTAGGCTGGGCTGAGTTTGCCTCTTGCAGACTGGCTGTTTGGGGTCTGTTTCATTAAGCTCTGCGTATACTGTTGTTTTTTGTACTTTTAGCCTTGGTTTCGTTGGTCTTATGGCTGTGTTGTGTCTTGGCTTATTATGTGGCCCTGGAACTTTGTATTGTTGCTTTCTTTGGGTTATAAATTCGGTTGGTTACAGTTCAAAAAAAAAATCATCGAGATATTAAGGTATTTAAGTTGTTTTTTCTTTTTCTACAAAGGAATGAGCACCAAAATAGTATAGAGTATATTTGCAGGCTCTTTACTTTTCATGATTAAGGAGAAGGTTGTTAACTTCTTCAATATTATTGTTAACTATCAAACCCAATCCCTTTTAAATAAAAATGTTGGTTTTTCCCCTCGTATACATACATATTATATACATATAGACGTGTGCTTTGTATTAATTTTTCATTGTCTATTTATAATTGCATCTTATTATGTCGGGTAAGAATTGTGATCTTCTCATCTTACTTGGTGAGCCTATCATATGAAAATCATAACACACTCTTACCGGTTAAAATTCTCGGCCTTTGTCATGTTTTTCACGAGCTACGGTCCAATGTTTGCCACTGTAAGGTAATTGAATAGTTAAACATTTTGGCATTTTTGTATATAAAAATGTAATAAACCTGGAGTTAGGGAATGTCCGATTGTGGCTTAATGGTAAGACTCTCCATCGATCCTACAGAGTAGGATTCATGACCCTTGCCAAGTTCATCCGGTAAAGTAAATGACCTGGGTAAGCGTTTAGTAAACGATCCTTAGGCGTAATTCATATCATCGTTAAAATCTCCTATAACAAAACTACTAAAGCTTTAAAATCGTTTATATTTATGGCTCCCGCCGCATTGCGCGGGTACACTGCTAGTGTCTATATAAGCATTCTAACCAAATGTCTTAAAGACAAATTTTAATGCAGTGAGTAAAAGGTTTTAAAGCCTAAAAATGAAAAATCTCTTAATTTACAAAGTTTATTGCATGATGTACAAGTCCAAACCCTTTTTTTGCACATACTAGAAAAAGTTCAACAGTCCCAGTCCCAGTACGGCAGTACCTCACCATACCCACCAAACTACTTCTTCTACCTCTTTACCTCTCCACCATACCCATTTACCTCTCCACCATACCCATAGACCATACCCATGATACAACCATACTGTTTTTCATCAGTTCTCTAACCATGCCTATCTTACTGAAAAAGAACCTTTCACACGCTTCCTTTTCCATCGCTGGTTGTATATAAACGGTGTGAGATGGAGAAAGAGTTTCAATCATCATCGCTTCTCCAATCTCCATACCTAAAATCGAATTGGGCGACCTATTCTGCTTCTCCAATCTCCATCGATTCCTCACTGCCTAATTTGGGTATGTTTTTCGTCAATCTTCCCATAATTTCCCCTTATTTGTCATGGTTTGACATTCAATTACTCATCTTAGTTTCCAGAATGCATTTTAAATTTTACCATCCAGGAACTGAGAAAAACCCAACTGAACTTAAGGAATCATCTGTTTACATATTTTCTATAAGAAGTGTGAAGTGTCTAATTAGGCAACAACGTGAAACCTCGTATTATTGATGCCCATTAAGCATCCATATCTTTGATTTCTGATTTCTGTCCCAAGGTTTAAACCTTCAAAACAGATTTTGGTGAGATTGAGTATAAAAAATTGATTATTGTCTCTGTAAATGTACCCCTGGTTGTCAAGAAGGTCACCCCCTTTTTTTCTTCTCTTCTTCTAGACCCACTTACATTTGATTATGTGTAATATGTGGGTTTTCCTGGAGTTGGTGTAAATGTCTTTGTGTGGTCGTGAATTTTGACTCCATTTTCTAAGAAATACTTCCATCTAATCACATGTATCCGTGAATCTTGATCGAGGTTGATATATAGCTTCCTACACTTTAACTGTATGATAATATGACTGACTGAAATTGGGTCTATGTTAGATGGCTTTTACATGGTGTTCTATACGTTTATCTCTACTTTCATACCCTTATAATTATTTGTTATCTTTGCTTGTTTGTGTTTGTCTAAAACATTATCTTCTTTTTTATTTAATTATCATTGCACCAAGTCTTCTTGGTGGGTTAAATGATTGGTTTCTGTTTGATGTTTGCTACATGAGTTATGAATAATGGGGCTTCTTCCAAGTTTTGGATTCATTTCACTGTAGAGTTATGTTATCCACTTTACACAAGTGGCATGATCACAGTAAAGTTTATGTTTTATGAAAGGCATGACACCTTGCTGAATGTTTTAAGTGTTGGCCTTTGACATGAATAGTTAGCTTTATGAAATCCTTCATCTATATTTTGTATTTGTGTTTGGTTGCCTTGGGATTAAGTGGTGTATGCCAACAAAACTTTTACTTTTTTTTTCAAATTTTACTTTTTTTTTCACACAGGTCTGGAAAATGGCTTTTCAACTTTGAATGGTTTTTCTTTGTTATCCAAAGGCCTGGAAAATGGTTTAAGTGGTTTTGTATTTTGTTTATGGTCATGGTCCTAAATAAGTCAAAGGGTGAGTGGTACTTGCTAAATTATTACCTTTTTGATACCAAGTATACTTGTTATTATTTGTTGGAATTATGGTGGAAGCAGCTGTATCGGCAGCCGATGAGCACTCAACTTGGTATTTAACATAACATGATGTTTTGGTCCATATATACACAACCACCATGCATGACCTCAAATCAATACACAGTAAGATCCCCATGTTACTCCCAATTTTCTAGATATATATATATATATATATATAAATAAATATGCTGTGTCAACATAGTTTCAGATTCATACTAATTGGTGATAGGAGAACCATTCATGCTCTGGTTTTCTGTTTAAAATGGTATTCCCTTTGTGTGTGTGTTCAACAAAGAGAACCTGGCTCCCATGACTTAATTATAGTCATTATAAATTAAGTTCATTGAATATTGTAATTGAGTATCATTATGGAGAATAGAAGGTTCAAAGTTTGCACTTCAGTTTTCAACAACTAGACTTGTCAATTTCGTTGCAAACTTTGTTGGCCTTTTTGCATGTTAAGACTTACAAATTCACAGTGTTTATTTACAACAAAATGACACCTAAACTTAGTCTCTCCTTTCTCTCTTCATCTGGCATTAGGGGCCGTTTTCTCCCCTTATTAATTGGTTCATCTTATGGACTTCAATCAAGCATCCTTTTTTGTGTTTTTATTGGTCGACCTTTTAGGCATTTTAAATAAAAATGGTTGTTGAATGAAAATATGCAAGGTTCAATATTGCTTTTGATTACGCCTTTTAACCGTTACAACCGTGATGGCGAAGGTTCGCAAGAGCTAATGCACAAGGTCATGAACATAGACTTCTGTTGGGACACATCAGCATCACAATACGAACAACTTTACTTACAATCGGTATCCAGAGCATACACATCTCATGGTGCACCCAGCTAATCCTAACATTTCCACGAGATTTTTTCCTCATAATATACGCTTTTACGGTTGAACTTGCATCAAAGAACTGAAATGCAAATGGTTTATACAACATTTAGTCCCATTGTCCATATTAGTAGCATTGACGAGTTATTTCTTAAGTAAATCATGTCAATTATGTGGTTTAATTTACAGAACAAACATTGGACAAATTGTACAGCATGACATTGTCATTCGTATACATGTAAAGATGTCAATAAAATGCAGTGTTAGATCTCTGTTATGGGATTCATTTTTTCTAACTGTAAGTGCCCGGGTAGTTTGGGCGCACTTTGAGTACTAGGTGAACGTGTGCACCATGTTGCATGGAATCCTTTACCGAGCTCCCTGTCTTGGCTAAGGCGAATGCATCAATTCACTGATATATTTGTTGCATCTTTGAATGCTAAATAACATAATGCATAAACTATTTTTCCTGGCACACTTTATTTTAAACTGTAGAAGGTTTTCTTTCTTTTTGGTGCACTTACAGGTTTTGAGTTTAAACTTGGAGTTGTACTAATTTGGTTTGGTTTGGTTGGTAAAGTGGTATAGGTTCATCCATTTTGGGTCGATTTCCCATCTTTGTGGTTTATTATTTTTGCATTTTGGCTTTAATCGTAGAGTTACCATTCATATTATATATCATAGAAACCTAATTTGAAAAAGTAGACAAGTCAAGAATATATATCATAGTTTTAGAATTTGGATTATTGATTGATTTGAACCAAGCTTTGATGATCATTATGCCGGTAAGAAAGCATTTTTTTCCCTAGAAATCCACAATTTCGTCCAAAAATGACTTTTGACATGTCAATCAAATATGAAGAGAAAATAGTTTTTAGCTTATTTTTGTCATGACAATCAATAAAATTCAATTGTTTAGCAACCGTTATTAATATTTGTTTTAAATTTTGTGTCCCGCTGCATTGCACGGGTACACAACTAGTATATATATATATATATATGTGTGTGTGTTTGTGTATTTTTTAAGTGTTTATATATATATATATATATATACATATGTGTGTGTGTGTATTAAGTGTGTTTAAGTGGGTTTGTGTGTGTGTTTATTAAGTGGGTTTAGGGTTTAGGGTTTAGGGAGTGAGTTGGGGAAGAAAAAGATAGGAGAGAGAAAGAGAGTAGGGGTGGGGTGGGGTGGGTTTGAGTAAACGTCCACATTTGGTCCCTGTGAGGTAAAAAGACTAATTTACCCTCATGTTTAACTCACATGGTTGCCCTTAACGTCTGACATTGGACGGACGTTGGTCAGAGGGACCAAATCTGGACCGAATGGCATACCACAGTGGCTAAAGTGTAATTTTTAAACTGTAAGGGCCAAATGTGTTATAAACACCAAACTACAGGGACCAAAAATGTAGTTTACTCTATTAATGATAATAGCATAATATAGAGAACGCATAAAATAAAACTTGAAAGTTTCACTCACTTCATATTTTGGTGTCATTAAATCGTATTGACGAAAACTTTTTAACGGATTATATAAATTAATTAAAATATAGAAAATATATATTCTTACTTTTGTTATAAAAAATATTTATTGTTATTATAATATTTAATAAATTAATTAAAATATAGAAAATATATAAACTGATAAATGGAAATTTAAAAGAAGTAAAACAATAATTTAAATAGTATAAAATATTTATGAACGTGATTTTAGGTACTTTTTATTTTATCAATAAAATATGAACAAAAAAATTTTAGTCTTTTAATTTTATAAATATAAGCTTTTTAATCAATATTTATGTTAGATGTTTTTGTATTTTTAAATATTATACGTTAATTTTCATTTAGATTCATTATTTATTAAAAATAACATTAAACAACTCTTTAAAGATAAATTTTGTTAGTTTTGTCGTAATCAGTTATGTATTACCAAATGTTGAACAGTTACTCTATCCGGATACCAAACCCATCTTATACATAAAAAGATAAAAACTTTAAGTTTAGACTAGTCAGTATACCCGTGCGATGCGGCGGGTGATAAATTTTTATTGGAAACCACACGCCTTTGTCCCGACGGTATCTAGGTTATTGGTATATCTCAAATGCATTCAAAGTTAAGGAACTTTAAACCCAAGAAGAATATCTAAGACCAAACGATAAAACAAATCCAGTTAATACAATTCATTGGTTTAAAAGTCCAGAGCTTTGATTCAAAATGTGTTCAACTATTACAAAACAACACAACTATAAACCAACCAAGGCCTCTTTTTTACCATGGCCGACTCTTTTTTCCTGTAAAAGATCTAATGAACTATATTGGCCTTGTGAATTGTCTGTCCATGTGTAGGACCTTCGTCACCTTGCTTGCTTAAGTGAGAACCGGATTTGCCATAATCGGGTCTTCATTTTATTAATGCCTCAAGGAGGACATGTTGATTTCACAAAACTATCTTGTTATGAGTATGTCAACTACACTCGTGAACCTGCTAACTGAAGTATCTAATGTAAAGTATAAACTTTCAAAAGCTATAAAATTTTACATAGGATTTGATTGTTTGCTTCATCTACCAATTGTTTACACTTTACATGCACAAATAGTTTACTGCATTGTTAAGTAAATCAAGATTTTTGTATATAACTTTTGTATTAAACCCTAAACCCTAAAGAATGCGAAGTTTTTCCTATTGAAAAGTCTCAATCAAACTTGCATTTTCTGTTTATTAGAAATCGGTAAAAGTATTGATAACAACGATTTTAGTCAACACAATTAATTTATTTTACATTTTTTATAAAATGTTTAAATAATTAATCATTAGACATTAGTTATATGCCTATATTTTAAACCATGTCCAATCGAACTTTAGGATGAAACCATCTTAGTTTTGTCTTTTGTTCCATCGTTTGTAACCACAACTTCTTTCTTTTGACAAAATGTATTCTCTTATATTTTTCTAAATTTAAACATAAAAAAGGAAAATACAACGTAAATGCGGATACCCATTAAAAATACATAATATATTCCTAAAAATTGCTTATCAATAAAGGCTTAGAATTATATTTTCTACTCCAACTAACAAAAAATCAAATCTCATTACAAATCCCATCACAACCTCTCTTGAGAGAGCCTATAAATTGTCTTCAAGGTCAAATTTCATCATTTGAATAAAAGCTCGGTCATAACAATTTAGCCTAACAATTTTTTTTGGGTAATTGTGGGTATTACGTGCAGGCCGACCATAAGGAGTCATCACAAGTGAACCTCCATAGCCACACGCACTTTGGCAGCGTCGGGATTCGAACCCCACTCCCTTGAGCCTTAAGCCCTTAATTCTCGTATTATAACTTATAGGATAATGTTTCTACTTTTATACCCGAGCGATGCGGCGAGTGATGAACTTTTATTGGAAACCACGTGTCTTTGTTCCCCACTTCATCTGTGTAACAACCCAAACAAATTTAAACATTTCAATTCATATATATAAAACATCTCAAAATCGCGTCCCAAAATTTCTTGTATAATATCCAAAATTTTGTTGGCGGAACAACCTAAACAACTGAGAACAAAACTAGACTGAACTATAGTGTCGCTACACTATCGAGTTTCCTCGCTAAACGCCCTGCTCACTTGCCAGAGCCTTTCATTACCTGTTTCCCTGAAAAAGTTTTAATTTGAAAATGCGAGGGTTAGACCATGAGGTCTAGTGAGTCCCTCTAAACAGTTATCAAAGCATTTAAAAACAGTTTATACTTTTCAACATAAATCATCCATAAGTCTGTCCATATAAAAATCATTCACGGATAAAGATCCGCCCCTCGTAAATTGGCACCCTGAAGTCATCCTAGGGTGACAACGAGTCAGTCTCATGCTGCCTTACAGGGTCACACCTCCCTTGGCATAAACGGGACACACCCCCCGGCACGAGCTGGCGGGCCACACCCCCCGACTTAGCCAATTTACATCTCAATCAATGTATGCATACATCCCACATATATTTTTAAACAACTTTCATGCAATTAAAGGCATAAGTATAAAACATGGCATTTCCCATCATGTACTTGCTTTAGAAAACACATTAAAAGTCACACATTTTAGTTAGAAAACTCACCTAGCTTGCTCGCTCCAAAGCTCCTCACTTACACTTCCGATCTCTAGGTGGAACACCTATTATATTAATAACGTACGTCATAATTCGTTCATTTATTACTCGAGTTGGATCCCGAAATTAACCCAAACTTATCTAAGTTGGTAGATTACACTTCTAGTCCAAAGATCATAATTAATGGTCTTTGCTTACCCATCCAATTGAAATACTATACCGGATCCATTAATTTACCCAACTCTAGATTCCCAACATAATAATAATAACATTGGATCCTAAATATCAATACTGGATCATGTCACTAATAATATGGCCCAAATTAAATAAATATTGGCCAATAAACTCATAACCACAATCTACAAATTTTAAAACTAAAATTCCAATTTTGCAATTCCTTCAACTTATCACGTGGCCATCTAGACTTTGGATTTGCAAGGATGGTTACTACATGAACACGTGGGCCAAAGCAATTACCCAAATCCTTTAATCAGTTAAGCCCACTAACGTTAATACCTAACTCGCGTGGACTGCATAAGTCCATATTACAACTTAATTAAACAAATCTTGGACGTGTTTGCATAAAGGCTCATACCGGGTCCTAAGGAATTACAACAACATTTCTGGTATTAAAAGGTAAGTTCTGATATCCTCTTAAAAACAAGTCCCGGTACTCTTTAAAAACTAGTTCCGGTAACCTTTAAAACTTCCGGTACCGGAACCCAAAATACTGATTAACTCGATCTCTTCTCACAAAAACTTTCCAATTAAAACCAAAAGCATGGGGAAACGTCATTTCTCATTTGATTTCAACCAGTTTCATGTTTCTTTCAAATATGAGAATTCATTTACACCTAGATAACCCATATGGGTTACATTCTTCCAAAGTGAAAGACAAACCTAATTTCAAACCCACAGGTTACAATTTGATACTAAACCTTAATTTTCAGAACAGATTAAGTAAATTTCTAACCCCATATGAACATGAATTGAGAGGAAGCATACCTCAAAATTGATGCATTCAAACCCCAAGGATTGAGTCGACAACGCAAGGTTCCCTTCTCTTCTCTTCCTTCGTTCCTCTCAATCTCTCGCTATCTCCTTCTCTCGTCGTCTCTCTCTCGTTGCCTCTCTCTCTCTCGTCGTCTCTCTCTCGCTACCTCTCTCTCTCGAATTAACTCACAGGGACCTTCCATGGCTTTTCTTCCTTTCTCGATGAATAGCAGCAACACACACACACCAACACAACCCTAAAAAAATGTTTTCCTATTCTACTAACAAAAGCGGCGCACCAAGAGGGGAATTAATTTCCCATATTTCATTTTTAACCCCATACATTTCACAATAAACAAATATACCCCTCAACTTCCATTTAAATCACAAAATTCATTTTTGGGGTTATTACAATCTGTTCCATTTATTTCTCAAACTTCAGCAAAGTGTGTGGGTTTCATTTGGCGTATATGAATATGATAAACTTGAAAAAAGATTGATGAATACCGTTTTGACAGCTTAATGGTCAACAGGGGCTGTTTGGACAGCTTAATGTTCGACAGGGGTTGGTTGGACAGCTTAAGCGATTGACAGGGGTGTTTGGACAGCTTAATATGCTCTACAGGGGCTGTTTGGACAGCTAAATATGCTCTACAGGGGCTGTTTGGACAGCTTAACGTCGACAGAGCTGTTTGGACAACTTAGGGCCTGTTTGGTAGTGGCTTAAAGAGCTTAATAAGTCCTTCAGCTTATTCGTTCAGCCATATAGAGGTGTTTGGTAGTGGCTTAATCAAAAATTCCATGGCTTATTCGCTAAGATGAAGGGAGGGAGCTTTATATGGTCAGACCTAATTTTTCCCAATTTACCCCTCACATTAAAAGAACACGCTTCTCTTCCAGCGAAGCTTTATTCCCTACTCTCCACCGGCCTGCCTCCCACACGAAAACCCTCCCAATCGAAGCTTCTCTCCCAGCAGAGCTGCCGTCCACCGGCGCTTCTCTTCCGGTGGAGACCTGGAATAAAAAGTGGAGACCAAGTCGCATTTACAGCCAAAAGTAGAAGTAAGAAGTGGGAAGTTAAATCGGGTAGCTACCACGTGTCATATGCTTTCACTTGTAGTCTTGTATACCTGCACTCGGTAAATCTCCATGCATAGCGCCACGTAACCCCCAACTGTGACTCTTTCACCATCTCACTCTTTCCCTTAATTCGTCTCTTGTCAGTTTCTAGAAATTAATCTATCCATTAATTAATTAATCCGAAGAGGAAATCGAATGGACTTATGAAATTAGTATTATTATTGTTATAAATGAACTTGTATCTAAACTATGATTACTTTTATTTTAATTATAATTACTTATTAAATTTTGTTGTGATTATCTTATTGAATTCATATAATTATGTTTTATGAAGTTTTTTTATTTTAAAAATTGTTTAAATTGATAATATTTATTGTAAGAACTAACCATTCAACACATTTACCAAGTAGTTATGTTAATCGGTGCTTAATACACAATGAGGGTAAATTAGTCATTTCTGACGTTCAGATCGTTTGTTCAGCACAACAAACAAACAACAAAATATCAGAATCCAGACAGACATCTATATCCATACATGACTTAATGAAAAACCAACCAAACAGCCCCTTAATATGCTCTACAGGGTCTGTTTGGACAGCTTAATATGCTCTACAGGGGCTGTTTGTCGATTCATAATAAATTTTATTCAATTAGTGCTACCATAAAATGATCTAAAATCCCTTGGAAAAAAAACTAAGAAAAAAACAGATGCATTCACAATTGACTCTCACCCATTTTCCACTTATACCAAGAGACATTTTACCATTTTTTTCCCTCTAAACATCACATTTTCTTATCTGACCACAGAAACCATACATATAATTTTATAAACGAAGTTCTCCTATGGTAAACACAAAACTCAGGAACAACCAAAATAGAAGCCTTGATGTCCTATATATAGACTGGACCTTTTATAAAAAGCAGCCACGAAATCAAAAATTATTCTACTACCAATCAGCCTGGACTTGATTTGTAATTTTTTAGGAACTCGGTAGGCCTTCTAGGAGAAAAGACCCCTCACCAAACACTCCAGATGAAGTGTATGGAATCACCTTCTAAACTAACGGTGCCACAAATGTTGAGCGAAATATCTCTTCTACATTTCCGGTGTTGTCCACAGCGGCATAAGCACATAAACAATTGTATACCGCATTTGCATCCTTGTGTATCAGTCCATCTACGAAACAGTGTCCCATGCTTGTCTGTCAAGTCAAACTGTAAGCCTCAAAACTCTACAATTTCATTGGCAAACGTATTGCAATTACACATTATATTCAACAAGCAAACAATAATATATAACCCAATTAAGTCTTCAACTGAAAGAAAAAAAAAACTCAGAAATAGCATAAAACTGCTTAGAAAAAAGAAATTGACTAACTTGAAAGCATTAGGGATGACCATCCATCCTCTTCTTCATGTTTTAAGAAGTGTGAACCCCTTCATAAACCTTCTTAATGTATTTGCAGCCGATCCATACTTAATCTTGTGTGGGATCATCTTGCAAATACAAACAACAAGCCAACAACTCAATAAGTTATAGTGACAAATGGATCAAATATATGTGGAAGCAATTAGATGTGTTAAAGAAAGGTAACAAACAAACCTAACCGTTGAAATGAATTTCCAACAGTTTCAGCTTGAAAGAACTAAGACCATCAGAATCACCATTACAACATTGACTTCCATTGATCATGCACACAACTATAAAATTTACATTTTATTTACCTTTGGCATCAAATACTGCTTCATCCTTTTCAGTTATCACCCTCTGATGCAATCTCAATTCATGATTAAGCAACCTTCTTCTGAGCACATCAAAAACCATCAGAAACCTGCTTCGTGCTTGCATCAGAAACCATCGGAAACCTGCTTCTTGCTTGCATCAAAAACCACCGGAAACACATCAAAATCAAACACAAATCCTAAAAAACATGATTTGATTTGAACTAATACCTTGTTATGGGAAAAATATAGGATTTAAAGAAAGGAACTGTAACATTAATTTCCAGAATAAGGTAAATGCACAATCACATAACTTTCAAATTCGCATCCACTTTACAATTGTAAAGTAAACCAAATATCTATAACATTAATTTCTAGAATAAGGTCCTTTTGCTTTTTCTAAACTCTTTATATTAACATCCCAAATCATATATACCATTCCTACTGGAGTTTCTAATGCTCAATAAGTAACTTAATGAAAGATAACAGCAAAAAATGTTCCTGCAATGTAAAGTATTTACCCAGGCTTCTTCTCCATAGATGGCTTCAAAACTATGAAAGCAACTTAATATGTTTTTTTATAATGTTATCATATGTTTGGCATATTAATTTATAATCCAGTTATACATTTTATATTTGTTGAGTAAAAAAGTTCAACAAAATGAGAAACAAAGCAGATTAAAAAAAATAATTACAATAAAAGTATTGTATTACAATTTTTATATGGTTAAACAAAATAGAAAGCTGTTGGTGCTGATTATTGATGTTAGTGTTGTTCCAAATAAGTTGTGGCTGTCCAAACAGTTGCTGAAACGAAAGCTAGCTGCTGTCATGTTAATCTGAACAAAAAAGGTGTTGTTGTGTTGATGTTATAACAGAAAATTGCTGTTGTTTTAGAAGTTATGTTGTCCATTCGATTTCAAAACAGAAAATTGATGCTGATTGCTGTTAAAACAGCAAGATTATTTGTTGTTAGGGCTGTTTTGTTGCTGCCAAACAGCTGCTGTCCAAGCCATTGCAGCTAAAGCAGGTACATTTTTATAAAAACTAAAACATATTTAAAAAAACTAACATTGTAGACTTGCTAAAACGAACATATATAAAACCAAAATCGATTAGAAGAACCCAAAATCGAAGGGATCATCAAATCGGTAAATAAATCAACTAACATTGTATTTGGCTATTCTATTTCTAATAGTTTTTTTTAGTTTTAGACTTGCTATGAATCCTTGATCCCATTTATGCAGATACGTGAATTACATTTATGCAGATCCAAATATGAAAAAGTAATGCAATTTCTCATCCATCAACAGGAGCACCATCCATCATCTCAAATTTTGCTACTGTCTCTGTCTCGACATGAGTGTTAGCCCCAGAACCATTTGATTCTCGTCGTCTGATCTCAAGATCCATATTCTTTAACTTGATTCTAACAAGTAGAAAATATATCTTGGCGATGATCACATCTTTAAGATGATACCTGGTGGATATAATCGTATCCAATTAGCAGCCACCATCAATTGTCAGGTGGAAAACTCATGCATGCTATTTGGTCATTTAGGTTAATCAAAGGTTGTACCTGAATCCTACTTACTTGCTCTTGTTGTACTCGAACTCGATATGAAGGCGGTCTTCTATTCCAACTTCCATCTGCCAGCCAGGATCATATGTCAGAGAACAAGAATGTCATATGCATAATACAAAATCCTATAGCCTACAGTTTAGCCTGTGTACATTTGACATAGATGGTCATCCATGTGCTCATGTGCGCTACTCCATATCTATATCTTTTTAATATATATATTATCCATATATATCACCGACCTTGATACTATTGTTGATTGATGGAGGCGGACCATAGTTCCGAACCTGATACAACAAACAGAGGGATAGATCAGAACTAATGAAAAGGAAAATGTCCACATTGTCAATAAGGACTTCCCTTGCTTATTACTACCTTTAATTTTCCCAATCTTAAGATAACATGTATGATGCCTTCATGATACTATGATCATAGCATTGTTGTTAAGGCTGCAGTTTGTGCAGCAAACCTTTGTTAAAAAGTTGTTCCTTTTCAAAAATGTCAAGCCTTTGAGCCTTAGGACGGGCCCCTAGATTTTCTAGACTGACCTCAAAAAACACAAACATACTGCACCAAGAAAAGGATTTAAGTAAAACATAATTAAATTCGACTAACCAATTTCCTTTTTATCAGTCCTCTCAAATAATACTACCCTGTTATGAAACTCTATCGCTGAGATGATATCAACAAGACTGTCAAACACAGGAGAAAAAATCAATTAGTTGAATGAAAACACAAATAATCAAATAATTTCGAATTTTTTTAAGCCCAACCTCGAGAAAAATTAGGCAAACTCTTATGAAGATTCTCAAAGAGAAATATGGATTCCAATTGTTTGATTAAACAACGCATAGAAAGCAAATGTGATTTTATATTATTTGAAAAACCTAATATGAGAAAAATTATGTAAAACTCACCTGATGTTAAGTACTACAGGAGATGTAGAATTGTAGAAAGACTACCAATTGAAGACGAACAAAGTCTGAACCGAAATCAGAAACGAAGAAAGATAAATGAGGAACAATCGAACTGAGATTTTGATTTTGAAGAGAAAGAGAGAGAAGTAACCTGGTGATGAAGATTCTAGTAGAAAAAAACAGAGAGAATTCGCGATTGGAATGTAGAGCATGTGGTTTTCCAATATCGGATGGGAGGGAATTGAGGAGGGAGATCGAGCGGGAGGTTAATGGCGAGAGAAGAGGGAGATATACCAGGGATGGAGGAGAACGTGGCTGAGAAAAAACCCGTTCTTGAAATGTTGAAAAAAACCGCTAAACCCTGCTATTCTTTTAATAAAGTAGTATAGATAATTGTTTAAAACTTTGTATACAAAGAAAAAAATGATTTTTATTCGTTAGATTGAGTTATTATTATAAAAATTTATATAAATACGACCGACGAAACTTGTTGCAACCGACCTGGCCAGCGTTCTCACTTTGAACGCTTTAACGTACAAGTTCAACGACGTGGCATCTACAATGACTAGCACGCACGTCACTTTTATCCAATAGTTGTGTGACACGTTTTCAAGACACGTGTTTTAACCAATCAGCACGCGACAACCTGGAGTACAGAGTACTTGTTTCGAAAGTCAGCCTCCAAACTTCAACCTCTCTAAGCTATCTATAAATAAGCAGCTAAACCTGCACCGCTTTGGTTACCTTTCATCACCAAAGTTTTTTCAACCAGTTCGCGGTGTCGTAGCCTCGCCGGAAACAAAAGGGATAACTTTCGACTTTCTCCGGCGGTCCTCCGGTTTCTGTACATAATCATGGTAATGTTATTATGGATCTAAATTTCTGATGTCTGAGTATACGCATACGCATCATGTATCATGTATCCATTCATAATTCAACATCATTCTTTTACCTATAACGTTATAAGAACGATGATGATTTACTTTCATTCTTCAGAATAATCAATTATTCTAGTGTTTAGATTTTTTTTCTGTTTGTTTTCCGCTTTTTAAACGCATTGTGTTAATATCAACTATAGAAACCAAGGATCGCGTTCATGGCGATCTTTCGACCTTTTCCCTTTGTTTTTTAGGTTTCAACTCTCAATCGAATTGTACAATCAGTTATGGGAAAACCTACTGAGATATCATCAGTAACGAAGGCTTCTTGTATTGGTTTAAAATCTATTTGTTGTTTTGTTACGTACTGCTATTAACAAAGATCAACTCATCAAATTCGGAACTCTTGTGCTTTTAGAATAATATAAAATGAAACATAGGATGAATAATTGGAGTTATTGCAATGTAGTAGATAGAATAACATTCTATTATAAGTGAAAGGCCTATGTTATTTCTTGAGGATGTAGTTTTGCATAACCTGTAATTGTGCTCAATTTGACAAGAGTTGGGTGATTAATTGTCGAATTTCTATGAGATGATATGTGTACAGGAGTTGGCTACATGTGCTCAATTTGACAAAAGTTGGGTGATTAGTTTTGCATAACCTATAAATGTGCTCAATTTGTCTTTGATATGTCTCTGGTTTTCCATAGAGAAACAAGCTTGCATAGATAAAAAGAAGTAGGAATATTGTGAACCATTAGAAATGAAAAGGCAATAAAACAAGCTTGATTGTTTTTGTTGATTTATGCTATTTTTCATTGATTTGTATAAGAATCTTTCATTTTTTTTGTAATTTTGTTATATCATATATATACATATTTCTATTCTATGATTGATTACTCCTAACACGAAAAAGATTGGAAGCGTAAACATAACTAGAAGGTATAGAAAAAAGAGTTGCTAGAAGTTGCCAAAAGCAATATGGTTGTATGAAATCCAATTCCATAGATTTTTAAGCACCAATACAAGTATTAAAGTATACAACCATATGTTTACTGTCCTCTTATATGGCAGCCATTATTAATGGATATCTTATCTAAGTCCAATCTAGAAAGAAGATTATTTAATGTAAACTATTAATTATACCATCCATCTCATCGCGTGTTTAAGTCATTTGGCTAAGAATAAGGGGTGGTTTGGTTGATTTTCTATTAAGTCTATAGGGATAAAGTTGTATGTGTGGATTAATTTGTCCGTATAGATTTTGAAGGTTTTAGTTTGAAAAGGTTTTTCCATAGATGGAAGGAACATGTTTTTTTATTGTAAGGACAAGTTTGGAAAATATTCTACTTTCTTCATAAAGCTCCCCCCATAGAATCTTACTGGTTAGCCACTTTCAATATAATTTAGCCAGTACCAAACAGTCATATATAGCTGACTATATATGACTGGCTGAATAAGTTATAAGTCACATTAAGCTCATTAAGCTGCTAACAAACACGTCCTAAGAGTAATCTACTTATAAACCCTTTAATTTAGTTGAAAAATGGGATGATCTTTCTCGTCTTGACAACCTTTTGATCTTGAGGTGGTTTAGAAAGCTTTCCACAAACTGCATCATTCCTCTTTTTGATTCGAGCTAGCAAACTTTTCGTGAAATAAGGTTAACAAACTTATGATCATACATACTCATTATTTGTCTATTTATCTTAGACAACATCAAGGCGTCTTGCGGATAAGAAGGTAGGGAAGTTCGATAAGAACATAACAAGACGTGGATCTGTCCCCGAAACATCCACCAAAAAGGGCAATAACTATCCTGTTGGTCCTATAATGCTCGGCTTCTTTGTGTTTGTGGTCATTGGATCATGTAAGTTAATTACCCACCATCTCAACTTTGTTTTTGAAAAATATATTTTTCTTCTTACGTTGTTGCAATTTGTCCAACATTGTTCTTAGTTTCTAATTCGTGGGTTGTTTTTATTTTTCCTCTAGCTCTGTTTCAAATAATCAGAACGGCTACAAGTGGAGGAATGGCTTGAAGATCAACAGAATACACCAATGGTTGCATCTTCTGCTTTGTAACTTCTTTTACTCTAGAGAACCATTGTTACTTGCAAATCCAACTCTTTGAAATATATATGAATTTGTTTTTTACCTTTTCTTTGTTAATCACCAAGTCTTCAGCCCTCCTTCTCTATAGTTCTCTTTTTTTTGTTGCAAAAGCAAACTAGAGTTGTTTGCCTATAGGACGGCCTGCTAGATTGATCTGTTCAGTCTTGAGAAAAATGGGTTCAGACTGGCTGCTAGATTGATCTGTTCGGTCTTTGAGAAAAATGGGTTCAGACCGGGGGCGGATCCGTCCTTCTAGCCTTCTAGGTGTGATTGCCTGTAAAACCACAAAATTTTAGGGGTTAAACATAATTGTCTGTCCTACGTTTGGTACGACTAGAACAGGACATGACTAATTGTCTGTTTTGCGTTTGGTAAACTGGACAGGACTGGACAGACTTGTTAAAATGATCAGATTGCCATAGAAATTAGATGCCATTCCATCACAATAGCAAGAAAGAAAGAATTTAAACAATTTTATAGCAAGAAATTAGACCATGAAATCGACTAACATCACAGTTGATTTCATCAAGAAAGAATTTAAACAATAGCAACTCACATTAGCAAGGAATCGAGACAGTAGCAAAATCGACTAATCAAAAAAACGAGTATAGTAAAACCGAGACAGTAGCAAAAAATCGACAGTAGCGCTCACATTAGCAAGGAAATCGACCATGAAATCCAGTAAGATGGACAATCGAGACAATAGCAAAATCGACACTAAGAAATTCGACAGTAGCATCCAGTAAGATGGTAATCTCAACTTTAGTCCCATCTTGTTCCACCTATTTTGGTGGAACAAAAATTTACATGTTTTGTCCCATGAAATTAACATTTTGTCCCATGGTGTACCAAACATGGGACTATTTTTTTTGTCCCATCCCGTCTCATCCAGTCTGCGTACCAAACGCACCCTTAAGGTATTTAAATGTAAAACCATAAATCTTAAAAACTTTTAGGGGTTTTTATATGAAAATTTAAAAAATAAAATTCCACCCCAAGTTGATGTGAGAAATATTTTTAAATCGTTGATCACATTTAATCAAATACCCTCCCATTGATTGCGGTTTAAAAGAAAATTGATCCGTTGCATCTTGGTGCATCTCATTCTAATATTCATTCATTTCTCATCCAACGGTTGATAATTATTTCTCACGCTTCTCATCAAATTTGGCATTTTTCACCGAAACTCAACCCTGTTAACATTTTAACCAACTCTGTTAGAGTTATTTTGTGTATATTTGACCCTTTCTCTAGTGTTATTATTTAATATTATTTTGATTTTAGGATCTTCTGTTAATTATGATTTTTTTGTAGGTTAGTTTGTTTAAACCTGGGATTAATTATTTAGTCTTTAGGGTTAACTTGTTTTATTTTAAGGTTAATATGTTGTATCTCTAATTGGTCATGTAGATCATCAAGTGAAAACTTGAAAATGCATCAATAATCGATTGACTTTAAAGTTTTAAGAGATTTTTTTTGGATAAAAAAAAGAGATAATTTTTATAAAAATAAACTAGTGTACTAATTTTTAATGACTTAATAATTAATGTATATTTAATGAGCCTAGAAAAGAGTCTATAGTTAAATTTTAATTTATTTATATTAAGATAATTATTTTATGATATTACTACAAAAAGATCATAAATTCGTCCAAGATTCAAACTTCAGACAACCATTTTTGATAAATGAATGATCTAAGACCAGCCCCTAATAGTAATGAGCGGCCATGAACGAAGAAAAAACAAGGTTCTAAATGACGTGAGGCGTGGCGTGGCGGCGAGGCCAAGCCTCAAGCCTTAGGAACCATGACGTTTTCAATGCGTGATTTGTGACGTCAAATTTCTAATTTATATATAAAAACATAAGTTTTGTAGTGTTACTCAATGATTCAATAGTAATAGCAAGTTAAATTAGGTTATATATTAAAAAAAACTTGCAAATAAGATATTAAAAACATAAAGAAAAATCAAATATCGCATTACGAAAACGGCACATTAGGCATGGCGTGCCACGGGCTTAACGTGACGTGAGACACAAGCCTTGATGTCATGGCACGCTATGACGACTGTATGGCGAGTTTTTTAGAACATTGAAAAAAGGTAATTTCGATCAGGAATGTCAGGATTACCGGACCCTTTTATATACTTTTTAAGAGAATACTATACTTATTTAAATTTTATAATTAAAATACTCTAAATACTTCGAACTTTATCTCGGCCACTATGACAACTAGTATTATACCCGTCCGTTGGTCGGGTATATAACATGACCTTAATTTAAATTCAATTATTTAAATGGTTAAGTCTTTAACTAACACCGTTAAAATAATAAGACATATCACAACTAAAATATAAAGACAATGCAAATATTCACTATAATTCCCAATTATTCCTTGAACAAAATAGATTACATAAACATTTGTTAAACAAAACTAAAACTGAAAATCCACAATTTGCAAAATTTAAAAGCAATGAAAAGTTATGATAAGAATTATGTCTTAATATTCAAAATATAACCTTTTCAAATCCTTGCAACATAATTAGTAGGTTATTTTATAACATATACAACTTCCACACAAGTTCAATAACACTTTTGCAGAATGCATTTCTTGCTGCTGCTACTCATGTTGTTTTCGTTTCTTTCACCAAATCTCCAAGTTCTTCCACCACTTGTTGATCCATCTGCTGCTGCTTTTTTTCTCAAGCTCCACGATGCTCCTATCAAATGCCTTCTTTTGAAGCTGAAGTGAACACTACAAAACAACAATATCAAATGCTTTAATTTCTTGACCAAAATCTACAAACAGGTTGATTGGCCTCAAAACTCAAAGCTAGCTTACTCTCTTTTGAAGAAACTTTCCAAGATATTGGGTTTGAACCTTCTTTTTCTTCCAAAATATGCAACAAAATCGTACCAATGTTGCCAGTATTGTCACTAGAATTGTTTCGAACACAAGAAATAATGTACTTGCTTTCTCATTGCCCGGGAAAAAGAAGGTATGTACGGGTGTTAACTGGTAATGGTAGGTTTACCTGTGTCGATCATGGAACAGCTTGATGCAAGCTTCTAACCTGTTGAAATACAAAGTTTAGGGGTCGTTTACTAAACGTGTACCCGGGTAAGCGTTACCAGTAAAATTTAATACTATCACTTACTTACCGAGTAAGATTTTAGTCACCAAATCGGTTTCCATGTGATTTCACGATACCCGGGCGATTGGCAAAAGTTGGTATCGTATGAATCTCCTACATAGAAGCACATACAAAAGAGTAGAAGAGTTATAAGCTAATGAAGATAAAATCTTTAACTCACTGACATTGATAAGCAACAGGCTATCAGATATCAGAAAAAATATCCAAACAGGGAAAAAATTTAATATGTTAAATTAGCACAGTTAAAGTAAAAAAAAGAAAAAAATTCCAGTCACACACCCCAGATACAATTCCAGTCTTACCCCGGATTTAGGCAGAAGCCACTGTGGTGAAAGCGGAATAGAACTGCCAGACCCTTGCCCATCTAGACAATTAAACAGCCAAAGACTGATTAGACCATCCGCATGAAATATAAAAAAAACGATCAATTTGAATCTCTTTAGTAATTACATTTCATAAGATAGGCATGGGAGAAAAACAACTTGATCACAGTTCACATATCATCAACCAACATCATGCTGACAATAATGCAAGATGTATTAACTTATTTCCAAATGCTAAAATCAATTGCATTACATAGCTAACAACCCTACTAATTGTTTGAATTACCAAAACAGATGCTTCTAATAAAAGTTAAGTATGTAAGTCGACAACAATTAGACTAAAACAAAATGAATTATCTAAATAGTCTTGGTATGAAGTTTTCATCATGAGGACTTAGTCAGCCAAAGGTAGGATACCACAGTTCAAAAAAACAGTAGATGGCAATCATAACAACAGTTGTGCCTTTTCCTTTCCTTAAAGTAGTTTCAATGAAGAAGTCACCTTTGCATTAGATGTTTGCTTGTGATGAACTCTAGTATAAAGCATTATGACAAGGAAAAGTTAACTTCAATAACAAAATATAAGCAGCGAATACCAAACCAAGCAATAACTTGCAGGTTCTTTCAGAAATCACTTTCGCATAAGTAATGGATTACAACAACTACTATTAACTGTTCAGATGTCATGCATCTGCAAGCTTTTCAAAAAGTAGAATGCTCTTGCACAAGTAAGATCACCAGTTCATCTGGTAGAAGATGCTACTTGCTACTTTTCCACATATCTTTACTATGATAGTTGCAGGATCAAATCAGTCCCAAAATGTGCAACCAATAAGTAGTGGAAAAATAAGGCAAAAACAAATAAGTTTTATGGCAACCCAAGTTTATAGTGCCTCCAGGACTTGGTAGATAACTAAATATCAGATGATTGAAGTTATATGATTGAATTGTGATTCTGTTTTTAAAAACCGGATTCACAACAGCAATTTCACTCTAGAGTTTTGTGTGTTGATTGAAGTTATATTTCAGTATGTTACATTCTAGCTACTTTAAAGCAGAAAGCAAGGAACTTTCATGAAACTCCAATCCTATTGGTTTCTGTAACATGATGGTATGATTTGAAGTAGCAATTCTGAAACACATTAATTAATGAAGAAAAGTACCTATCCTTTTTTGCCTTTTGTGCCAATGTATTATAGAGTGAAGCATTGTTGAGAGCAATTTTCTTTTTGTCCTCCATTCTCCTCTGCAGCGTTTCCCCAAGGGGACTGTTGGCGATGGCTTGAACCGCAGTGAAAGGAACAGTTGAGAAAACTAATACCCCAGCAAGCTATAAAAAATCAGGAGGAGTTTTTGTTAATTAAACAAAGTCAAGAACAATAAGTGACGATCTAAGAATATAATAGAGAGAAAAGGGGGACCAGGACCTCTTGCCATGATGCTCGGCAGCGAGAAAATTGATAATCGGTTGATGAGAGGAACATATATACCCACAAAGAGAATCGCCCTTCTCAACTCCATCGACACACACTGGGCGCAGCCCCAGCAACATAAGTGCAGGAAATGATAATAAGTAAAATTGATGAATAACACTATGTGTGTCTATTGACTCTGTTCAAAACCCTAAAAGTCTAGAACCGCCACGGTCCACACGAAACGGTGACACCACAAAGATTTCACACATATAGTCAATATTGTTACAATCTTATGAGTAGAGAATGGTGAAACCTTGGATACATTCGGCCTTCCTGGATGTAGCACATCAATCACCTACATTAACAGGACATATATATTCATCATGAAAACATTTAAACCAAAGCGACAATTACATTCTAAAAGATTAAAACAGCAGCAGTTAAAAATCAACGCACGAATTGCTTCCTGGAAAGAAGCCTGTTTGTCATGAACTTCCTTGTACGAATTGGGAGAAGAAGGTTTTCTCGGTGGTTAATGGATGAATCGTCGATTTCATCCCCAAATTTGAAAATAGATTCGTAGAGAGTTCTCCTTTCATCGATTAGGGTTCATCCTTCTCCAGAAAAGCTTACAAATGTTCAGTTGTTGAAGAGCTGAGGGTGTGAGAATGAAGCACAAAAACCACAATTGGAGCACCCCAATGGAGTTCTTGTTTGGATTTGGAACTTCGGATTGCGTTTATAGTGTATGTAATGGTATAAAGAGAAAGAGGGTATTGTTTCTTTTGAATCTAAAAACAGATGTTGCAATTCTCTGTGTATGCGTTTATATACACACAGCAGTTCATGTCACAAACTCGAAATTAGGAGGACGTGGGGAAGAGTTAGAACGTGGGAAGAGGTTGAAGAAGATGGTGCGAAAACAGAGTACGTTGCAACCGTAACGTGGGAGAGAAATCGGGGGAGGGAGCTGAGTGAATGGCTTGGTGCTGAGTGAATGGCTTAATGATTTTAAGATCAAAAGTTGGGTTTAGTTTAAAGGGCCCAGATTCATCTAAACACAGTACACTGCCCTGGGTCTATATTATATATAATTAAATGTCGGCCCACTATAAAGCCCAATATGAGCTACATATAGTTATAAGCTCATGTTGAAGTTTATATTAATTGTTACGATTTGAAGTTAGGCGGGTCTTGGGAACATCGTCGAGAAGTTACTCCTTTCGATTAGTTCCTTCCATGAATTGGTCTTTAATTTTATCCGGGACTACAATAGCCAATCTCGCGACCTTTTTCTCATGATTTTATGGAGCATTTGGTTTAGAAGAAACGATGTTCTTTGGAACGATGGCCCTCGCGATTCGTCTTCGGTAATTATTCGCGCTAATATTACGCTTACAGATTGGAAGGCTTCGCCCAATTCCTCTCCGCTCTCCTCCGTTCACTCCGAAACCCCACCCGTTTGGCAACCGCCGCATGTTGGTTTTTTTAAGTGCAACGTGGACGCCGCGGTTTTTGCCTCGAACGTTAAAGCGGGTTTCGGGGCCGTCCTCCGCGATTTTCGGGAGCCTTCATTGCGGCCTTCGCCTCCCCATGTTCTTTCGTCCCGCCCACGAGAGAATGCGAAGCCCTTGCCATTTGTGAAGCCATTCTTTGGATTTCTAGTCGCAACGTCTCTCAAGTTATTATCGAAACCGACGTCAAGATTGTTGTGGACGCCATTTACGATTCGTATGTGGACAACTCGGAGTTCGGCGACATCATCAAGGAAATTAGACACTTCCTTAACTCGAAAGACCACATCTCGGTTCATTGGATCAACCGCCTCGCAAATGGGTCGGCTCATTTATTAGCTAGGCACGCTTGTACAATCGATCGTTTAGTTTACTTTGATAGCATGCCCTCCTTTCTTAATTATTGTAACGACACCAATTGTAACGCCACTTGTTATGAAATGAACGAGTCCCGTCCGGGTGATGGCAATGCCGAAGCCCGGTAATGGCCACTTTCCGTTTGTCTTAAAAAAAGTTTAGCACTTCATGTCTCAGGTTGTCTACAATAGAAAAAGACATAATTTTAGATATGTATAATTATTTTATTTTTAATTAATAAATAACAATTTTACTTTTAATTAATTTATCTCTCTTTACAACTAAATGTTTTGTATATTAATTATAGGTAAATTTAAGAATTGAGTCATCTATTTTTTAAATTAGACACTTAATTTAGTATAAATATAAACAAAATATCTCACATTTATTTTTAAGACAATATAAAATTATAATCATTTATGTATGTTTGGAAGCATGATTTTTATTATTTATGGTCAAAATAGTTACGAATAAAAAAAAAGAGTAAACTCTAATTTTGGTCCTCGTGGTTTACTGAAATCTTTGAAAGTGGGACCTAAGGTTTAATAACTCTATAAAGCGTCCTCATGGTTTCTGTTTTGCTCTGAAAATGGTCTCCCATCACTAACTCCGTTAATTTTCTCCGTTAGTAATAGGGGCATTTTTGTCCATTTATATTTCCCCCCTTTTTTAATGAGGCCCATGGAATCAATCCAAACTGATAACCATCGGTCGACTTAAACCCTGTGTTCCCTTTACCTGATCGATTTCATCTCTGATCGATTTCATCTCTGATCGATTTATCTCCTCTAATCGACAAAGTTATTGCTTCCTTTATCTGATGATTTCATCACAATTCCTTCCTCATTCAATTGGAGAAGACATCGATCGATTTCTCCTGTCTTCCTCTAATTGATCGTTTACTCCCGTTCTTCTAATCGATTCTGTAACATCCCGAATTTCCGTTGTATTATTTTGTGAATTATAAATTAACTTGGGGTTAAGTTGGAAATTGTTTAAAAGTGTTTGTTAGACAACCTAGGGGGGGGTAAGGTTGTATTTAAAACTTTTACTTTCAAAAATTCTTTTATAAAAATATCTTAATAATGTAAATACAACAGAGTATATGAAAACACAACAGATACGTATAAATACAGGATAGTATAAATATAGTAAATAAAGCAGAGTATAAATGCAATGAATATACAATAATTATATAAACAGATATAATTAAATGCACAGCGGAAATATAAAGAGATAAGGGATAGAGATACTTGACACGGAGATTTAGTGATTTACCACAACTTGGTAAATCACTAGCCGAGACACTTCCCGACACGATCCAATAAACGTATTCTTTACGGTAGAATACAAACCAAATACAAAGGAAAGCAATAGGCTCTCAAGCTCTAGCTTATTGAGATATACAGGATCACACACCCGTTATTCAAACACTTACAAGAGGAGTATAACTCACAATGGTAATCACTCTTGTATAATATTTATCACTTGGATATTTTATAAAAACGTTTTATAAAATAAATATGTAGTGATAATATGTAGTATGGAATATTAGTTGGGAGAATAGATGGCTGTTGGTTGTTCTCTTGTCTATGTTTCTTCTCCACCATCGCATGCATTATATAGCAGCTCTTCCAACGGATATATGCATCCGCGGTATACCGCCAAAAGCACGCGGTATACCGTGCAGTAAAAAGTACACTGACACTCCAACGGCTCTCATGCAAAGTTGACTTCTGGAATACGTACCCGCGGTATACCGGCTAGGACTCGCGGTATGCCGCCTGAAAAAGTAGCTTCAACCAATCAGCATTGCACAGCAACCTCTGCCGCGGTATACCGCCTGTACCACGCGGTATGCCGGCGTCAGAAAGGGCAGCTTCCAGGCCGCAACCAATCTTGCTGGATCTTCTCAATAAACCATATTTAATTAAAATCATTTATAGGGTTTTTAGAAATATCCAAGTGGTATATTATTTTAGGGTGTTTATCATTATAAATTATAAACACTAATGACAACGAAAATCTTCCGTCTTGAACTCTTCAGATAAAATCTTCGTGTTCTTCAAGAACTGTACACTTGGATTGGATTGTTAGATAAACAATAATACGGTGTGTTTGTAATCATCAAAATAAATATATATAAATATATAGAGATGTGGTACACTTGCACCAACAATCTCCCCCTTTTTGATGATGACAAACACAACCGCTAAGCATGAGCATATGCGGTTTCTCTCCCCCGTTTGTCGAAACAAAAAGGGTCAAGAAAGACGGTATGCTTCCCCTCGAGAGATGCTCCCCCTCAAAATATGCATATATTTGAGAGAGCATAATCTCATGGTTAAAAGATAAAAAGCTCCCCCTCAAATTAATAACAAATTATAAAATTTGAGGGACAAAAAAAAAAATGCATAAAAAAGCATATAATAGACATAAAACAAAATAACCAAAAAGAAACACTTGCACCAAAAAAAAGGATCTTAAGGCTTCGATTTTTTGGTTAATTTTATGTGAGCAAAAAAAAACCACGTATTATGACCTCGTCAGGGAACACGTATTATATCCTCGTCAGGAACCACGTATTATATCCTCGTCAGGAAACACGTATTGTATCCTCGCCAGGAACCACGTATTATATCCTCGTCAGGAAACACGTATTATATCCTCGTCAGGAAACACGTATTATATCCTCGTCAGGAACCACCTACAAAAGGCAAAGAAAATTTTTCGTGGTACCCTTTTCTTATGGGTCCTTTTAACAGTTAGTATAAAACATAAACTGCAAAAAAAATTAAAATATGTTGTCGACATAAAATAAAACAAGACAACATACAATCCACAAAAATTGTTTAAAACCACAAACGCATCCCACCGGGATTGTCAACATTAAACATTCCTTTCGGAATCCATTTTCTAACCATTTTAATTTTGCGATTGTATTTATCATACACATAAAATGAAGCATTTATATTCGCATTAGGTCTAGAAAAATTACTATTATACATACGAGCATACGGTTTCCTCGGTATATTATTTGCATTATTCATTTTACGCACATACGGAGGTTTTTGCACATATGGTTTTCTCGTTTCAACTTTAGGTGGTTCAAAACACTTTTTAATTTGAATACACGAGCACGTATCAATACATGTATTAGAACCAATGCCTTTTCTACAATTAATGCGATTAGACATATTTAGCATTTTTAACACTTTATCATTGCTATTTTGAAATGCTTTAGCTAACATATTATCTTTTTCATATAAATCGCATTTAGCTTTTAAACAAGCATTATCATTTATGAGAATATCACATTTTGCACATATGTCATTTTCTTCTATTCTTTTATCTAAACATGCAAGTTTCTCATTTAAAACATCACATGATTTGCAAACAATATTTTCGCATGCTTTCTTTTCTAAAGTGATAACTTTATCATTTAACTCATTTTTGATTTTATTATCACATGCAATGGTTTGTTTACAATTATTCAACTCATTCTGACATAATAATAATTCTTCTTTTAATTTAGCATTCTCATTTTTATAACTATTTACGAGAACAATCAATTTTTGAAAAGAGATATTTAACATATCAATATCATCATTATTACTACAACTAGAATAATTTGAGTATGAAGTACATACCTCTTTCTCGCAGTCGACGATGAGACACGTTTCTTCATTTCTTTGATCTCGGGTTTCGTCTCTCTTTTCTTTTGAGTTTCCACCATAGGTGATGTTCAAGTTCTCCCAAATATCACGAGCAGTTTCAAAGAGATAAACACGCTCAATATCATCGTTAGTAAGAACCGAAAAGAGAAAATTTTTGGCTTCATAATTTAAACAACAATTATCCTTATCTTCGTCGGACCATTCCGAGCTAAGTTTTTCAACAACTTTGTTGTTTTGAAATTTTGTGGGTTTGAAATTTCCTTTAATAATAATATCCCAAATATTTTGATTTATCCCACGAACATAACGTTCAAAAGAATTTGCCCAAAGATCAAAATTTTCGAAATCAATAAGAAGAGATTTAGAAAACCAAGCATTTTGTTGAGCCATAACAAAAAAAAAAAGGATTTAAAAAAAATTAAATAGACGATTTTTGAAAGCCCTGCTCTGATACCAATTGTTAGACAACCTAGGGGGGGGGGTAAGGTTGTATTTAAAACTTTTACTTTCAAAAATTCTTTTATAAAAATATCTTAATAATGTAAATACAACAGAGTATATGAAAACACAACAGATACGTATAAATACAGGATAGTATAAATATAGTAAATAAAGCAGAGTATAAATGCAATGAATATACAATAATTATATAAACAGATATAATTAAATGCACAGCGGAAATATAAAGAGATAAGGGATAGAGATACTTGACACGGAGATTTAGTGATTTACCACAACTTGGTAAATCACTAGCCGAGACACTTCCCGACACGATCCAATAAACGTATTCTTTACGGTAGAATACAAACCAAATACAAAGGAAAGCAATAGGCTCTCAAGCTCTAGCTTATTGAGATATACAGGATCACACACCCGTTATTCAAACACTTACAAGAGGAGTATAACTCACAATGGTAATCACTCTTGTATAATATTTATCACTTGGATATTTTATAAAAACGTTTTATAAAATAAATATGTAGTGATAATATGTAGTATGGAATATTAGTTGGGAGAATAGATGGCTGTTGGTTGTTCTCTTGTCTATGTTTCTTCTCCACCATCGCATGCATTATATAGCAGCTCTTCCAACGGATATATGCATCCGCGGTATACCGCCAAAAGCACGCGGTATACCGTGCAGTAAAAAGTACACTGACACTCCAACGGCTCTCATGCAAAGTTGACTTCTGGAATACGTACCCGCGGTATACCGGCTAGGACTCGCGGTATGCCGCCTGAAAAAGTAGCTTCAACCAATCAGCATTGCACAGCAACCTCTGCCGCGGTATACCGCCTGTACCACGCGGTATGCCGGCGTCAGAAAGGGCAGCTTCCAGGCCGCAACCAATCTTGCTGGATCTTCTCAATAAACCATATTTAATTAAAATCATTTATAGGGTTTTTAGAAATATCCAAGTGGTATATTATTTTAGGGTGTTTATCATTATAAATTATAAACACTAATGACAACGAAAATCTTCCGTCTTGAACTCTTCAGATAAAATCTTCGTGTTCTTCAAGAACTGTACACTTGGATTGGATTGTTAGATAAACAATAATACGGTGTGTTTGTAATCATCAAAATAAATATATATAAATATATAGAGATGTGGTACACTTGCACCAACAGTGTTGATTTAATAGATTTCCAATTTGAGGGTTGTAGTGTCATTCTTTTAAAGATGAGGGTTCAATTGGTAAATAGCTTTATGACTCATGTGTATAGAAGGGTTGAGGTGTCAAACCCTTAGTCAATATAGGCTAAATGTGTGACTAAGTGTGGGAGTATGTGACTTGGTGTGTGTGTTACGGTTTGAGAAGAGAAACCGAGAGAGAGATTAAGATAGAGGAATTGAGCAAAGAGAAGGAGAAGGAATAGCAGAAATCATTCAATCTGTTGTTGGTTTGAAGAATCATAAGGTAAGCATTTCATTTAAATTCTTCATTTTAGTAGTAAAAGTGTTCTTAGAAAGATTTTGATGGGTTTTGGGTAAATTGTGATGATTATAAGAATCTGAGTTTTAGGATATGTTAAGATAAGTGTATTAAACATATCTGCAAATTGGCATAAACAAACATAGAGTAAAACTGCAAATTCTGGGTTTAAAATTGAACAGAGTGGACTGAGACTTGGATGAACATCATCGAAGTCGCAACCTTGAGTTGCGACATTCATAGTTGTCGCAGTGGACAGTTGCGACTTGGTAGTGGAGTCGCAATAGACCGTTGCGACTTGGAGTTGGAGTCGCAACCGTTGATTGCGACTTGGTACTGTAGTCGCAACCGTGGACTGCGACTTGAGGTGGAATCGCAATGGTGAGTTGCGACTTGGGGTGGAATCGCAACAGTTGGTTGCGATTTGGAAATGGAATCGCAACAGTGGACTGCGACTTCAGTTCGTTGCGACTTGAGATGTAAATTTTAGAAATTAAGGATTCTCAGTTATAGATGGTTCTGTTTTGGAAAGTTAATATCAGTATATGTAAACTGAATAATACAGTAAGCTGTGGTAGTGAAGAAAGGAGCCTTACGAGTTAAAAAGGACTAAAAGGAGTGATAACGCAGCAGGTGAGTTTATTCAACTCTCTTTAAAATTCAGTAATTAATATTGGATTAGACGTTTTATATGTATGCATGAATATGTTTTATATGGACTTGATTAAAATCCGAGATAAGCCAAGAGAGCAATTAAAAGTTGTGCTATGTTGATTTTCATGCTAAAACTTCTATGATGAGTTAGCTATAAAGTTGATGAGCTAATATTTATTATTATTCTTATATGCTAAGATGGATTATCTACTATATACATTTTGTTATATGGTTATGAACTCTAAATATGATTTGAAGCTTTATTGAGATAAACTATAAAGATCCATCCATGAGTTCAAAAATATAGATTAACAACTGATATATATATTAACTCTCGTGTTAAATTACTATGAGGGGATAGTTAAGAAGTTGATGAACAGGAATTATTCATATTCCTTATAATGAGCAGAATTATCTGTTATATGCAATATGTTAGATGATTATGAACTCTAAGTGTGATTGAGAAGCCAAATTGAGATATATTATAAAGGCCTATCTATGAGTTCGAAAATATAAATAACTATTGAGATGATGATCCTCATATCAGATTTCAGAGAAGGGGTAATAAAGAGATTGAGATGTGGAGTAATAATATTCTTTATTTTATATATAGAATATATTCAGAGAAATGATACATCCTATGCTGGACGCATATAGTAGTATCGATTGTATTATATTATGTGATTATGTGCTTTTACTAAAATAGGCATCCGGTCACCGAGGGCACTTGGGTACGGTATGATGGGAACCGATTACTCGCCATAGACCAAAGGGGTGTAATTTTAGTAATTGGGTGAACCTCGAACCATCGTGAGTCCCGATTGAGTATCGCGATATTATAATCCCATTGGGACCATTGATGCAGAGGTGGAATGTGGAATAGGCAGATTTTGATTTGTAATTCCCATTTCGATTTAGGGAAGATCAGAGATTTCCATTATTATCGGGAAGATCGGAGATTTCCCAGTGATGAGAGGAAGATTAGAGATAGGCATAAAGTAATTTGTAATCTCTCCTTCCTGATTAAGAAATAGGCAGGTTTTGACTTGTAATTTCTTGTGTGTGATTATTGATTATGAATCTGGAACGATTCAGAGTTAGCTCTTATTTTGTTGTTACAATTAAATGAGTTAGTCGTAGGAATGGGAGTGGGGTAGATTCCCCGATTTGGAAAGGAGTTGTCGTACGGTAAGATGGGTGAGAACAGGTTTGAGTTATCTGTTCATGTTTTAATTATTAAATTTTATTTTGATTTGAGTATTCTCACTAGGCGAAAGCCTAATGTTTCAAGTTGAATCTTCTTACCAGGTACAAGCTCCGGGAAGTAGCGGGAACGAGAGAAGAGAACTTTTGGAGAGATTCAGACTTAGAGATAACAAAGGATCTAGTTATTCTTTGAAGTCCTTGGGACAGTTGTTTAGATAATTCGATTAATCTGATTATTATGAGGTGATTAGATCAATAAGTTATTTAAGTAATGTCAGTTGTATATAAAAAACCTTACATTTGATCCTCAGGTTATATAAGTTTGAAAGTTTTGATCATAACTGGTGGAAATTTCAAGGTTTAAATTGACTCCGTTTTTAGGGTGTTTCAGATTCAAAACAACAGCCTCGATTTCTTGATTCCACCACCTACGATCGATTACCCTTACCTTCCTCTAATCAATCGTTTACTCCTTTCCTTCCTCTCATCGATTCAAAATAACAACCTTAATTTCTTGATTCCACCATCGATTTCCAAATTACTTGTTGCAGGCGATTTCAATCAGAAATTTGGTGGTACGTCGATCAGAATTTTGGAGGTAATTCGATAGTAATTGTCATGAGTTCTAGTTTGAGCTTGAGCAGGTACTTCGATCAGAAATGGCGTGAGTTCTAGTTTGAGCTTGAGCAGGTAATTGAATCACAACCTTAAATACTCATGAACTAAAAATAACTTGGTAAACTAAGAAGAAAATGCAAAAACAGCTCTTTCAAAATATTCAAATCCAACTACATTCAAAAGTGATAATGTTTTATCTCTGTGTTGAATTCCATGAAAGAGATATATGCAGTGGTACCATATGATCAAGCTTTATCCTAATTCCCTACAGCTTTGTAGAGTAAATATGGTAAATCTGGATTTTCATGCCAATAAGCCATAATAGAAAGGGTAAGTTACTACATACTTAATCTAATCGGCAATACTACACTACCGGGTGAGCATTTCAAGGACCGAGTATCTTACCCGAGAGAGAGTGATAACTCTTACCCGGTAAGGTAAGTGAGCGTGGTGAGTCTCATTAAAGTAAAAAAAATGTACCTTTTGTCATGGATATGTCGTAGGCAGTATCTATGTTCAGCTGAAGGAAACAAGTTTGCAATGGCTGGAATAATACCCTGTATGCAAAATAGAACACATTTTATAGCAAAATAATAATAAAACAAAGTAAAAAACAAAACAAAATAAAGTAAAAAAATGTACCTTTTGTCTGTCACTTATGAAAGTAAAATTGGAATTTGCTTGAAGTTCAAGATCATCTCCAAGGCATTGCAAGAACCACATCCAAGAAGCTGTTGATTCAGCCTCTACTATTCCATATGCAACTGGATATGTGCCATGATTTGGATCAATACCTACAGCTGTCAACACCTGTCCTGGAAAAGGACCCTTCATAAATGTCCCATCTAGACCCAACAATTCTCTTTTACCGGCCCTAAACCCCTTTTTCAAAGCACCTAAACAAATGTAAACCCTTTTGAACTTTCTGGTACTATTTTCAAAGTTTGGATCTGCTTCAACATCCAATTTAACAGTGGTATCTGGGTTACATCTTTGCACCTCACATAGATAATCCCTAAGTTGATGGTACTGTGTTTCATAATCTCCCCATATCTTCTTGTTAGCCATAACTTTTGCCCTCAATGTTTTACCAGGTGACACAAGGATCTCAAACTGTTGTGACAAATGGGATTGAAGAGCCTTCAATGGCGCATTTGGATTTGTCTTAACCTGCTCTGTAATATGTTTAGAGAGTAAAGTTGCAGTAGCAAGACCAACTTCTCTAGTTTGGAGGCACGTGTGAGTGTCCAAATACGTTTTAACCGTCCAAGTTTCTTCCTTCTTTGTAGTTGAGATGTATAAAACCCATGGACACGTTTCTTCCGTCTTTACCCATTTAGCCTTTCTTCCTTTTCCTGGCCTATTTGGCTCACCAGGTCCACTTGCTTCACTTAACTTAGGCAAAGTGCCCCTACAAACAACCCTAATTCTTTGCTTATCATTTTTCACAACTACTATATCTCTCCTAGACTCAAGTGCAAGCTGCTTGATTAGATTTTTGATTGTTTCTTTGCTACCAAACGTTTGGCCTAAATAAAACTGAATATGTCCATGACTTGTTCTATCTGATACACTCTGTTTCCAAGAACCAACCACATCATTGTCTTCTTCACTTGAAAACTGGTCAACATCAAAAGGATCTACGTCACCATCCACATTGTCACTATCAGTTGTTTCTTCATGCACTCCCATCCACTCTACATTGCTATCAATAAAATCTCCCATATCTGCATCTAATTCATCTAATCCGTTGCCTTCATTAACCAGATAATTGCTGTCCTCACTATCATCATCCTTGTCATCTACGCCATGTTGTAAATTAGTTTCCAACCTATCATTACTGCGATTTGGGGATGCCAAGTAAGTAGACAAGCTTGTTTTACCATGTTCTATGAAGACATCTATCAGTTTGATCTTAGGGGCATAATTTAAAAGGTTTAAAATGTCTTGATCACTCCCTAAAACTTGCAAACCAGAATCCAATTCACAATTAGGAATCAAGAAATGGTAATACATGCGTTCTTTCTCTTCGTACCCTAATTCTCTCATCATAGAATTGAAGTCATGAACAGATAGTTCATCCATGTTAACCAAATCAATAAAATCATGTTTACCGTTTATATATCTTCTTCCCGGAAAGGCTGTGAAAACTCCTCCATGGTTGATTCTAATTGTTATCAACGTGGGATAAACATCTGTGAACAAAATATAAGAAAAAAAATCAATGAAAATTATAACAAAAACTCTTTAATTATAACAAAAAAAAAAATCGATGAACATAAATTAATGACACCATATTCCATGATAAAAAATTGAATCAAAAGCACTTATATATTATGCCATTAAATTGATGACACCATATTCCATTAGAACCAAAAAACAATTCAATAAGCATAATTTTTCCAGTGGGTGGTCTGAGCATAATTACATGGTTAACCATATGCTTCCATTCACTTTTCTATTATACCATTACCAATTACACGGTCTCCGTATAATTGTTCAATGATTTCCACAGTAGTTCGATTAATCATGAAGCTATCACAAGATGAGAAGATATTGATAAGAAAAAATCATACCATAGATTTCACTTGGATTCCACTCCTCTTTTCTTATTATCCACGATGAGTTTGACATTTAGATTTCACTCCTATGTAAAACCCAGATTTGCGTTTTGCTGCTTGAATGAGGAAGACATGAGGAATCAATCGATGTGTTCTCTAATTGAATGAGGAAGGAATTGTGATGAAATCGATCAGGTAAAGGGAACGCAGGGTTTAAGTCGATCGATGGTTATCAGTTTGGATTGATTCCATGGGCCTCATTGAAAAGGGGGGGGGGGGAAATATAAATGGACAAAAATGCCCCTGTTACTAACGGAGAAAATTAACGGAGTTAGTGATGGGGGACCATTTTCAGAGCAAAACAGAAACCATGAGGACGCTTTATAGAGTTATTAAACCTTAGGTCCCACTTTCAAAGATTTCAGTAAACCACGAGGACCAAAATTAGAGTTTACTAAAAAAAACAATATTGTCGATAATTGTGAAATCTAAAACCATTTTTTTAAAGTGACAAATTTATTGAAGACACATTCTAATCATCTAATGTAACAATAGTCATCAAAAGTAGCCCATTAACAAAACATGTCAAAGACACATAACAAACAAATACCAAACCCAAATAAATAATTATGGCGGACTGGTAAAGCCTTTGAGAATATAGTAAAAATCTCATCTACCTAAGTTTCAAATCTAGGTGATGTCAAAGCTCTTATGCCCATGGAGGTTCACTTGCGATAACTTTAGACCATTTATGGTCGCTCAAGGATTAGTCCGTGCGCATAAGGTGGTCCGAAAACCCATGACTACCAAAAAAACCAAAGAAATGCATATCGACAACAAAGTTTGCTCGAAGCTCGTGTGCAGATACAACCGAACAAGCCATGATAACACATATCTCATCGAACATCCACTAAACATTAAGAACTAAACCCGGAAATAGACTCCATAATGCAAATGCACGGTGTTGTGCGATGATCCCATAAGACAAAATCTAAACACAAATCCAATAAACTAAATGCAGTCTCGTAGGTAGTAACACCAGTCTGCCAATTTGTGCTTTTCTAATTCGATTTCGAATCCAATTGAAAGAAAACAGCTAGATTTCAACGCTAAATTCATAGTTGGTTGCTCACGAATTGAAAAAAAAAACTATTTATTCGCCGAAGATCAAATCATATACATAGCAGGTGTTACTATGCATACCCCCCTGCCACATTTCATACCCCCTGCCAAATTTGTCGGCCACCCCTCCTCTCACAAACCAAATTCAAATTACATATTTACAGTTTATACCCCTGAAGTTATATAATTAATTTACTTTATACCTTTTACATTTATAATTTTTATTTTATACCTTTATTATATTAACACATAAATCGTATATTAGCTAAAACACGTTAAAAAATACGTTTTAATTTTAACAAATTACACCATTATAATCGTCTCTTCGATACGTTCGAAATGAGCCCAAGATTGAATATTTTCTGATTTAATTATTTTATTATATATCATATATACTACATAAATATTTAGAACGAAATCTTAATATTTTTTAGCATTAAAATAAAATTGTTATATTGTTTTATAAGTAAAATATTTATCTTTTAAGTATTTTCTCTCTAAAAATGTTAGAGTGTACAATTATTATATATACAAAAAAAATCAGTTTTTATCTTAAGTGTTTTGAATATTGTGTACAATTGTTATATATACAAAAAAAATCAGTTTTTAAAAAAACTCTTTATATATTATATATATCGAACGATAAATAATTTGATTTGAAATAAAGAAAAGTTATTGATTTGAAATAAAGATGGGTGATACTATTCCTACCCTGCACAATTCATACCCCCTGCAACCCCTGCAACTTTTGTCCCCCAATCGAATTCCTCTCACAAACCGAATATAAATTTAATATTTACATTTTGGTGTAACATCAACCAACAAGACATTTTGCATAACATTTGTTTTCATGCATCAAGAAAAGATATCAAATTATATTTGGGCGTTAGAATGTCTAAAGTCCAAAATATACGATAACCTGAAGACTCTCGTAGACGCAGTTGTTCTAACGCGCCGACATTTATCAACCCTGAAGGTTTTGCTCATCAAGAATCAGCGAGACATAGCTCCTACTTCCCACGACAACCCACCCCCCCAAATCCATATCTTAATCAAATCCCGAGTTTATTTCATCCATACATCACACAAATACAAGATGTATTGGGCGATGGAAATTGTGGATTTCGAGCCATATCTACTTGTCTGGGTGGTCATGAAGACCAATGCGACGATATCCGCAGAGAGTTAATTGCTGAACTAACTGAGTATCAACCGTATTACTCTTTTGTGATTGGCAGCGACGAGTGTCAAAGAATTAACGAAGCGTTGAATTTTTTCCAGAAGGACGTCTTTGCACCACCTATGCATTGGATCATTATGCCTGAAATGAGAATTCTAGTTGCTTCAAGGTTCAATGTCATACTACACGTTCTCAATATGGCAGGTAATGTGACATACTTACCATTCAGGACACCACCGCCGTCACCATCCCAACACGTGTCAATTGTAATAGTGCATATTAATGGTAATCATTACATAAAAGTGGTATTAAACGGAGAATACCCAATGCCCACACTCACAACCCATTGGGCACGTTGTCGATTTCAAGTTGCAAGTACATGGATCGACCCATACAGACGTAGATTAGATATGTATAAAGAATATATAGAACGTACTCGTACTCGTGAATATATTGATTTAAATGAGTAATCAAAGTTGGAATTTGTTGAAATAAAAAATATGTTTTTTACGTATTTTAGTTAATATTGAGCTCATTTCGAAATAATATAATTAAATAAAAAAATAAGAAGCTATCGACGAATAACAATATAAAAAAATAACGTAAACGTATGACATATTATAATATAATTAAATAAAAAAAATTCAATATTTGGCTCATTTCGAAGGTATCGACGAGACGATTATAATGGTGTAACTTGTTAAAATTAAAAATTATTTTTTTAACGTATTTTAGTTAATATACGGGTATATGTGTTAATATAATCAAAAGTATAAAATGATAAATATAAAATTGTAAGGTATAAAGTAAATTAAATAAATAAGTCTAAGGAGATAAAATGTAAATTTAAAAAAAAAATAAAAAAAAATAAAGCGTGTAAGGGAGGGGGATAGAATTTCCCATTTCAAATGGCCCTAAATTCAGTACTTGCAAACCCCACTAACTGCATATATTTGCCCAATTAAAAAATAATTTTTTATAGAGTAAAAAATAGTAAGTCATAGATCCCACTTCCTCCCCACTTGATTTATTGATTTAATAAATATTAATCAGATCAAAATAACATAGTACGTGATAGATTTTGTTTTATTTAATCTTTCACCCCACGTGCAAACGCTAATTACTTATCAAACAAATATAGATTAACTATAAACATAACGAGATCTTGGTAGACATTTTTGAACTACTATCTTGTGTTTGATTGGAACCATGTTGATAAACATAAGTGTAGACTTGAGTGGTCCCTAATCCAACCTTAATCCGCACAAACATAGCGGTTAACGTGATCAACTTGCTTTACAGATGATTTGTTTAATGTTAATCCACATCATTAATTAACTTTAATTACTTCAACCCGACAAAGCATGCATGTCTACATATCTCTCATAAAACACATGCATATTTTTGTTGAATATTAAATAAAGTAATTACAAGAGTAAACTCTACTTTTGGTCCCTGAGGTTTAGTGATTTCTTTGAAACAAATACATGTGGTTTCATAAGTCAAGTTGTGGGGCTCATGGTTTTGATTTTACGCTAGAATCGGGGTCTGGTCACTAACGGGGTTAAATGGTGTCGTTAGAGTCAGGGGCAATATCGTCATTTCACTATTTTCCTCTACTTTTTAACCCGCCTTCCTTCTTCTTCTTCTTCTTCACTTCATTCCTTCTGTTAACTTCATCTTCTTCCTTCCTCCTCCTTTGTCTATTCAAGACTTCTTCATCTTTAACAATCATGGTGCTATGTTATTGTGGATGTGAAGCAGCTGTGAAAACATCATGGACCACCGCAAATCCTGGTCGAAGGTTCTATACATGTGGAAGACTGGTACAGTGTTACGATTTTCTACATTTTCTGCAAGTAATCATGCTTAGCTAATAAAAGTTAGTTTTTTCTGTTAACAGGGCCAATGTTCCTTTTTTGGGTGGTTTGATCCACCTATTTGTTCAAGGTCCATTGATGTCATTCCTGGGCTACTCAAAGCCAAAAACAGAGCTGAAGAATGTGTCAGAGAGAAAGACATGGAAATTTTGAAGTTGAATCTGCTCTTGGTCATCACTTGGAGTTTATTTGTGTATTTCATGCATTTAGCCTTGACATGATCTGTTTTGTGTGTATGGGTTAGCTTTTGGGAGATGATCTGTTTTTTGTGTATGGGTTAGCTTTTGGGGAACAATCTATGCATTTAGGGGATGCTACATTAGTGTTCTTAATGATGTGGATGGTATAAAACTAGGTGTGTATGGGTTAGCATTTGGTGAACAATGTATGCACTACTTTTGTGTAATCATCTCCTGTTTGTTATAAAACTAGGTGTGTTGGTACTATTTCTAATGATATCCTATTTGAATGTTTTGGTGGTTTGATCCAACTGTTTTTGGTACCTTTGTTGATAACACAAAACCAAACCTGTTTTGGTCATCTGCAAGACACAGATATATGCCCTGTTTTGGTACACAACATAACAGAACTCTAACCTGTTTTGGTACCTTTGTTGATAACACAAAAACAAGATAACACATACAATTCCATGATGTTTTGGGACACAACATAACACAAAGAGTAAACACAAAAGTAATTGATTTCAATACCATACCAGTAAATACTAAAACAAAGGTATTGTTTCAACCATAATACCATACATACCAACCTAAGACATAAACAGATAAACTAACTATTTTCAACCAACACCAAACCACCAAACTAACTGTTTCAACCATACAACCAAACCATAACTACCATATATACCAACCAAACCGATAATTTGTCTAATTCTTTCCTGTGAAGGCCCTGCTTTCCCTGCTTTCCCTCCTTGCCCTCCTTGTCCTCCTTGTCCTTTACAAGTCCTGGAATTGTGTCCTTGATTCTTACACTTATCACAAGTCACAGTCTTCCCTTTCCTAGGAAGTTTACCAGTGTCCCCACTCGTCTGAGACAACTCCTCATGTGTCTTCCTTCTCTTCTTCTTTGGTCTCCCAATCTGTTTATGGTGAGTTGGTGGGATTAAAGTTGTTGCCCAGTCATCTTTATCCCATAGCAGGCTTCCATTGATTGGCTCTATCTTGAAGCTATACATTTCCTTCCATGTGCTTACTCTTTATACATGCTCAACCCAATCTTCAGGTAACACATTGTTACCATTTGCTCCCATGTTCCAGTTTGTAGCCACAACATGCTTGCATGGAATTCCAGTTAACTCCCACCTCCTACATGAACATGTCCTTGCTCTCACATCTACTATGCATTGGTCATTCCAAGGGCCAGAAACCTATTATATAGGAAAGAAATCAGTCCATATCCACTAAATACCATTAAAACAAAGCATAATAACCTATAATTTAGTATACATACCTGGTACCTATCTCCTCCACTAAACAAGACTTGATATTTGGATGCCTCTTTCTTGGCAGTCTCCAAGATTTTGTTTGCAGTTGGGGTAAGTGGGCCATCACAACTCTCTATCACTTTGCATACATTTACTATCCTCTTCATTAGATACATTCTAATGTATTACAGACATGAATAAATTGGTTTATCCCTAGCATCAACAATTTGTCTATTGAATACCTCACACATGTTATTCAATAACACATCAGAGTGACACCTGCCTGTTACCAAAGTATAAACAGGTTGAAATATGTTATCAAAGTAAAAACAAGTTGACATATATACTTACCAAAGTAAAAATAGGTTGAAATATACATGTGAAGTGTGATCTGCTCCAGGATTGAGGGGGGTCTTGTTCAAATATTCATAGCAGTCTGAATTGAACATTCTCAAACTTTCCATTGCAGTTTTAAACTGTGGGACAGTGGGGGCTGTTGCACATTGCCACAAGTGATCATTGTATGCTTTCCCTTTCCACTGCTGTTTCATGTTATCATGAATATGCCTGAGGCAGTATCTATGCTCAGCAGAAGGGAACAAATTGGCAATTGCTGGAAGAATGCCCTATTTTCAAAATAGTGTAACAATCATAATACAATTCAATTACAAAAACAGAGGTTAAATACCAAAAACAGAGGAAATAAGTTCATACCTTTTGTCTGTCACTAATGAAAGTGAAGTTGGAATTTCTTTGAAGATCAAGGTCATCTCCAAGGCATTCTAAGAACCACATCGATGAACTTGTATTCTCACCCTCTACTATGGCATATGCCACTGGATATATGCCCTGATTTGGATCAATGCTCACTGCTGTTAGAATTTGCCCTGGAAATGGACCTTTCATAAAAGTACCATCTAGTCCCAACAGATCCCTTCTACCTGCCCTGAATCCTCTCTTCAAAGAACCTAAACATATGTATACCCTTTTGAATTTCCTGGTTTCACTAGCTGGATTGGGTTCTTCCTCAACTTCCATCTTAACTGTTGTGTCAGGGTTGCATCTTTTTACCTCAGATAGGAAATCCCTCAGTGTTGGTACTGTGCCCTATAGTCTCCCCAGATCTTCTTCATGGCCATCTGTTTTGCCCTCATCGCCTTGCCAGGTGACACATAGATCTCAAATTTCTCTGATAAGTGGGATTGAATTGCCTTCAATGGCATATTTGGATCTACCTTGATCTGCTCTATTATGTGCTTTGAGAGGAATTGTGCAGTGGCCATACCAACCTCCCTCGTTTGGAAGCATTTATGGGTGTCAAAATAGGTTTTGACAGTCCAGGTTTCTTCATTTTCTGAACATGATACATACAAAACCCATGGACAACAGGTGTAACATCCTGAATTTTCGTTATTAGTGTTTTAATAAGAAATTTGGATGTATTTGTTTTCTAGTTTAAACCTTGGATTATATAGAAGTGTTATAATTCAAGAAAAGGGGATTAAAATTCAAGTAATGAAAGTATGGTGGTACTTTTGAGAATAATGGATCTTGAGGGTATGTTTGGTTTTATTTAAAGTGTGTATATGGATAAAGCATTTGAGATAAGACGAATATCTCATTTACCTTGTGTGAGTCGGTTTAGAGAACCAGAGGAAGAGAAAAAGAGAGAAAAGAAGAAAAGCAAGTTTGGTATTCAGATCTGGTAAGGAATTTGTATTGGTTTGATAAAAGATTCATTGTCGATGTTAGATTATAAACAAACTTGTGTATTGGATGGATTTGCAGAATCATAAACATCAGTTTGAAGTTCAGATTTTGTGCAGAAGTGGGTTTTTACTACAAGAGGTGAGTTCATTCGATTCGTTGTATAAATCAGTGTTTTTAAGTTGTACTAACCTTAATATAGCTGTATAAATTGATTGAGGACTGAATAGGAATACATAGATTGAACTGATTTTACCAGTTAAGTTGATTTGTGGACTTATTGAAATAAACTGTACGTAGTCCCGGTAGTGAAGTCCCGGTAGTGGAAGTCCCGGTAGTGAAGTCCCGGTAGTGGAAGTCCCGATAGTGGAAGTCCCGGTAGTGAAGTCCCGGTAGTGGAAGTCCCGGTAGTGGAGTCCCGGTAGTGGCAGGTCCCGGTAGTTGGAAGTCCCGGTAGAGGCAAATCCCGGTACTTACGAGTTCCGGTGAAGTTCCGGTACATGTATTGAATACCGGGAGTTAGGGGTACCGGGAGTTGGAAATACCGGGAGTTGGATAAAAAGAGTCAGTTTACAGATTTTGGTAATAGATCTTGGATATGAACTTCAGAATATAATGGTTAAGGTATCCAGAGATTTTGTATTATCTATACTATTCTAGAAATTGGAAAGTATAGTTCGTTAATCGTGGAAAGGTGCGATTTAAGGATTGACATATACCTTATGTTGCTTGAACATACGTACCCTAGAATAGTAGTATGTTAGGTTTATAGACTGCGCTAGTGTGATACTAGGCAGGAATGTGTTAAATGTGAGTTGCCCATACGGTTGCTATGAGAAATCTATGTGAGATAAATAATTCGCTTATACGATTGCTATAAGGAATTTATGAGGTATAAATATGATATTCGCTTATACGATTGCTATGAGGAATTTATATTGATTAAATACCTGTATGAGTACAATTAGGTGATATGGATCCATAGGCACTAAAGTTTGGTAATCACATGGAATAGGCGTGTGGTATAACTCGTTTAATCATTATTCCAGTGTGTGTGGGGAAATCATGGAATAGGCGTGTGGTATTAATCGTTATTCCTGATTTCTAAGAAAGAGAGTGAGGTTGACATAAGTGCTTGTAATCTCTGCTTCCTTACCGATAAATGGGCATGTGTAATCGCGATTTATTGGTGGAGAGCATTGATCTAGAGTCTGTAAAGATTCGTAGTGTGGCTCTGGAGAGCATTGATCTAGAGTCTGTAAAGATTCGTAGTGTGGCTCTGAGACATGATATGATGATGGAATGTGTGTCAGTCATATTCATGGAACTGGGTAAAATCGTGTTAACGGAATATGTGAAATCCCAAATCTAGAAAGAAATCAAGAATGATGTAGAGAGAGAATCTAGAGAGAACTTGTCATCCATATATTGATCTCTAAAGTGTAAATGACAAATGATCAAGAAGTTCCTAAAGGGATCTAGATTCCTTTCTAACTAAGAACTAGACATGCCTATTTATACCCATAACATACAAGGTATAAAGGCATTAGCAACTAATACAGTACATTGACTTTACAGTAAATATTGAATACAACAATGCTCTAACAATCTCCCCCTTTGGATTCAAGATTTTAAAAAATATGACAGCAGTCTTCAGCTCTTTTTAAAGTCAATCTTCTCAAACAAACACTCTATCAAACCATCTTCAAATAGCTTTATCTCCACTAGTTCACGGCAAACTATATGCTTTGACACTCTTTAAGAACTCAGCTTTGAAGAATCTTCAGACAAACATGAAAAGTCATTGTCTTTTTCTTTGAAAAGTCAACCTTCTTCAATACAATCTTCAACAGATTGTCTTCAAGTCTTGAACATGGATTTCATATCTTTATATAGAACCATCAATTCGGAACAAGATAAATCAGAAACGATTAGAGTTTGGATCAGAAAGATGTGAAACCATCCACATTGTTGAACTTTTAGGTGTAAGCGCATTCCGAGAACCACTCAGAACTAAGATAACCAAATTCAGCAACATTTGGACTTCACATGATCCTTCTCCCCCCTAATCTTCAGTCTTTGTTCACGAATCTTTGACTTGAAATATCTTTGATTTGAAAGCTCTTTGACATGAAATTGAAATTAAACTTTTCTCCCCCTTTTTCGATGATGGTGAGTATCATAATCATCGAAAACCATTTTCAATTTCACTCGTGTCTTTGAGTATTGCTAACAATCTCCTCCTTAGAGAATAACCTTGCTCCCCCTCAAAGTAAGAATTCTGGAGCAATTTGTTTTCTCCCCCTAAAAATATGCATATATTTCAATAACGATATTCATTTCAAATACAGTGCGTTAATGAAAACATTTATACAAGAAAAAAAATTCATTGAACCACATTTTATAACTACTAACATTTGATCATTTGAAAACTGGACAAAAGAAACTCAACTTAATGAAATTTAACAGATTTTTCAATCAAATGAAATCAAATGCATGTGTTTGGATTCAAGAACAAGTCATCATTGTATATCAAGTTAAAAATGTTCAGTTTCAACCCCTTTATTAAATCTATTTGGTGTGCTAGCATGCGAAATATGATTAGCATCAAGCGTATGCAATTCTAAAACATATAAGAATACTTTGCTCTACTCACACTGTTTGTCCAAAATTAGAATTTCACACATTTACGGGTTTATCGCGACTTTGTATTTTCCCCAAGTTTCAAGAGATGTGTTCTCTTTGGCATCTTTTGATTTTGTGCACATTGGCATCCTTTGATTTTGTGCTCATTGGCATCTTTTGATTTTGTGCTCATTGGCATCTTTTGATCAAAAAGTTTAGTAAGAATAAGATACACCGTTAAACATGACTTTCTATCTGGTTCTATAGCAGGATTTGGGTCAGCATATCCCAGACCAGTTGGCCTTAGGTGCTAGGTGACGAGCACCCCTTAGAACTTAATTTCCCAAACCAGAAAGGCCACATCGATATATCTTAAACCCATTTGTACCAGTAGAACATGACTTTCTATCTGGTTCTATTGCAGGATTTGGGTCAGCCGATCCCAGACCAGTTGATCTTAGGGACTAGGTGTCGAGCACCCCTTAGGACTTACTCTCCCAAACCAGAAAGGCCACAGGTACAAACTTTCAAACTAAATGATTTGATTTAAAAACATAATGCATCTCAATCACTTGGTTCTAAAACATAGTGCTTCTCCCATATTTTCATTTCCATCCATCATTCTGACAAAATAGGCTTTTTGAGCATTATATTCTATATAAGTCCAGATTCACATAACTTTGAGCATTCAGCATAATTTCATTCATGTTTTGCTGACCTTTCGATTTAAATCAGAAGTGAAAGTTGAAACAATTGTAACTCGGATAATACAAAAATACTTGTAAAATCATCTTTTAGCACACATTTAATTCATTGAATGAAAGTTGAAAATTTCATCTCATTGAATTAAATTTGTAAAGATTCAAGTTCTCAAAGCAGTAGAAACAAAATATAATCCAATATTACCTTTCATCACTTGTTCCTTGAAGTAAAAGGATATAACATTTAAGGATATTACCTGAGAAGTGTGAGTTCTAAACTGATTTGTTTAGAAATCTTAGTCTTTGAAGTACGGGTCCTAAACTGAATTATTCAGAAGCCATTGTCGTTGAAGCACGGGTTTTGAACTGATATGTTCAAAAGCCATTGTCTCTTTACTCCCCCTTAATGGTACAAGTAATCTTCTTCCGAGAGTTCAACGCTTTGCTTCTAAATCTGCAAAAACAGATTAAGTAGATTTTGGTACCCAACGTGTCTTGGGTCCTGGCTTGTTAAGCGGAGCTCTATAGGAAGGAAAATGATAAGTACCATACCAATATTGAACACTCTCATTTTTAATAAAATCATTAGTACCACAATAAGAACAACAAAAATTCTTTTGTGCTAACCTGATTAAATGATTTGCGGAATAGAATGAATCAGGATTAGCAAAAGATTTAGCTTTCAGATTAGTGTTCTTGTTGGGAACAGAGGATTTTGGCTCACCTTTTTCAGTTGACGTACTTTTTACTCTCCATTGCATGTTAACTTTCTTATATGAAGGAAGATCATCATATTGATACTTGGAAGAATTATCCACCGAGTGATCATAGAATAGATTAGAAGGACGAATCAGACATTCTGAATAGCATTTGGATTTGTTAAATGACTTCACTTTGTAAGATAAGTCATTCCGTTCCTTGGTCACCAAATCAAGCTTCTTCTGAATATTAGACTTGACCCTCTTCTCTTTCATGATGTCAGTCGATAATGCAGCCAAATTCATTGTCAATTTATGAATTTCCTGCCGAAATATCTTCCTTTCTTTAGAAAAGTCGTCTTTAACGCACCTAGCCTGAAAGTCAGCTTTCTTCATCTTTTCTAGCTCTTGACTTTCTTTATCTAGCTCTTGTCTTTCCTTTTCTAAGTCCTTATGAAGATCAGAAATTTTCTTTGACAGTTTCGCATTCTTCGCTTCAAAGCTTTTCTTTTCTTTTTCATACTCGACCCTTTCCTTCTCCAACTTCTCCTTTTCAAGAAATAAAACTTTCTCAAAGTCAGAAACTTGTTTTGAAAGTTTTATACAATTACGTTCAATTACTTCCTTTTCTTTAAGAATCTTCTCTTTATTGTCTTCAATGCTCTTCAGATCAGCATTTTCTTTTTGAAGAGTTGTTACTTTCTCTTGAAGTTTCTCGATTTGATCGTGCAGACTTGAGTTGTCTTTGTCTTTCTTTGTTTCAAGACCTGCAATATATACTTCAAGATCAGTAATTCTTTTAGTAAGTAAAACATTTTGTTCTTTAAAAATAAAATTTTCATTTGAAGAAGAAATGTCTAAAATATGTCTCTTCAAATCAGCATATTCTTCCTCCATTGTCTTTATACTCCCTTGAAGCTCCTTCATGTTATCTTGATGAGTTGAAATCTCAAATGTCTTATTTTTCTCTTGAGTAACTTCAAGCACTACAATCTTGTCATTCAAATCTTTCAGTTCGGACTCAAGAGAAGAGACTTTGTCTTCTAATAAAGCTTTCTCAGACTTGAGCTTTGTAATTTTTCTTGCATCTTCATTAGAATGTGTTATGTATCTAGAAATAAAACCTTCAAGACGCTTGATCTCATCTTTAGCTTCAGAAAGAGTCCATTTTCTCTCTTTTCCTAACTGATACCATATTCTCCCACTTAAATCCTGTATGTCAGACATCTTTTCAAATAGCTAGAATAATTGATCGTTCAGAAGATCAAGCAGAAAGTGTATGAAAATACACTATACAAAAAAATTATATAAAATTTTTTCTTGAAAAGCTCTTACAGTGTATGAAATAAACTATAGAAAAAATTTCGGGATAATTTTTTTTTAAAAAACTCTTTTTTTTAATTCACAAGAATTCGGATGAATAAGGATTCGAAATCAATGAATTCGAATGAATAAGGGTTCGAATTCAATGAATTCGGATGCTGAAGGGTTCGAATTCAATGAATTCGGATGCTGAAGGGTTCGAATTCAATGAATTCGGATGAAGAAGGATTCGAATTCACCCAATTCGGACTTAACTGGGTTCGAATTCACTCAATTCGGACTTAACTTGGTTCGAATTCTTTACTTGGAAAATTAAACCAACTCAGATGAATCCACAACTTCTCAATTCGAATCTAACAGGGTTCGAATTCAACTCAATTCGAATCCATAAGGGTTCGAATTCAACTCAATTCGAATCCATAAGGGTTCGAATTCAACTCAATTCGAATGCTTCTTGAGTCGAATTCTATACTTGTGATGCCAAGAACGCTCCGAATTCCCTTTGAATGATCTGAATTGTGTATGAATGATCCGAATTCACCAAGAATGATCCGAATTCTGCACTTCGAACTTTAAAATCACTTAATCTGCCATAACTCTTTCAATTCTTGATCAAATGAGATGAAACTTGTATCGATTTGTTCGAAATTGAAATCCGCACACTTTTCTTGTTGTTCACAACTCGTAATTTGATCGATTTAAACAACTTTTGATCCAAAACAGTGAATTTTGGGTTTTCGAACAAAAACCAAAAAATCGATCAAATCAGATGATTCTGTGCAGTTTTTGATGTTGATCCAAGAATTAAAGATGATCAGTACTCAATTTCGAGTTCAATGATGCAAAAAATTGATCCAAAAGATCAAAATTTAGAAAAAATCTATGTCTTAATGATAAGTGTTCAGATGAACAGTAATGAACACCCAATCCGAATTCTTCAGGCTTAGTGTAAAAAATCTTCAATTTGGTCTTCGATCTGAATCTTCTGTTTAGCTCTGATACCAAATGTGAAATCCCAAATCTAGCAAGAAATCAAGAATGATGTAGAGAGAGAATCTAGAGAGAACTTGTCATCCATATATTGATCTCTAAAGTGTAAATGACAAATGATCAAGAAGTTCCTAAAGGGATCTAGATTCCTTTCTAACTAAGAACTAGACATGCCTATTTATACCCATAACATACAAGGTATAAAGGCATTAGCAACTAATACAGTACATTGACTTTACAGTAAATCTTGAATACAACAATGCTCTAAATATGGTTTCAATGTTATTAGAATAGAGTTACACGTGCGGTAAGAAAAGGGGAATCAGGTTTGTTATAACTTGTTTACATTGATTTTACAATTACTATCTTGGAAACGAATGTTCTCACTAGGCGTTGGCCTAATCGTTTCAAATGATGTTTTCTTACCAGGTACCAGCTCGGGGAGGTAAAGGGTTGTGGGACGAGCGTTTTGATATAGCAGAGGTGGATGAAATTAACAAAGAAGAGGTTTTGATGGATTGATAGATAACTTGATTAATCTGGTTGTAGTGACATAATTAGATTGATAGGTTATTTGAAGGATCTTGTAATGTGAATATACTCTTGATGGTTAATCCATTACCTGTTTTTATAAGATGAAGTATTTATTGTCATAACCTGTTATAACTTGAGGTTTAAATTGGCTCGGATTTTGGGATGTTACAATATGGTATCAGAGCACTAGTTTAAGCGAACTAAGTATGCTGATGAGATACTTAGACTTAAGCTGAGATGGAGTAGGTTATGATATGTGAGATATGGGTAGAAGTGTTGAGACGGGATGGTCTTAGGGTCAATGGGAATACGTGAAATTAGTACTGTGACAATGGTAACGAGGATTCTCCGGTACGATATATTCACAATTACAATTAGCTACTGTTATTATGAATATATTGTTACGCGAGCATGTTTATTTCTAAATTGTTACAGTGACTAACGATCGGTAAAGTACATTTTGTATATGTATAGGTGCATAACCATTTCTTATGATTATCCCTTTATGTTATAGTAGAACGATGGTGAATACGCCACCAAAGTCCTTTGGAGGACAGATCGGTAAATGATTGGGGGTTGGAAGGACAACCTGGAATTGGCGGGACTCATGAACGTTCCCCAAGGCAACCTTTAATAGGTGGATTGATATGGGTGGAGATAGAATATGAGATGATTGATCAAGATGAAAATAGTATGACATGGTTGATACGTGAATCGTGGAATGCATGTATAGCAAACGTCATAAGGCCGAGAGGGCGACCATGGGTCGGAAGTAGAATGTCAATGATAAGTTACGTAAGTAAGACGATTGACCTCGTTTGAGTAAATAGCCTTCAATTGCGAGGAACGTTTTATGCCTGGTGTTTTAGTGTGTGTTACATGAGTTTTCATGATTTCAAACCAAATGCATAAATAACAGTTTTAGTCAAGGTTGAATTAGCATGTGCGAAAGTGTATTTAAAGAAAAGGCAATTCCATTTACATCGCACAACGAATTTTTTTGAAGTTTTTACAAAGTATTTCTTACTTTACATGAAAAGTTGAATTGTAGCAAGAAAGCTTTGGTCAGCAAAACGTTTAATAACTAACATGAGTATGTACCTATTAAACATCATATAAATAAGTGAGAGAACCGACTAGTTTATTTCGTGTCGGTCAAACTTTTTCGAACTGTTGTCGTACGAAGAGATTTTCATTTAGTATATTACCGTCGTAACAACCCTGTTTTGGTTGAGAAGGATTGAGTTTTCGGAAATTTAATATGCAAACGATTCTCGAAATCGGTGTACAGTACTTTGGGGTATGTGTGCCCAAGTTGTTCCTAGTAGGGTTATTTAAAATGAGAAAATGTGCGAAATGATTTGTCATGCATAAAGGTTATGAACTCGCTAGGTCGTAGAGTATTACGTTATAAGCTAAGAAAGAACTCCAAGAGTGGAGAGGTGTTGGATAAACCTTGGGAGAAAGTTTGTAGTTTTGGTAATTGTGTTCAAATAAGAGTCTGTACCCTTGTTCGCTGACTAGAAATACAGTTGCCGAAGGACGGTTGTGTCCGGAGGAAGAATTAGGTTCAGTTAGGGACCTTAAGGTTAAGGAAGTGTCGACATGTCAAATTTTGACTTTGAAGTCGATAGTTGTGTCTGGTGTATGAGATCTTTCGTCTGTCATTGGGTGTGGTCTGGGTGCGTCACGCGTATGCCTGTGCGGGCAGGAACAAAACCATGAGCGGTACCGGTATGCTGTTATGCAGAGGGTATGCGCAAAGCAAATATTATTATGTACGACATAGTTAAGGATTTTGAGCGATTGACGAATAAATCACTAATGAAAGAAGTTTTGATTTATTGTTGCATAAGCGAAAGTTATGTAGTTAAAGCATGTTTTTAATGTTTATTGTGGATGTGCAATATTTATGATGTATTACGTTTTAAAAATGTGAACGTGTGGGTTAGGGGATTTTGGTAAATCCGACCATGTAAAGTTTTAAGAGTGGTAAACCTTTGTTTTGGGGCCGATGGCCAATTAAGGGATTAAAAAGGTAAAGATTTTGAGTAACAATGTATTTTGGTTTACGTAACCGTGTGAGCGACACATGTTTAACCAAACGTTTATTTTGGCCTTAAAGGCTTGATTTATATTCAAATGAGTCTTTTGAATGTTTGTCAGTTTTAGTGACTCGAGTTGGAGTCTTGGATGTGTTATATGCTTAACTGCATTTTATTTGATTGAGTACCGGTTTAAGTGTCGGTCTTAGGTGTGAAGACTGTTTGACAATTTACGTGTTCTTAGTACCTTTGGAACTAATGAACCTTGGCGAAATATATACATTGTGGAGTATAAAAAGAATTGCACATAAGAGTACATACAAATGCATATATGATTTGACTTCATTGGGAAAGTAGCAATGAAGGGGTCGTAGGATTATCATGCCTCAGAACGTGTGTTGCATAATGATCATTAGATCCTTTGAGTAGATGGCTCGGTTTTAAACTCAGTTGAGTCTTAAGAGTATTGACCCGATTTGATGAGCTCAACATGGGCTTGGGGTTGAAATTGCATGAACGGTATTGTAATTGAAGTTTACTTGACGTGAATGCATTGGTTATCCTTTTTGGGGTCATGTATGAATGTTAAGTCTTGAATCAGAAGTTTAAAAGTTGAAGGACCACCTTGTGGGGATAGTAAGAACAGTGAAGGACTGTTGTTTTTAGATAAGTGTTTTACTTATGATGTGGAAGATTTATAAAAGATGAAGTACTAGAGACGATCAAAGGGAAGTGTATAGAAAATCGTGAGTGGTAGTTCAACTAAAGTTGGGGAGTTTTTTTTTGTGAAATAAACTCGGTTATTTGGGCGAGAAAACAGGAATATAAAATGTTTTGTGTATGAGTCTATGAGAGACCTGGTCTGTGGTTAATGTTATGGGTGGAGATTGTACGAACGAGTAGTGACATGAATTGCCAAAATAGATGTGTCAACTAGTAGGTAATGTGAAGTTAGAAAGAGGAAACATTCGATGGAAGTCTTTTTGGGGATTCCAGATGAAGAGTACTAGTTGTCAATAAAGTTGTTAGAGCATGTGGTTTGTAAGATGACGTAGTGATATGGCTAATATCGGAATAGAATGTCGGAAAAGTAGTGGGTGTTTATCTGTAACACCCTAAAAACAGGGCTAATTTAAACCTTAAAAATTACACAAGTTATGATCATAGAACTTCAAACTTTGATAACCTGAGGATCAAATGTAAATGTTCTATATATACAACACGTCTAACTCAAATAACCTATTAATCTAATCATAATCAGATTAACTAAGTTATCTAGTCCTTTGTCCCAAAAGCATCAAAAGGATAGCTAGATCCTCCGTCATCTCTAAGTTTGAATCTTTCCAAAAGTCCTCATCACACATCCCCGCTTACTTCCCGGAGCTTGTACCTGGTAAGAAGATTCAACTTGAACAATTAGGCTTTCGCCTAGTGAGGATATTCAAATCAAATTAAAATTAACAAATAAAATATCAACAGATAAGTCAAACCTGTTTTCACCCATCTTACCGTACAACAACTCCTTCCAACAATGGGAATCTACCCCACTCCCATACTTATGACTAATCCATCTAGCCATAATTTCGCTACCAAGAGTTTACCATGAATAATCCCATATTCAAGGTTAATACTCTTATTCAAGAAATTACAAGTCAAAACCTGCCTATTTCTTAATCCGGAAGTAGAGATTACAAATTACTTTATGCCTATCTCTAATCTTCCTTTCACAATTGGGAAATCTCTGATCTTCCCTGTAAAAATGGAAATCTCCGATCTTCCATTCGAAATGGGAATTACAAATCAAAACCTGCCTATTCCACATTTCACATCCTCCCCACCTCAGAATCAATGGCCCCAATGGGATTAATATATCGCGATACACAACCGGGACCCCCGATGATTCAAGGTACACTCAACCACTAAAAATTACATCCCTTTGGTCAATGGCTAGTAATCGGTTCCCATTATACCGTACTAAGGTGCCCCCGATGACCGGATGCCTATTTTTAGCAACCACGACATAATACATAAGTATTATTACTCTTACTATCGTAGGTGCATAACATACGATATATATTACCTCTCCCAACATATTCTATATATATAAAGAATATAAATAGTTTATCGCCTCAACTTCTTAACTATCCCCGTTTTGCTATTTAGCATTGGGGATCTCAACATAGCATAACTCTTAAACATTTAATTGGACTCATACTGATTAAGACAAGTCCTTACAACTATCGACAATTATGGTAAAATCAGCTTTGTAACAGAGTGAGAATTGCGCAACCAATAGAAGCGAAATACTCATTTCTCGCAACCAACAATAGCGAGATACTCTACTTCTCGCAATAGTGCCTTGCGAATTATTCACTTTTCGCAAACATGGGTTGCGAGATTCTCACTTTGCGCAACCAAGGCTAGCGCAAAGTGAACATCTCGCTAGTATTGTTCATCGTCTTCTTCATTAAGTCAGTTTACAAAATCAACTTATTAAGCCTACTATTTTTCAATTAATTCATACCCAAGCATTTAGACATAGTTTAAAACATACCTATATCAATTTCAATGGCTAATTTTAGAGTGAAGTGAATAAACTCACCTGGTCAGTTTCTGAACGCTGTGTTCTTCACAAAACCCACTTCCTCAGCTTAATCAACAGCAAGATTTCTCCAAAATCAGCTTTCTTTCTTCTGTTTCTTCTTTCTTTCACGTACGCTCTCTCTCTCTCTCTCTCTCGCTCTCTGTTTGATTTTACTCAAAATAATCTCACCTACACACAATTAGTCACTAAGGACTAATTGTGTTGACACCTCATGCTGATAACTTGATGAGTCAAAACTCATATTACCCAATACACCTCAAACTTTACTGAAATGACATATTAAACCCTCAAGTTAAGTTTTCGTATTAAACTTCAACTTGAACAAAAATACAATTAAAGTTTACCCCTTTAACTTATTACACTACAAAACCATTTACGTAACTTAATCGAGGATAAACTCTAAAATTAATCTATCACATGATAAATCATACCTTATCAAATAATTATACTCAAATTATTTAATAAACCCAAACATCATTTTTTTTATATATATAAAAAAACGAGATGTTACAATACTGCCCAACTTAAAAATGATTTCGTCCCCGAAATCAAAACTAGGGAATCAAAAGAGGATATGTAATCTTCATACCCTTTTCTAATCCTAAAGTCACATTAACATCTCAATGATATAGAACCATTGTACTTATAACCACATTCTCAAACCGAAATTTCCCAAAAGATTTCTTCTACAATCACTTCCAGTTCTTGGACATAACGACTTTTCTCACCCGTTATTACTTCAGTAAATGGAATCACATCCTACCAATATAAAGCATGTCATATATCCCTTTCCATTCTAGTCTTATATACTTACTCACTTTTGAATACTTCGATAATTACGGCAAATCATCATTACATCCTCACACCACTATCACCCTATGCGACCACATTGTAACCAAGCACTAAAGTGTAGTATATCAAGGGTGATAATTTAATTGAACTTGTAGTATAACTAGATTCTTAGGTCCGACCTTTCTATTATTACTTGTCTCTTTTTTTTCCAACTTTTCCACATACCGATAACATTTTCTCATTACTATACATAACCAAACAGTTGTACCAAAATTCTAACTTAAGGCATTCAACTAAGTTATCTTAAAACGACATACCGTCCACAGTTACTACACATTCTTTAATCTGCAACTAATACTTTCTCGGACAATTCTTTCACACATAAGAAGCAACTCTCATTCCTTAAGGATTTTGCATCTATTACACCACAATTTGACTAACACCCTCCTCATCTATGTTAAAATTCCTATGATTCAAAATCATAAACTTACTTAGCAATTCACACAACCAAAATCACTTTGGATAAACACCCACTACTTTTCCGACATTCTATTCCGATATTAGCCATATTACTACGTCATCTTACAAACCACATGCTCTAACAACTTTATTGACAACTAGTACTCTTCATCTGGAATCCCCGAAAAGACTTCCATCGAATGTTTCCTCTTTCTAACTTCACATTACCTACTAGTTGACACATTTATCTTGGCAATTGATGCCACTATTCATTCATACATTCTTCACCCATAACATCTCACAGCAGACCAGGTCTCTCATGGTCATTCGTACACAATTCAAACGTACTTCCATGTTCTCCCGCATGATTTATCGAGTCTATTTCACTAATATATTCCTCCCCAACTTTAGTTGAACCACAACTCACGAGTATCTAATTAATTTAAACTTACTCGTTTCTTGCTAGTTTTTTTTTGTGATTCCAAACCATAACATAAACAGGGCACAATCCCTCACACATCGACACAGTCTATACACCCACTTCATTTTCACTTAATACTTCATCCTTTTTAACCCATCCACATCGTAAGTAGAACGCTCATCCAAAACAATAGTCTTTCATTATTCTAACACCCCTACAAGGTGGTCCTTTAACTTTTAATCTTTCGATTCAAAGCTTAACATTTATACATGACCTCAAAGAATAACCAATGTATTCACATCATGAAAACTTCAGTTATAATACAATTCATGTAATTTCAACCCCAAGCCTACGTTGCTTATTAAACCGGGCGAATACCCTCAAGACTCAACCGACCGAGTCATCTGCTCAAAGGATCCAATGATCATTTATCAATATCAACTCATGCAATTTAAATACATCTAAATTACATTATGCAATACACGCTCCAAGGCATGATAATCTCACAACCCCTTCATTGCTACTTTCCCAATGAAGTCAATTCATATATGTATCTATATGTACAAGTATGTACAACTCTTTTATACTCAACAATATATATATATATATATATATATATATATATATATATATATTTTATATCTTATCAAAGTTCATTAGTACCAAAGGTACTAAGAATACAAGATCATCAAACAGTCCTCACTCCTCACACATAAGACCAATACTTAAACAGGCACTTATTTTAAATAAAATGCCATTAAGCACATTACACATCATAATTATTGCACAACCACAATAAACTCTAAAAGCGTATTTTGACCACATAGTTTTCACTGATGCAATAATTTAACCAAAACCTCTTTCTGTAAAGCCCGTATCCCGGTATTTAATTTATTAGTATTAATTATTTTCTTTTAAGTTTTATTTAATGTGGTTTCCGTTAACGGGGTTAGTCGAATCGGACCTAATCGTTAAAAATGTCGGAATTTTGGTTAGTTTGCAAGAAGGAGGTAGTTGAGGGACTAAAAGTGTTAAAGGGCCAAAAGATTTGATTTCGGCCCATGCAATTCATAAACAAAACCCATGTGTTGTTTGTGTGCGTTGGTAGCGGGAGTAGCAAACAGATGAAATAGAAAAGAAAAAAAAAAGGGGCTAAACCCTAAGTCTCCTTCTCCCCCTCCCAAATCGTGATCGTCGGCTGCAAAAAGAAGAAGAGAAACCGTGAGTTAGAGAGAGAGAGAGTCGCCGGAGTAAGAGAAGAGAGAGTCGCCGGAGGGAGAGGGAGAAAGTTCGCCGGAAAGAGGGGAGAATCGTCGTCGTTTCTGCCGGAAAGAGTGGAGGAGAAGTCACGTCGAGGTAATCCCGTGTTTCCGTTCCTTTCGTTGTGTTTTCTTCGTCGGAATTGGTAAACTACCACCACCACCGTCGCAGCCACGGATGCCGGCGGTGGGGCCGCCGCTGCGTGCCGCCGGGTGACGGCAGGAGGGGCGCGTACGTGTGCGGGTGAGAGTGTGGGTAAGTCGGGGTGTGCGTTTTGGTGTGGTTTCGCCGGAAGCTTAGTGCCGCCGCCGCCGCCAACGGCCGCCTCTGCCGGAGGTGGCAGTGGGTAGTGCACGGTTGTTGTCCAGCGTAGTATAGCCCTTTCCAGTAAGCTTGTAGGCTGTTCGGGTCTGTTTGGGTTAAGCTTTGGCTTAATGGGTTTATAAACAACTTTTGTCATTTCATGTGAAAACGTTTTTCTGCCACTGTGTTGCGACGGCCATAACTTTTCCGTCGTAGCTCGGATTGAGGCGAATCCGGTGCCCACGGTTCACATTCTGTGCCGGGCACACTTTTCGTTTTTTAGCGGAAGTCCGGTTCGGCCTCTAGCTAGGTGTAATTTGGCTGTTTATACAGCAGGTCCGGATTTGACAGTTCGCGTTCCGTTTTAAAAGTCACAGTTTCTGCCACTGTTTTGGGAAAGCCATAACTTTTTATAGGAACGTCGTATTGGGGTGAAACCAGTGCCAAAAGTTCCCTTTATGAGTCTAGTAAGTTTCTTATGTTTTGCGGAAAAACCAGTTCGGACCGTAGCTAGTGTCAAACTGCTGTTTTATATCGAAAGGTGCTGTTTTTTCGCTGTGCAGTCAACCAGTTTTGTAAAATCCATAATAAATTATAGAAAAATCGTTAGGACGCGTGTAATACGTCCCTGGAAAGCTAAGACCCGGATCTAGCGGGTAGTTAATTTTAATTGAGGATTTTCTGGGTTTAAGGAGGTCGAAACAGGTCCCGAACAGACCTGGTTTTCTAAGCCAAAAAGTCGTTTTAGCGACAGTTTAATCGTGCGTCATGTTTTAGGGTCCGGGCCTCGTGTTGACACGTTTTAACGTTCGTTTAGGTGTCGGGAAGTGATCTCGGATTTGTGGAGCTTGAATTATTGTTTGTGAGCTAGGCGCGCTTACGAGGTGAGTTTTCTCACTATTTTTAATATCGGTTACTTTTACATTACGGTAGCACGTGTGTGGTAGCTTTATTTAATTGTGATGTGAGACTAGATAGTGGGGTGTCTAGTGGGACTTTTATTGTCATGTATACGCGGGTGGCGTAGGAACTCGGTGGGGCCAAAGTTTGTATACGCGGGTGGCGTAGGAACTCGCTGGGACCGAAGTTTGTATACGCGGGTGGCGTTGGAACTCGGTGGGACCGGGTAATGCTTGCACGGTTATCGTGTGGTCGGTGGGACCGACGTATGCCTTTTGGGTGGGATAGTGTAGGTATGCATGTTTATGATTTGTTCGTAGACTTGTATGCTTGTTTATATGCATCTATCTGTTTTAGGGGTAGTGTGGAGTAACTGTGTTAATTATGGTGGTTGAATTCACTAAGCTTCGTGCTTACCATTTCCCAATTCTTATGATTTCAGGTGCGAGTAGCAGTCGGGCGTGACGGTACACACGGGCGCAAGGCGAAGATAGTTTGGTTTGATTTTCAATAAATGGGGTTGATTTATATACTTTTCCGCTGCTTAAACTTGATTGACGGTTTTAAATAACGATGTTATTTCTCATTGTAACGTGATTCGTTAACTCTTAGTTTGATTATAATGAAATGAATTGTTTTAAAAAATTTAAATTCCTTGTAATTTTTGGGACGTTACAACTTGGTATCAGAGCACAACTTGAGTGAATCAAACACATCTCGGTGTGTTTGGTCTCAAGTTGCGGCTATGAAATTTCAAATTCTTTTACTAAAATCTTTTTGGATGAAAGAAAAAGGAAAACCCGTTTGGGAAACGGTGATTGAAGGCGCAGTGTGTACAGTCAGCCGACGCTACGTGGGAAGGTACGGTACTTAGTGTATTTATCGCTTTCTAGATCATAGGGTATGCATGCTAGATTGCCTATGTTGTTACACTGTACTGTATGATGATTGCTTGCTAGTAGGAATCAATACTAGTTATAGTAGGTTGTTAAGTGAAGGCCCTATAGGCTGTATGCAGTAAGAATCATATAGCCTTAGAATATTTGATTTAGTCCTATTGCGCAACTCTTGTCTGAGTCCAACCGTTCTAGGATATGATCGTGTATTCGAATGTCTATTTGATTCACGCTGCATGCGACTGGGTATTCGCGAGGCAACTCGTTATGGCTAATAGGGATTCCGTGGTAGCAAGGGTAGTGGGATGAGATGAAATTCCTAGTGAGCTGGGAAGAGTGTTTATATATGAGTATGTATGCTAGATTGCTTTCTAGAACATAGGAGTATGTGTGCTAGATTGCTTGGTGCTTATTACACTGTACTGCATGTTTGTTGTTTGCTAATAGGAGTTCATGCTAGCCCTGATAAGTTGTTAAGTGAATGCACTATAGGTTGTATGCGGTAGGAACCAAATAGCCTTAGAATGTCGGATTTAGTTCTATTGCGCAGCTCTTGTTTGAGTCCAACCGTTGTAGGATAGAATCTTATATTCGAATGTCTATCTGGTTTTACACTGTGTGCGACTGTGCATTCGCGAGGCGACTCGTCATGACTAGTGGGGATTTCGTTATAGAAAGGGTAGTGGAGTTGGGTGGAATTCCTAGGGAGCTAGGAAAAGTGTGTACATATGCCGGTGCGGGCATATGTGTGTAGTTATCGGCGAGAAACTACTTGGACCCATCGGATGGAACTCGAAACGAGTGATGATAGGTGTGGAAGGTAGTAGTAGAGCTCCTACTATCGGAAACACAGGATCAATGCTCGAGTCGGGAAAAGTCTCGAGGAATCCAAGGAGTTAAGCGTGAGCGTTGTTAGTGTGAAATATTATGTGCTAATAACCCGTTGCAATATCTACCCAGAGTAGCCATCACAAGGAGGAACGACTATAGTAAACCTACTAGTACAGGTGTGTACTTGTTTTGCTTTGATGGGATGATCGTTGGGGTAGTGACGAAGGATATAAAATTAGTAGTTGTTGGAATAAAAAGACGATTCTAGTATTAGTCACTTGGAGTGACGATGAGGATGATGTTTGTTTCGGGCCAAGATGGATGATTGTGCTAGAATCATAGGATTATAGAGTCGACCTTGATTTGAGGAAAAATCGTAGGGATTATTTAACGTAATTTCCCAACTTGCCTAAGAGGTTTAAATGTCCGGATGACGTTAGTGGATCGGAGAGATTTGGAGGAGTAGGAGTCGAGGCGTAGAATGCCGACTGAGTCATGCACAAAGTTTGATTTTTAAATAGATTGCATTAACAAATTCTTGTGTTTCAAATCATTTTATGGATGGTGTTTTGGAATTTTGGGAAATGTTCAGCACACACACAAGATTTTGAAATATGGTTTTGAAAGTGTATGAAATCGTTTTATCACGGGAGTGCAAACTTTGTTAGAATTTGTCTCATTTCTTTATTTTTTCCAACGGTTCTTTCGGGTAAGATGATATCCGTGTTTTGTGGTGTTTAAAATGTCGGGCAAGTGACTACGGTTTGTGACTTTAACATTGGAACTCCTCCACATATGTTAGAGTTGAGACGGAAAGTTACATTCCACGATGTCCGTATAAAGCTATTTGAGTGATTTCGCTAAATAAGTTTTGTTTTACGGCATGTTGAGTCGCGTGGGTTTAATTTCACGAGGTGCATATCTTATTTGTTTATGTGACCATTTGGGGAAATCTTGGAAATCAATTTAAAGAACCCCACCTTTTGAGATTTTATGAGGTTTTAGTCGATATTTTCAAATGATGGAAACGGATTGGTTTTTATCTTAAGTTTGAAACTTACACGAGACAGTTGTGTTTTGACAAAAATATATTTGTAAACCGTTTCATCGTTTTGTATGACTAGCCGACGCGCGTAAGATTTGTTAGTGAACCCTGTGCCACGACATTTTATGTTGAAAAAGAGGAATTTTGGGGTCAAATGTCGTGGGACTGATTTTGAAATTATGTGCACACTTTTGTCGCACCGGTGTAAGGTCGAGCGGTTACTTTAAATACATGTCATGAGTCAATTCATACTAGAACCGTGACGGTTCATTTTCAAAGAAATTATTTATTTCGCTTACGTTTTGTGAGTAAACTAAGCTGCAATGAAATGATTTTCAACTTGATTTTCATATGTGGGACGAGCGTGTCCATTTTTGCGTAACTACCGACCTGGTAATAGTAGTTTTATTGCTTACGGTTTTTTTGAAATTTTAAAAAAAAAAATCTTGATGTTGAAATTATTTTGTAAATGATTTTGTAAACCATTTGGGAAGTGCGCTTATAAGTGTTATGTGTCATTTTGAGAATTTTAAGGGTGTGAGTCCTTTTGAAAAACTCTTTTGTTTAACCCGTGTCGAGTTTGGGACTAATGTTATTTAAGAGTATTGCTTGCTTAAACTTTATTTAAACGCGTTTTTGACCGACTTATGGGTCTAGCAAGCATGGAGCATTTTGCTCGGTTTTGACTTTGAGATAGTCATGGGTCAATTGCACGGTTTTTAATGGTTCGATGTGGAGTTTTGTTGATGGGTTGTTTTGTTGCATAGTTTTGCACTTATTGCACGTTGAGTATTTACATGTTGGGTGAGTGAGTCATTCCGGGATAGGCATGTTGTTGGTAGACTGTTTTGCATTAGATCCTTGGTCACGTCAGTCAGTCGTTGGTATTGGTCGGTTGAGTATTTCGGGGTGGGACCCCGGTATTCATGTGTTATGACCTTGACTTTCCAGTAGGCACTGGGAGGATATAGTCTTGGGCACTTACCTGAGAGGTAGTTCCGATATGCCGGGTGTAACACCTTAGGCATATCCCACATCGGTCGTGGACAGGAGAGATGCTGGGTATATTAGTAAACCTTGGCCTTACCAGACACAACGCGTTTTGGGGCCACAAGCATGCGGGTTCCTTGGGAACTCTGTGGTTAAGCGTGCTTGGGTGGGAGTAGTACCAGGATGGGTGACCTCCTGGGAAGTCCTTGCGAAGTCCTTGCCAGGTCGCCAAGAACAAAGCCGTGAGCCAGTGGGGCAAAGCGGACAATATTGTGTCGTGGTAAGCGGGGTGTTACACCGGGCCTTGAGACGTACCTGGGAGGTAGGCGTTAAGGTGTATCTTGATACAGTGTAACTAAGTTTCCTAGAGCGAGCGTGGAGGATATGTAGACGGTGGAAGATTGGGTGTTCCACACGTGATGTTAGTTTAGACCGAATAGTGTCGGTTAAGGGATTGATGCCCTTTGTAATTAAGAGAATAAATGCGCAGTAACCTTTTTGAAGTAAGGAGTATATTTAGGTGTCGACTTTGGGGCTTGAGGTCAAGCGCCTTTAGTGTAATCGGAGATTTGTAGCCGACTTTAAATAATTATGGTGATGGTAGTAGTAACCCTGAGACGCTTAATTGTGATAAATGGTTATGGTGGAATGACCTTCGTGGGTGATTATAAATTTACTGGTTTAATGATGCGTGTGAGGTAAGTTTTGGGAGTCTATTAGAACTCGTAGGAGTTAATCGACGGTTAATGGTAGGAATGATCGGATCCGAGTATCCAGTTGGGTATATTGGTAGGCAACTTTAGAATGGTTAGAGCTTGAGATTTGACTCGGGAAGTATGGAATATCTAAGGTTGGGAGACAACCGAAGTCGCCTGGCTAGGAATGATTCCAATTGTTGGGGTGTCCTGCCGATCATAATCCCAGTGTCCTAGAAGGAGTACGTTAGTAAGAAAAATATTCTAGAGGTTTTAGAAGGGGTTTCAAGTGGACTTGGGAACCTGAGGTTGAGAGGAGGGAGAACTATCCGGAGCTATTCGTAGGCAGAGACTTCGAGGACGAAGTCTAATCCAAGTGGGGGAGAGTTGTAAAGCCCGTATCCCGGTATTTAATTTATTAGTATTAATTCTTTTCTTTTAAGTTTTATTTAATGTGGTTTCCGTTAACGGGGTTAGTCGAATCGGACCTAATCGTTAAAAATGTCGGAATTTTGGTTAGTTTGCAAGAAGGTGGTAGTTGAGGGACTAAAAGTGTTAAAGGGCCAAAAATTTGATTTCGGCCCATGCAATTCATAAACAAAACCCATGTGTTGTTTGTGTGCGTTGGTAGCGGGAGTAGCAAACAGATGAAATAGAAAAGAAAAAAAAGGGGCTAAACCCTAAGTCTCCTTCTCCCCCTCCCAAATCGTGATCGTCGGCTGCAAAAAGAAGAAGAGAAACCGTGAGTTAGAGAGAGAGAGTCGCCGGAGTAAGAGAAGAGAGAGTCGCCGGAGGGAGAGGGAGAAAGTTCGCCGGAAAGAGGGTAGAATCGTCGTCGTTTCTGCCGGAAAGAGTGGAGGAGAAGTCACGTCGAGGTAATCCCGTGTTTCCGTTCCTTTCGTTGTGTTTTCTTCGTCGGAATTGGTAAACTACCACCACCACCGTCGCAGCCACGGATGCCGGCGGTGGGGCCGCCGCTGCGTGCCGCCGGGTGACGGCAGGAGGGGTGCGTACGTGTGCGGGTGAGAGTGTGGGTAAGTCGGGGTGTGCGTTTTGGTGTGGTTTCGCCGGAAGCTTAGTGCCGCCGCCGCCGCCAACGGCCGCCTCTGCCGGAGGTGGCAGTGGGTAGTGCACGGTTGTTGTCCAGCGTAGTATAGCCCTTTCCAGTAAGCTTGTAGGCTGTTCGGGTCTGTTTGGGTTAAGCTTTGGCTTAATGGGTTTATAAACAACTTTTGTCATTTCATGTGAAAACGTTTTTCTGCCACTGTGTTGCGACGGCCATAACTTTTCCGTCGTAGCTCGGATTGAGGCGAATCCGGTGCCCACGGTTCACATTCTGTGCCGGGCACACTTTTCGTGTTTTAGCGGAAGTCCGGTTCGGCCTCTAGCTAGGTGTAATTTGGCTGTTTATACAGCAGGTCCGGATTTGACAGTTCGCGTTCCGTTTTAAAAGTCACAGTTTCTGCCACTGTTTTGGGAAAGCCATAACTTTTTATAGGAACGTCGTATTGGGGTGAAACCAGTGCCAAAAGTTCCCTTTATGAGTCTAGTAAGTTTCTTATGTTTTGCGGAAAAACCAGTTCGGACCGTAGCTAGTGTCAAACTGCTGTTTTATATCGAAAGGTGCTGTTTTTTCGCTGTGCAGTCAACCAGTTTTGTAAAATCCATAATAAATTATAGAAAAATCGTTAGGACGCGTGTAATACGTCCCTGGAAAGCTAAGACCCGGATCTAGCGGGTAGTTAATTTTAATTGAGGATTTTCTGGGTTTAAGGAGGTCGAAACAGGTCCCGAACAGACCTGGTTTTCTAAGCCAAAAAGTCGTTTTAGCTACAGTTTAATCGTGCGTCATGTTTTAGGGTCCGGGCCTCGTGTTGACACGTTTTAACGTTCGTTTAGGTGTCGGGAAGTGATCTCGGATTTGTAGAGCTTGAATTATTGTTTGTGAGCTAGGCGCGCTTACGAGGTGAGTTCTCTCACTATTTTTAATATCGGTTACTTTTACATTACGGTAGCACGTGTGTGGTAGCTTTATTTAATTGTGATGTGAGACTAGATAGTGGGGTGTCTAGTGGGACTTTTATTGTCATGTATACGCGGGTGGCGTAGGAACTCGGTGGGGCCGAAGTTTGTATACGCGGGTGGCGTAGGAACTCGGTGGGGCCGAATTTGTATACGCGGGTGGCGTAGGAACTCGGTGGGACCGGGTAATGCTTGCACGGTTATCGTGTGGTCGGTGGGACCGACGTATGCCTTTTGGGTGGGATAGTGTAGGTATGCATGTTTATGATTTGTTCGTAGACTTGTATGCTTGTTTATATGCATCTATCTGTTTTAGGGGTAGTGTGGAGTAACTGTGTTAATTATGGTGGTTGAATTCACTAAGCTTCGTGCTTACCCTTTCCCAATTCTTATGATTTCAGGTGCGAGTAGCAGTCGGGCGTGACGGTACACACGGGCGCAAGGCGAAGATAGTTTGGTTTGATTTTTAATAAATGGGGTTGATTTATATACTTTTCCGCTGCTTAAACTTGATTGACGGTTTTAAATAACGATGTTATTTCTCATTGTAACGTGATTCGTTAACTCTTAGTTTGATTATAATGAAATGAATTGTTTTAAAAAATTTAAATTCCTTGTAATTTTTGGGACGTTACACTTTCACCCGTGATTTATTCGTCAATCACTCAAAATTCCCAAACGTTGGGTGTTTTGCAAGATATATACCATTCTATAATATCCCCAGTCCACCATACAAGATATTGTCCGCTTTACGAATACCTTCTGCATCAGCATACCTGCACCGCTCACGGTTTCGTTTCTGGCCGCACAGGCATACCCTCTGCATAAGCATACCGGCACCCTGCGACGGGCAAAACACGTTTTGCAAGGAAGGTATCCATCCACCCTTATAAGGAGGACTTCGTACCCTTTTCTAGTCAATATGGGATGTAACAGTTCCTACCCGCACAGGCATACGCGAGACGCACTTAGAACGTACCCCGTGACAGGCAAATTACCCCTTACACAACTGCCGACTTCAAAGTCAATAATCAACATGTCGATACTTCCTTAACCCATTCTTTAGCATGGGTCCTTAACTGAACCTAATCCTTCTAACATATCATAAGATCACCATAAATTCTTATTTGTCGTCGAGGATATTTCCTTTCTGTCTCACCACACTACTCATAGCGAGTTGCTAATTCCATCACCTTGATGACTACTAGTCCTTCCTCCGGACACAACCGTCCCTCGACAACTATATTTCTAGTTTTCAAACAAGGGTATAGACCTTCGTACAACCGACACTAAAATCCACTTTCAACTTTCCCACTGTTCACCTCTCCTCTTGAACACAAATACTTAAACTACAAACATTCTCTCATGATTTTTCCAACACTTCTCCACTCTCGGAGTTCTTTCTCAGCTTATAGTGTAATATTCTACGACCTAGTGAGTTCATAGCCTTCATGCATGACAATGCGATAAATAAATCATTTCACATATTTTTCTTTTTAAAGAACAATACTGGGAACAACTTGGGTATACATGACCCCTAACATTCTCCTAACTCTAATGTACTGCACAACGATCTCGAGAACCGTTTGCATACTAATTTCCGTAAAAACTTAATCTTTCTCAACCAAAATGATTTTGTTACGACAGTAATATATTAAAGGAAAATCTTTTCATACTACAAAAAGTTTAAAAGAATTTTCCAACACGAAGCAAGCTAGTCGGTTTTCACATGATATCATCAAGTTAATACTCTTGTTGGTTATAAAGGTTTTTGCTAGCCAACGTTTTCTTGACCGTTTCTACAATTAACTTTTCATGTAAAATACGAAATATTTTGCAAATTGCTAAACCCAAAATTTCATTGTGCATCAAAATGAAATTGTCTCTTTCTTTAAATACACATTTGTACATGCAACTCAACCTCGACTAAAATTGTTATTTATGCATTTGTTTTAAAATCATAAAAACTCATGTAGCACACTCACTAGGACACCATGCATAAAACCTTACTCGCAAATGAAGGCTACTCACTCAAACAAGGTCAATCATTTTACTCACATCACTTATCATTGACATTCTACTTCCGACTAGTGGTCGTTCTACCGACCTTGTAGCACTTGCTATCCATGCATTCTACGACCCAATTACTCAACCATTTCATACTATTCCCGTTTTGACCAATAATCTTACATTCTATTTCCACACCTTTCAATCCACCTATTAAAGGTTGCCTCGGCGGACTTTCATGAGTCTCGCCAGTTCCAGGTTGTCCTTCCAACCCTCAATTATTTACTGATATGTCCCCCAAAGAATTGAAGGACCTTGGTGGTATTTTCGCCATCATTCTACTATAACACATAGGGATAACCATAAGAAATGGTTATACGAATATAGACATACGAAACGTACTTTACCGATCATTAGTCACTGTAACAATTTAGAAACAAGCATGCTTGCGTAACAATATATTCATAATAACAGTAGCTAATTGCAATTGTGAATATATTATACATGAGAATCCTCGTTACCATTATCACATTACTAATTTCACGTATTTCCGTCGACTCTAAGACTATCCCGTCTTAGTACTTCTACCCAATCTCACAAATCTTATCTTAATTCATCTCAGCTTAAGTCTAAGTATCTCCTCAGCATACTTAGTTCACTTAAACTAATGCTCTGATACCATATTGTAACACCCCGCTTACCACCACACAATATTGTTCGCTTTGCCCCACTGGCTCACGGCTTTGTTCTTGGCGGCCTGGCAAGGACTTCGCAAGGACTTCCCAGGAGGTCACCCATCCTGGTACTACTCCCACCCAAGCACGCTTAACCACAGAGTTCCCAAGGAACCCACATGCTTGTGGCCCCAAAACGCGTTGTGTCTGGTAAGGCCAAGGTTTACTAATATACCCAGCATCTCTCCTGTCCACGGCCGATGCGGGATATGCCTAAGGTGTTACACTGTGCCGTTCGGGATGGTGGGGCAAACCTCATCGAGGACGATGAGTCCCTAAGGGGGGGGTGTGTGTAACACCTTAGGCATATCCCACATCGCCCGTGGACAGGATAGATGCTGGGTATATTAGTAAACCTTGGCCTTACCAGACACAACGCGTTTTGGGGCCACAAGCATGCGGGTTCCTTGGGAACTCTGTGGTTAAGCGTGCTTGGGTGGGAGTAGTACCAGGATGGGTGACCTCCTGGGAAGTCCTTGCCAGGCCGCCAAGAACAAAGCCGTGAGCCAGTGGGGCAAAGCGGACAATATTGTGTGGTGGTAAGCGGGGTGTTACATTATCCCAAAGTGATTTTGGTTGTGTGAATTGCTAAGTAAGTTTATGATTTTGAATCATAGGAAGTTTAACATAGATGAGGAGGGTGTTATTCAAATTGTGGTGTAATAGATGCAAAATCCTTAAGGAATGAGAGTTGCTTCTTATGTGTGAAAGAATTGTCCGAGAAAGTATTAGTTGCAGATTAAAGAATGTGTAGTAACTGTGGACGGTATGTCGTTTTAAGATAACTTAGTTGAATGCCTTAAGTTAGAATTTTGGTACAACTGTTTGGTTATGTATAGTAATGAGAAAATGTTATCGGTATGTGGAAAAGTTGGGAAAAAGAGACAAGTAATGATAGAAAGGTCGGACCTAAGAATGTAGTTATACTACAGGTTCAATTAAATTTATCACCCTTGATATACTACACTTTAGTACTTGGTTACAATGTGGTCGCATAGTGTGATAGTGGTGTGAGGATGTAATGATGATTTTCCGTAATTATCGAGGTATTCAAAAGTGAATAAGTATATAAGACTAGAATGGAAAGGGATATATGACATGCTTTATATTGGTAGGATATGATTCCATTTACTGAAGTAATATCGGATGAGAAAAGTCGTTATGTCCAAGAACTGGAAGTGATTGTAGAAGAAATCTTTTGGGAAATTTCGGTCTGAGAATGTGGTTATAAGTATAATGGTATTATATCTTTGAATTGTTAGTATGACTTTAGAGTCGGAAGAAAGTATGTGAGATAGGTACCCTTCTTTGTTTACCTGACTCTGATTTCGAGGACGAAATCATTTTCAAGTTGGGGAGTATTATAACATCCTGAATTTTCATTATTAGTGTTTTAATAAGAAATTTGGATGTATTTGTTTTCTAGTTTAAACCTTGGATTATATGGAAGTGTTATAATTCAAGAAAAGGGGATTAAAATTCAAGTAATGAAAGTATGGTGGTACTTTTGAGAATAATGGATCTTGAGGGTATGTTTGGTTTTATTTAAAGTGTGTATATGGATAAAGCATTTGAGATAAGACGAATATCTCATTTACCTTGTGTGAGTCGGTTTAGAGAACCAGAGGAAGAGAAAAAGAGAGAAAAGAAGAAAAGCAAGTTTGGTATTCAGATCTGGTAAGGAATTTGTATTGGTTTGATAAAAGATTCATTGTCGATGTTAGATTATAAACAAACTTGTGTATTGGATGGATTTGCAGAATCATAAACATCAGTTTGAAGTTCAGATTTTGTGCAGAAGTGGGTTTTTACTACAAGAGGTGAGTTCATTCGCTTCGTTGTATAAATCAGTGTTTTTAAGTTGTACTAACCTTAATATAGCTGTATAAATTGATTGAGGACTGAATAGGAATACATAGATTGAACTGATTTTACCAGTTAAGTTGATTTGTGGACTTATTGAAATAAACTGTACGTAGTCCCGGTAGTGAAGTCCCGGTAGTGGAAGTCCCGGTAGTGGAAGTCCCGGTAGGGAAGTCCCGGTAGTGGAAGTCCCGGTAGTGGAAGTCCCCGTAGTGGCAGTTCCCGGTAGTTGGAAGTCCCGGTAGAGGCAAATCCCGGTACTTACGAGTTCCGGTGAAGTTCCGGTACATGTATTGAATACCGGGAGTTAGGGGTACCGGGAGTTGGGAATACCGGGAGTTGGATAAAAAGAGTCAGTTTACAGATTTTGGTAATAGATCTTGGATATGAACTTAAGAATATAATGGTTAAGGTATCCAGAGATTTTGTATTATCTGTACTATTCTAGAAATTGGAAAGTATAGTTCGTTAATCGTGGAAAGGTGTGATTTAAGGATTGACATATACCTTATGTTGCTTGAACATACGTACCCTTGAAGAGTAGTATGTTAGGTTTATAGACTGCGCTAGTGTGATACTAGGCAGGAATGTGTTAAATGTGATTTGCCCATACGGTTGCTATGAGAAATCTATGTGAGATAAATAATTCGCTTATACGATTGCTATAAGGAATTTATGAGGTATAAATATGATATTCGCTTATACGATTGCTATGAGGAATTTATATTGATTAAATACCTGTATGAGTACAATTAGGTGATATGGATCCATAGGCACTAAAGTTTGGTAATCACATGGAATAGGCGTGTGGTATAACTCGTTTAATCGTTATTCCAGTGTGTGGGGAAATCATGGAATAGGCGTGTGGTATTAATCGTTATTCCTGATTTCTAAGGAAGAGAGTGAGGTTGACATAAGTGCTTGTAATCTCTGCTTCCTTACCGATAAATGGGCATGTGTAATCGCGATTTATTGGTGGAGAGCATTGATCTAGAGTCTGTAAAGATTCGTAGTGTGGCTCTGAGACATGATATGATGATGGAATGTGTGTCAGTCATATTCATGGAACTGGGTAAAATCGTGTTAACGGAATAGAGTTACACGTGCGGTAAGAAAAGGGGAATCAGGTTTGTTATAACTTGTTTACATTGATTTTACAATTACTATCTTGGAAACGAATGTTCTCACTAGGCGTTGGCCTAATCGTTTCAAATGATGTTTTCTTACCAGGTACCAGCTCGGGGAGGTAAAGGGTTGTGGGACGAGCGTTTTGATATAGCAGAGGTGGATGAAATTAACAAAGAAGAGGTTTTGATGGATTGATAGATAACTTGATTAATCTGGTTGTAGTGACATAATTAGATTGATAGGTTATTTGAAGGATCTTGTAATGTGAATATACTCTTGATGGTTAATCCATTACCTGTTTTTATAAGATGAAGTATTTATTGTCATAACCTGTTATAACTTGAGGTTTAAATTGGCTCGGATTTTGGGATGTTACAACAGGGCCCATTGGACTTTCTCCATGCACTCTTTCTTCCATTACTAGGCCCACTGGACTCCTTTAACTTTGGCAATGATCCCCTATAAACGGCCCTAAGTCTTGCAGCATCATTTCTGATCACCACTATGTCCCTTCTAGTCTGAATTGAATGTTGCTTGATTAGGTTTATAATGGTTGTTTTATTACCAAAAGTCTGGCCTAAATAGAAGTCAATCTCCTTACACTGTGTTTGGGGCCTGCCTTTGCACAAACTGCCATTGTCATCCCCTGATTCAAAATTATCAATCTCAAAAGGGTCAATATCACCTTCCACATTCACACTTTCACTTCCCTCCCCATTTACACCAAACCAGTCCACATACCCTTCTACATAATCCTCCAAGTCATCATCTATACCAAATAGCTCATCATACTCATTACTATTATGGCTCTCTATATCATCATGGTTGTCACTTCCCTGAATCAATTCCAACCCCTGGTTCAAGTCCAACCCCTGGTTCAAGTCCAACTCCTGGTTCAAATCCAAGGCCTGGTTCAAGTCTAAGCCATTGTCCAAGCCTACTTCCTCTTCCTGTTCTGGTATCTCTGAGTCCACCCCAATGAAAGGATCAAAGCTATGAATTATATGATCCATGCTTTGATTTGGGGTTGACATGTTAGTCCTACCATGTTCCACAAACACATCAATGAGCTTAATAGCAAGGGCATATTGTAAGAGGTTTAACACATCCTGGTTACTACCTAACCATCTTAACCCAATATCCATATCACCTTCAGGAATCAAGAAATGGTAAAATTTGATTTCATGTCTATCATACCCTAATGCTAACACCATTAAATGAAACTCCTCTACATTTAATCCTTATGTGTTAACCAAATCAACATAATCAGTCTTACCATTCTCGTATCTCCTTCCAGGAAAGCTTGTAAAGCAACCTCCATGGTTCATCCTTACTGTTATCAATGTTGGGTAAAGCTCTGTATAGAAAATCAACAGGATCAAGGCTATGAAGAATGTTTGCTTCAAAAATGGAAAAACAGATGTAACATCCCATATCCCATATACACAACATAACATGCAATATAACACAAATAGATATAACAAACAAACTTCACATTTCAAGTACGGTCCAGGAGTCTTTTACAATAGAAAGAAAACATTTGAAATACAATCCTTGCACTATTTACATACATAACATTTAACATTTCAATACAACTACTAAATAAGTCAAAAGCTTCATCTTATAGTCCTTCTCACTAGCCTTCCAAATCGTACTCTATTTACTTGCCCTTACTTGATCTGCCACCTGGAATACATATTTTTAAAACAAAATGAGGGTTAGACCTGATGGTCTAAGTGAGAAACCCCTGTTAATTTAAAACCATTTATATAAACTTTATTCATATAAATCACGCCACATAATTACACATATCCAATTGAATTCACACATCATATACCTTCCTTTCTCATTACCTCCTGGCCATATTAGTGGTAGCAAGCCAACTAATAAAATACAACGCTGCACAACATCTACAACCAAACAACGCTATACAAGTTCTATAGCCAATCACACCGGTCTTAAACCCGGCCAACGTATTATAACACATTTATAATACACATGTAAATATAATATCTCAATATATTATAATTCACATTCGAGCACATAATTATCAACAATTTCACTCTCAATTCCACATATATATATGTATTCCAGTTAAAAAGTGTTTTCAAAGCAAAACTCACCTGATTGCTTATCAACACGTTTCCAAGCCTTCTAAACGGGTTCAGTCCTTTACCCAGAATTCACAGGATCTGTAACACATAGATACAGATATCTCTTTACCACATAAAACACATAAGTCTTACTAAGGCTAAGAACTCTAAAGAACTCAAATCCTCAAATGTTCCCCTAAGGCGACTTAACACGGGGGTTCCGCTAGTTAGAAATAACCAAACAGCTAAAGTATCCGGATACCACAAGTTACCCGGACAACACTACTTTTCCGGACAATCAGGACTTTTCCGGACAATCAGGACTTTTCCGTACGTCATCCGGATACCACAAGTTACCCGGACAACATAGGAAAAGGAACTTACCCGGATAAAAGACTTGTCCGGACACCAACAAAGAATTACCCGGGTACCATCAAAGAACTACCCGGATACCTCCAACAAAACCATCCGGACACATTCATAGTGTCCGGACACCTCTGACGTTTTGCCTTATTTCTACCCAGAATTCCGCTGAATCAATACCAGATGTAATTCTAACTATTCTACTCCAACAGAAACATTCAGTTATCAATTATACACATAATATGTAAAGAAAACATACCTCAAACACTTCCAAATGCACAAATTTGAATCCTTAGCCTACTTTTCTTCTTTTTCTTCCTTTCTCCACAAAACACACACACACACACCTTATGATAATATCTGAGTTTCTGATATTTATGAATTATCTGATTACCAAGAGATAATATCTAACCAATATTTACCCTCTAAACCCTAAACTATCCATTAATGACCCAAAACACCCTTAACTCCTAATTTAACACCAAACTTACCCTAAACTTCCAACTTTAAAGTTAATTAAATTTAACGGAATGGGGATTTAACTAACGGACTTACCCGGGGTATTACATCATCTCCCCCTTAAAAGAATTCCGTCCCGGAATTCGGTTAAGCAAAAAGGTGAGGGTATTTGGTTCTCATTTCCGATTCGGGTTCCCACGTGGCATCCTGACCTCTATGATGCCTCCACTGAACTTTCACTTGCCTGATCTCCTTATTCCGCAGCATTTTGACTTTATGATCAACTATTGCTTCCGTTTCTTCCACATAATTCAGTTTTTCATCGACTTGTATTTCTGGTAGGGAGACTGACTGATCTGGAGTAACCAAACACTTTCGGAAGTTTGATACGTGAAATGCATTATGGATTCTGCTCAATTCCGGTGGAAGATCTAATCGGTAAGCTACTTCACCGATCCTTTCAGTTATAGCAAACGGTCCGATATACCTTGGGCTAAGTTTGCCTTGTCGTCCAAATCTGATGACTCCTTTCCACGGCGAAACCTTTAACATTACGTAATCCCCAACTTGAAATTCCAATGGCTTTCGACGGCGGTCAGCATAGCTCTTCTGTCTATCTTGAGCCACTTTCAACCTTTCTCGAATCTGAGTAACCTTATCGGTGGTTAGCTGAACTATTTCCGGCCCCGCTAACTGTTTCTCTCCCACTTCGTTCCAACACAGAGGCGTTCGACATTTCCTACCATACAGTACTTCAAACGGTGCCGCTTGTATGCTGGAATGATAACTGTTGTTGTAAGCGAATTCGATTAACGGTAAATGCTTATCCCATGATCCCCCAAAATCAACAATGCAAGCCCGGAGCATATCTTCTAAAGTTTGTATCGTTCGTTCACTCTGACCATCTGTTTGGGGATGATACGCCGTACTTAACTTTATCTGTGTCCCCATTTCCCTTTGGAAACTTCTCCAAAATATTGAAGTAAAACGACTATCACGATCAGAAATGATCGAGATTGGGACTCCATGTCGAGTTACTATTTCGTCAATGTACAACTTTGCTAATCGCTCCATCGAATCGGTTTCCTTTATCGGTAGAAAGTGTGCAGACTTGGTCAATCTGTCGACGATCACCCAAATAGAATCAAATCCCTTAGGAGTCCTAGGTAGTTTGGTGATGAAATCTATGGTAATCTGCTCCCACTTCCACATAGGTATTTCTAGCCGCTGTAGTTGACCAAACGGCTTTTGGTGTTCGATCTTTACTTTCTTACAAGTATCACATCTTTCCACATACTGAGCAATCCCTCTTTTTATCCCCGACCACCAATAGAATTGCTTTAGGTCTTTATACATCTTGTTTGTACCTGGGTGAATAGAGAAACGGGATTGGTGAGCTTCTTGTAAAACACGATCACGTAACCCACCCAATCGAGGTACCCACACTCTGTTCCCCAGACACAATAACCCGCGATCACCCTTTTCTAACAATGCTGACATTCCCACTAATCGTTCTGATTTCAGGTGTTCCTCCTGATAAGCCTCCACTTGACACTTCTGTAATTCATCAACTAAGTTGGGTAGGAGTTCAGTTCGTAGCGAAATAACTTTTATTGTTCCGCTCCTTTCTTGACGACTGAGCGCATCAGCCACCGCATTCGCCTTTCCCGGGTGATAAAGGATTTCACAGTCGTAATCATTCAGCAGTTCCAACCATCTCCTTTGTCTCATATTTAGTTCCTTCTGATCAAAGAGGTGTTGAAGACTCTTGTGATCAGTATAAATCTGACATTTGGAACCATACAAATAATGTCTCCAAACCTTTAACGCAAAGACGACTGCTGCAAGTTCCATATCGTGCGTAGGATACTGCCGTTCATGATCCTTCAGTTGGCGAGAAGCGTAAGCTATAACCTTTCCGCGCTGCATAAGCACACAACCCAATCCCAATTTAGACGCATCACTGTAAACGACAAAGTCTTCAGAACCTTCAGGTAGTGATAGAATTGGCGCGCTGCATAGTTTCTCTTTCAATATTCTGAATGCCTCGTCCTGTTCCGCTTTCCATTCGAACTTTAAATTTTCCCGGGTCAGCTTAGTCAAAGGTGTTGCAATACGAGAGAAGTCTTTTATGAACTTCCGATAGTAACCATCTAAACCCAGAAAACTGCGTACCTCTGTTGCTGTCTTAGGCTGTTCCCATTTTTCAACTGCTTCCACTTTCATCGGATCGACTTGTATACCTTTCTCAGAAACCACGTGCCCCAGAAATTGCACTTTCCTTAGCCAGAATTCACATTTAGAAAATTTCGCATACAACTTTTCCTTCTTCAGTAGCTCTAGAATCAATTGAAGATGTTGCGCGTGCTCTTCCTTAGATCGAGAATAGATAAGGATATCATCGATAAATACAATTACAAATTTATCGAGATATGGCTTACATACTCGATTTATTAAATCCATAAAGGCAGCTGGAGCATTCGTCAATCCAAATGGCATTACTAAAAATTCATGATGACCATACCTCGTTCGAAATGCAGTCTTTAAAACGTCTTCTTCCTTAACCTTCAACTGGTGATAACCGGACCTTAGATCAATCTTGGAGAAATAGCAAGCTCCAACTAACTGATCAAAGAGATCATCAATTCGGGGTAGCGGATACTTGTTCTTTATCGTGCGCTTATTCAATTCTCGATAGTCAATACACATTCTCATCGACCCATCTTTCTTTTTCACAAATAACACTGGTGCTCCCCACGGTGAAGAACTAGGTCTGATGAAACCCTTATCGGATAGATCTTGTAGTTGTGCCATCATCTCTTTCATCTCTGGAGGTGCCAAACGGTACGGTGCATGGGCTACAGGAGTGGCTCCAGGAATTAGGTCTATACCGAACTCTACTTGTATAACCGGCGGAAGATTGTTCAAGTCTTCAGGGAATACTTCAGGGAATTCACTAACGATAGGAATATCTTCTATCCTATTCTTTTCCGGCTTAATATCTATCACATAGGCCAAGTAACTCTGACAACCCTTATTTACACACTTACGTGCCTTTACTAGTGATATGAGACAAGACTGATGATTTCTACGATCACCATAAATCACTACCGGTCCCTTCTTTGGCAATACTACATTTATTATCTTTTTATCACACACTATATTAGCCTGATTCTCGGCTAACCAGTCCATTCCCACTACTACGTCAAACTCTATTAAGGTTATAGGAAACAATTGTATAGGCACTCCACACCCTTCTATATTAATCACACAACCGTCAAATACTTCATTAACCGACACTTGGTTGTTATTTGCAGTATCTACTAATAGGGCACGTTCTAACAATTTAGGTTTCAAACACAGATAAGCAGCAAATGCAGGTGACACAAACGATCGGTTTGCACCGGAATCAAACAACACCTTAGCACGTGTAGAGTTTATCAAAAATGTATCTGTGACCACATCCGGCGTCTCCTCCGCTTCTTTCTCAGTCATTTGAAAGGCACGACCCCTAGTTACTGGCGGTTCCAACCTCGGTATTACTGGTTTAACAGTCGCTGGCCTGTCCGATGACCCACCTTGCTGTATCATCCCCCGCGGACAGTTTGACTGAAGATGATCCGGAGAATTGCATAAGAAACATAGCCACGTTACCTTACAATCCTTGATGACGTGTCCGGTCTTCCCACACTTATAGCATGCTCGTAAATCACCTTGACAGTTTCCCTGATGGACACGGTTGCACTTCGGACATGGTCTTTCCGCTGGTCGAAACGGCGGACGGTTATCATACCTCTGAAATCGGGACCTCTTCGGATCATATTGTGGTCCTTCCCACTTTCTCTTTCCGATACTCTTATCCCCAGCATCTCTTCTCATATCTCGTTCAACATTTTCCGCGGCATCAACTGCAGCTGAAAAAGTATCGGGTCCCTTTGCAGTCACTAACCTTCTAATCTCTGAGTTCAACCCAAAGATAAACCGTTCCGTCTTCATTGCTTCCGTAGCAACATAGTATTCTGCGAACCGAGACTTTTCCAAAAAGCTAGCAGTATAATCTCGAACGGACAAGCTTCCTTGTTGTAAATTCATAAATTCCCCTTCCAGTTGTTTGACGGCTGCTTGGGGACAAAATGCGTTCCTGTAGGCTATCACAAATTCTTCCCAAGAGAGGGTAGAATATACGTCAGATCCTTTAGAATGTATAAAAGATTCCCACCAATACAATGCATCTCCTTTTAGCATGGCTGCCCCGTACAATACTCTATCTTCATCCGCACATTTGCTTGTTTTGAAAATGGCTTCAATTTCCTTCATCCATCTCATTGCTTTCACTGGATCCCGATCCCCTGGAAACGTAGGAGGCTTGCAGCTAAGAAACATCTTGTAATCACCTTTTCTCATTACCGGTAAGACCGTAGGGGTGATTGGCATCTCCTCTTCATGATTAGGGTCTGGTCCTTCTGTTTCAGTATTATGAGTTTGGTTGAACATAGCTTGAATATTGTCTTGTAGTCTTCCCATTTCTGCCATTAGATCAGCCCTGGTAATGAAATCCGTACTATTCTGTTGGGTTCTGCCTCCAGCTCGACCTCCAGCTCTACCTCCCGTTCTACCCCCGACTCTACCCCCTGTTTTGCCTCCCCTGTCCCCTGTTCCTACTGGCGGATTAGTTCTGTTTAGATTTCTTCCTCCTCCTCGATTCGAATTTCTTGTACCACTTGCCATTCTGTAGATTTAAACAAGATTAATATACACACAAGCACATACCCCATATAACAAGGTATTCCAGTTCAAACATGTACCTGTAAGATCACAATTACACTGGCCAGGTGTAGTATGAAATTACCTTACATGATGTTCCTTCTACCCCTTATACTTAGTATCCCGAGGTTCTATAATAATAGGGACATCCTACTTCGAATGCAGTTTAAGTCTAGGTACAGATACTAATACCTAAATCCCTTAAACTAGGGCTCTGATACCATTTGTAACATCCCATATCCCATATACACAACATAACACGCAATATAACACAAATAGATATAACAAACAAACTTCACATTTCAAGTACGGTCCAGGAGTCTTTTACAATAGAAAGAAAACATTTGAAATACAATCCTTGCACTATTTACATACATAACATTTAACATTTCAATACAACTACTAAATAAGTCAAAAGCTTCATCTTATAGTCCTTCTCACTAGCCTTCCAAATCGTACTCTATTTACTTGCCCTTACTTGATCCGCCACCTGGAATACATATTTTTAAAACAAAATGAGGGTTAGACCTGATGGTCTAAGTGAGAAACCCCTGTTAATTTAAAACCATTTATATAAACTTTATTCATATAAATCACGCCACATAATTACACATATCCAATTGAATTCACACATCATATACCTTCCTTTCTCATTACCTCCTGGCCATATTAGTGGTAGCAAGCCAGCTAATAAAATACAACGCTGCACAACATCTACAGCAAAACAACGCTATACAAGTTCTATAGCCAATCACACCGGTCTTAAACCCGACCAACGTATTATAACACATTTATAATACACATGTAAATATAATATCTCACTATATTATAATTCACATTCGAGCACATAATTATCAACAATTTCACTCTCAATTCCACAGATATATGTATTCCAGTTAAAAAGTGTTTTCAAAGCAAAACTCACCTGATTGCTTATCAACACGTTTCCAAGCCTTCTAAACGGGTTCAGTCCTTTACCCAGAATTCACAGGATCTGTAACACATAGATACAGATATCTCTTTACCACATAAAACACATAAGTCTTACTAAGGCTAAGAACTCTAAAGAACTCAAATCCTCAAATGTTCCCCTAAGGCGACTTAACACGGGGGTTCCGCTACCCAGTTAGCGGATGGGGTCAAGGGGCAACGCCCTTGCGGGGTCTGGGGGCAGCGCCCCCAGAAAATTTTCAGAAAACCTTATTCAGTCCTCATTCAAAAACTAGTTAGAAATAACCAAACATCTAAAGTATCCGGATACCACAAGTTACCCGGACAACACTACTTTTCCGGACAATCAGGACTTTTCCGGACAATCAGGACTTTTCCGGACGTCATCCGGATACCACAAGTTACCCGGACAACATAGGAAAAGGAACTTACCCGGATAAAAGACTTGTCCGGACACCAACAAAGAATTACCCGGGTACCATCAAAGAACTACCCGGATACCTCCAACAAAACCATCCGGACACATTCATAGTGTCCGGACACCTCTGACGTTTTGCCCTATTTCTACCCAGAATTCCGTTGAATCAATACCAGATGTAATTCTAACTATTCTACTCCAACAGAAACATTCAGTTATCAATTATACACATAATATGTAAAGAAAACATACCTCAAACACTTCCAAATGCACAAATTTGAATCCTTAGCCTACTTTTCTTCTTTTTCTTCCTTTCTCCACAAAAAACACACACACACCTTATGATAATATCTGAGTTTCTGATATTTATGAATTATCTGATTACCAAGAGATAATATCTAACCAATATTTACCCTCTAAACCCTAAACTATCCATTAATGACCCAAAACACCCTTAACTCCTAATTTAACACCAAACTTACCCTAAACTTCCAACTTTAAAGTTAATTAAATTTAACGGAATGGGGATTTAACTAACGGACTTACCCGGGGTATTACAACAGAGATGAATGTTTGCTTACCATATACATCACTTGGGTCAAATCCTTCGGCTAAATCCCTCCTCAAAACCCATCCTGGTTCCGCCATTGTTTCTTGAGCAGGGAACAACTTTGATCGCTAAAAACCCTTTTAGCGAAGTGTTCAGTGTGTGTGAGTGAAGTGGTTTGAAGATTGAAGTGTGAAGTGTGTGAAGTGTTAGTGAAGACGAAGAGTTGGGTCTCGTTAAAATTAGAGGGAAATATTGAAATGACGATATTGCCCCTGACTCTAACGACACCATTTAACCCCGTTAGTGACCAGACCCCGATTCTAGCGTAAAATCAAAACCATGAGCCCACAACTTGACTTATGAAACCACATGTATTTGTTTCAAAGAAATCACTAAACCTCAGGGACCAAAAGTAGAGTTTACTCTAATTACAAATACGAAGAATATTATATTCCTATAGAAAATGAATGGCAAAAGTTATTAGTTGAAAATGTTTTTTTTAAGTGATAGTTTAAAAGATATAAAATTACTTTGCAAATATTGATACTTTGCTTGGTAACTGTCAACCGTTTGCAAGCTGTTGCTTAAATAATATTGGCGTGCGAATCTTATAACGTTGTTTTTTTTAAGTATTATTATTATTATTATTATTACTTTTTGAAAAAAGAAAAAGAAAAAGAAAAGTCAAGATTCAGTCGATAAAAAAGAAAAGGAAAAATGATTACCGGTGATTTTGGCAGCAGTATTTTAGAATTGTTTTGGGTTTTCAAAACCACATGTACAAAGTAAATGACCGGTGCAATGTTCAATTTTTTAGGATTTATATTTAGAGTAAATTATATTTAAATTACATTTTTTGTCCATTTGATTTGTTAAAAGTTGTCATTTCATCTTTATAATTTGTAATTTATTGTTATTTTTATTTTTAGATATACAATTTATTATTATTTTGTAAATCTCATTATTAGGTTGATTTTTACATGCCAAATAAGTAAACACTCTTGTTCTTCATTAAATAAGAGACGGGTTTTAAAGGCGACTAAATATGAAAATGAGGCAGCAACTCCATCATTTACAAGTATGATCTCAAAATCACGATCTAGTTCTTAGCTATTGAGTTCTCAAATGAAGCACCACCCGTAGACACGATGCTACTTGCCACATCATACTCATTGTGCAATAAGTTTGCTAAGCTCATCAATCGGTGCATCTCGGTACATCTTATCTCGATGTATCTCATCCTAATGTGCATCCAACAACTTCTCATCGGAATCTAACCCTTGTTTTGGTGGTATTTCAATCATATGTTGGCACATAATGATGGGGTACTATGGCTAGGGTTTTCAGTCCAAGCTTTTTTTCTTTTGGGGTAGGGGAGGTTGGTAGACATGTTATTTCAATAGTGTTCAAACTCTTCAAAAAGAAACAATGTAGAAATGAATAGTTTGAGTAACCAGTACAAACATTGATATTTAGAATGATTCACTTAAACCTAACTATTCCACCTACATCGAAACAACGATCCACTGTAACGTGTTATTTATTGCAGAACGAAATCATTGTATAATAAATGATACACACTCTTTTATCTATGGCCGACTTATTTGTTTTTAGAAAATTCATTTTGAACTCGTCTGATTTCAAATGTTTCATCGTTTGTTTTTACCAAGGTTCTAAATGGCGTGAGACAAGGCTACAAGGCCAAACCTCAAGCTTTAGGAGACACAACGAGGTTACGACGTTTTTAAGGTGTGACTTATGGCGGCAAATATCTAGTTGATATATAAATTTATATAAACATATGTACTATTACTCAATGAGTCAATGATGATTAAACAAGTTAAATTATGTTATACATGTTAAAAACTAGCAAATAAATCAAATGTTGCGTAACAAAAATCGCGCATTAGGACATGACGTATCACAAGCTTAACGTAACATGAGACACAAACTTTGAGGTATAACGACTTTACGACGAACCTTTTAAAAAAGTGGTTTTTACTAACGATTAATTTTTGATGACGAACCTTTCATATTTGATATGTGAACGTAATCATATCAGTTATTACTTGCATAATTCAGTGAAGATGAAATATTACTTTATGAAATATTTACATGTCGAGTTTGGTTTATTATCATTAAAATTAATAAGAATGTGAAGTGTATATTTTAATAAAAATGCTTCGGTACACTTATATCAACATGTTTTATTTATGTAAAGTTATACTCGAATAGATTCGTCCTAATTTGCATTTTTTTTATATATAATTCATAAATTATTTTATGATGGTCAAGTCATTTTCTTTCTTTAATTATATTTGGACATTGAAATCAATGATTGAGGAAGTAAATAATTTTTAAAATTTATTTAAATATTGATCAAATGTTTTATATGTCTTTAAAAAAACAAAATAAAACAATTGTTACGACTAAGATTACAGCATCAAATATTAGCAATAAAAAATGTTTTTGGTACTTGGTGTTTTTTCGATATTCTTGGTTTTGGTCTTGTATTTTTTTTTCTATCAAAGTTTTGTCGTCGAACTTTGCATTTGCATTCGGAATTGACCTCTTCTTCATTTCGTATATAAATGACGTTTTGACCTTTCCTTTTTTCATTTCTCATTCTGTTTTCTCATTTTCCATCAACTACGCCCCCCTATAGTCAACAATTTCACTTAACTTACCTGGTAAGATTGTAATCTATTAAACGGAATTGTATGCAACATTTTTATCCGGTAAACGCTTACCATTCGTCACTCTCACTTGTCGGGTAAGGCTTTCAATCATTGTCATCGCTGTTACTGGGTATGATTTTCAATCATTGTCATGTTCATCTGATAAAGTGAGCCGATAAACATACTTACCAAGATAATTTTTTAGTAAAAAATCCCTTAATTTAGTATTTTGTTTTACAAGTTTTAAAAATATTATTTTCAATCAATTGAAACAAATGTTATCAAAATTAAGTTTTATCTAAGTTCAATTAAGGTTAATCAAAGTGTGTTATGTACCTCAACATCAACTATTTTTGATACATTAAAAATCACTTTAACATATCGAACAAAGATTATTTGTATAAAAAAACTGATAACCAACAACCTCAACCGACATCATAAAAAAGTCACTTCATCTGTTTACCAACTCAGTTATACACCAATGGCTCAACGGACGACCACAGATTAGTTATCCGTTTGATATCGATAAATCAATTGTTAATGTAAAGTTAACTATTTAGCTAATAGAATAATTGTTAGTTAATTTCCACATACTAGTGTATTTAAACATTTAAATAAAAATAAAAATAAAATACATTTTATTACCATATTCGTTCTATTTATTTCTTGTGGACTTCATATGTTGGGGATTTCATTTCTACACTCTCTCTCTCTCTCTCTCTTGCTGCCTTTTTCTTCTCTCTCTAACTTTCTTCATTTGGTAAAGTAAAAATCTTCAGATTTTCCTTCATTTTTCCTGGAATGTTGCAGACTACTGTGATCGGTAAGCTCTCATTGCTCTATTATATACAACTTCCTAAACAAGAAATCTATTATTTTGCTTTTATTTTTCTGTAAGAATCACGAAACCTGAAATACGAAGCTGATTTCTTACTCACTGATTTGGCTTTTTTCTGTTTTAGTGGACTTATGATGTGATTTTTGGATTTCTGATTACATAAACCATAGCTGTGGTGTGTGATTTTGCACAAATTGTTTCCGATTTTGCAAGTGTTTTTTTTTGTTTTTTTTGGTATCCTTCAACGTTGATCTGATGAATGCTCGAAACTGTGAATGAATAAATGGATGATTTCATTTCATTTATCTGTTTCTTCAGAAATGAATTTCGTGGTATTGGTTTGCTGTGCTTTGGTAAATGTATGATTTCCCCCTTTTTTTCTCTTCCATCACTTTCTTCACCGGGAAAATGACGTTTCTACATCATGATGGGAACAATCAATAATACGCATCGACTCCAAACGATGTCATTTTTCACCTTTGATTAGGTTCTAAAAACTGTCTAGTTGTGATGGGGGACCATCATTATTTCCATTGAATTTAATATGAGTTGATTTGTTGGTTGCTAGTTTGGGGGAAAAGCAAAAATAATTCTTTAATGGTTCCGTTGTGGTTTCAGATTATTATCTTTCTGGTGTTTGTTGTTAAGTATTAGTTCCCTTCCTAATGAGCTTCTTCTTTGTACGTGAAAGGGAGAGAGCCATTAAATGTTATTTGGTTAGTCTTGTTTGTCAGTTTTAGATCCCTAAATTAGAGACTCTCCTCCATCAATCCCACCGATCTGTTCCGTTTACCATTCATTGACTATATTGGAATCTATCAATGCTTCATTTGCTGCTACTCGTGATTATGTGAACTTCTCACAGTGTATTTGACAAACATCGTATTCTGCTTTCACCAAACCCACAAGACTATTGAAGTCTTACGGATCTACTGTACATGGTGTGGGTTTGTGTGACAATAACTATTTGTGAAGGATGTGTTAATTTTTATAAGGATTTTTAGCATACTTCACCAATGTTTGTAGAAAGTGAGGCAGGCACCATTTACCAAACATATTGTATATGGTAGCCTCCTTTTGGTTCTCTGTGGAAATTTATGTATTTGTTATCTAGGATGCATGTATTTGGTGGAAGCAAAAAGATAAGCGAACTTTTTACTTTTATAGGGTTGGAGTTTTCTTGTTTTTGTGAAATGGTTGCTTGGACATGACTGTTTTTGCACTTTCACTTGACTTATTGAACTGGATATCTTTTCATATCTTTGCATTACTTTATATTGTGGGGGACTTGGGCCCTTTATGCTTTCCGTCCATTGATAAAGATGTTAGCTTTTATATATCTTCCAAGATAGAGAGAAAAAGTGTACATTTTGTAATGGCTTCTCGAATAGAAACTCCTTATAATTTCTAAGTGTGAAGGAAATCATTTTCCAGATATGGAGTGGAATACAAAGTGGGATTGGGAAAACCTCGATCTTTTCGGTTCAAAAGGGGTTTCAAGTCCCAAGAAGCTACAATCACCAGATTGGGCAATCAAAGAAGGGGAAGACATCAATGTGTCTTTTAATCTATCGGGGGTTGTTGGTGGAAGTGGAGGTTCTGCCTCTGATGTTGGGAACAATTCATCAACGAAGAGCTCAATATCAGCTTCAACCGAATCTTCATTCAAGAACAGCATCAAAGTGTCGAATTTCCCATTTGAGGGAGCTGGAGGTTTCCCTGATGCTTTCAGTAAGGAGTTTGCTGGAGGTGAGCTTAATGGAACTTCTCCATCGTTTGAGGCTTCAGTTTGCTCTTCTGACCAGTCCATCGGTTTGAAACTTGGTAAAAGAACGTATTTTGAGAACAGTTTTACCAAAACGTGTTCTTCCCCAAATATTCCTGTATCATCTGTATCTACGGTGAAAAAACTTAAATTATCTTGCCAAAGTACACCTATTCCACGATGTCAAGTTGAAGGATGCAACCTTGATCTCTCATCTGCCAAGGAATACCATCGTAAACATAGAGTTTGCGAAAGTCATTCAAAATCCTTGAAAGTTGTTGTGGGTGGTCTTGATCGTCGGTTCTGCCAACAATGTAGCCGGTAAGTTTTGTTTGCAATTCGCACTTAAATTTTCTTAATAATTGCTGGTTCCTCTTGGGTATTGATCATGGTCAACTGATAAATTGCTTTCCAATGAATGGTACAGATTTCACAGTTTGTCGGAGTTTGATGGGAAGAAGCGGAGCTGTCGCAGACGGCTTTCCGATCACAACGCACGACGCCGTAAGCCACAGCAGGAAACGATCCACTTTAACTCAACAAGCCCTTGTTCATCATTTTATGGTACGCAGTTTCTATATATTTGGAGCCAATTTCTTGTCTAGGGATTTTGGTGGTTTAGTATCTCAATATTGTCATATATACTGAATGTACTTTAGCAGACATGTTGGATGTTACCTTAAATCTCAACGCCTAAAGATTTTGAGAACATGGAACCAACTATTTCATGCATTATTTATGATGAATAACCCTAAATATTCACGAATATTGTTATTCATGATATCATACATTAAATGAGATATAATGTATTATCCATCCATATGACTATCATGCATTTTTATTATGAACAACTTTTGTGATGAATTTCTTTCTCATCACAAACAATATATTACCTGTAATATGATCGATCTTTAAGACATTTCCTTTGATTTATTGTGGTCCATGCATATGCGTTTGTTTGTGTTTGCAGATGGGCAACGGCAATTGAGTTTTGTGTTTAACAATGTCCCTCTGGTTGAAACTAAAGCTGGTGGGAGTTGTATTTGGGAAAGCAGCACAATATGCAATTCCAAACCACCCTTGGTGAAAGCTGAAAAACCTGGAGGAGGACATGAGGGACTAATTACCCATTGTATTGGTGAGTTTCCGAATGCTGTCAACATGCCTCCTAGTCTTCCTATGCCTATGCCTATGCCTATGCCTATGCCTATGCCATCCACGGCCAGCCTTTTTGATCAAGGTTTGTTTTTCCTGCAACAACTATATATAAATTAGTGATGGTGTGAATATATATGCTGCCTGCCTGCCTGCCTGCAATCAAACATTGTTTGTTTTGTTATGTATGCAGTAGAATCAGTTGATGTTGGTCGTGCTCTCTCTCTTCTGTCAAACAATTACAATTGGTGGGGTTCATCAAGTGAGCCAGATTTATTGCCATATGACTACTGGCAGCAGCAGGTTGACCAAGAATCTAATCATATTCTCAAACCATGGAATGTGGATGAAATCTTGAAGCCCTAATAATTAAATATCAGCAGTGGTATTATGTTGTTTTAGTTATATATATAATACTCCATCTATTTTTGTATCCAAATGGAGATTCCAAAACACTAAACCCCTTCCTTCTATTTAAATATGTTGGTGGTTTCCATGTATGTTTTATAACTTCATCAATCCTATCTTGTCAAATCATGTATAAAGTGGTCAGTCAGTGGTATTTTTGTATTTTTCCTAAGTTAGATGGGAAGGGAAGTGATTTGTGGTAGTGGCGAGCACCGTAACAAGTGTAGGCTCTTAAATGGGTACATGTCAAAGGTAAAATCAATGGCCCACATTGATTTTATTTAAGATTCATTCACGGAGGACACGTTTTATGAAGAAAAAAAATGGAAACTTTATTAATATATTTTTTAAACTTTTATTTATAAAAGATAATTTAAATCTTTATATTTGAATATATCTTTAACAATAATTATATTTAACTTTTCTTTATTTCCTTAATAAAATAAATTTTTACAAGACAAAAAGTATATTGTATAAGTTATATTAAATATCTTAATATTATAAATAGGGAATTTAATTAAAATACCCTAGGTTTGACCCTGGTTTACCAAAATACCCTAAATCTCGACCACTTTACCAAAATACCCTAATTTTCCGTGGTAGGTCCTGCGATCGCGGGCTTGTGCCCACGTGGCACCCATGTTTGGCCAAAATGTCCCGCGGTGGATGTCCGCGATGGCCTGCGGTAGGCCAAAAAATTTACACTGTTGGCCCTTTTTCACATGTACTGTTTTTGTTGTGTCTTTGGATGAAAATTTCAGTTTCAAAAAATACAATTACGATACAAACTGGTCAAAAGAAATTTTAGCAAAACCGAGCTGCGTGAACACGGGATTTTGGAGCTGCATTCGCGCTCGCACACAAGTTCGACGATTTTAGCTTACAAAATCGTCAATCAGCACCCCCCCCTGCGCGCAGGTAGGAGTTAGAGTAAAACCATTCAAGGAGCTTGTCAACTCCTCACACTTCTTTGGTTATAAACCAAAGAAAGTTTACTCTCTTCTTATGTGAGACACATTCCCACACCCAACTTGGTTTTGCTAATTTCATCCAATTACTCAACTTTGAGTATCGATATCTCATTCACACATACTCCGTTTTGGACGCATTATATATCGTTTCGAAACTCTCATATAGAAGAACATAAACCCACTAAGAGTTAATTATATATACCATATATATATATATATATATATATATATATATATATATTTAAATGTGTCCAAAGTCATACTTTTACTGTTAAACCACATAGACCAAAACTTTCAATTCACTCTAAAATGGTTTTTAACTTTTCTATTTTATTAACACACCCATAGTTATCAACCACATATTAAACCACATAGACCAAAACTTTCAATTCACTCTAAAACTAATTTTGATTTACATCTTTCTTAAAATATCTTTTACTAAAATTATTTTATATATTCAATCACAAATAAAATTTCTAAAAATTCAAGTGTATATAAAAAACGCTAATATTTATTTTTAAAAACTACTAATTTGTCCATTTAATGTTTTAGACAAGTATAAACCACGATGAGTATTATGAAATTATAAATATAGAAGGGAAATTAATTAAAATACCCAAAGTTTGACCAACTGTTACCAAAATACCCAAAAAAAAATTCATTTTGCAAAAATACCCAAAATACCCGCGATGGATCCCGCGATCGCGGGCTAGGGCTGACGTGGCACGTATTTTGGCCCCAAATGCCCCGCGAAGCCCCTCAACTTTGGCCGCGGTGCACTTTTGGTCCCTGCCCGCGATGGGCGAAAATTTACACTTTTGGTCCCTGAAAATTTACACTTTTGGTCCCTGAAAATTTACACTTTTGGTCCCTGTACTTAGACGAATCTTGCATGCTTTTACTGTTTTTTTCCACAATTATTGTACTTTGAAGACCGATTTGTGGTTGAAATTCATTTGCATGTTTGAGATTTCATCCATAAATATCAGTAGTATGCAATTCACAATCCACACTTCATCTTGCTTTCTTTCTTTGAATTGATTTCTCTCTTGCTTTCTTTCTTTGAATTGATTTCTCTCTTGATTTCTCTTCTCTCATTTCATCCACAAATGGCATCGTCATCAAACCCTAAGTCTACTCCTGAAAAAATGCCACCTCAAATCGAGGTCGCCATAGCAAAAAAGGAAAATGAGATAGATGAACTAACAGAAGAGTGGAAAAAAATGATGGACAGGAAGGCAGTCCATTTGAGAAAGATCGAAGAGGAAGACAGGGAGATCAAAAGGATGAAAGGGGATATAAAAGCTCGGGAGGCTCGTGTTCGTCGAGAACAAGAAGCAATTCACCATATTCTGCAAGACTTCGCAATTATTCAAGCGAAGGTAAACGAGAAGCAAGCTTGGATTGATGAAACTAAATCAATTTTTAAGTAGGTGGTGGTTATATTTTTTTTTGTTTTGTATTTTTTTACTGTGTTGTTATTTGTATTTTTTTTACTGTGTTGTTGTTTTGTATTTTTTGTTGTTGTTAATTTCTCTGAAAAGTAGTTTTAAGCCGCTGAACCACGGTTAGGTTGGATACATCATGTAAGGTCAAGTCAGAGGTTACCTCATTCGTGGGCCTACTCCTCTTGTAGAATATATGACAACCCTCAACTCATTTGCTAAAGTGTGTGCGGGTTGTGGTACACAATGGCCATACGTGGTTGCAAAAGCAGAAACCGTTGAAGAAGGGTTAGAAAGATTGAAGATGAAGAGCTTGTTGGATGGAATACAAACTAGCTGTGTTATCAATGTTCATTTAGAAGCATATGTATGTGTGTATATATATAATATGAAATGGGGTTTTGACAAGTTGGTATCACTGGACTCATTTAAGAATTGTGAAAATGGGTATTTGACGAATGATGATTCATGTGTGTTTGGAGCTGAAGTGTTTTAAACACACATGAATCATCATTCGCCAAATACCCATTTTCACAATTCTTAAATGAGTCCAGTGATACCAACTTGTCAAAACCCCATTTATAAACAATTCTACCTTCTCCTATTGCCATTCACGATATCTATAAACACATTCAAATAATAATAATTTAAAACGATTTAATGAATTAGTTAATATATGATTATTATGTTAATGCGATAGGAGTGTAAAACAAAATTGAAAAAAAATATGAGATGTACCATAAATTAAATAATTAACTATAATGGTGTAATTTGTTAAAATTAAAACGTATCTAATATGAATATATAAACAGACATGTGTACTCAGAGTTAACATTCACTGCCATGGATGCAAGAACAAGGTCAAGAAAATACTAAGAAAAATTGAAGGTCTCCTATTTTCTTTATGTGTGTAAATATATAATACGAATATATATATATATATATATCATTTACAAACTAGCTGTGTTATCAATGTTCATTTAGAAGCATATGTATGTGTGTATATATATCATTTACAAATCAGTGTTTAGATCAACAGTATCATAAGGGTTTGTTCCATATGGTTCAAGCTGTGACGGGCCCGGGGTGTGACTGACAGAATGTCTCCTTGGCACGGTTGAAGGGGCGGGATTTGGACACTCTCCACGAGTGTGTCCTACGCATTGGCACCGAGTACATCTTCGTTGTATCGAACTTTCACCACGTGATGGACGTCGGTCGTTCTTTCTCGGTCTCCCGGCCCTGTTCTTATCCATTAAAGGTGGATAGCATGGTGGAAGCGGGTCGGGTGGATACACCCATGCTGCAGGGGGTCCAGCTGGGTTTATTACCTCCACGTATGTTTTCTGGTAATATTCGGACGTGAAGAAAGGTACAGCCAAGTCGCTGCAATCTGTACGACCCATATATGTTGCTGCAGCGATGGCATGGCCGCACGGTAACCCAGATTTATCCCATTCGCGACACGAACAAAGGTGGTCTTCCATATTCACAATCGCGTGAATATAGTCATCATGCACCTCGTACTTCCCATACCCGATTGCTCTTACCGGCCATGTCGCCGCACGACGCGCCCTGTACTGAACGATATTCTCCGCCGTTGGTGCGAGTGCATTTTGTATCTTAGCTCCTTTTAGGCGTCGAATTTGGTACCACTCTTGTTGAAAGGCCCGAAAGTAGTCCATAAGATTAACAATCGGACATCTACGTGCAAAACGGGAGAGTGCATTCACAGACTTTGCACTATTCGAGGTCAGAATGTCATACCGTTGTCCAGGAAAATGGGCCACGGACCACCTCTCCGGTCCAGCATCGTCAAAGACTTTGGCTGCTTCCTTGACACTGTATCGTAGCATATTCATGTACTTGTTAAACTCCCGATCCGTATATGCTCTGCATGCCGCCCAATAGACATCCTTGTAGGTGGTAATACGTTTGTCCTTAGATTTGGCGTTCATCTCCAAATGTCGACAGCATATGGCGTGAGGGGCGTTTGGGTACATGGCAGAGATTGTGGCGCTTATGGAAGGAGCCCTGTCAGACATAAACACCAACCCTTGCGGGTCTCCGATAGCTTGTCTCAACATGGACAGAAACCAAGTCCACTCGTCCCCGGTTTCGGACTTGCCTACGCCGAAAGCTACTGGAACGATGGAGTTATCCCCGTCCATGGCAACCGCCAGGAACATCATACCCAAGTAACGGCCCTTTAAATGGGCTGCGTCTATTATCAGGACACGACGTAGATTTTCCAGAAATGTGCGGATCTGCAAAAACATAGGTTAAAATGTTATAGTTTATAATGTGTAAATGTTATAGTTTATAATGTGTAAACATATGACGTGTTAAAATACGTACCGCGGGTCCAAGGGCCACGAAGCACATCTCAAACCGTCCACGTGAATCGGTCCGTAGCTGTGTGACAGTACCAGGGTTCTGCATCTGCAAATTATATAAATATGTCGGGAGTCGTTCATACGACGCCTCGAACGTGCCTCTCACCATAAACAGTGCATGGCAGCGCGCACGCCACGCTTGGTGGTAATCAATCGTGACGCCGAACTGCCGGTGAACGTCGTGGACGATGTCCTTTGGACGCAATGACCTGCTAACATCAAGAAATTTGTTTTTCAGGATCGCACCCAAAGTCTTTTTGCCGGCTTGTTTGTGGTGGGGATTAAGTTGCGTCCTCGTACAAGTGTGTACGTCGTGCAACTTTCTAATCATTATCGCCCCTCCTTTGGGACCCGTGTGAATCGCGTACAACCTCCACTCACACTTTTCTCTAGCACATTCAACTACGTATTTGATTTTGTCAGATGCCCGCACGCGACTTTGGAAACCCTCTTCCAAGAACTTGAGTCCGATCTGACTTGCTAAGAGAACCTTCGAATCGAATATCTGACCTGCTGTTGAACTTTCGCTACGAATATAAGGTGTAGGTTCGTAGCTTTGTGTCTGGGTATGGGAGTCTGGAAAAATAGGGGGCATATCAAAAAAGTCATTTATCTGACTACATGATTTTCTACTAGGGGTATATTCTTCGTGATCATCATTATCGGTGTCTGATCTGTCTATTTCAGAATTACCCGTTCTGAAAACGTGGGTTTCGTCATCAGCAACTCCAGCAGTACGCCATTCGTGTGGTTGTGGTGATGGTGGTGGTGGTGGTGGTTGTTGTTGTTGAGAATCAGGCTGCTCTATTTGGAGGTCTTCGTCGTCGTCACCGTCGTCGTCACCGTCGGATACGCCGGGATACACAAAGACTAATGGGGGTCTTTCTGAATCGACTGCAAGGTGCAGAAAAGTAGAGATATCCCCATCGTTGGATAAATCCACAAATGACCCATCGCCATTTTTAAACACTAACTTGCAAATATCAGAAGAGTTGATTCCACATTTTTGCATGGCGTATGCAACAAACTTCTGATAAGTATAGTTTACTGACACTTTTACACCATGCTTAGATTTATAAGCAAAATTCCACTCATTGTTATCTTGCACCCATTCACCATCAAAACAGAAATATAGCTTAGCTTTTGCAACAGATGAACTCATTTTTTCAGTAGTATCTCAAACACAAAATATTGCAGAAAGAAATATTGCAACAATGAAATCGTTGTGTGAGAATTATGGCTTGAATTTTACGTCTATTTATGAATGAAACAACCAACATATCAGAAAACCAATCTCTCATTTCATCCACAAACTGATATTCCAAAAACATTGATTTAACATTGATTGAAACATGCAATTGAATTTCAACCACAAATCGGTCTTTAAATTGCAATAATTGTGGAAAAAAACAGTAAAAGCATCAAGATTCGTCTAAGTATAGGGGCTGAAAGTGTAAATTTTCAGGGACCAAAAGTTGAAAATTTCAGGGACCAAAACTGTAAATTTTGGCCCATCGCGGGCTGCGATCGCGGACAGGGACCAAAAGTGCACTGCGGCCAAAGTTTAGGGGCTTCGCGGGGCATTTGTGCCCAAAATACGTGTCACGTCAGCGTATCCCGCGATCGCGGGATTTTGGGTATTTTTGCAAAATTGAAAAAATTTAGGGTATTTTGGTAACAGTTGGTTTGACTTTGGGTATTTTAATTAATTTCCCAATATAGAAACTATTAATGTAGATAATTCGTTTTATGGACAAAATTCAAATTTTAAGCAAAACATAGAAATGTAATTCACCTTAAAATAAAAATATCTATTTTTTGAAATAAATATCTACTTTTTAGTTTTGCCATTAATTATGAATGAAATTTTTTATTGTTTTTACTATTCTTAAGGGTGAAATTGATTTATATCAAAACAAAAGAAGAAATTATACAAGTTAATAACTTATCGTCTTACCATCCTATAAAAAGTGTTTATATTTTTATGATCAGTGATCGTGGTTATATTAATAAGAAGCTACTAAAATATAGTATTTTTAATATAAAAAAGTATTTATGGAAGATGCATCATGTGATTGTGAGCATGATATTCCAATAATTTTTTATTTCCTGTTTTTATTATATAGCTCAACAAGTTTCACCTACTTTAATTATTATATATATATATATATATATATATATTTTGTTCAAACATGAGTTTAGGAATGACAACAACTTGGACATGCGAATTATTATTATTATTTGAGTGAATTGTATTTTTGGTTTATGTGGTATTAATTTTTTTGGTTATATCTTTTTTATAATAGTTAAGAAAAATCAACTTAATGACTATTCGGTAGGAGCTTAATGGGCTGTATAAAGGATATGTCTTATTCACACAACCATATCCAGTTGTTCGGTATCGGTTTATTTGCTGAGCCCATGGCTGAATTGCTCAACTAAAAAACTTATGTCATTTGTATTCAACCATTATAATCCCGTAAATTTCCCCAACTACCCCTTTCTCTCAACTGCTCATCCAATCACTCCTGCCCTTTTTTCTAAAGTCTACTTGAACTCTTGAAGGATGTGTTGGGCTTTCCACATGTTTTTTGTCTTCTTTTTATTAAAAATATATATATTATATGATGTAATCTAATATCTTTTTTAATATTATACTATTTAGAATTCATTTGTAGTTATTATAAAAGCGTTTAAATTGCATTTTTTTATTATATGTTTGTAATAGATGATATAAATCAATAAACTGATTATATACTTTTGAAATCGTGTTTCTCTTTTTTGAAAATTAGACAGAAAATCAAAACAATTAATTATTTTTATACTGTATTTAAATGTTTGACTAAAACATCATCTACCTTTCTTTTGGTATTTTAGTAATTTAACAAACAAAGTAATATATGTTTGATAGTTGGTGATTATAATTTAATTATTAAGCCATGACCTGATCTTCTGTGTGTACATATACTAATATCTATATATATATATATATATATATATATATAAGATATTAAATTATACTATACATCTTGGTTTATCGTTGTTTCTTACATAACTTAATATATTTTTTACAGTTTTGTTTGATCTTTCTGGTGAAAACTTATACCCAACTTTTGGCTCGCACCCTGGATGGCACGAATAAGTAAGAGTCATAATAATAAGTAAATAAATTCCGCAATTGACGTCTAATATTATATACATGTACAATCAAATGATTAACATTTAAGCATTTATTCCATTTATTATTGGTTGGAATATGAATTTCAGATTATCAAGTTGTGTTACCTTTTTTTTATAAATTCATTGAATAATCATTATTTCTTTCACCTATAGAAAATATTTTTCATGTAATTTATTAATATTAAATTTATTATAAAGTATCAATACTAAATTATTCATGTAATTTTCACTTATTTAATCTGTATTTAAGAGAAAAAGTATTTTATTAATTAAAAAAATATAACACCACCACCGTCAACACCAACACCAACATTCAATACTCCCAATCTTCAAAACCAGAAACCATTTGTGTTTCGTGTTTTTCTCTTCCTCCAACAAACCCAAAAAACAAAAAAAAACAATAAAAAAAAACATTATGAATCTACGACCCCTCCCTGACCGGAAAATCTTCATCGCCTTCTGCCTCCTTGCTCTCACCGGCGCCGGCCTCATCATCTTCACCTTCCTCACCGATGACACCAGCCACCTCATCTGCACCGGACCCCTCAACACCTTCCACTCCACGGAGGCGACGATGCAACTCCGCGCCATCCTCCACTACGCCACCTCCAAAACCGTCCCCCAACAATCATTCGACGAGATCTCCATCTCCTTCAAAGTTTTAAAATCCATCGCTCCCTGCAACTTGCTCGTTTTCGGCCTCGGCCATGATTCTCTCATGTGGGCCTCATTTAACCCCGGCGGCCTAACTTTATTCCTGGAAGAAGATCCCAAATGGGTCCGTTCCGTTATCAAAGACGCACCGGATCTCAAAGCCGTTACCGTTAAGTACCGGACACAGCTTTCTCAGGCGGGCGAACTTATGAAAACGTATCGATCGGAACCCGAATGTGCTCCGAGCAAATCTTACATCCGAGGCAACACGCGGTGCAAGTTAGCAATCACAGGTTTGCCGGATGTGGTGTACGATAAGGAGTGGGATATTATAATGATTGATGCTCCGAGGGGTTATTTTGCGGAGGCGCCGGGAAGGATGGGGGCGATTTACTCGGCGGCGGTGATGGCTAGGAATCGGAAAAAGGGGGGCGTGACGCACGTGTTTTTGCACGATGTTGATCGGAAGGTGGAGAAGGCTTATGCGGAAGAGTTTTTGTGTCGGAAGAATTTGAAAGATGGTGCAGGACGGTTATGGCATTTTGAGATACCGGCGGCAGGGAATGTTAGTGAAGGGAAGGGTGATGGTAGTTTTTGTTAGGATGATGAACCACCGTAGTTATGGTGGTTTCAGCCTGTTACTGTTAGTATCATCATATCTTTCTATACAATTAATATGATATTATTATTATTATTATTATTATCCTTTTTCTTTCTCTTTTCTAAATTATTTAAATACATTTTTTATACCATAATCATTTATTAGGTGCAATAATAATAATAATAATAATAATAATAATTATAGGGACACTTATTTTGTGACTGAGGAGTAATTGTATTATATTACAACTTACGTAAAAGTAAAGCTAAACAAATTGACAACTCTAGAATGGAACGACAAAAAGCCGAATCTCCAAAGCACCCAAACTCGAAAATGAATTGTGCTTTGAGATGTTGCCATGATTAATTGGCACCTCTTTGAGATCTATTCATGCTGATCATAAAAATGGAACTCTTATGATTAAAATGATGACACCCATAAATAAAAGATAGAAATTAACACAAACTATTCATTACTTTTAACCAAACAAGGCAACAAATGCAACCTAGTTTGCTCAATACAAAAACGTTTCGAGGGTTTGATCAACCAACATTCATCAGGTGGCCAACATATGAACAATACCAGATGATTAGTCGTCCATACATACATACATACTTTGAAAGATATATACACTACGTACACTGACTAGAGTCTACTACAGGAAGTATCTCATTCGAACATCTCTCTTCATAGCATGGTATACAGCTTGAACCTGCAAAAACAGCAAGTATTTCCTGTTGTTAGAATATGTCAAATGTTACCTAACATTATTCCATGCAAAAGAAGGTGATGTTACCCTTAGACCACCCTCAACCTTCACAATATTTAACTTTATTATAAGATTATGTTTCTACCCATCTGTAACCATTCGAATGAGAATGAATTCCAACGGTGTTCATCAATGACATATACTCACCCCAAAACTAGGTTATAAGTTGTTTTTTATGCAACTTTATGGGATCAAGTATCATCTTGTCCCAACTTATGAATACCTGCCATATTAGAAGCCTTTATTTCCAAAAAGTCAAGATTGACATACATCTGTTTACACATCTTAGGACCAATAATCTTGTAATCTTAGTTCCTGTTATCATCAAACCTTGTACTTCATAGGCATGAAAATCTGAAGCTTTTTTCTGTTCTGGGAAAAGACAAGTATAGAGTATACGAAAGTTTCAATAAAGCAAAACTATCTTTTCCACCTTCAAAAAAAAAGAAAAAAGATAATGACCGAGATCAAGAACCAACCTGCTTACTAGAAACGATTTGAACAGGTCCAATGTTCACCGAGACATATTTCCCACCTGATGATAATTTCTGCTTCACCTGCCCCTGTAGCGATACAATTTAACTGGAGTTATGTCATGAAAACAATTTGGTTTCCTAACTAAATAATATAGCATCCACTTAAAGCAAGTTTTGTAACCAACTATCATAATTAAAATGTGTCGAGATTATTCGGGTAAGTAATCTATTCCAATCCAATCTTGATATTTAAGAAGCTTACTTGGTATGTTCAATGTTTCCCGGATATTATGCAACAATTTCTTTCAGGGTTCTCAAAATAAATGCAACATCTCCATTTTTGGCAAAGTTTCAATCAGCACTACCTCTTTGCTCGTATAACATCTATTTCTGGAAATTTTCCTACATTTTGACCTCGTTGAGGCCTTGAGGGGCATTTTGGACATTTGACTAATAGTCAAACATTTTCATTGAACTGTTTATCAAGTCAAGATGTTGCATTTACTTTGCGATGGAGTACCTATTTTGTTGACTGTCTATATGTTATAAAGCTACAGAGCAACAAGAAGTTAGAGTTACCTGTGGGATTGGATGTTGAATTACTGACTCAACAGCAATTACCATAGCTTGCACAAAATCATCACCTCCAGATCCAATTGCTGTAAATCCTCGAGGAGCTGGGTAGATGTTTAACTGTCATGTAACCATACAAAATCATTTAACTTCAAATTAAAAGCGGTTCAATTAAGCATTGAGTGTTTTTGGGGCAATTTCTTGATATCATTTTCAATGAAAAAAGTTACAATCTTATAGCAATCTGAAGACTAAAAAAATCACGTCATAACTGTGTCAAATGACAAGTGTAACTCAAATAGAAACTTCATGTTGAAAATGAACGGAAATATAATCACTACCATTTCATTCAGACCGAGCCACTCAGTGGTTGAATCACCCGTAATCGTGCCTCCAAGAACCATGTTAGTAGTTTGTCCAACTCTACCTTCAGCCTTTGAAACTTCTGAAGTCATACTTAACTGTTAGTTCTAGCAGATGAAACCCCATTTCTACAAAACATTAACATGCAAATACTTTGTATCCTCTAAAAAACTGTAAATCCTCAATAACCATCATAATTCATATACATCAAAAGACAACATAAATTGATACATAAACAAACAGTTCCATGGTCTGCGATCTTCAGCATTTAGACATTCATATGTGAATTAATAATATTCCTGGTAACTGAAAAAAGAAAGAACAACAAGTGTTAAGTATACCCCCTTTTCTGTTTTGTAACAATGAACTAAGTTTTGGTTTTCTAGATCAGACCTAATACAAAATTGATATGGATTGTTCACGAAGATCATCAAAATCTATGGCTCCTAAAAACGATTGAAGCATTCGGTATTTCCAAAACGAAGAATTCGGATTCTTTCTTCTAATAATTATCTAATCTCAACACAAATTCAACCAATTTTCTTTGAGAAAATATGCTTGCACAATTTATCTAATTCACAATCTCCGTTTCCAAAATCACGCAACAGTCATATAGAGAATTTCAAAAATATAGAAGAAAATAGTTTTCGGTACAAAATTGAATGACCTGAAATGGCCTTGAGAACAGCTTCTTGAGGGGGATCCTGTTCATTCTCCATAGATGATGATGAATTTTCGTTATAAGAGCAATTAAGCTGATGATGGCGTCGTCTTCCGAAATCGAAATCTCGAATCCTCGTTGTGATTCTACAGCCACACCTAGATAAATTTTGTAAGTTGGGGGAAAGCGAAGGTAAGGAAAAGGAAGTGAAATCGGGGGAGGTTCGGCATGGTTCGGTGAGAATTACAGGTGTGAATAGTGCCGGACACCCCATTTATGTATGGATTCGATTCAAATCTAAGATTCTAAGAATCTGATTGAAGTTTTCCAGGTCCAAGAAAGCAGGAAAGATTTTGAAGCAAGTTTCTATGGGGTTCGTGTAGACTGGTAAATTGAACTTCGCTCCCTCTCTTGATGATAAATTGGGACCGGTCAAAATATTTCGATACCATGTCAAGCCTTAACCTTTAGGACTCATGGTAAGGCCACCGCGTTTATTATGTCGTGATTTATGACGGCAAATCTCTATATCGTATATAATATGATACATAAAAACAAATGTTTTGTAAAATTATTCAATGATTCAATGATAATAAACAAGTTAAATTAGGTTATATATTAAAAACTATGACATTAAACATAAAAAACGTAAAAAACAATCAAATATCGTGTCACAAAAGACCGCACGTTGGGTCATGGCGTGGCACAGACATAACATGGCGTGATGCACAAGCCATTGGTTCCTTGCATTCCCTCTTATCGGATAAGATTTTCGGTCTCTATTATGTTCACCCAATAAGGTAATTAAACCGATAATTGTTTACCAAAATAAGTTTTCAGCAAAAGGCCCCTAACAATATTTAATAAAAATATTCAATACATTATAAAGTATTAATTTTTTCTCTTATGCATTTAATTTTAATATATTTTATTGATGGAAAAGAGTTATTTTTTTATATTGTTATACAAATTTCTTCAAATTTGAAAATTTACACATTATAGGGGTGTTTGGGATTGCTTATATTTTTAACTTATGCTTATTTTTAAAAGTGCTTATTTGCTTATGTGGTGAGGAAAAAGAGTTTTTAAAAAAGTGTTTGGATTAGCTTATTGTGGTGTGGAAACATGATAAGCAAATAAGGAGTTTTTTAGTGTTTGGCAAATTTTTGCTTATTTATGTAAAATGACCAAAAAAATTAACGTCAATAACTTTAAAAAAATAATATTACCTTAAATAACATTAATAATTTAAAAATAAAAATAATAATTTATAAACATTCATAATTGAGGGTAAAAATGTAATTTAGGTAGACAAGGAAATAAGCATAAGCAAATAAGTAGGTTAGGAATGACTTCTCAAAAACAACTTATTTGTGGTGAGGAGAAGTCATAAGCAGTTTTTAATTTTTCTTATCCAAACAACTTATATGTGGTGAGGGAAAGCTATAAGCAAATAAGTCAAAAATATAAGTGTTGATCCAAACCCTCAGTGATTTGATAATGACCCTCTCTTATATACTTAGTGAAAATTGTAAGTAAACAATATGTATCAGAGTTTCACTATCGCTGATAAGTACTAAGATCTTCCAGTACCGCTGATAGGAACTCTCGCTCTTTAGATTAAACATTCAGCGAAACTGTTCACCATAATTGTCTGAGTCTGTTCAGTACTTATGGTGATCGCTGATAAGTTAGTTGTTTACTTATGATCCTTGAAGACAAGTTTCACGTCAACATAGGTTCTACGCTGAAGTCGAAGATCAAGCTCAAGAACCAGCGACAAGTCTCCTAATGAACTGATGCGGATCAGCGAAGACTCAGATTTGTCCAATCAACGTGAAGTATCAAGTACAAGACTTAAGCTATCGTTGAACTCTATCATTCGCTGATATGAAATGATAGATCGCTGAAACATCGAAAAGCTGATCATAAAGTCTTCCGTACAAAGTACTTTTGTCTCAACCATCCTTGCACGCCTCCGTACGATATGTCAGAATAGAACCTCCTTATTGTATGAATTCGTACAACAAATCTGATACTACACTGTTCATACATGCGGCTACTAAGGTTGTCAACAAAGGTCAATGACATGCAACCAACCAGCTGATGACACGTGTAAAGTGTATACTGACTTGCATTAAATGCATACAGTATATAAAGAGATGAACCCACTTCATTTGAAGTAACTTGCTAACTCTGGACAAGTTCAATCTCTTATCTCAAGATAGGTTATTATTAGTAATTTCCTTATCTCTCTCAGTGCAAGAAACCTTAGTGTTCCAACTTGTTTAGATTTAGGTTTATCCTTAATCTTGTTTCCGCAACAAGCTGTAAATTGTTAATGATTTATCAATAAACAATTTAGAAAAGTAAAATCTGTGTGTTTGTATTCAACCCCCCCCCCTTCTACAAACTTGTATAACCCTTCGGGACCAACAAGTGGTATCAGAGCGGATTTGTTTAATCTCATAAACAAGATCTAATCTAAGATATTTCTCTTCCTTGCTATTATCTGAAAATGGCCACCAACACAAACACAAATTATATAGACAATGGTTCTCTTGCAAAACCCCCTAGATTTTCCAGAGATAACTTCAACTTATGGAAAAATATGATGACACTCTTCTTAGAAGGTGTATACCCTACTATGCCTTACTATCTCGAAAACGGCCCATTCATCCCTGTAACAATTGATCCTGCAGTTCCAGCCACTGCGAATAGACCTGCTATTCCAGAAAGGCTGATTCCTAAGGAAATACACATGTGGACCGATGAAGATAAGAAGAAAGTGGCTATAGATACAAAAGCCAGATCCATACTATCCATGGCTCTTCCTGACGAAGTCTACCATTCCGTCATGAATCTGAAATCATCAAAAGCCATGTGGGACACAATATGTGTTCAGTATGAAGGAACGTCTGAAGTCCAGGACTCAAGAAAGATCAACCTGGTAAGACAATACGAAAGCTTCATTTCTGGTAAGAATGAAACTCTCTCTGAAGTTCACCAACGTTTCAACTGTTTAATTATAGATCTGAAAACTGTTGGTAAGGAATATTCTAACTTTGAAGTGCTGACAAAGTTTCTAGAATGTTTACCTGAAAGCTGGGACAATTATTCTATGTGTCTCAAGCTGTCAAAGGATCTAAAATCAATGACCCTTTCAACCTTATATGACACGTTGCTGAATCATGAGCAATCGAGCCATCTTAAGAAGAATCTTGTAAAAGATTCCAAAAGCACCCCTGTTGCTTTAATCTCAGAGGAACCTTCTACTCAGCGACCCTCGGTCACTATCACTGAGTTAGAAAGTAACTCTGAAAGATCATCAGATTCTGATTCTTCAGATGATGATGAATCTTTGGCCCTCCTAACTAAAAAGTTCAGGAGATTTGCCAAAAAGAAAATGTTTAGAAAGAACAAACCTCTTTCCATAACTGACAAGCCTAGATCATCGGCTTTTGTTGATAAGGCTACTGCTACTTGTTTTAACTGCGAAAAGACAGGACATTTTGCTAACAAGTGCAGGTCAAAGAAAGTTTCTAGACCCTCAGCTTTTACAAAGAAATCCTTTGTTCCAAGGAATAAAGATGACAAATACTCAAAGCTGAAAGAAAAATATGCGAAACTGAAAAGCTTTAAGAAGAAGAGTAAAGGCCTGATGGCCAACTATGATTGGGCTGCTTCTGATTCTGATGAAGAAGCATCATCATCTGACTCTGAAGATGATGAAGCCAATCTATGTCTTATGGCAAAGATTGAAGAAGAGGAAGAAAGTTCAGACATTCCCTCCACTTCAACCTCTGCTATTCAGGTATCACCTTCCTTCTTTACCAATATTGCAAATATTGATGAAGCTGATAGTCTCCGTAAGATCGATCTCTTGACTAGAAGTTTATACGAAGCCATGAACGGCAAAACTGTGGTTGAAAACCAAAACCTTGATCTCGCTGAACAACTTAAAAACTGTCACCTTCAAATAGAAAAGCTTTCTAAAGTTGAAGATGATTTTAAAGATCAAGTATATTTAAATCAGCTAGTCAAAATCGAACGAGCAAAAGCTATCGCTGCATTAAAAGCTGAAAAAGCTACTGTTGAAGGATGGTGTAATTCTTCAACAAAGATTACTGAGATAATTAAGTCTCAGATTCCACTGAGTGATAAACGTGGTTTGGGTTACAAATATGAAACTCCAAAACCAACCACTGAGCGTTCAATACTTAAATTTGGAACGTTCGTATCCTCAGTCGTTGATACTTCATCTTCTCAGTGCTCCTCGTCCATTACACCAATCCCTGAGGAAACTCCTACCTCGAAAGGTAAAGAGAAAATGGTTTATCCAAAACCTACCTCTGTCTTGAAAGATAAAGGTAAAGGAATTGTTATTTACCAAAATCCTCAGAAGGGTACTTTAGTACCTAAGCTGAATGCTTCTAAAGCTTCAGTGACCCATCCCTCTGGATCAAGGAAGCAGATCTCTGGATCTATTCAGCGATACACTCCTAGACTAAGAGTGGATGTCCTTGGTAAGAAATCAGAAGAACTGAATGTTCCTCCTATTTCTAAAGCCAATAGTTTACTTGGTGCTGGTACTTCTAATCTAAAATTAAAAGCTCAGCATTCAAAAGGTCCTAAAACTACTTTTAGTTATAGGAAATGTTATCACTGTGGACTCACTAATCATATTGCTAGTAAGTGCCCCACAGCCACCAAAGCTGAAAAGATAGCTAAGGTGAAGATTGCCCCCAAGGCAAAGAAGACCACTGAGGTTAAGAAATTAACTAAAGTGAAGAATGACAAAGCTGAATCTTCAAATGCTGCGAAGACTGCTGAATCTTCTATTCCAACTACTTCCACTGACAAATGTGTATACAGGGTTAAGTGGGTACCCAAGAAAAACTGATCTTCTTTTTTATTGCAGGTTCAGAAGGGTATCTGGTATCTCGATAGCGGATGCTCTAGACACATGACTGGAAAGAAAAGCCTGCTCGCTGAATACAAGGAAGAGAAGGGTCCCTCTGTGACTTTCGGTGGAAATGGAAAAGGACATACCCGAGGGTATGGTGTACTTTCAAATGGTACAACCTCCTTCAGAAGTGTCGCATATGTTGAAGGGCTGAAGCATAATCTTTTAAGTATCAGTCAGCTTTGCGACAAGGATAACAAGGTAATCTTTACAAAGGAATCCTGCTTTGTCACTGACAAAAAGGAGAAGATAGCTCTCAACGGTTATCGTTTGGAAAATGTTTATGTAATAAACATGGACTCAACCACCACTGAGAACTCCTGTTTCTTCTCGAAAGCCTCATCTGATGTCAACTGGCTATTGCATAAGAGGCTCTCTCATCTGAATTTCAAGACACTGAACACTCTTTCTTCAAAAGAGTTAGTCACTGGTCTACCTCAACATTCATATGCCAAAGAGTCTTTATGTTCAGCGTGTGAAAAAGGGAAGCAGACCAAAGCAAGTTTTAAATCAAAGCAAGTTTCCTCAGTGTCATCTCCTCTACAACTACTCCATATGGATTTGTTTGGCCCTGTTAACAAACAATCCATCGCTGGAAAGAAATATACGCTGGTCATAGTTGATGAATTCTCTCGCTTCACTTGGGTAATGTTTCTCCGTTCTAAGAGTGACACCCCTGAAGAACTCATCACCTTTGTTCGGAAGATGGAAACCCTGAACAATCTGACCGTTCGCTCAATAAGGAGTGATCATGGGACTGAATTCAAAAACAGTTCTCTTGATTCCTTCTTTGAGAGTAAGGGTATTTCTCACAACTTTTCTTAAGTGAGAACACCGCAACAAAATGGAGTCGCTGAAAGAAGAAATAGAACAATTATTGAAGCTGCACGCTCAATGCTCAGCGATTCTCACCTGCCTACTCAGTTTTGGGCAGAAGCTGTCAACACTGCTTGTTTTACGCAAAACAGGTCGCTGATAGTCAAAAGATTCAATAAAACAACCTATGAACTTTTTCATGGGAGAAAGCCTTCAATCAGCTTTCTTCACATCTTTGGATGTCAGTGTTTCATACTGAACAACAGAGATGCCCTTGGAAAGTTTGATCCTAAGGCTGATGATGGAATCTTTCTTGGATACTCCTCAGTTTCCAAAGCCTTCAGAGTCTTTAATCGAAGAAGACAAACTGTTGAAGAAACAATTCACGTCACGTTTGACGAGTCCCGTTCAGCGAACTCTAAACCGAACGCTGACACTGAAGAACTGAATCAATGGATGTTTTCTCATCTTGGTGATTCAGAAGATATTCCCACTCCTCGTGCTCATACCGTTGAAGATGATGGTCCTACCATCATTCCAAATATGCAGAATAGTGAAGCTGAAACTTCTTGGGTCTCAGCTGTTCCTATAAACACTATACCTGCTTCTGAACCAAATGTCTCAGATATTCCATCTACTTCTCAGCAATCAGTGAATATAATGACAACTGCATCCATTCCTCTCTTGGCTGATACTCCCGACGTCGCTGAAGCTTCATCTTCAGCTCCTCCAGTTCAAGTTGAGTCAGCGTCTCACGCTCCGGCTCAGCGATGGACTATAAATCACCCAATTGATCAAATTCTTGGTGATCCAAACGCTGGCATTCAGACTCGACGAAGTGCAGGTAATATTTGTTTATTTGTAAATTTTATTTCACTAACTGAACCAAAGAAAGTAGATGATGCCCTCAAAGATCCAAACTGGGTCAGCGCCATGCAAGAAGAGCTGACTGAATTCGAAAGAAACAAAGTTTGGAAACTTGTTCGAAGACCAACTGATAAAACTGTGATAGGCACTAAATGGGTCTATCGAAACAAGTTGTACGGACATGGTACTGTAACCCACAACAAAGCTCGTCTTGTTGCTCAGGGATACAGACAAGAGGAAGGTATAGATTATGACGAAACATTTGCTCATGTAGCAAGACTTGAATCTATTCGTCTATTCTTAGTATATGCTGTACACAAAAACTTCAAAGTACATCAGATGGATGTTAAGTCAGCGTTTCTGAATAGAAAGCTGAATGAAGAAGTGTATGTGGAACAACCTCCAGGATTCTCAGATTCTAAGCGTCCAGGTTATGTTTATAAACTGGATAAGGCACTTTATGGCTTGAAGCAAGCTCCTCGTGCATGGTATGACACTCTTTCTACTTATCTCCATATTGAACAATTTGAGCGAGGTAAGATTGACAAAACTCTATTTTTTAGAAAAGTGAAAGGCCATATCATTCTAGTTCAAATATATGTTGATGACATTATATTTGGTTCTACTAACCCTGATCTTTGTACTCGTTTCGCTGATAGAATGAAAGATGAGTATAAGATGAGCATGATGGGTGAACTAACATACTTCCTTGGTTTACAGATTAAACAAAATGAAAAAGGAACTTTCATTAATCAGGGAAAATATGTTAAAGATATGCTGAAGAAATTCAACTTAACTGAAAGTTCAGCTATGAAAACCCCTATGGCACCACCGCTGACACTTGACAAGGATTCAAAGGGAATACCTGTTAATGTCACGCTGTACCGTGGGATGATCGGCTCTCTCTTGTATCTTACAGCTAGCCGACCCGATATTATGTATGCAACATGTTTGTGTGCACGATATCAAGCTGAACCTATGCTATCTCATATGAAAGTTGTAAAGCAAATTTTTCGATACCTTAAGGGTACAGCGAACCTAGGTCTTTGGTATCCCAAAGACTCAGGATTCGATCTAACCGCCTATTCGGATAGTGATTTTGCAGGTTGCAAATTGGATAGGAAAAGCACCACAGGAGGATGTCAGCTCCTGGGTGGAAAGCTGGTAAGTTGGACAAGTAAAAAGCAAAATTCAGTGTCCACTTCCACAGCTGAAGCTGAATATGTAGCCGCTGGAAGCTGTTGTTCTCAAGTCTTGTGGATGAGAAATCAGCTACTAGACTATGATCTTCAGCTCTCCAAAATTCCAATCTATTGCGACAGCACAAGTGCCATCGCTATAGCAAACAATCCAGTACTACATTCAAAGACCAAACACATAGAAATCAGATATCATTTTATCAGAGATCATGTGATGAATGGTGATATAGAACTTCATTTTATCCCAACTGATTATCAGTTAGCTGATTTGTTTACCAAACCTCTTGATGAGACAAGATTCAACTTTCTCATCAGCGAGCTTGGAATGCTGAACTTTGAAGAGTAAAATCTTCAGCGATTCACATTAGATCAGCGTCACTACTATACTTTGGATAAAATCAACTTGTATAACCCATTCTATCATCTTCTCTCTGAATAAACTTGATTTACTGATATCAAGGTATGTTTTTCTCTCTGACAAATCGCATGTAAATGCAAGATTTCAAAACAAATCTCATCGCTGAATATCTCTTCCTTTTCAGCGATATTTTTTTTTGAAATTTCTAAACCTTCACTGATATTTCTATTCAGTGCTTCATGTTTTCAAAAGTATCCCTGAGTTTTTTTTCAAAACCTCAGAGACAACCAAGAATATGAAAGGACAGTTGTGACGTCATTACAACGGATAAGCCCTGGCACGTTCTTCTTTCTGACACACGTTTGCACGTTTCGTTTACTCGCCAATCAAATGCAAACACGTGTCCGTGTCATGATGAAAATCTTTTCCCGCTCAATATTTTCTCTTTCTAAAATCTCTATATAAACAAATTCTTTGTTTATATTTTTCTTTTACGCGAACAACTTCTCCTCCAAGCAAAGAAAGAATTCACTGTTGCATTTGGCTCTCGATTTTTTTCAAGAACAACTATTCATCTTCTTCACACATCAAAGGTTAATATGTTCTTATTATTTACCGAATGCAAATAACTTGTTTCTGATCTACTCTTTGTTTTAACAAGATCAAACAAAAGAACTTCTTAAAAATGAAATCATTTTCTTTCATGGTTTTATGAACACAACCATTTCATGGTTGTTCTTCAAGTTTAAATGCAAAAATCTTAAACTTGTTCTTCACACATTCGTTTTTCCAGAATCCCTATCTTCAAAGAAAACTGGAAAACAAGATTTTTTTTGGGTTTGAAATTTTTTTTAAAAACAAAAACCCTAATCTTCATTAAGACATTTTCGTCTGAATGAAATGGACAAAATTCGAACCATCTTATTGGAAATCCTTTCCACATTAAGATTATTCTTATTTGTTAACATCTTTGGTTGAACTGATAATACAGAAAATGGCATCTTCTGACATTCCTGCTACCGCTGAGAACATCGCCGCTGATATTGAGGAAGTGGAAATCTTCAAGGCTCCTCAAGTCAAGTTTGCCCTTGACAAACTGGATTGGACTAAGGTGAACAACCTCTATGCGCTTCTCGAGTTTCCTCCTCGAAAGCAAGTCACACATCTAGATGATGCTGTGAAATTCTTAAAGAATTGCTGCATCTCCACAGCCCTGACCATAACACCTCCTGCACATCAGCTTTTGCTCTCACAATTCTGGTACTCAGCCAGACATTCTCAACTACCTTCAGCCAAAGACCCCTCCAAAACAATCGATTGCATCCTCTGCGATATCGAATATGGCACCATGAAGATCACCCCTGCCATCATTCGCAAAGCTCTCAGCCTTCCCATCGCTACCAAGGAAAAACCTTTCGTTCCCCTCCCTGACCCCAAGAAAAACTCAGACAGGGAAGCCATCATTGCATTTTTCGATGCAATGGGCTATGTATGGGAAATCGGCAGAGACATGAAGCCCGAGAAGAAGCTGACGATTATCAAGAAATCGAAAATGCCCAGCGAGATGAATTTCATCTTCGCTCATCTAATCAGCTGCATGACTGCAAATAGCGGCTCCTCTGACCAAGCCGCTAAACCTCAGCAAGCAATGTGATATGCACTGCTGAAAGGTCTCAACATAGACTGTGCATCGATTATCTATGATGACCTAGTTCTAAGAGTGGACACCGTCGCTGACAGACCTCCATGGGTTCCCTATCCACGGTTCATCAGCGCCATTTTCCAAAAAGGCCTGAAGGAGAGCTACCCAACTGATGGTGACCTGAAACTCTCTCAGATCGGCCCGAAGATACTCGACTTCAAACCAATGGTGAATGAGGTACGTCTTTCTACACTCTTGACTCTTCTTAACCCCACTACTTCTTCTACTTCTGCAGCTCCTTCAGCGGACAAACCCACCGCTGATACCCCAGCTGCTACCTCTATTTCTCTTAAAAGGAAACATTCTCACACCCCACTTAGTTTCAAAAGGACTAAGATAACCAAGGAGCAACCCCAACAATCTCATGCTGAAGACTCCTTAGCTCTTCCTGCAGAGCTGAAGGAACGTTCAGTGGTACGCTCTGCTACACCTGAACAACCCATCCATTCCATCCCAACTTCAGCGTCTCTAAACGCCGAGGTTACAAACTTGGAACCTACCCAACCTCCTTCAGTCTCTCAAAAGACTGATGAAGTGATTATCAGCGAATCCAACGCTGAACTCAGAACCCAACCTCCATTCTTATCCTTCGCTCCTCCCTCTACTCATTTGGACTCTACTCCAGTTATCACTGAAGCACCTGTCATTCCTCCAGAAGTTAAAGAAAATACTCTTCAAAGAGTGATGGGCACAGGACCTGCAGAGATGGCCATACGTCAACGCACTTTTGAAGACGACATGGAACATTTTTCAGGAACCCGAAATTTTGACGAGTTCATCAATCCTCCTGCAGGTACACACCAAACCATAAACACTGTAACTAAACCCCAAACTTCTGAGCTTTCCTTTGTTCACAAGTACTTATCTGTTACAGGTCCTAATTTGGGAGACATCAACGCCTCTCTGAAAGCTGTGGAGACAAAGATGACAGGTCTCACCACCACTCTCTCCAGAATGCCTCCAAAGCTGACTTGGAGAAGGTTGATAAATCACTCACCGACTTTGCCAAAGTTCTCGCTGACATCTACACAGACTATCTCGACATCAAGAAATCAGTTGACACCATGTCCAGCGAAGTCACAACGCTGAAGACATCGGTTGGCACACTCAAAGGTGATTGTTCTGTTGTAAAGGCTGATGCTAGTTCAGTAAAAACTGACATGAGTTCTATGAAGACCGATGTCAATGCAATGAAGAATGACATCACCTCTATTCAGACATTGTTGCAGCAGATCCTGACCAACACGACCGCCCCTGCAACTGTCCCTGCCTCTGAAAATTTTACAGCGGCGGATCGCACTGAGCTCGAGAAGATCAATCCTGCTATTTCTGGCCTTGAAGACAGATTAGCAAAGATTGAAGTTTATGTAGGAATCTTTGGCCAAGAAGACAGAGAACCTACCAAAACTGTTGAGTCAACCCATTCCTCCCCCACTCATCATGAGAAAGAGGGGGAGAAGAGCGCTGAAGTTCTCTCCAAGAGCGCTGAAGACCTTTCCCATGATGAATCTATCAGGGGAGAGAAGAAGGATGCTGAAGAAACCACTACTGGACCTCAGGGAGTTGAAAACCCTGAGGAAACCGAGAAGCTCGTCTCTATATCTGAGGGGGAGCAACTCGAAGAAGAAGCTGATAAATCCGAATCCGAAGCAGAAGATGATGAAGCCGTCGACATCCCTGATGATGAACCATCCTCTTCTCCAAAGAATGATGATGATGATGACGAAGATGACGATGACTTCTTTATCGTCAAACCTGCTCCGAGGATCAAAGCTCTTAAGGGAATCTCGATAAATGAACCTTCAGGGGAGCGGACAAAGACAAAGCCCTCAACATCTGAAGCTGAGAAAGGCAAAGGCAAAAGCGTCGCTGAAGATGACAATCTGACGATCTTGCTTGAAAAGCCGGTTTGTCAGGTACACTAAACATCTTCCTTACTCCATCCCTCCTCTATACACTATCAGTTCTACTACCCAAGCCTATACACTTTAAACCTACTTCCTCTCTATTCTACCCATGTTCTTACTTGAAAGATCGTTGCGTTTCAGCCAGTCCTCTCCCCTGTTTGAGGATATCGCTGAAGGTTCCACAACTGCGACTTCACCAATAATACCAGCTGCTGCTGAAGAAATAATCCCAGTCTTGGATTTGATCTCTGAGACTGATGAACCTGAAGAACAGAATCTCTCTCACAAAAACAGACCTTCCTTAGCTCCTCAAAAGCTAAGTGAAGAGGATCAAGAAAAGAGAGATGCAATGATCAAGAGACTCGAAGATCAGCGAATCATTCTAAAGCGTGATCAACTTCCTACTGTTCCTCCAAAGTTCAGAATTTCCCAAAAGGAATACAAGGAACACCTCAGAGCTGAACGCCTAATCGCTGAAAGAAAGGAAGCTGAAGAAAAAGACAGAGAATACGCCATCAAGCTTACTCAACGATCAATAAAAGACCCCAAGCTGAAAAGAGTTCCCATTGATGTTCAACGTCAGCTATGGGATGATGCTCAAGAGATCGTTAGAGAAAAGACTAAGGTCTCTGATACGCCTTTGGAATGGGCTAAACAAATGCTGACCTATCGATCTAGACCATCCAAAATCATCAAGGCAAACATCAGAGGAAGACTGTACGCTGACGTTCCTGTTGTTGAAGTGGATGTCTACAGAGATGACAAAACCAAGCAAACCTTCTATGCTGCTACATTAGAAAAGTTTGGTCTCTCTGAATGGTTAGAAACAAAATTAGCCATTCAGGGATCGCGCTCAAAGTTCAAAAGCCATGTCGAGAAGATCTTAAACAAACAGATCGACCTGCTTTCATTTGCTGTGGATATTCCTCCTACTCTTCCTCAACCAAGAAAAGTCTCTGGTTCAGGTCCTCCTATTCGGAATGAAACGGGCATTGGTTTCTCTCGTGCTGAAGTTCTTGGCCCTGATGTCGATCTCTCAGCGCTTGACACCTCCCTACCACCTGGAGAAACATTCATTCCTGGCACAGTTGTAAGTGATCCCTATGGTATATTCTTTTTAGACTACAATGGAAATCATCACTTTCAACGTATCTCTGAGCTCCACATCGCTCCCATCGAACAACTCAGAGATCTCGTATACTGGTGTGAAGTCAGACGCGACATCAAAGCTAGACACCTGAAGCCCTTGATTTTTGAAGCAGCTCTGAAGAAAAAGAATCAAGGAGTAGATGTCCCTGACTGGATGATTCCCACATCAAAGACCCTCGATGAACTTCTCATTAAGGAAGAACCTTTTGACGGATAGGATCGCCTTGTAATTCTTTCTATCCTTATCTGTCTACAACTTCTGTACTTGTAATTTTATTCGCTGTACTTGTAATTTTTCCACTTCCATCTGTAATCTTTACAAAGTTTAAAGAAAAATTTCAGCGAACGTACTTTACTCCATCAGTACAGAAAAGATCCCAGAAAACAGTAAAAGGGACAAATATTTTACGAGTTCTTTTTATCCTTATGTTTTCATTAAATAGCAATTTTCTTTGTTGCTATGTCATAATCAAATAGGGGGAGATTGTTGATCCAAACCCTCAGTGATTTGATAATGACCCTCTCTTATATACTTAGTGAAAATTGTAAGTAAACAATATGTATCAGAGTTTCACTATCGCTGATAAGTACTAAGATCTTCCAGTACCGCTGATAGGAACTCTCGCTCTTTAGATTAAACATTCAGCGAAACTGTTCACCATAATTGTCTGAGTCTGTTCAGTACTTATGGTGATCGCTGATAAGTTAGTTGTTTACTTATGATCCCTGAAGACAAGTTTCACGTCAACATAGGTTCTACGCTGAAGTCGAAGATCAAGCTCAAGAACCAGCGACAAGTCTTCTAATGAACTGATGCGGATCAGCGAAGACTCAGATTTGTCCAATCAACGTGAAATATCAAGTACAAGACTTAAGCTATCGCTGAACTCTATCATTCGCTGATATGAAATGATAGATCGCTGAAACATCGAAAAGCTGATCATAAAGTCTTCCGTACAAAGTACTTTTGTCTCAACCACCCTTGCACGCCTCCGTACGATATGTCAGAATAGAACCTCCTTATTGTATGAATTCGTACAACAAATCTGATACTACATTGTTCATACATGCGGCTACTAAGGTTGTCAACAAAGGTCAATGACATGCAACCAACCAGCTGATGACACGTGTAAAGTGTATACTGACTTGCATTAAATGCATACAGTATATAAAGAGATGAACCCACTTCATTTGAAGTAACTTGCTAACTCTGGACAAGTTCAATCTCTTATCTCAAGATAGGTTATTATTAGTAATTTCCTTATCTCTCTTAGTGCAAGAAACCTTAGTGTTCCAACTTGTTTAGATTTAGGTTTATCCTTAATCTTGTTTCCGCAACAAGCTGTAAATTGTTAATGATTTATCAATAAACAATTTAGAAAAGTAAAATCTGTGTGTTTGTATTCAACCCCCCCCCCCCCCTTCTACAAACTTGTATAACCCTTCGGGACCAACAATAAGCAATCCCAAACACCCCCTATATGTCTCATCCTTTCTATGTTACCATATCATTTAGCATAGCTTTTTTTTGAAAAGCAAACATATGTATTATACCACGAAAAGTTACGGTAGTAGTCCCTTAGGCATTTGAACCCAAAGTATCCTAAAAACCCAGGAAACAACTCACAAGACAGGTTACATACAAATCCAAATTTTCAGCCTCTAATATATCTAGTCGCTGCATCGTCACCAATTGCGAGATGCAAAATTCAAGACAGATGTAGGACTTAAATTGATTCCTATCCTCTCGACAAAGCTTCATTTCACCACCTATGGAGTCCCCCGTGTTCAGCGTTCCCCCCGTTGGTTTACGTTACCGCCGGGTTTACGAGCCATCCCGTCCATCCTTTAATCCTACCTTTCGATCTTTTCACGAGCCATTCAAATATTTTTCTTTGGAATTCGAAGAATAATTCCGCGACTTTACCTTTTTCCGCCGTAAAAACCATCTTATTCCTGTGTTCCCAAATAAGATACATTAGCGACCACTTTACCCCCGTCCAGACCGTATTTTCTTTCGCATTTTCCTCTATCGGGTTGTTTTCTTGCAAAACATCTTGTACTGATTCGGCCCCTTCTAGGTTCTTATTCCACCACTTTCCTGTAAGGTTCCATAGCTTTTTAACCTCCAGACATGTCACTAGTGCATGGTCTAAGGTTTCCACCATTTCCCCACATCTAGGGCACAATATTGAATCCAGATCAATACCCATCTTATCTAGCTTTACTCTACATGGTATTCATCCCAAACGTACTCTCCACATAAAAACACATACCTTCCTTGGAACTATCCTTGACCACCTCGTTTGAATCTCCGCTTCATTTGCAGTGTCTTGTATTTCCTCTTGGATCTCTCGCATTCTTTTTATAGTGTATTCCTTAGATTCGTTATTTAGCCACTCTGGTTCATCCCTCTTTCCTTCGTTTGGTGCAAATTCGGATAGCTTATTTATTAAGTTGTCGAACTCTCCTTTTTCCCTTCCTATCGGTTCCCGTCTCCACTTCCATTTCTATTGCCAGCTACCTTCGATCCACTCCCCCCTTTCCGCTATAGTTGCGTCCTTTTTTTCCTCCAATTGGAAGAGCCGTGGGTATTTATCTTGCATACGTTCATTCTCGATCCATCTCTCCATCCATATCTTTGTGTCCTTCCCATCACCAATTTTCTTTCCGAATGACGATTTGAATTGAAGTCCTATGCTGTCCAATTCCGTCCCAAGTCTTATTATGTTGGACCATGTCGTACCTGCACCATTAAAGCCAGAAGCTTTTCCCCAAAGCCCCCCCTCTTCCCCGTATAAGCTTTTTATTACTTGTACCCACAACGCATTTTTCTCGCTGAGGGAACGCCACCACCATTTTCCTAATAGGGCCCGATTAATTAATTCCATACTCCCAATATTTAAGCCATCGTTTCCAAAAAAATTTATAGTCTTTGCCCACTTTACCCAAGTGACTCCCTTACTCCCCGTGTTCGTTTTTCCCCATCCCCAAAAAAACCTCGATCTCATTTTCTCGCACTCTTTCACCACTCCTGTTGGCGCCCGAAACAACGAGAGGTAATACAATGGTAAGCTACCCAACACCGATTTCACCATAGTGAGTCTACCTCCAAATGAGATGAGTCTCGCTTTCCAAGTTGCAAGCCTTTTCCTTACCTTTTCTACCGCCGGCCTCCAGTGGTCTAGTCTTTTCATTGAAATTCCAACCTGAAGTCCAAGGTAGATAAAAGGTAGTCTTCCGTGACCACATCCCACACTTCTCGCCCAATTGATTACTTCCTCTTCCTCCACCCCTACTCCATAGATTTTACTCTTTCTTACATTAACTTTCAAGCCTGACATCTTTTGAAAGCAATGTAGTATCTTTAGGAGATTCTTTACGTTCGGAATAGACCATTTTCCAAAAAACACCACATCATCCGCATATTGCAAGTGGGAGATTTGTACTTCGTTTTTCCCAACTTTTATCCCATCAAAAACTCCTTTTTTTCCGCTTCGTTCATCAATATATGTAGACTCTCGGCTACTATGAGGAAGAGGAACGGGGCGAGAGGGTCCCCTTGCCTTATTCCTCTCCACATTTGGAGTTCCATAGTCGGTGAGCCGTTTACTAGAACTGATGTAGTTGCGGAATTGAGGCAACCTTCCATCCAAGATACCCATTTGTTGCCGAAACCCATCTTTCGCATACTATCAATTAAGAAAGGCCACTCAACTGTGTCGTAGGCTTTCTCAAAATCCACTTTGAAGATCAATCCTTTTCTTTTTCTCTTCCGTATCTCATCGATAACTTCATTTGCAATCATCACTCCATCTAAAATGTATCGATCTTTGAGGAACGCGCTTTGTGTATTGCTAATGATTTTTCCCATCACCTTTTTTCAATATTTCCGCCAAGATTTTTGCAATTACTTTGTATAGTATTCCGATTAGGCTTATTGGCCTAAATTCTCCAAGTTGCGATGGAGCTTCGACTTTCGGTATTAGAGTTATAAAAGATGAGTTGTTTCCCCCACTTAACCTTCCTCTCTCCCAAAACCACTTTATCGCCTTACTTAAATCTTCCTTTACTATTTCCCAAAAATTCTTCAAAAAGCCGACCGTGAAGCCGTCCGGACCCGGAGATTTATTGCTTCCACAACTTTTTATCGTGTTCCACAATTCTTCTTCTTCAAACGGTCTTTCAAGCTCCACCACATCCTCCTTAGTGATTTTTGAGTATTTTCCAGCACCTAATTTTGGCCCGTCGCCTCCTTGTGCAACAAATTTATCTTTAAAATAATCGAATACAAAGTTCTTTATTTCATCCGGGTCCTCCGTCCATCCGTTGTTAGTTTGCATTCCTCTTATCGTATTCTTCCTTTCCCGTTGTTTGATTGCCGCGTGGAACATTTTCGAATTTTCGTCTCCATGGATTACCCACTTCTCTTTTGCCTTTTGCTTCTCCATTTCTGTTTTTTTCTTTTCTAATTCCAACCACTTATTTCTTGTTTGAACCCATCTTTCTCTATCCATTCCCAACCAACCCTTGTCTTCCACCTCTCTTTCCATCATCATCACCTCCTCCTTTGCATCTCCCAATTCCCCGTCAAGTTTCCCAAACTTTTTCTTTGCCCATATGATAAGGTCATTTTTGACGGTTTTCAATTTATCTCGAAATCTCCCGTCCGGCCACTTTGAAGTCACCTCTTTATTCCATGCATTTTCACCACTTCCTCTATTCCATCCTCATTAATCCATGAGTCGAAGAACTTAAAAGGTTTAGGACCAAAATCCTTCTTATCTTCAAATAGCATTATCGGTGCGTGATCCGACCATTTCCTCTCCAAGCATTTCACCGCCAAGTTCTTCCTATTGGTTTCGAAATCAGACGTCATCAAGAACCGGTCAAGTTTGCTATGCTTTTGCCCGTCATTGCTAACCCTTGTAAATTTTTTTCCGCACATCGGAATTTCTAATAAGTCGCTTCTATTTATGAAGTCATTGAATTCCTCCGCACCTCTCGCATTCGTGACCGAGTTTAATCTTTCGGCCTCACTTCTCACTTCGTTGAAATCTCCAAAGATGCACCAATTAATCTCCACTTTTGTGACATACAATTCTAATCTTTTCCACACCTCCATTCTATCCTGTCGGTCGCTTGGTCCATATACGTTGATTAGCCCAATTTTCCTTTCCTCCCCTAGCCATTTACCGATCACCACCAGGAAGGATTCGTCCCTTACTACGGTTTCACTGGAGAATATTTTTTTTAAACAAAGAAAATCATAAATCTTGATTTTCTATTCTTTTTTTAACTTAAAAATATGAAGAAGAAAAAAAGATTTAGATGTGAAAGCAAGTCTTGTCAAGTATAATTTATTTTGACAATGTTTTTTTTTTCTTCGCAAAATGCCAAAAAAAATTATTAAAAAACAAAACGATTATAAACGGACTATCAAACTATAAGAGCATCTCCAATGGCATTTGAATATGGCTTGATCAAAGACTTGAAACCAAGAACACTCATCAAAATAAACCCCAAAACCACCAACCAAACAAAGAAAACACCAACAAAAGCCCCAAAATGCAGCATCTCCAACAATGAACCATGCCAATGAAGAAGAAAACGAGCAATGGTTCCCTAGAAAGGAACCAAAAGACCAGAGAGATTAACCATCAAGCTCTTGTCCCCCGCACTAATCCTACCAAGAAATTCCAAAGCACTTTGCACAATTAAAAATCCATTAGAATATCAAAATTTGAAGATCATAAAGTCTGTCCATTTGTTGGTCGGACCAATGCTCAAAGATTGTTTTTACATTGTAATATTACGACCCATGACAACTAGGGGTGTTTGCGGTCTGGTTTGGATGGTTTAACCTTTCAGACCACAAATCAAACCGCAAATGGCGGTTTATTAAATTTTCAAACCGAACGGTTTAAAATCAAGTGTTCGGACCGGTCAAATCGGATTGCGGTTTACACGGTTTGAGCCTTTTATGAGCTTAAAATTATAAATTTAAAAAACATATCATATTTTAAATTTTAGATTAAATATTAATTTTAACACAACAAAATATCTCAAAATCTACCCTCCAAGGCTTGAATCTATTTGAAGTAAGCAAAGTCCACAAAAAAGTAAACAAAATCCACAAAAAAATAAACAAAATATTCCAACAAAACACTAAAAATAGTAACATACAAACAAAATCCACAACTTAGGGATTTCGAAATATGCTTTTTTTTGTTTGGGCTATTCGGAGTTTATAATAAAGTTAGGCCTAATCTCAAATGTTGGGCTATATTCTTATACTAAAATAAATAAATATAAAATATATATGTATGATTTGGTGGCCGGGTTGGTCCAAACCGCCCAAAAAAAGTTCCAGACTGCAGACCGGACCAGATCGTCCGGTTTGGCCATTTTTCATACCAGACCGCTCAAACTGCCAAAAACGATCTGACTTGACTTGGTTCAATCGGATTGAGCGGTCCAACGATTTTTTTAACACTGTAACACCCCCAAAATTGGAAAGAGTAACTAAATAAAAACTTCGATAAAATAACCAAATAAGGATAAAATCCCTTCTACAATCCAGCCTTGGAAATACCTCAAAATTTAAAACGTAATAACTTCAACATCCAATAACCTAAGTCATACGCCAAGACTACAAAAGATCGGGTGTTACTCAATCTAATACAAAGTTGTTATTCCTAATATGCGGAATAATTCACCAAGTTAATTACTTATTGAGCACACAACTAACTCTCCACTCTTCACAGTGTCATTAGAACTATTCCCTAACCGGAACCTGTTGCACATGCCAGCAAATAAAAAGGTTAGGCTAACGCCTAGTGAGTTCAAGAGTTTTCATCACGATTAAAATAATCCGTCAGACGAAAAGAGTACAACTTAAATCATGATTTCAAAAAAAAAACTACATTTAAATATGCAAAAAACCCATTTTCCAACGCACACAAATTCTATAATGAAAGCTCTAAAATTAACGTGGGTAAATCCCTATTATTCAAAACATTCAAACACGGATGAGGCATAACACACCGCCGATAAATCATGGAAAACAATCCATATAAATATAATACATCCCCGAAAACATGGAACCAACTCAACAACTCACAGAAAGCATAAATAGAAATAAAGTCCAAATACCCGAGCATGAGAATCATTATTCAAGTAAACTTTAATATATGTGGAGGGTTCCAATATTAAATTCAACACTTGCAATTATTCGCACAAGGCTCAAAAGGTAATAACGCATGAACATCACAATATTCGAAAGTAATATTTGACAACCACGGGGGAGACCCGTATCCATTGAGGGTGGAGGGAACACATAAGTATACTACACGTACAATGTTAATCGTTTAACACTTCAAGACCATATGTCCAAGTGTTCCTACGATTCTTCGACAAGTTTCACCTTAAGAGATAGTCCACCTTAGTGTCCATCCCCAGGACTTCCACCACAAGGCTCGGTACACTGCAGGACTACCTCCAAGGCATTACCTCAACGACGAAGGTTCTAGTACTCACCTCCAAGGTAGCACTTCTAGACTCAACCCTCCTAGTGACCACTTGGAAAGTTTAAGGTCACAAAACATGAGTCCCGGAGTCCAACCACGCAATACTCATTCAACAAGACCAACTCACGTGCCTATGGATCCAATGCATCAAAGTCTAACAATTACATGACTCCCAAAAGAATATCTAACATCTTCAATACATGTAATTAATAAGTAAATATGACTCAAATGCATATAATCTCAAAACTCAATATAGAGTAATTTATATCGGAGCAAAGTCCCCAAGACTCACTTAAGTGAAATACGAGCCAAAGGCTCACCAATACAATTGACCAAACAACTAAAGATCACTAATACAATAAAATGCATTTTAGTGACATATATGCAAACACATACCTCAAATATGTGATTAATCCAAAATCCCGTCATTTATTTAGTCAAATCAATTTTCAAATAACTCGTACCCTTATATTTCCAATTGACCCATAACAATAATTATGCATACCCTTTATGCAACACATCATTAAAACACTTACATTTATGATTTCTTTATCAAACTACCCAAAAATACCAAATGTGGGTGTTTTATAAGATTTATAAAGTTAAACACATCAAATAACTCAACCATGGATAATTTTCATGTAAAACACATAAACACTTTAAAATGAACATTTTTGGCATGTACAATCTTTTCACAAATCAACTTAAACTCACCTTGCTAGATTTAGGCTAAATCTAGGTTTTATTCCAAAATGAGAGTCTCCTTTGGTGATGACTTGCAATCTTCAAGGGTTTCTTTCTAGATCTTAGATCCAACACTCCCGTGAGGTTTCCCTTTACCACAAAGCTAACAAAATCACAACAATAGATGAAGGATGTAAGGAGAAGAGTCAAAAACATCAAACCCTAGCTTAAAATCGAGAGAGAGAGAGAAGAAGCTTACCACCACAAAATACTCTTGGATCTTCCAATAAACTTCAATACTTTTACTATATCCTTGAAGATCTCTCAAAAACGAAACTATAGCAACTTGAATCGCTAAAATCGGAGTTGTGGTGAGGAAGTTATGAAGAAATGAAGGAAATGGCTAAAAAATCGCGACTTAATGCTCCAGATGGTTCCTGTGGCTTTTCACGTTGCTTCAAGTCGCGTGGGAAGTCGCGCGCTTTACAAATCTGAACTCCAGTGACTTACGCGGCTTGGGCCGCAGCCTAGGGTCGCAGACCAGCCCGCACAACCCTTCTTGTGACTTCTTCGTTTTAGCTTCGGTTTTGCTCCGGAAAAAACAGTTGGATTCATATTTGAATTTTCCGTCCAACAAGACTATAAAATCTAGGATTCAATCCAAAATTTTGTTTCTTCTATTTCTCTTGAAAGATGGATTTCTATACTAACTTGAAATTATACTTACCTGAAAATTACGGGTGTTACCAAAGGGCCTTTGGCCTAGCGGTATCAGATCCTTTGGCCTCCTAGGAGGTCTTGGGTTCAATCCTCACCAAAGGTGAGGAGGGTGTGTGAGTTTATTTGTTACATTTGCCGTATATATTTATATACTCCAAAAAAAAATTACGGGTGTTACAAACACCCCTAATGACAACGATGTTATGTAACACTTTTTTTAAATGACTTAAAAAATTACAAGTGATTCCATGTAAATTTCTATCATTTCTTATGGATAAGAAATAATGTATTGTTTATTTGAATAAATCTGTTTAATATAAGACCAATATTAAATTAACGTTACCCTTTTAAAACATATGAAATTTTTACTGATCCATTAATCAAACAATATATACCTTGAATTGTTTTTGTATGTTATTAAGCCACTTTTTAAGGTTATGTTTGATAAACTAACTGATAAACTAGCTAATGACTTATAAGCTAGTTGGTAGCTGATAAGCTAGTTGTTGACCGATAAGCTAGCTGGTAGCTGATAAGCTTGCTAATGAAGAAGTCACGTTTGACAAAAACTAGCTTATAAACATGTAAAATGACCAAAAAAAGACATCTTTAAAACAATTATCAATTACAATATTTAATTATATAATTAAAACAAATTTATAGCAATATAATATGCTAATTAAAACAAAAAAATTATAATAAAAATAATAATATATTATGTTAATTAAAAGAATTTAAAGTTTATTATTACATATATATATATACTATAACTTTTAAATTTGTTAAAACAAGTTTTAGAATATATATATATATATATATATATATATATATATATATATATATATGGTCCGTTTCCGTTACAAACCAAATAGATTGTACAAACCCTGCAAACCAATCTTAGTCGTTCATCAACTCTAATCAATATCTGATTTTATTATGTTTCCTAATCTAAAGTCATGATCATAATTAATGAACGTTATCATCTTCCATATATATCACAATCATTAGTAATGAATCATAATAATTACCATAAATATATCTGTTGTTTCCTAATATACTGGTTTGCAAAGTTTGTATTAATTGTTTGGTTTGTAAATGAAACGCACCATATATATATATATATATATATATATATATATATATATATATATATATATATATATATATATATATATATATATTAACTTGTGATTTTAAATAACCGTTACAAATAATATGAAAAAATAATCAAATAATAATTAAAAAGATGATAATAATAATTGACAATTAAAATATATTAAAAAATATATAAAAATAATTGATATGATTAACAATAACTCTAAATAACTAAAAATTAATATCAATATATAATTAAAATTTAATTTAATAATTTTCAGTTAATATTAATTAATATTTATAAATTAATAATAATTAAATTTTAATAATTAATATTTATTTATAATAATAGTTAATAAATGATAATTAATATTAAGAGAGCATAATTGGAATATTCACAAAAAACTACTCAAATGCTACTCCAAGTAGATTATCAAAAAACTAGTTTATAAGTTAACTTATGGTTATTCAAACATGTACCCAAAAAATAAGTTAGCTTAGAAAATCAATTCAACTAACTAGTCAATGATATCGTAAAAGTAAAACCCACATTTTGATTGTTGAACACTTAAATCTGCTTCAACATGGTTTTTACATTTGTTGTTGCTGGGTGGGAAGGGGTTGCACATGATTCTAGAGTTTTGTCTGAAGCTTTAACAGATGGTGCTATTGGCTTTCCATTTCCTCCTCCAGGTATACTAACGATTTTAAAGGTAATATATCTGCTATATTTATATTGATATTAATAACTATTCTTATTTTATTGTTTTCAGATAAATATTATCTATGTGATGCTGCATATACAAATACTCGAGGATTTATGGCACCGTTTCGTAATGTTAGATATTGGCTTGGAGATTTTCGTCGTCGACGCGCAATGAACAAGTATGAAAAGTTTAACCATGCTCATGCAAAGCTTAGAAATGTTATTGAACGTTCTTATGGTGTATTGAAAGCACGCTTTCCGATATTGAAAAGAATGACACCGTTTTAACTTGAGGTTCAAAGAGACGTTGTTATTGCATGTTTTGCGGTTCACAACTTCATACGAAAGGGACGTTTAAGTGATGAGTTATTTTCTGAATATGATCAAACCAACGAGCAAGGGGATGATGGTGGTGATGAGGCCGAAGAGGTTCAATTGCATGGGAGTACCGCTAACCAAACATATATGGCTAGTTTAATAGAAGAAATTGCGACACAATTGATGCAAAACGGAAATTGATTTTAGTTGTTATGAGACTCTCATGCTTCTATTGTATTTGAACCAATTAACGTATTTCAATTGTTATGAAGAGTAATTTTAGTAGTATAATTTAATTTACTTCAACAATATCACATTTTCAGAGATAAAATAATCAGTAGTATGTATTCAGTTGTTTTCAGATTTCAGCTTACAAAAACAAACAGTCTTTCTGATTTAGATTTCAGACTTCAGCGTCACCACTTAAAAATCAGGACTGAAATCAGTGTTCAGACTTCAGCACCACTTAAAAAACAAACGCCACCTAAATTGCTCGCACGGAAACCTCTTCTTAGTTGGGCATATTGGTGTAAATATGGACTACAACATTAATTTGTAATTAAAAGTTCAAATAAATGTGTATACATTATTATATACACTTGAAAATAATGAACAGAGAGAGAATTAAACTCATGCATTTTGAGTTGAAAGAGAAAGAGGTGTTTGTACATTGCATTAATTAGCTTTTTCTACAGTAGAGATACCATACAATTTCTAATAACAATAATAATAATAAACACACAATCACTTGCCAAAAACTCCTCAAACCCACCTTTCCTTCATTTCCCAACATCTTTTTTTGCAATTTAGCCCTTGAAAGCCTGAAACAACAAGTTCAATTAATTAGATTTTAATATATATAATATTTATATACAACAAATGCCGTGGGACAATGAACCTTTGGCAAAAAATCCATTAGATGGATTCGTAGATTGATCGATGCCACTTACAGCAAAAATGGTGGCATGACCGGGGTCAGCAAGGTGAGCGAAAAGGTTGTCAATGGGTCCGGTTCCAGTATAGATGGCTTGGAACCAAGCGCCCATCACAGCCAACATGGCCAATCTTCCATTCTTGATCTCCTTTGTCCTCAACTCCTTGAGCTTTTGAGGCGAACCACTTCCCCACCCGAGTGGGTCGAACCATAGCCCACCTGGGTACCCAACATCTGTGCCGGTTAGCTTGTTGTTGGGGAAGATGGGGTCCGTGTTAACGCACCCAGGGTTGATAATGTCGGCCCATCTTCTTCCTTCCGCCCAACCGATGAAAATAAGCTCAACGATGAACAGTGTGGTTTTGTCGGTGAAGTATTCTTGTTCGCCAGCCGTGTACCATGAAGGAGTGTTTAGGATTCCAATTTTGGTTAGGAATTCGGGGATGAAGATCCCGGCTGCTCCTAACATTGCCCATCTGCAATGTACTATTTCCGCTTGTTGGTTCCATTTCAAGGTGTCGGGATCGGATCCTACGTTTTAGAAGCTCGGCCATGTTAGGAAATTCAAATTGATAAAACATTTGGCAAACTAGTAGTTTGACTGAAATGCCTAAACTAGATGACAATGTAAAATGATATTGAAAAATAGCCGGGATTAGATAGTGTATTATTTAGTATCTTTTCGCTTGTTATCCTGTGATTAAGCATGCTAACGTGGTTCTCGGTTTGATCTATTTGAAAATTTCATTAATAGAGACCGTAACTTCGATCATGCTTACCTAGACCAAGAGGATCAAAGCCGAAATCTCCAGGTAGGCTGCAGATTATTCAAACTAAACATTAGGATCACACAAGCAGATCGAGGTTTTGTTACTAGTACAACAAAATCAGTTTTATATGACGTAATTACTAAATGTCTTAATAGACCGATTAATAGGACTTGGGTTTATAAGACCAAACTAATGACGGACGAATTTGAAAAGAAATGTCATATTGGTATTTTCTTATTAAAAAAAAGGTAATATGAGACTTTATTCAAAAGTATGATGGAAACTTGTTAGGATGCCCAAAACATCATATCATGCACAATTGTTTGATCCCATAAAACTAAGTCCAATAAAACAGTCTATTAAAACGTCTAGACATATTTGATGTCCTATAAAGCTAATTTTATTATAGATTGTTTATGATACTACACGGAAACATAACCTGCCATCGAGCCATTCTGGAGGGGTGCTGCCAGGGAACCAAAGAGGTCGGTTAGGGTCGGCTGCAACGCAGACTGTGCCGACTGATCGCGCCCCGGTTGGTGCACTGATCTTGCTAACTCTCAATTTCTTCCCACCAAGAAAAGAAGCCTTGGTTGATCCAACAATAGATCCACTCTTCTGGGAGCTATACAATCACACAAAATTCCCAATTACTCATCATTCTAATCATTAAAAAAAACTAAAATACTCTACGATATATACAGTACAACCCGCATTGCAAATTCAGTACAGGGCCACTAGCCTAACAGTATCCGGATTACTGATAAATCCCAAACTTTTCTGAAGGTCAAGAATTCAAATCTCATTAAAATTGAGTATTTGTAATATTTATTTATTATAATTATATACTTAAAACATGCATAATAATGATAAGAACTTGCCTTGGAGAAGAGAAAGCAACAGCTGCAATGGCAGAAGAAGCACAGGCTGTGGAGGCCATGGTTTTGTGTGAAACTTTTGGGTTCAAGATTTGGCAATGAATAATGGTTTGTTTGTGTGGAAGAAAGATGGTTGATGTTAATGTAAGGGAATATGGGCTTATCTTGAAGGATAGGACTAGAAGCAAGATTGATTGTTGTGATTGGTTGTTTGGGTTGCCATGTGGGCCCTGGATGAATCTAATTTGGCTGACTTGGCATCAAATAATCTTACATTAGTGGTTCATGTTTAAACCTACTACTTGTGGCTGTCAAAACTCTTGAGGGCAATTATGTCTTTTACTCAACAACCAGGAACAGAAGGGCCAATGCACAATTGTTTGATCCCATTAGGCTATGAACACACCTTAAAAGCTTTTCAAATTGATCAGTTTTTTTTTAATAAAAAGCAATATTTTTAGAGTTAAAAAACTCAAAGTTTTTAGAATGGAAAAAAGAAGTTAGTGTTAAAGGGAAAGCTAAACAGAACAAAAATATAATAGAGAGAATGAATCGTAATTCTCATTAATCATAAGCCCTTTATATAGTGGTGAGTTACAAGTAGATAACTACAAGATATTTCAATTCTAATTTATCTCTATCCCGATCTCTATTGTCATATCCTTTAGACGATGACACATTTATCCTACAACACTCCCCCTTGTGTCGAGTCAAAGGACTGAATGTGCACAATTGTTGCCTCGTTAAAACCTTACGCCAAAATAAAAACCCAGTGGGAAAAATAAAAATATGACGAAGGAAAGAGTACAACGCACTAGCTTATTTCCAATACATAGACTTTTACTTTAGTCTAATTCTCTCTTAGATTCGTACATTAATCATGAGAGTTAAGAAAACATGATGATATATAAAATGTTGTCTCACTAAAACCTTACACCAAGGAACAAAACCCAATGGGAAAAATAAAACCTTGGTTGAAGGAAAGAGCACAACATACCAATATTACATATATAGTAGACTCCTCATTTTGTCTACCACTCCCCCTGATTCGTGCATTAATCAAAGGAGGTTTAAAACATTTCCATTTTAATATTTTCTACATGTTTCCCAAATATGATTTTAAGTATTGATTTGGTAAGCAAACATGTCACATTTTCCTCACATCTTATTCAGTTCACTTGAATCTTGAGGATAATTGATTATATGAAAACTTAAGCAAAGTATGCTTTGTGTTATAGCCCTTGATATATCTTGCTTTCATTTCTTCGATACATGATGCATTGTTTCCATACATGCAAGTTGTATAGTGGTTAAACTCAAAATTATCAGCTCCTCTTATATGTGTAATGATAGTCCTTAACCATATACACTCTTGAATAGTCTCATGGAGAGTAAGATTGTTGATAATATAAGAATATAACTATTAAGGGTTTTCTTAGTTTACTTTCAAGCAATCGGCATGTTTCATATGATAACTCCTTATCCATTTTGAGAACAACCTTTATATGAGTCAAACATATACCTAATATCAACAAATATATACCAAGGCATTGTTTGGTGTTTTTCTATAAGAGCCAGTACTTTTGCCGCTCACAATCTAAGTAGGTATTGAAGTTTCATTATCAATCCATTTATCTCCGTAGGGAAATTATAAGCCCACGTCAATGGTGCCAAAAGATTAATTTGAAATCATTCCAATGACGTTGCGTTGGCGCTGAGCTAAATCTAGCTGACAAGTTCAGTGAGAACTACAATATACGATCAAGTGTATTATGTTGAGTACAATAATGCGCCTATTGTACTTAGGTATGGAATTCCAGCTCCTAACACCTCTTCGTCTTCATCCTTTAGACGAAATGGATATTTATTTATATCCAACACTTTGACCGATCATGGGAGTGCTAATCGGATGCGCTTTGTCCATATTAGGTCGCCTGATCATTTTCTAGACATATGCGGATCGGTGGATTAATATTCCACAAACTCGGTGTCGTAGCTCAAGTATCTAAACAAAACCAAGTTTTCCCACGATCTTTCATCTCATATTCAGATTTCAAGTAGCTTGTGTTTTCTCTTATTTCATCAAGAGTGTCTATTATGTTCATAACATCGACATATAGAGCTACTATGAAAATATGGGACTTGTTTTCTTATATAAATACGCAAGGGCACAGTTCATCATTCTTATTTATCGTTTCCCAATCAAGTATTCACTCAGGCAGGTATACCACATCCGCATAGATTGCTTTAATCTATAAAGTGAGTGTTACAATTTTATTGTAAACGCATTTCATGGTTTAGAGTTACTTGATATTGTTATAATGCCATCAAGAACTTTTATATATCTCTGAATTTAGATCCCCATAGAGATATGTAGTAACTACATCGTCGAGCTGCAATTTCCAGTCCTTCGGAAACTACTTGGCTAATTTAATTAGCAGAACGTTTGTCCATCACGAGAGAGTAAGTCTTATTGTGGTCAATCCAGTGCGTTGTGAGAAACCTTGCGCCAAAGGAGAGCCTTATATATTATGACTTAATTATTCTCATTACGCTTCCCTGACAAATGATTTATCTATGTTCTACAGGCTTTACACTTGGTCGGTTAGCACTACCGAACCAAATACCTGTTCATTTGTCAAATAATTATCCTGGATTGCTTCTTTTCATTTAGGCCAATTTGCTCTTTGTTGACCTTCTTCAACTGAGCATGGTTCGATGACATCGTGCTCTATTATCTCATAAGCAACGATATATGCAAATATATCATCATTTAGTATTTATGATCTGTCCATCGACTCATATTCATTTGAGATTTCTTTGATCTCTGGAATCAGTATAACTTCGGAGCGTCCTCCAATAATGATTCATAGACATAGATTTAATCAGAGATAATCTCATGTATTGATGATATATGGTTGTGCCTTACTCTTCTCTTCCTTTAGATGAGTATCTATCGAACCAAGTAGCTTCCCCCATTTCCTTTTGGGAGCTACGACCTCAACCACACCTCCACCAAGTGTGATTGCAACGTACTTCCAGCGACGTTGTGCCCTTGTTTGGGGACTTTTGACCTTGCGATTATGTTTGCAGCTCGTATATGTGATCTTGTCACTCTAGATAATATTAAACATATCAGGTATCGAGTCTGATTCGTTTGACTTCAACTTTACATTGTGAAGTTTTTGGGGGTCAAAATGAGACACAATTGAAATATTCAATGGCACTTCCTGTTGTTCCCATGGAAAATCCTTTTTCCTATCTCCCCCTAACGACAGGAAGGTTGTCTCATCAAAGTGACAACCCGCAAATCTAGCGGTAAATGGATCACTCGTCAAGGGTTCTAATTAGCGGATAATTGTTGGGGGTTCATATCCAACATTTGATGACTCGTCTTTAAGACCTGTTTAGGTACGCTGTGGGGGCGTAATTGGCACATATACAACACAACCAAACATACGTAAATGTAAAACATCAGGCTTATATCCAGTTACCAACTGGTACACACAAGATTGGTTGGCTGGTTGTGGGTCTAAACACGAATAAGTAAAGTTGCATGTAATATTGCATTACCCCATGCAGATGTGGATAAATTGGTGCGCATAACCAATGCCCTAGCTACCATCTATATTCTTTTGATGACAACTTTTATCATTTTACGAGACCATTTTATATATACACATGCGGTACAAATGCAATAATCATCAAATCCTTATGATGTAAATTCTCCAGCATTCTAAGTCATGTAGACTTGATGAGAAAAAATCAGGGTGGTGAGTCCTTAATGTATGAGTGCAACATTTCATGTGGACTATAATACGACAGGTGTTCATCGTGTCAAAACCAGAACCATAAAGTACTTTAATGGCCCGCTTTATGTATGTTTATGTCCATAAATATCACCTTGTATTCGTTGTAAGAATGATTTTTTTTATATTATGTCCTTAGCTTTAGGATGGTCTCATTCCTGATTTGGCTAAGGATCAGGGTATATAAAAGTTCTAGGTATTAGAGAGGGCATGATGATGGTGTTGCTTCTTGTGCAGTAGAAGCCAACAGTTACAATTTGGTTAATTCCCTCGTTTTATCTTTCATTCGAAAGAAAATGTATCTAAGTGTATTTTGCGAGACATAGATCACTATGTCATGACCATGGTGTCCCACGTGGTCATGCCGAAACATATATGTGTCATTGTTCCAAAGTTCTTTATTGGTGACAAAATATGATTTACTAACATAGATAATCCATTAATCTGATACATTAATTTCTCTAATATATTTTGCTTTTATATCATTAGAGTTGATGTACATATACCCATTTCCATTCTTATAATATGATTGATACGAATATTTTAACAAGGTTCATATTGATATAGTGCTTTAGTGATTGATCTTGTGTCATTAAGCAACAAGTGACAGTCCATCGTCTAAGTGTTTGGAGGAATTAAAAATTATTAATTCAATGAATACCAATATATTTCTTATGATTGTATGATATGCCACAAAAACAATCAAGTTCTCCTCGATACATTCCTACATGGAACGAAGAACGTTGAGAGTTTTGCATTTGTTTTTTATGTGATCATTTACATCTCTAATGGTTATAAACTCATGTGTATATATACACAAATGCAATTAATTTGATAGTTAAATTATATTTAAATAAACTTATACTTAACCAATCTTAGATATGACATAGTTCATTTATAAATTGTCCCATTTTCTATTAGGAGTTCGTTCCCGACTCTTGCCATGAATTTGACCCTTTCCACAACCTTGTTCATATGGTACATATTTAGCATATGTGTGTGGATTAATATGTTCAACTCGCTATCCTTTGGAGTTCTTTCCACCTCCAATGCTTGCCTTATTAACCCCAAAAAATTTCTTTATCCGGGTATGTCTAGCGTTGTTAAAAAAATTGCTACAACTCTTAACCACTTGCATTAAGTTAATGAGTTTGTTAAAGGTTATATTGCAGCTTATATTGCTTCATTAGTATGATTGGTGATATAGGAAAGATGAAAAGATGTTATGATTCGCATAATCTTTTGTGAGTTCCTTGCCACAAAGATTGAGATGCATTTTGAGACATGACATTTCTTTGTCAAAATCAGTTACCTTCTTGTAATCAAGTAAGTAGGTTTCTTTCCACTGTATGATTAGTTTGAGAAGTATACGGTACTGAATATTCTCGAATTTCCTTTTTGGGACTACCCACGGTTCTTGGGGGTTTCTAGTTATTCTCTCTGAAGGTTGTGACTGATGTATCGTCTCAAAAATTTTAAAGTATTTAATTGTATCTTAACATCTAGAGTTTTTTTTCTTTAGGGTCAAAATGGTTCGATGACTTTTGCGTATTTTCTTGTGTTTTTCCGAACCTATCTTATGGTAATCAAGTAATTTTGATTCAAAGATGTCGTAGAAAATGGAGAACATGTTATTTTCTAAAATGGTGAATTATGGTTTATACTTATTATGTTATGCATGAAATTTAATTATCATAATAATATTGGATTTTTGTATTCTTACATTTTATTGATAATACTTCATCAACATTTCAATTTGCAAATAAAAATCACTCAATCTATTGGATCTCCAGATAGTAGGGGAATCACGTGGATTTCTTAAGTCCCTACAAACCTTAGGGCTATTTACGCCCGTTTGACAAAATCCAAATCGATATATTGCGATTTAATTAATTTGAATATAACATTGTTAATTATAGATCTTTTGGCAAGAGGCCAAAATGAATATGAGTTTGGCTTATGAAGCCAATTTCAATGTTTCAATATCTTAATACTATTTTAAGAGATTTTGCCATTAGACAAATCAATATTAGTTTTGACATAAAGTCAAATTCAAACTTATAACATCTTATTGGTATCTATGGATCTTTTGGTAAAAGACCAAATATTAGGGGGTTGAAAGTGTAACATCCAAAAGTTATTTATAAGATTGGAATTAATGAGTAGGAACTCATGATCAAGATAAACATTTGATTAATATTTTAACATTTTCATGTTATTTTTGGAGCTTTTGGTAAAATACCAAAATATATGGGGGTGGAAGTGTAACTTCCAAATTTAATTATAAGATTGAGAAAAATGAGTAGGAACTCATGTCAAGATACGCATTTGAATTTAATTATAACTATTTTGGATTAAGATAAATATTTGAAATATTATTGGTAAAATCAATCACAAAGTACATACATAATTAAACGGTAATTACTCTAAATAATTAAATAAAACGGAAAAACAATTAAGTTAACTAAATCTACTGCTCATTTAAGTAATAATTGATTATCATATCTCGCAAAATTATATTAGTAAATTTAAATGGTCTAAATGAGATTAGCTATCCAAATAAGTAAATAGTATTAACATAATTCAATTAACTAACTAAACATGTTAATATTGTAACTAATTGAGGATGCCAAAATATAGAAAGATATGCCAAAAACAATAAAAGTTATATACTAAGCAAATTAGTTGTAAATAAGGTGAAACTATATTTAAATTAACTAATTAGTAATTTGAACTACCCTAAAAAATAGGTATAATAGACCCAATTAAACACTAAGTAAACATGTCTGAAACCAATCAAAAACGGCTCGTATAAATAAATAATATTAAGCTAAAATTATACTAATATAACAATTATTTATCATATAAAATAAACGTCAATAAAGTAATAAAGAAAACATGATCCAAGATTCCAAATTATTCATTTAATAATTAATTCCTTTTAATAGTTAAAAAATTTAAAACAAAATCGTTTAATTATCCAAAGAATTTGGATAAGCACATTAAAATCCCATATAGATTCAAACTATTATCCTTTAATATAATTTTTTTTCTACGTCAATATCCATTTTTATTAATTAAATTATTTCAATCAAAAATTAAATAACTGTTGTAAATGGAATTAGCCTACTATAGAGAGAAAACAAGAGAGCTCTTATATTGAAATGAGAAGTGTGTACACAATGGTGAGGCCTCAACCCCTTTATATAGTGGAAGGGTTGAGCCACGACATAATGGAAAAATGGGAGTTACATGGCCATTAACTCATACATAAAGTCCTTCATAATGGTGTTAAATGAGACACTCGATACCCATAAATTATGAGTTACAACACTCCCCCTTTGGGTGTCCTAATTTACACCAACTCACATCTATACTTCTATGTCTTGTATCTTCTGATAATCCATCAAACATTCGCCTCGTCAAAACCTTTTCCGGAGAAAAACCCTTTGGGACAAAACTCTGGTCGAAAGAAAAAATACGATATGGATGTCTTGAGCTCATCATGCATTGGATAAATATATGCGCCAAAACACTATACAAGTGTTTGAGTCATCTGACTAGGAAATATGTGCCTCATTAAAAACCTTGCCAAGAAAACCCGGTGGGAAAAAACTTGGTCGAAGGACAAAAGAGTACACAAAGTCAGTAGTAGAGAGGGAAATAACCATACACAGTGTGCCTCATTAAAACCTTGTTAGAGAAAACCCAGTGGGAAAAAAACTCTAAGCGAAGGACAAAAGAGTGCACCATGGTTAGAAGTATGTTGCTGGATACTCCCCCTGATTTCGATAATACTTAGTGAGAATGGCACCAAGTTTGTGTCTCGTTAAAAAAACTTTGTCAAGGTAAACCCAATGGGACAAACCCTTGAACTAAAGATAAAAAGAGTACACTAGCATTCAATCGGGATGCTCCCCCTCACATGTATCCAATATGAAGTGAAGATTCACACAACATGGTGTTAAGCATTCATCAGGATGCAATCTTCACTTGCACACAATAAGGTATGTCATTTAGGGTAGCTCAGAGAGCTTCCTAAGTCCAATTGCTTTGACATGTTTTTGGAACGAATACTTTGGCAGTGACTTGGTGAACAAGTCTGCATGATTCTTTTCTGATCCAATATGTTGTACTTCAATCTTTTATGAGAATCTGTTAGAGATATTTTAAGAATTTTTTTAAAGGAAAGGAGAAACAGAACACAATAGAATGGAGAGAATGAATCATAATTCTCATTAATCATAAGCCATTTATATAGGGATGGTTTACAAAGAGATAATCATGAGATACCAAGTTCTAATCTAACTCTAATGTGTATATCTCTATCTCTAATATTATTTATTTATTTATTATTACTATTATTTATTTATTTATTTATTTATTAATACATATTATTATTATTTATTTGACAGTATTATTAATATTATTTATTTATTTATTATTACTATTATTATTATTAATATTATGTATTTATTTATTATCACTATTATTATTATTAATATTATGTATTTATTTATTATTACTATTATTATTATTATTATGATACAGTTAAAGCCCGAAACGGTCCATTAAAGGCAATACGTTCCATTAAAGCCCATAACCGTTCAATAAGCCATAACGGTCCATTGAAGCCCATAAAGATCAATAAGTATGTATGTGACGATATATATAAACACCTAGTAGATCACTGAAACTCCAATAGGATCCATTAACGGCCATTTTGGATCCAATAAACCCCTGTTGCACTCATTAACGACCATTTGGATCCAATAAGCCCCTGCCAGACTCATTAACCACCATTTGGATCCAATAAAACCCTGTCAGACTCGTTAACCATCATTTAGATCCAATAAACCCCTGTCAGGTCCATTTGGCAGCCCAATACGGTCCAGTTAAACTAAAACCGTTCCATAAGCCCATAATGGTCAATTAAAGCCCAACATGTTTCATTAAAGCCCATAACGGTCTATTAAGCCCAAAACGATCCATTGAAGCCCCAACTGATTAATTAAAGGCCAACACGGTACATCAACGCACAATACGATCCATAATGGCCCAATACGGTATATTAAAGCCCAAACCGGATTTAAAATTTTGATTTTTATTTTTTTTAAATTTTTTTCAGCGGAATTTCGGCGGATTTTAAAAATTAATTTTTTATTTCTTAATTATTTTCGGCGGATATTTAAAAAATTAATTTTCATTTAAATTTATTAGATTTAGAATTTTCGGCGGATTTTCGGCGGACTTAAAAAATTGATTTTTTATTTTTTTTAAAAATGATTTTCGGCGGATTTAAAAAAATTAATTTTCATTTAAATTTAATATATTTCGTATTTTCGGCGGATTTAAAAAATTAATTTTTAATTTTTTTAGAAAATATTTTCGGCGGATTTTCGGTGGTTTTTAAAAAAATTAATTAATTTGTTAATTAATATATATTATTATTAATACATATTATTATTATTAATATATATTATTAGTAATACATATTATTATTATTAATACGTATTATTATTATTTTTTGACATTATTATTAATATTATTTATTTATTTATTATTACTATTATTTATTTATTTATTAATACATATTATTATTATTATTTATTTGACAGTATTATTAATATTATTTATTTATTTATTATTACTATTATTATTATTATTAATATTATGTATTTATTTATTATCACTATTATTATTATTATTAATATTATGTATTTATTTATTATTACTATTATTATTATTATGATACAGTTAAAGCCCGAAACGGTCCATTAAAGGCAATACGTTCCATTAAAGTCCATAACCGTTCAATAAGCCATAACGGTCCATTGAAGCCCATAAAGATCAATAAGTATGTATGTGACGATATATATAAACACCTAGTAGATCACTGAAACTCCAATAGGATCCATTAACGGCCATTTTGGATCCAATAAACCCCTGTTGCACTCATTAACGACCATTTGGATCCAATAAGCCCCTGCCAGACTCATTAACCACCATTTGGATCCAATAAACCCCTGTCAGACTCGTTAACCATCATTTAGATCCAATAAACCCCTGTCAGGTCCATTTGGCAGCCCAATACGGTCCAGTTAAACTAAAACCGTTCCATAAGCCCATAATGGTCAATTAAAGCCCAATATGTTTCATTAAAGCCCATAACGGTCTATTAAGCCCAAAACGATCCATTGAAGCCCCAACTGATTAATTAAAGGCCAACACGGTACATCAACGCACAATACGATCCATAATGGCCCAATACGGTATATTAAAGCCCAAACCGGATTTAAAAAATTGATTATTATTTTTTTTAAATTATTTTCGGCGGAATTTCGGCGGATTTTAAAAATTAATTTTTTATTTCTTAATTATTTTCAGCGGATATTTAAAAATTAATTTTCATTTAAATTTATTAGATTTAGAATTTTCGGCGGACTTAAAAAATTGATTTTTTATTTTTTTTAAAAATGATTTTCGGCGGATTTAAAAAAATTAATTTTCATTTAAATTTAATATATTTCGTATTTTCGGCGGATTTAAAAAATTAATTTTTAATTTTTTTTAGAAAATATTTTCGGCGGATTTTCGGCGGTTTTTAAAAAAATTAATTTATTTGTTAATTAATTTAAAAAGTTCCGGATGATTTCCGACGGATTTCCGACGGATCGTAATTAAAACATTATTAATTATATTCCGCCGAAAATCCGCCGAAAAATTGTCAAGATTTAAAAAAAATAATAAATTTTTTTTAATTTTTTTGGATTTTCGGCGGATTTTCGGCGATAGTCAACGGATTTTGACTTTTTTAATTTCCACCGAAAATCCGTCGGAAATCCGCCGGAAAATTTCAGGCGGAATATCCGCCGAAAAAATCCGCCGAAAATCAGGTTTTTCCTAGTAGTGATATCGATACTCAAAGTTGAGTAATTGGATGAAATTAGCAAAAACCAAATAGGTGTGGGAAGGTGTCCCACATAGGAAGAGAGAGTAAACTTTCAATGGTTTATAACCAAAGAAGTGTGAGGAGTTGACAAACTCCTTGAATGGTTTTACTCTAACTCCTACCCGCGCGCAGGGGGGTGCCGATTGACGATTTCGTAAGCTAAAATCGTCGAACTTCAGTACAGAATTGTCACTCGATATTCTCTCTAAACTGCACCATACGAAACAGTTGTATACGATTTCTTTTCCGGTGAACTTTTCAGGCAAGTGGTCATCTCCGGCAGTTCTAAAACTGCTCACGTTGTTGTACCCTGGGAACATACGACGAATATGTTTAAGGAAATTGTATGTAACACGAGCCTCAGTGTTTTTCGTCTTTTCTAAGAATTCGTTTCCTTTATTCTGCTTCATCTTATTTCTATAACAATTTCGTGATTTAATATTTAATCGAGAGTATGATTAAAATATATTAAAAATACCAACACATTAAAACAAGAAAAGTGAAAACCTACAATGTTATGTAATCGTGTTCATGTGACTCATGCATCAATACAAACTTTGACCCAAATTGCCAAAAATTAAGAAATTGATGATAAAGGAGAAGAAAATATTGGAAGAAAAGTCACTTACTAAACAAAATGGATTCTTGATTAAAACATTTCTTAGAATCTGAAGACTTCTACGTCTTTTCTTAAAAAAATTGATAATATTGATAAATATAAACATTTTATTACGTTGTCGTTTTTAAAAGATGATTATAATTTTTGGAATAATCATATTATTGATTTTTTATATAAAGATTATTTAAATTATGTATTTTAATGATAACATAAATATTTGATTGTGACTTCATTCATAATTGTTGATACAATTTGTATATATTTTGCTTCTTTAAAATATTTAAAGAAATATATAATATTTATTCTAAATATAAATCTAAATATTTTTAATTTTTATTTATTATAGTGTTGAGTTTTGGTTATCCGATATCTTCCATTATGTTATTTTTCAATTTATGTTATCTTTTGTATTGATTTAGTTTAAACGACGTTCTTTAATGTTATATATAAATATTTACATTATAATTATAAGTTATAACTAATAATTTTCATCACACATCCAACATATTTCATAATTCTATTAATTGAATATGCTAAAATTCAATCTTTACCTAAAATAAATTACTGTATATGCATTTGCAACATATTCCATATCTATGAAAACAATAAAAACAACTTTTACAGTTTTGTTAACATAAAATTTGGTCTTCGCGCAACGCGCGATGTCGAACACTAGTTCCTCATTAAATTCATTATTCGCTAAAATAATGTTGGCAATGTCTTCTTTTGGCAATTAGAGACCAAACATGTTGGCATATTCTCATTATGTTTTTGTATTTCAATTTTTATCAATCATAATATCAATCCTTTGTGTTTCCTTAATCTATTAAGGTACATTTCTTATGTAAACATGATGGAATATGACATAATAAAATTTATTGTCTCACATTTTAGGACAATATTAGAACGAGACAAAACGTAATTGATATAAGCATGTAGCTTTTTATTTTCATAAAAAAGAAAAAAAGAAATTGGAGTAATTAGTAAATTACAAAACTGCCTTTATACTTGTAAATATTTTATTTATATATTCATGTATTAAAATGTATATTATATATTTATAAATATATTCGTATTTAGAAAGTTACGTCATATACATAGATAGGGAAAGGTTCAAACAATAACATGATACTATAATTTATTTTTTGTCTTGTAAGATCCCACATTGGTTGGGGAGGGGAATAAATGTTGCCTTATAAGAGAGACTTGATACCTCCCCTATCAGACGCGTTTTAAAACCGTGAGTCCAGGTGTATGGATAAAACAGACAATATCTGGTTTGATTGGTCTGAAATGTTACATGTCTCGTTCTAATATTGTCCTAAAATGTGAGATAAAGGCCAAAGTCCCTTTGGTCTCTCACATGATCTTAAATCAACATAAAAAATTAAAAATACCAAATTATTTAAAATTATTGACTTAAAAAAAGTTAAAAGGTGTTGAGAATACGAATAAAAAAAGAGAGAAATAAAAGGAGGGCATCCGATGAAAGCAAAGTTGCATTCACATTCAAAGGTAAGTCAACTACCCTTCCATCCGTCAACCCTTAATTGCACGTGCCTCTCACGTGTTTCCTCGTCTATCTATCTATATTTTCCTTTTTTACCTTTTTCACGTTGATAAAACACTTGAAAAGAAAAAGAAGTGTGTGAAAACTGAAAAGGGTGTTAAAAAGGGATAATCGCTTGGAGTGCACTCCATGAAAAAGGTTCACATGAAACTAACACACGTGCACCGCATGTGACACCGTATCCCACTCCAACTATTTTAATTTAACCTGGGATTATAATATTCGATCGTATGGGCATAATTGTAATTTTCTCATTTTACAAACTTAATAAAAGTGATTACATATTTACATATATATCTTTGAATATTAGGGATGATATCGATAAAGAACCCTAAAAATAAAAGAAACAGAAAAACTAATTTAACCCGTTAGATTGAAATGATCCAAAAGATGATATTAAAATGATGGTTATAACCACTTTTTTCAAAATATAAAATCATTTCCTCCTAATATTTAAAACCAAAAATCAATGTAAACAGCAAAAATTGGAGCGGAACAAATTACACCAAAAAATTGATCAATATATTATTTTAATTTGACATCCATTTTGATATATTTTTTATCCGTTTTTCTTGATTCTCCGATTCTTTTATTTTTCAGGTTCTTACTTGATCTTTTCCCACATATACTATTCTTGTGATTAAAGTATTTTATTGAATTCTAAAAGTGATTTATATAGATCTATGGTAAAACATTGAAGTCATATATAAATTGTAACGGAGATAGTATAACTATTATTTCCTACTCTAACTATTTTATCCTCGGAAATACAAGATTGAATTAAAGGGCACAACTGTAATTCTGTAATTTTACAAAGTAAATAAACATGGTTACATAGCTTGTTACATACCATTCTTATGATAAAAGTGTTTCTTTGAATTCTAAAAATGTTTTGTGTGGGATTCTAAAAAAAAAAATTAAAGTCATGTCTAAATTGTAACGCAATGGCATAATTATAATTTCCTATTCCAACTACTTTTACTTCGAAAATATACAATCAGATCAAAGGACATAACGGTAATACCCATTTTATAAAGTAAATAAACATCATTACATAGCTCGCATATACCATTCTTATGTGTTGATCCAAACCCTCAGTGATTTGATAATGACCCTTTAAACACTTAATGAAAATTATAAGTAGACAATATGTATTAGAGTTTCACTATCGCTGATAAGTACTATGTCTCTACAGTACCGCTGATAGTAAACTCATGTTCTTTAAGTTACATTCAGCGAACACTGTTCATCAATATAGACCTGAGCATGTTCAGTCTTATTTATAATCGCTGATAGATTTAGTTGTTTAGTTATGATCCCTGAAGACAAGTTTCACGTCAACTATGTTCTACGCTAAAGTCGAAGATCAAGTCAAAGAACCAGCGACAATTCTACTAATGAACTGATGCGGATATCAGTGAAGCCAAGATTTGTCCACTCTACGTGAAGTTTCAAGTAGAAGACTTCAGCAATCGCTGAGCTTTGTCACTCACTGATAAAGTACTGTTCAACGAACGCTGATCATGAAGTTTTCCTCTACAAGTTACTTTTGTCTTATCCCCCCTGCACGCCTCCGTACGAAAATGTCAGAAAGGACATCCCTTCTGTCCATTATCGTACAACAAACTATGATTCTACACTGTACATCATGCGGCTACTAAGGTTGTCTACAAAGGTCAACCCATGCAACCAATCAGCTGCTGCCACGTGTAAAGTTATACTGTTGTGCATTAAATGCATGCAGTATATAAGAAGAACCCTACTTCAGAAATGAAGTGCTCGACCATCTTCTTCTTTCTTACTCTGTGTGTTAGAATATTTCTCTTTAAATATTCTTATCTCCTTTCTGTCTTAATTTCTAGTGCAAGAAACTTAGTGTTTCTCATAACTTATTTAGATTAGGTTAATCCTTAATCTTGTTCCGCAACAAGTTGTAAATTGTTTGATACTTATCAATAAACAATTTAGAAAAGTAAAATCTGTGTGTTTGTATTCAACCCCCCCCCCCCCCCCCCCCCCCTTCTACAAACTTGTAAAACCCTTCCGGGACCAACAAGTGGTATCAGAGCAGATTGTTTAATCTCATAAACAAGATCCTGCTTATACTGATCTTTTCTCTTCCTTGCCATTTCCAAAAATGGCTACCAACACAAACACAAACTATATTGACAATGGTTCTCTTGCAAAACCCCCTAGATTTTCCAGAGATAACTTCAGTCTGTGGAAAAATAGGATGACACTCTTCTTAGAAGGTGTAGACCCAACTATGCCTTACTATCTCGAAAATGGCCCATATATTCCTGTTAGAATCGGCCCTGAAGTTCCAGGTACTGCTACTAGAGCTACCATTCCTGAAAGAGTCGTGCCTAAGGAAATTCACAACTGGTCTGAAGAAGATAAGAAGAAAGTGGCTATCGACACTAAAGCCAGATCCATTCTTTCCATGGCTCTTCCTGGCGAAGTCTACCATTCCATCATGAACCTGAAAACCTCCAAAGCCATGTGGGACACAATCTGTGTTCAGTATGAAGATACGTCTGAAGTCCAGGACTCACGTAAGATCAACCTGGTAAGACAGTACGAAAGCTTCATTTGTGGTAAGAATGAATCTCTCTCTGAAGTACATCAGCGGTTTAACTGTTTAATAGTAGATCTAAAAAACTTTGAAATTCTGACAAAGTTCTTAGAATGTTTACCTGAAAGCTGGGACAGTTATTCAATGTGTCTCAAGCTATCAAAGGATCTAAAATCTATGACTCTATCTACCTTATATGGCATTATGCTCAATCATGAGCAGTCGTGTCATCTTAAGAAGAATCTTGTAAAAGATTCCAAGAGCACACATGTTGCTTTACTCTCAGAGTCACCTTCCACTCAGCAATCTACTATCACTGTCACTGAGCTGGAAACTAACTCTGAATGCTCATCAGACTCCGACGCTTCAGATCTTGATGAATCTCTCGCACTCCTGGCTAATAAGTTCAGGATATTTGCTAGAAAGAGTAACTTCAGAAGGAATAAACCTCTCGCACTCACTGACAAGCCTAGATCATCAACACCTGTTGATAAGGCTACTGCTACCTGCTTTAACTGTGAAAAAGTAGGACCATTTGCTAGTGAATGCAGGTCAAAGAAAGTCTATAAACCCTCAGCTTTCCCCAAGAAAACCTCTAACCCCAGGGCTAGAGATGACAAATACAAAAAGCTGAAAGAAAAGTATTCAAAGCTGAAAAGCTTTAAGAAGAAAGGTAAAGGCCTGATGGCTAACTATGATTGGGCTGCCTCTGATGAAGAAGAATCATCTGACTCTGAAGATGATGATGAGGTCAATCTCTGTCTCATGGCCAAAATCGAAGAAGAGGAAGAACAAACTGAAATTTCCTCTGCTTCGTCCTCTACCTCTAAGGTATCACCTTCTTTCTTTACGCATATCTCAGATATTGATGAAGCTGATAGTCTTCGAAAGATCGATCTCCTGACTATGAGTTTATATGATGCCATGAATGGCAAAACTGTTGTTGAAAATCAAAACCTTGATCTCGCTGAACAACTTAAACACTGTCACCTTCAAATAGAAAAACTTTCTAAAATTGAAGAAGATTTTAAAGATCATGTTCATATAAATCAACTAGTCAAAATTGAACGAGAAGAAGCTATCGCTGCTTTAAGAGCTGAAAAAACTACTGTTAAAGGATGGTGTAAATCCTCAACAACGATCACTGAGATAATTGTAACACCCTAAAAACAAGGCCAATTTAAAACTTAAAAATTGCCACAAGTTATGATCATAAGACTTCAAACTTCTATAACCTGAGGATCAAAGGTAAAGGTTTTATATACAACATATCTTAATTCGAATAACCTATTAATCTAATCATACATCATAATTAGATTAATTAAATTATCTAATCCTTTGTCCCAAAAGCATCCAAAATAGCTAGATCCTCCGTTATCTCTAAGTTGAGTCTTTCCAAAAATCCTCATCACACCTTCCCTCTTATTTCCCGGAGCTTGTACCTGGTAAGAAAATTCAACTTGAAACATTAGGTTGTCGCCTAGTGAGAATATTCAAATCAAATTTAAAGTTAAACAATTAAAATCTCAATAGATACAACAAACCTGTTCTCGTCCATCTTACCGTACAATAACTCCTTTCAAAACTGGGAATCTACCCCACTCCCATACTTGTGACTAATTTGTCTAGCCATAATCACACTACCAAGAGTCTACTATAAATCATCCCAGATTCAAAGTCAAAACTCTTATCTAAGAAATTACAAGTCAATACCTGCCTATTTCTTATTCCTCTTTTCATAATTGGGAAATCTCTGATCTCCCCTGTAACAATGGAAATCTCCGATCTTCCATTTGAAATGGGAATTACAAATCAAAATCTGCCTATTCCACATTTCATATTTTCCTCACCTCAGAATCAATGGTCCCAATGGGATTATTATATCGCGATGAACAACCGGGACCCCCGATGATTCAAGGTACACTCAATTACTAAAAATTACATCCCTTTGGTCAATGGCAAGTATTCGGTTCCCATTAGACCGTACCCAAGTGCCCCCGATGACCGGATGCCTACTTTTAGTAATTACAACATAATACATAAGTATTATAACTCTTATCAGTGTATATGCGTACACACAATGTAATACATCTCAATATATATTTTACATATACATTTATAAAGAATCTCAAAATTCTAACACCTCGACTTCTTAGCTATCCCCTCTTGCCTTTTAGCACGGGGATCAACATAACATAACTTTTAATTATCTACTCGGACTCATTACTGATTAAGACGAGTCCTTTATTTATCATGTTTAGACATACATATTACATATCTATTTCAATATTAATTGCTGAACTTTAAAGAGAGTTAAATAAACTCACCTGGTATGAAGTCACTCTTCTTTTAATTCTTTTAAAAACGTAAGGACCTCTGTCTTCACCACCACAGTTTACTGTAATACCCAATATACAAATATATTGATATTAGTTTACAGAACAGGACTTTCTAAGAACTAAGAATCCTTAATCTCTAAAATCTACGTCTCCAGTCGCAATGCACTGGGCCAAGTCGCAACCAACTACTGCGACTCCAACCCCAAATCGCAACCCACTATTGCGATTCCAACCCAAGTCGCAACCTTCTATTGCGATTTCGACAACAAGTCGCAATCAACTGTTGCGACTCCAATGCCAAGTCGCAACCCTCTATTGCGACTTCAACACCAAATCGCAACCGTCTATTGCGACTTCAACCCAAATCGCAACCTTCTATTGCGACTTGCTTGAATGTCGCAATGCACTACTGCGACTTGCTTGAATGTCTCAACCCTCTGCAATTATCTAAAACCCAGATTTTTATACTTTTAAGCTATGTTTGTTTATGCAAACCTGCAGATAAGTTCAATATCCCTATCTTAACATATCCAAAAACTCAGATTCTCATAATCATCAAAATCATCAAAACCCATTTTATCTTCATAAAAGCTTATGAACACAAATTCATACTTTCAAACTATAAATGATTATGTAAATCTACATATATGTTTAATATCACTAGCATAACAATATTAATCAATTCAGATTAACATATTCTTCGAAATCATCATAACCCACATCAACTCCATGGAACTTATAAACACTAAAGAAGATAAATTTAGAAGAAGAGGTACCTTGATTTCTTCTTTAATTTGTACCAAAATTTCCAGCAAATCTTTACCCTTCTCCTTCTCCTTTCTTTCTCTTAAATTCATTCTCTCTCTTTTCTCTTGGTTATGAACCATAACACACACAACCATTTGCACAAAATTGCCTAAATGAGCTAAATAGAGGACACCTCATCCCCCTTTATCATAAAGGTACGGTGATGTGTTCACCATTTACCCAAACAGCCCTCAAACTTCCATCTTTTGGCGAGTTTAATCCCTTTACTTATAAATTAAAATTAAAGTTTACCCCTTAACTCCTAATCTTAATAATAATAAATATCGTAACTTATTCGGGGTTAAACTCTAATATTAATCTATCAAATAATAAATCATATCTTATCAAATAATTATACTCAATTAATTAATAAAAACCCATCATCATTATTTATGAAATTTCGAGATGTTACAATAATAAAGTCTCAGATTCCCCTGAGTGACAAACGTGGTCTTGGTTACAAAGCTGATACTCAAGAACCTACCATTGATCGTTTCATGCTTAAGTTTGGAATGTTCATGTCCTCTATCCCTGACACTTTCTCTTCTTGGTGTTCCTCTTTAAAAACTCTCATCACTGAGGAAAAACCTACCATAGTCTTTAAAGACAAATGTAAAGGAATTGCTTTCAACCAAAAACCTCAGAAGGGTACCTCGGTACCTAAGCTGAATGCTTTTAAAGCTTCAGTGACTTATCCCTTTGTTTCTAAGAACAAGTTCCCTGGATGTATTCAACGATCTACTCCTAGACTCAAAGTGGATATTATTGGTAAGAAATCTGAAGAACTGAATGTTCCTCCCATTTCAAATACCAAAGGTATACTTGTTGTTGGCCCAGCTTATTTAAAATTAATGACTCGGCATACAAATAGTCCTAAAGCTACTTTTAGTTATAGGAAATGTTATCACTGTGGACTTACCAATCATATTGCTAGTAAGTGCCCCACAACCACCTAAACTGGAAAGATAGCTAAGGTGAAGATCAATGCCCCCAAGGCAAAGAAGACCAACCCTGGTGCAAATCAGGATAAGGTGAAAACCACCACTGAGGTTAAGAAATTAGCCAAAGTAAAGACTGATCACAAAGCTGAATCTTTAAATGCTGCGAAGACTGCCGAACCTTCCACTTCCTCAACCACCACTGAAAAATCTAAGCCCATAATGAAATGGGTGCCCAAGTCAAACTAATTTTCCTTTGTTTGCAGGTTAAGATAGGTATCTGGTATCTCGATAGCGGATGCTCTAGACACATGACTGGAAAGAAAATCCTGCTCACTGAATACAAGGAAGAAAAGGGTCCCTCAGTGACCTTCGGTGGAAACGGAAAAGGCCATACCCGAGGGTTTGGTGTACTCTCTAATGGTACAACAACCTTCAGAAGAGTCGCATATGTTGAAGGGCTGAAGCATAATCTTCTAAGCATTAGTCAGCTCTGTGACAAGGATAACAAAGTGATTTTCACTAAGGAATCCTGCTTTGTTACTGACAAAAAGGAGAAGATAGCTCTCAGCGGTTATCGTATGGAAAATGTTTATGTTATAAACATGGACTCTACAACCACTGAGAACTCATGTTTCTTCTCAAAAGCCTCATCTGATGTCAACTGGCTATGGCATAAGAGGCTTTCCCATCTCAACTTCAAGACACTGAATACTCTTTCTTCTAAAGAGTTGGTTACTGGTCTACCTCAACACTCATACGCTAAGGAGTCCTTATGTTCAGCGTGTGAGAAAGGGAAACAAACTAAAGCTAGTTTCAAATCTAAGCAAGTTTCCTCAGTGTCATCTCCACTACAACTTCTCCATATGGATTTGTTTGGCCCTGTTAACAAACAATCCATCGCTGGAAAGAAATATACGTTGGTCATAGTTGATGAATTCTCTCGTTATACCTGGGTAATATTTCTCCGTTCTAAGAGTGACACCCCTGAAGAACTCATCACTTTTGTCAGGAAAATGGAAGTCCTGAACAACATGATTGTTCGCTCAATAAGGAGTGATCATGGGACTGAATTCAAAAACAGTTCCCTTGATTCCTTCTTTGAGAGCAAGGGTATTTCTCACAACTTTTCCTCAGTGGGAACACCGCAACAAAATGGAGTCGCTGAAAGAAGAAATCGAACTATCATCGAAGCTGCACGATCAATGCTCAGCGATTCTCATCTACCTACTCAGTTTTGGGCAGAAGCTGTCAATACTGCTTGTTTTACTCAAAACAGGTCGCTGGTTGTCAAAAGATTCAAGAAGACAGCCTATGAACTCTTCCATGGGAGAAAGCCTTCAATTAGCTTTCTTCACATCTTTGGATGTCAGTGTTTTATACTGAACAACAGAGATGCCCTTGGAAAGTTTGATCCTAAGGTTGATGATGGAATTTTTCTTGGATACTCTTCAGTCTCTAAAGCCTTTAGAGTCTTCAATCGTAGAAGACAGACTGTAGAAGAAACAATCCACGTCACTTAGTGATTTGATAATGACCCTTTAAACACTTAGTGAAAATTGTAAGTAGACAATATGTATTAGAGTTTCACTATCGTTGATAAGTACTATGTCTCTACAGTACCGCTGATAGTAAACTCGTGTTCTTTAAATTACATTCAGCGAACACTGTTCATCAATATAGACCTGAGCCTGTTCAGTCTTATTACATTCAGCGAACACTAGTTGTTTAGTTATGATCCCTGAAGACAAGTTTTCACGTCAACTATGTTCTACGCTGAAGTCGAAGATCAAGCCAAAGAACCACCGACAAGTCTACTAATGAACTGATGCGGATATCAGTGAAGCCAAGATTTGTCCACTCAACGTGAAGTTTCAAGTAGAAGACTTCAGCAATCGCTAAGCTTTGTCACTCACTGATAAAGTACTGTTCAACGAACGCTGATCATGAAGTCTTCCTCTACAAGTTACTTTTGTCTTATCCCCCTTGCACGCCTCTGTACGAAAATGCCAGAAAGGACATCCCTTCTGTCCATTATCGTACAACAAACTCTGATTCTACACTGTACATCATGCAGCTACTAAGGTTGTCTACAATGGTCAACCCATGCAACCAATCAGCTGCTGCCACGTGTAAAGTTATACTGTTGTGCATTAAATGCATGCAGTATATAAGAAGAACCCTACTTCAGAAATGAAGTGCTCGGCCATCTTCTTCTTTCTTACTCTGTGTGTTAGAATATTTCTCTTTAAATATTCTTATCTCCTTTCTGTCTTAATTTCTAGTGCAAGAAACTTAGTGTTTCTCATAACTTGTTTAGATTAGGTTAATCCTTAATCTTGTTCCGCAACAAGTTGTAAATTGTTTGATACTTATCAATAAACAATTTAGAAAAGTAAAATCTGTGTGTTTGTATTCGACCCCCCCCCCCCCCTTCTACAAACTTGTATAACCCTTCCGGGACCAACATTATGATTACAGTGTTTCGGTAGATTCCAAAACCATCTTACATGGAATTTTGGGGAAAAATAAGATCACATATAAACGGTAACAGATATGACATTATCATTATTCCCTGATCCAACTATTTTAACCTCGAAAACATAAAATTGGATCAAAGGGTATAATTGTAAATATAGAAATTACATTAACATGGTTACATATAGGATTGTAAACGAACCGAACGAACACGAACGAATGCTTGTTCATGTTCGTTCGTTTAACTTAACCGAACAAACGAACGAACACGAACACTAAACGAACATAATTTTTGTTGTTCGTGTTCGTTCATTTAGAAAAAATGTATGTTCGTGTTCGCTTATGGTCGTGTTAAACGAACATATTTAAACGAACATAAACTAACAGATTTAAACAACGAACATAAACAAACTAAAGGTGCACCACTTTCATTAGGTGCTCCAACTAAAAGCCTTTGCTTGGGTAATGGGTTCAAACCATCAAACTCAAACCGACACAGGCCAAGCCAATGGTTAAGCAGGCACCACTATAAGGCCTTGGAGGCGCTATAAATATAGAAAACTCAAGAGAGAATTTCTCTTAAGCCTTCGATGTGGAATGAATTTTCAACAAATCACTCCATGGGTTGCCCTCACTCCTCAGTGCTCACTTCTCAAGTTGTCCCACATCAAAATATATTGTAAAAAAAGAGCCATTATATAAATAAGGTTGTGGGATAAATGAAGGAATCGGTTTTTATTATTTATTTTTGAAAATTGTTAACTCTATTATTATTAATTATTAGTTATGATTATAATTATATAATTGTTATTCAATTGTTAAATTAATAAATATTTAATTATTCCTTTATAATCATAAATAAACGAACATTTAATGAACGTAAACGAACATTTGAAAGAACGTAAACGAACGTTCACGAACGTAAACGAACGAACAAGATCTTTGTTCATGTTCGTTCGTTTAACTAAACGAACAAAAAAACTGTTCATGTCCGTTCGTTTATTAAACAAACGAACATAAACAAACTTCCCGTCGAACGGTTCACTGAACGTTCGGTTCGTTTACATCCCTAGTTACATAGCTTGTTATATTATATACTACCATTTTTGTGATTAAAAAGTTTTGTTGAATTCCAAAAATGTTTTGCATCATATTCTAATAAAGAAATAAAAGTCACATATAAATTGTAAGATATATATCGATATTATTAAATTTGAGGGCCGTGGTGTAACGGGTGGTTAATGGATGAAGAGGTGGTGAACGACGACGTAACAAAACAAACGTTTCGTCAGGATAGTTGACTTATAACGTAGGTGCCCAAATCACGCATGCTTTCCCTCGGCCTCTACTACACTACTATAAGAAAGAAATCTCCATTTTCATGTCACGTGATATACGCATGTTGCTACCTGCTGACTCATCACCATTCATCCTCCACGTGTCATCTCATCTCATCTGAGAAGTCGTGTACCTCTCACAGGGAACATATTACATACTAGTGTGTGAGCATAACCGGGTACCCGGCTAAATTTCATAGAACCGGAACCGGCGATTCCTATAATGAAGGAACCGGAACCGTTGACATCGGTTCTCTATATTTTGGAACCGGTACCAGAACCGGCGGTTCCGGTTCCGAATACCCGCTATCAATTTTTTTTTAACATTTCATACAATAAAATTGCAATTTTAAGTCTATTGCAAACTACAAAATACCAACTTAAAGAAATAAACACAACAAATGATGAAAAATAATCAGATAAAAACTAATTATTACATAAATAAATTAGAAACTCCGACGTATTGAGTCTTGACATCAACAAAACGACTTACATAACACATAGCATCCTTACGTTAAGACCTAACAAATAAAACGTTTTGATCAAAACGAATAAAACACCTAATAAAACTAATAACACATCATTAAATATTTAAATATAATAAATATATAAATAATTTTTATTAAAAAATAGCGGGTACCCGTCGGTTCCGGTTCTAGGTACCCGCCGGGTACCCAACGGTTAACGGTTCCAAAATAATGAGAACCGGAACCAGTGCTAATCGGTTCCGTATTTTAGGAACCGGAACCAATCACATTGATTCCGGTTCCGGAACCGACGGTTCCAGTTCCAAAGGCAGGTAACCAGTTCCGATGCTCACCCGTATTACATACCTCACTTGTCTCCTACGAACTAACAAATGTCTCCTACGAACTAACAAATTGGCAGGTCCCTCCATTACATTTTCTTCTATTTTGGGATTTCTTATACGACTCCAGTGTTTAAAACACTATGTAATAATACATAATATTGTAAATTTTAAAAAAGAAAACTATAATGATATATATATATATATATAGACTTGAGATCACGTGAGACCAATTTATTTCCGTGAGACCCGTGAGACCACAAAAATAACACTAAATCTTCACAACAAAAAACTGTGAAGGTATTGTGAAGGTAAACATTTACAGTGTTTTTGTTGTGAAGGTTCGCTCTTTTTCTTACTTTCACAATAAATCGTTGTGAATGTTTAGTGTTATTTTGTGGTCTCACGTGAACCCAACCCTATATATATATATATATAGGGGGCTCATGGTTTTTATTAAAACACTCTTTTGTATTTATTTAAAATTTATGTTAATTATCTTAAAGGTGTGGCTCATATGGGATCTCATGGTTATTACAAACTAGACGGTTCTCATTTGATTAAGCCGCTATATATATATATATATATATATATATATATATATATAGAGAGAGAGAGAGAGAGAGAGAGAGAGAGAGAGAGAGAGAGATAGAGAGAGGTTCAGGGGAAAACCTCAAATAAATGAAAAATTAAAAAACACTTTATCGACCGTTAGATTTGATGATCTGATGGATGTGATTAAAGAGGCGGTTACAACAATATTAATTAAATTAAAAAAACTTCACCCCTCTAATTTTAGTTCGAAAAAGGACGAAAAATAAACAAATTTCGAACGAAATAAATTACACCAAATAAACGATCATATTTTTCTCGTTAATTTGACATCCATATTGATATACTTTTTCCTCCGTATTTTCGTGGTTTTTCGATTTTCTAGTTATTTAGGGTTTCCCTTGAACCTGACCCTATATATATATATATATATATTCACCGGAAACACTGATTTTCCAGATTTGATGACGGCTTCATGAATCGTTCTTCCAGAAGAACTTAATCAAGAAAAACCGGCAACACCTACCACCGGAAACACCGATTTTCCAGATTTGATGACGGCTGCAGCCACCAAGACAAAGAAAAAGAAAGGTAAGCCGTTATCTCTCGGTGAATTCGTAATTGTCTCAGCCACTAAGCCGAAATCTCAGACTTACCAAGCCGCCAAGGGTTCAACGCAGATTCTTCAAGAACACCGCTTCATTGTACTCCGTTATTCGTTTTCCAAATTCAAGAATACTGCTTCATCGCAGATTCTTCAACGCCGACTCTTCATTGCAGATTCTTCAAGAACACTGCTTCATCTCAGATTCTTCAACGCAGATTCAAGAACACTGCTTCATCGCAGATTTTTCGATGCTGACGTTAGCAATGTCCTCTCCATTATCGGCCATTAAAAACAAAAAATATGTCTCCAAAAGAATAATTTTGGATTAAAAAATAGTAAACCCTAGCTAAATGATAAAGAAGACGACGTTTTGGAAAGATAAAGAAATATGTTTGGTAAGTTGATAACTACCAAGCATAAGTCAAAACATGTTTAAATTAATATGCATGAATCACGGAATGATCACTTTCAGTTTACAAATTAAACAAATAAAAAATTACATTTTGTAATTTACTTGTATACCCTTTCAAATTTAGGTAAAGAAAAAGAAAAATTCCAAAATGAGATGGACGGTTATGATGATGGTTGCACGGGTTGTAACATTTTCATGGGTTGCAAAATATCCTCCCTATATATATTTATACTATATTGTAAAGCATTTAAAAAAACTCTTAAAAACAACCACTAAATCTTCATGTACCGTTATTTAATGTTAATTACTTAAAATCTCTTAAAAACGACTAATGAAGTTTTATGTACAACTTTTAATGTTAATTACCTGATTAATACTTATCTCTAACAACCTTCAATTCCTTAAATCATGGACTCTTAATAATTAATCCTTGTCTCTAACCACTTTCAATTTCTCAAACTATGAATTTCTCAGAAAGCGTCATTCTTTAAACAAATTTATAAAAAAACATACCGTTTTCTCAAAACCACACAAAACCGTTTTACAAAATCGACAACGAAAAAAATAAATTAAAACATTAAAATCGAGATATATCGTGTTGCATTGCGCGGATAAACTTCTAGTAGTAGTTAAGAGGTTTAATTGACCTATTGAAAATGGTTCATTTTAGAGGTTGTTTATTTGAATGTTTATCCAATAAGCATTTTTTTTAGTAAGTATCGTTATTTTGATTTATTTTATCAGATGAGATTGTAATTCATCAAAACAATATTGTATGTAATAATTTATCTAGTAAATATGTATCGGATAAAAGTTATCATATTTACTTATCAGGTAAGACTCTTCAATCTTATTACCGTTATTACCAGATAAGATTTATGGTTCTTATTATATGCATGATGTAAGACGATCCACTACAACAATTTCTATTGAGTTTCTATTCGACGAATAAGATTTCTAATTAAGAAATTGTGGTTGTTGTAAGTATGATTTTTAATAGCAATTTGATTTATGGTAATTATCAATGTCACATTAGTACTTTTTTCTTTTTGATGATGTGGTACGTAGTGAATTGTCACATTAGCATTTTTTGCTTTTTAATAGAAAAAGTGATTTTTGGTAATTGTCAAACTAATTTCTAAACCCTTATAGGTCGATGGTGACATATTGATATTCCGACTCTCCTCTTCTATTCGGAGTTGATCTCTTGGATCGATTCAATCCGGTGAAGAAAGAGGTTTTTAGTGTTTCGAGTCCGTCATATATGCTTATAACTTTGTGGTCTATATGGTTTTTTCGGAATGGTATTCTCTTTGGCAACCCAAATCCAAAGAAAGCGGTTATCTTGAAGAACATTATAAATTTATAACTCGTGCTTACTTTTGGATTAATCATAGAAGTAACAAATTGTCTATTAATTGGGTTGGTTGACATGCAAATCATTCTCTTGCAATTCTTTTTATGTAACTGTTTCTTTTTATAGTTTCTTGCTACTTTAAAAAATTTCGCCGGTCTAAAAAAAATAAGAAATTTTTTTATGTCATGTCATGTTTTGTGTTGTTTTGACGAGGGTGTTTATGAAAAATGTATGAATGGTTTTTTTGTTATAAAAACTATAAATAGTTTGTTGTTAATGTGTATATATATGTATATATGGTTAGGTTCCGATGAGAAGTGTCAAATTTGGTGAGAATCATAAGAAGTGGTTATGTCAACCGTTGGATGAAAAACTGACGAACATTAAGATGAGATACACCGAGAATCATCGGATCAATTTCCTTTTAAGACGCAATTCATGGGAGGGTATTTGATTAAAATTGATCAATGGTTTAATAGTATTCTCACACTTCTCACCAAAAATGACACTATATATATATATATGTATGCATATATATATAGATAACGTTTAGAGTTTAGAGGTATACATTTTAAAACATGATCTATAACCCTTCGTCCAAATTCCCCACGTTCCAAATTTTCTATTCTAATTTATAAGTTACATTTAATACAATTATTATTAGTTATTTAATTTAATTTTAATCCCTTATTTTTTCATTTTTTATTTTTGATTTTTATCGTATAAACATAAACAATCGTATATGAACTAAAATGCATCAAAATACTTTTTTTTATAAATTATACCATTGTCATCGTCTCGTCAATATTTTCGAAATTGACCCAATATTGAATATTTTTAGATTTAACCATATTATTAAATATCATGAATATATACTAATTAATTTGTTTTATATTCCTTACATTTCCATTTGACACATTTATCATATTAAAAATACATAATCATAGATTAAATAAAATATATTATTAAATCCGTCGGTATCCTCTGTCGGAATAAAAGTGGTGGGCAATGGTTCGGTAATATTCGGATCCATCGGTAATCCGTCGAAAGCTACCGGCGGATTTTAGCCGTCAGTAATGTTCGTCGGCAATAGTTTGTTTTATAGTGAGAGGTAAACAAACAGACTCTTATGATTTAATTTTTCCCGATCCCATTCATTTTCCTCCTTAAAAATTCTTAGGGGGTGTTTGTGATTGCTTATTTAAAACAAATTATGCTTATTTTTAAAAGTGCTTATCAACTTATATGGTGATAAAAATAGTTTTATAAAAAGGGGTAATAAAGTAAATAAGTAGTTTTAAATAAGTTACAATAAAATTACTTATCAAAAACTACTTATTTGCGGTGTAGAAAAATCATACACTTTTTGCTTTTTCAATCAAAACTCTAGAAATGACTTATTTACTGTGTGAAAAAAACAATAAGCAAATAAGTCAAAAAATAAGCAATCCCAAACACCCCTTTGGAATACAAGTTCCTCTTCGTTCCATTCTTTCCTTTCGTCTCCTTTTTTCAGAAAAGTTTTGAGAGGACAACATAAATATTTAAGTTAAAAAAGTTATATTAAAAATGAAAATTAGGGATTTTTAATTTGATATACAATTATACGTATCAAAATATTTACAAAAAGACGTGATTTACAAGATATTTAGAGTGAATGTTATTTTTGATCCCTATTGTTTGGTTAAAGACAGATTAGTATCTCACAACAATTACTAAATGGAGGTGTTAACTCAAGGGATCTTGAGTGTTATGAAACTAAAAAGTTAGGGACTATAAATATAGACAGTTTTCTTTAGGGACCAAATCCCAAATATAAGCAAACCATAGGGACCACCAATATAATTCACTCTAATTTTTATCATGTTCAACACAAATTTTGCATGTTCTTTGATAAAAAGTTATATTTACCTTTCGTTGCCTTTTACAATAGAGGGTCGGGCTTATAGAGGAAAACTTCAAAAAATGAAAAACTGGGAAATACCCTGATAGCTCTTCATCTGGACGGTATGCACTTGTGAATACAAGTCATTTATAACATGTACATGTGGATATGTACAAATCCATAATGCACAAGTACATAAAAACAAAAAACAACAACTTAATTTACTTGTATTCATAAGTATATACCGTTTAGATAACGGCTACTAGGGTGTTCTTTAATTTTTCATTTTTTAAGATTTTCACTAAATATCCTTTTACAATAAAAACCTATATATTGTCGAATTACAGAGGCACAGGTATAATATATCTAAAATAAAGAAAAGCATTAACATTTTATAAAAGATTACATTAAATTATAAGAATCTATTTATTTTAATACCTAACAAACTTTTAAACGTTATTTTTATTAAATAATAGTTTTATATTGGGAAATTAATTAAAATGCCACAAGTTTGAAAGTGACTTACCAAAATACCCCAAATTTTGAAAAGTTTACCAAAATGCCATAAATTCCTGCGGTGGGAGCCCTCTATAGCGGGCAGGGACCAAATGTGAAAATTTTTGCAAGATTATTTACACTTTCAGTCCCCACTGCGGGCCGCGATCGCGGGACTCCGCCGCGGGCAGGGACTGAAAGTGTAAATAATCTACACATAAAATTTAAAAAATGGTCCCTGCCCGCGATCGCGGGACTCCACCGCGGGAATTTATGGCATTTTGGTAAACTTTTCAAAATTTGGGGTATTTTGGTAAGTCAACTTCAAACTTATGGCATTTTAATTAATTTCCCTTTTATATTCTCTCATTGAAAAATAATGTATCTTAATATCTCTCATTAAAAAAATTACTTTAAGATTTTTCTATATCTTCTAGATATGGAAAGTTTTATTCTTTTCTCCAACTTTTTTTCCATTTTAAAGAATTAAAGGTGTATTTGTCCAGTGCATGGGAAATTAATTAAAATGTCAAAAGTCCAACTTCGAGTTACCAACATGCTACATATCTCTTCCAGTTTACCAAAATGTCACAAAAGCCCGCGATGGGCCCCGCGATCGCGGACCCCAGGCCCACGTGGCACAAAGCCCACGGTGGTCCAAAAAAAATTCGTTTTTGGTTCTTTTTGTTTTCTTTGTTTGCTAACACAGCCCAAGAAAAAAAAACTGGTGGCCAAAAGAAATTTTAGCAAAACCGAGCTGCGTGAGTACGAGATTTTGGAGCTGTATTCGTGCCCGCACACAAGTTCGACAATTTTAGCTTACGAAATCGTCAATCGGCATCCCCCCCCCCCCCCCTGCGCGCGGGTAGGTGTTGGAGTAAAACCATGCAAGGAGCTTGTCAACTCCTCACACTTCTTTCCTTATAAACCAAAGAAAGTTCACTCCTTCTTCCTATATGGGACACCTTCCCACACCCAAATTGGTTTTTGCTAATTTCATGGTTTTTACTCAACTTTGAGCATCGATATCTCATTCACACATACTCCGTTTTCGACGCATTATATATCGTTTCGAAGCTCTCATATAGGAGAACATAAACCCACTAAGAGTTAATTATATATAACGAATATATATATATATATATATATATTTAAATGCGTCCAAAGTTTAGTAAAAACCATATTTTTTACTAAAATTTCCAAACGTTTATAATTTTATTTATTATTTTGTTGTGTTAGTATGACTGAATATTTATATTGTATTTAAATATGTTTATCATTTGGTATTAGAGTTGGTTTTATAAAGGTCCAAACGTATTGTTAGTATCTTTCTATATATTAATCATACATTCGATTAATTATTGTCCAACGAAAAACCGAAAATATGCAGAAATAAGATGAAGCAGAATATTTAAAGGAAACGAATTCAAATAAAAAAAGAACCGTTGAGGCTCGTGTTAAACACGATTCCCTTAAACAGAACTTCCGTCTGTTCCCAGGGTACAACAACGTAAGCAGTTCTTTTGGAACTGCCGGAGATGACACTCGCCTGAAAAGTTCGCCGTATGCAATGGTTACTGTTTCGTGTGGAGAGAATACCGAGAGAATAGAAATCGTGAACTGTTTTGTTGTATATCTTGGATGAAAGGTAGACCACTTATTTATATATGAATTTGAAACCGACAAGCATCAATTCGTAATTAAAAAATCGATTATGAAACCGAAATTCATAATTAACAATCAATACCGTAAACGACATTCATAAATTCGGAATTGATTATGAAACCGAACACTTAATTACGAAATTTAAAACTGTAACCGAAATACAGTTTCAGTTTCAACAAAAATTCAAACTGGTCAAAAGAATATTTAGCAAAACCGAGCTGCGTGAGCACGAGATTTTGGAGCTGCATTCGTGTCCGCAGGTCGCGCTTGCACACAAGTTCGACGATTTTAGCTTACGAAATCGTCAATCGGCACCCCCCCCCCTGCGCGAGGGTAGGAGTTGGAGTAAAACACATCAAGGAGCTTGTCAACTCCTCCCACTTCTTTGCTTATAAACCAAAGAATATTTACTCTCTTCCTATGTGGGACTCCTTCCCACACCTAACTTGGTTTTTGCTAATTTCATCCAATTACTCAACTTTGAGCATCGATATCTCATTCACACATATTCCGTTTTGGATGCATTATATATCGTTTCGAATCTCTCATATAGGAGAACATAAACCCACTAAGAGTTAATTATATATAACGAATATATATATATATTTAAATGCGTCCAAAGTTTAGTAAAAACCATATATTTTACTAAAATTTCCAACAATCCCCCACATGAATGGAGATCGATCTATGCATACGAAAATTTCCATACGAAAATTCCAATAGTCGAATCCTGCATAGGATAGGTAGGTGTTACCCTTTGAACCTTCCCTTGTGAAACATACTTAGTCTCCTAGTTGTCAGTAGACTCGATGTCTTTGAATTGAACTACCATTTATGTAGACGACAATACATTTCACACAGGACTCTTCCTAACAAGGTCATATCCTCATAGTCGTGTTCGTTATGGTCATGAACACTAGCCTGGTTCAGCGAGAGCAATTAGGAATTGCGCCCCCACAATTCCCTTCAAAGCGACCCCACTTCTCTCTCACATAGGTGATTTTCAATAATCATTAAAAGCTATAAGCTTAGCCTCACTATCACTGATTAGGAGGTTTTATTCCCCCACAGTGACCTCCCTCATTCATACAACTAGGTTGTCCTTTTGAACCCAGATCTTGGGATCTCCAGTCTTCTGGGTAAGGTTTCCTTTGCATGAATTATTCATTCAAGGGCTTTAGTCCCATTCCTCTTGACGACTTATGGACTAAATCTCTACTTAGGCCTTTAGTAAGCGGATCCGCAATGTTATCTTTTGACTTCACATAGTCAATCGTGATAACTCCAGTAGAGAGTAATTGTCGTATCGTATTATGTCTACGTCTAATGTGTCTAGACTTCCCATTATACATTGTACTTTGAGCTCTACCAATTGCTGATTGGCTATCACAATGTATACAAATGGCCGTTACCGGCTTAGGCCATCCGGGAATATCTTCCACAAACTGACGCAGCCACTCTGCCTCTTCACCACATTTATCCAAGGCGATAAATTCAGATTCCATCGTGGATCTAGCTATAACAGTTTGCTTGGACGATTTCCAAGATATAGCCGCACCTCCAAGTGTAAACACATATCCACTTGTAGATTTGGAATCCTTTATGTCAGATATCCAGTTTGCATCGCTGTATCCTTCGATCACAGTTGGATATCTTCCATAATGCAATCCATACTCACGTGTGTATCTCAAATATCTTAACAATCTAGTGATGCTCTTCCAGTGTTCGTAACTGGGATTACTAGTATACCTACTTAGCCTTCTTACTGCATATGCTAAGTCAGGTCTAGTACAACTCATGAGATACATCAGACTGCCAATTATTCTTGAGTATTCCACTTGCGCAACACTATCCCCTCGATTTTTAGATAGATGTTGACTAGTGTCAATCGGAGTTCTAGCTACACTAGTATCTCCTTTATTAAATTTCTCAAGAATCTTGTCCACGTAATGTGTTTGACTTAACATCAGACCATTCTGGGTTCTTGTGATCTTGACCCCAAGAATCACATCCGCTAAACCCATGTCTTTCATGTCAAACTTAGATTTCAACATATCCTTTGTGGACTTTATCATTTTTTCATCACTACCAATGATAAGCATATCATCAACATATAAACACAAGATGACATAACCATGAGTGGTGTTTTTCATATAAACACATTTGTCACACTCACTTATTTTATAACCGCTTTCTAACATGGCTTGATCAAACTTTTGATGCCATTGCTTTGGAGCTTGCTTTAGGCCATACAAAGACTTTACAAGTTTACAAACCTTGTTTTCTTGTCCTGGGGCAACAAATCCCTCAGGTTGCTCCATATAGATTTCTTCTTCTAAATCTCCATTTAGAAAAGCAGTTTTCACATCCATTTGGTGAATTTGAAAATTTCTAATGGCCGCAATAGCTAACACCAACCTAATGGATGTTATTCTTGTCACTGGCGAATATGTATCAAAATAATCTAGACCTTCTTTTTGTCTATATCCTTTGATTACCAATCTTGCCTTGTATTTGTCAATACTGCCATCAGCTTTTATCTTTCTCTTAAAGATCCAACGGTAACCTAGTGGCTTACACCCCGGAGGTAGGTCCACTAGTTCCCATGTATGGTTCTGTAAGATAGATTCTATCTCACTCTTGATGGCTTCTCTCCATTGAGGTCCCTTCGAAGACGTAACCGCCTCACGATAGGTTTTTGGTTCACTTTCTACCATGTAGGTGAGAAAGTCGGGACCAAACGACTTTTCAACCCTAGCCCGTTTGCTTCTTCTAGGTTCCATCTCTTCTTCCTCAGATAGAGCTTGTTCATCCTCTCGAACAATTTCTTTATCTTTAGAATTTGATATTTGATCTTCTTTGTTCAAGCAAGGAAATACGTCTTCAAAGAATGAAGCATTTCTAGATTCTATAATTGTATTCTTGTGTATCTCAGGATTTTTAGACTCATACACAAGAAACCGATAAGCACTACTATTTTGTGCGTATCCAATGTGTTAGTCCCAGATGGCTATAACAAGTATTGTAGAAGGGGGGGGGGGGGGGGGGGTTGAATACAATACTCAAAATTTTCACAATTTTAATTCTATTATTGAAAATCTTTCAACAAGAATTACACATAGAAAACTTAAGACTGTTGCGGAAAAGAACAGATAAACTATTCTAACAATCTTGCACAAAGTATACAACAAAACAACTAAGAACACTGAGAGCAAAACTATTGAGTTTTAAGGCTTAAAGGAAGATTTCTTGCACTGAGAGAATTCTGAAAAGCCTGTCTTTTGCAAGGGGATGTCTTCTCCTTTTATAGTGCCAAGGAGTGCCCAAGCATTAAATGCTAAGGACACTTGTCAACTTCACACTTGCAGAGGATGTTGACTTCTGGAGGGTTGAGAAGTCCTTGTCACTTTTCACTAGGTTCAGACAGAGTAGCTCATGCAGATAAAAGGGACTTTAACTGAAAGTGGATAAAGAGACAAACTGTCACTTTTATCTGCTAGAGGATATTGTCCCATAATAAATGATCTTCTGTCTTAGACTTTAGCACCGAAGGAGTTACCACCGAGATTAAGACTGACCACCGAAATTGCAAGAACATTTCGGTGGTGAGGAGGACCACCGAAAGTGTCCAGGTAATTCGGTGGAGCTTGAACACCGAAATTGGCAAGGCTCTTCGGTGGATGACGAGTCCACCGAAACTGTCCTGGTAATTCGGTGGTGAAGAGGCCACCGAATTTATCCAGGAAGTTCGGTGGTGATGACTTGTTTGAATGTTGCCAAGAGTCTTCTATTTTCCACAAGTAGAGAGTCTTCAAGCTTGGTTTCGGTTGATCTTCGACTTCACCGAACATTTGATATTTTGTACAAGTCATCTAAAGAACCAAACTAAAATATTCTAAGTAGGAGTTTTAGGAAAAACATCGGTGAGTCAATTTCAAATCCTTGGTGACCCAACACAATGAATACACAATCCATTGTTTTAGGTCCTAGCTTTTGTACCTTAGGCGGAGGTACAACTACTTTAGCTAAGCACCCCCACACTCGTAAGTACTTATAAGATGGTTTCCTACCCATCCAAAGTTCATACGGTGTTTCATCCTGTTTCTTACGGGGTATCTTATTTAAAAGATAATTAGCCGACAAAATAGCTTCCCCCCACATGTTCTGACTTAAACCAGAACTAATTAACATGGCATTCATCATCTCTTTCAAGGTATGGTTCTTTCTCTCCGCAATACCATTTTGTTGTGGTGAGTAGGGTGCCGTGAATTCATGTTTAATTCCATTTTTAGAACATAATTCAGCAATCGGTGAAACATATTCACCTCCCCTATCACTTCTCACGACCTTGATTTTCTTATTAAGTTGATTTTCAACTTCATTTTTATACAAGACAAACTTGTCTATTGCTTCATCTTTACTTTTAAGCAAATATATGTAGCAATATTTCGTGCTATCATCGATGAACGTGATAAAATATTTGTTCCCACCTCTAGTAGGAACCGACTTTAAATCACACACGTCAGTGTGAATTAAATCAAGGGGTTCGGTTTTTCTTTCAATCGATTGGAAAGATGATCTAGTAAGTTTGGCTTCTACACATGTGGGGCATTTGTGATTTGAGTTAATGTCGAATTTTGGTATGCAATTTAATTTAATTAAACGTTGTATGGAGTTAAAATTTACATGTCCTAAACGTCCATGCCAAACATTTGGAAACTCAAGCACATAAGCCGAACTAGAACTTGGTTTATTCATTTCATTAACAACCATTACATTTAACTTGAACATGCCATTCAGGGCATATCCTTTACCCACATACATACCACTTTTGGACAAAATAAACTTGTCCGACTAAAACACTAGTTTAAAACCAAACTTGTTTAACAACCACCCCGAAACGAGGTTCTTGCGAAGCTCCGGGACATACAAAACATCCTTAAGCTTGAGTTCTTTCCCGGAAGTCATCTTCAAAATGACATCTCCAACACCCTTGACATCGGCGGTGGCGGCATTCCCCATGAAGAGCTTTTGCCCATCATCAACATCTTTGTAGGTGTTGAAATTGCTCTTGTCATGACACACATGACGGGTAGCTCCGGTATCAATCCACCATTCCTTAGGTTTTGCATCAATGATATTCACCTCCATGGCCGTAACATCCATGATCATTGCCACCAAGTCCTCGTTCACCATTCTGAAAAGTTAACGAGAACAATAAGAAACCGTTTATACACGACGGATAATCGAAAACAAACTCGATTAATAAACAGTTTTTACAAAACAAACTATATCGAAACAAACTCGATAAATAGTTTTTCACACAACGAGTTAAATCGAAACAAAATTCGATTAATAAACTATTTCCACAAACGAATTATATCGAAACAAACTCGATTAATTTCGTTAATAATTCTGATTAAGATACGACAGAAAATCGAGACAAATTCGATTAACTTTGTTTATGAATTCTTTAATAAATTCTGTTAAGACACGATAGAAATCGAAACAGACTCGATTCACTTCGTTTACAAATTCTGTTTAAGATTGTTAGTATCTTTCTATATATTAATCATACACTCGATTAATTATTGTCCAACGAAAAACCGAAAATATGTAGAAATAAGATGAAGCAGAATATTTAAAGGAAACGAATTCAAATAAACAAAGAACCGCTGAGGCTCGTGTTAAACACGATTCCCTTAAACAGAATTTCCGTCTGTTCCCAGGGTACAACAGCGTAAGCAGTTCTTTTGGAACTGCCGGAGATGACACTCGCCTGAAAAGTTCGCCGGAATGTTGAACTCGTATGCAATGGTTACTGTTTCGTGTGGAGAGAATACCGAGAGAATAGAAATCGTGAACTGTTTTGTTGTATATCTTGGATGAAAGGTAGACCACTTATTTATATATGAATTTGAAACCGACAAGCATCAATTCGTAATTAAAAATCGATTATGAAACCGAAATTCATAATTAACAATCAATACCGTAACCGACATTCATAAATTCGGAATTGATTATGAAACCGAACACTTAATTACGAAATTTAAAACTGTAACCGAAATACAGTTTCAGTTTCAACAAAAATTCAAACTGGTCAAAAGAATATTTAGCAAAACCGAGTTGCGTGAGCACGAGATTTTGGAGCTACATTAGTGTCCGCAGGTCGCGCTCGCACACAAGTTCGACGATTTTAGCTTACGAAATCGTCAATCGGCACCCCCCTGCGCGAGGGTAGGAGTTGGAGTAAAACACATCAAGGAGCTTGTCAACTCCTCCCACTTCTTTGCTTATAAACCAAAGAATATTTACTCTCTCTTCCTATGTGGGACTCCTTCCCACACCTAACTTGGTTTTTGCTAATTTCATCCAATTACTCAACTTTGAGCATCGATATCTCATTCACACATATTCCGTTTTGGATGCATTATATATCGTTTCGAAGCTCTCATATAAGAGAACATAAACCCACTAAGAGTTAATTATATATAACGAATATATATATATTTAAATGCGTCCAAAGTTTAGTAAAAACCATATTTTTTACTAAAATTTCCAACACGTATTACAAAATGTAAATATTGTATTATATATATGTTAGACCTTATATACACGAATTGAAATTCGTAACACACAATATTGAATCAGATGGAAAACTGAATTTATTTATATATATATATGTTTATACGAAATTTACATATAAACGAAAATACATAAACAAAGTTTCAAGGAGAAAAAGACTAACTCGAGTTTCTTGATCACAAATTTGAAGAAGAACGTTTGTTGGATTGAGGCCTGCAAAGCAGTGTCCTTAGACAGAAATTCGTCCCTCGTACCGTATCGATTGGACGTCTATCTAGAGAATACAACAACCCGTTCAAGAATCGAACTCTCGAACCTGACGAATCAAACTATGTTTCCTTCTTGAAGAACAATGAAGAACTTTGAGAGAATTTGAGAGAGTATGTGTTTTTGTATATGATAATCTGTTACATATGCTTCATATTTATACTAGATCAACCGGTGCCAATGAACCATTGCAACTGTTCACTAAACAGTCACACCTTTTCATATGGTGGCGGTTATGGGTGAAAAGTCACACCTTTTCATATGAAAGGTCACACATTTTCATCTTTGCCCTATTTATATATCTAGTACTTTTACTATGAATGAGATTATCCCAACAATACCCCACATTTTCTATTCAAACTCTAACAATACCCCACATTTGAATAGAAAATAAGATATTCTCAAAGTATTTATTGTTCTTATTCAGGAAATAAACATGAAATGCATCAGAAAAGGTGTCTAGGTGACTTGAACCGTTCTTAGTGAGTATTCATCGGACCTACTTTGTGGGTAGTGACGAAGAGTCTTGAACTAACCACGTTTTGTAGTAAGTCAAGGCAATGAATATCACACATATCATGTTTATGCATAGTTGACTCTTACCGTTGTGTTCATTTCGGTCGTGAACAATCCTTTCTTCATGAGAATTTTAGAAGACGTAGCCATATCCGTCCTCAAAGATGCGACCCCACATCAATCTCACATAGGTAATACTGATCAAGAACATTCCGTAGTGTTCCACCAATAAGCTATCAGTATTATTAAGAATAAGAATTCAACCCTTAAATCATCAACGGAAAACAAAGGAAAAACATCATAGGAATAGGCATACCTTTGTTTAATTGCTTCTTGAGTTGTCCCCGACTAGTTTGCCTATTGAACCTAGACCATGGGATCTCCAATTTCGCTAGGTTAGGTTGCCGCCGAGGAAACTCATTGTGTTGGCTTTAAGCCCATTCCCCTCGATGTGAATGATACTTGCTCTCTACTTGGGCCCTTTGTCAAAGGATCGGCAATGTTCTTCTTTGACTTTACATAGTCAATGGAAATGATTCCATTTTTCAGCAAGTCCTTTATAGTGTTGTGGCGCCTTCGTATGTGTCGGGACTCTCCATTGTAGATCTGATTCTTCGCTCTTGTGAGAGCGGCCATACTATCACAATGGATACCAATAGCAGTCACCGATTTTGGCCACAACGGAATACCCTCTAGGAAGCTTTTTAGCCATTCGGCTTCTTCAACGGCTTTGTCTAATGCGACAAATTCTGCTTCCATAGTTGATCTGGTATTCACAGTTTGTTTGGAAGATTTCCAAGATATCGCTGCTCCACCAAGTGTGAATACATATCCACTTGTGGACTTACTTTCCGAATGGTTGGAAATCCAATTAGCATCACAATACCCTTCTAGAATGGGAGGGTATTTTGTATAATGTAACCCATAACCTATTGTGTATTTCAAATATCGAAGCACCCTTACTAGTGCATACCAATGGTCTTTTCCCGGGTTATGTGAGTACCGGCTAAGTCTACTCACACAATACGCTATATCTGGTCGTGTACAGTTCATGATATACATCAAGCTTCCAAGAACTTGAGTGTATTCCAACTGAGCAACACTATCTCCTAGATTCTTCTTCAATTGACTTGAAGGATCGAATGGAGTCACAACCGGTTTGTCATCATAATGACCAAACTTTCGCAACACCTTCTCAACATAGTGAGATTGGGTAATGATGTAACCATTTGGATCCTTTTTAATCTTTATACCAAGGATAACATCAACAACTCCCATATCTTTCATATCAAATGCGGAGTTTAACATCTTCTTGGTTTGGTTTATTACATCCAAGTTTGATCCATGATGAGCATATCATCAACATACAAACATAAGCATCTTTGTATTGTTTCACATCAACACACTTATCACATTCATTTATGTGATAACCATTTGACAACATAGTGTTATCAAACTTCTCATGCCACTGCTTTGGCGCTTGTTTAAGTCCATAAAGAGACTTAATCCACTTACAGACTTTGTTCTCTTGGCCTTTTACAACAAAACATTCCGGTTGTTTCATATATATCTCTTCTTCTAATTCAAGAACGCGGTTTTCACATCCATTTGATGTATCTCTAAGTTATGTATAGCCGCTATCGCAATCAACGTCCGTATAGACGTGATCCTAGTAACCGATGAATAGGTGTCGAAGAAGTCTTGACCTTCCTTTTGTCGGTACCCATTGGCAACTAGTCGAGCTTTGTACTTCTCTATAGTGCCATCGGGTCTCAATTTCCGCTTGAAGATCCATTTATGACCAATTACCTTGTGACCCGGTGGTAAATCTACCAATCTCCATGTGTTATTTTGAACAATGGAGTCTATCTCACCTTGAATAGCCTCTTTCCAATAAGGTGCCTCTGATGAATCCATGGCGGCTTTATAGGATTGAGGTTCTTCATCGACAACGAATGTCATGAAGTCGGGTCCAAAGTCTTTAGCAATCTTTCCCCTTTTACTTCTTCTAGGCTCTAGGTTTTCTTCTTGAGCCTTTGATGTACCTTCTTCATTTGGTTTCTCAACACTATCGGTGTTCTCTACTTCACATACTCTCTTCCTTGGATTAGAGATTTCTTTCCCTTTATCCTTGTAAGGAAATATGTGTTCAAAGAATTCAGCCTCAATTGATTCCATAATTGTGTTGTTGTGGATATCTTCATTGTTTGACTTATAGACCAGAAATCTATAAGCAGCACTATTACTTGCCGGACCAAGATATACACAATTAATGGTCTTCGGTCCAAGTTTTGTCCTTTTGGGTAAAGGTACTTGAGCCTTTACAAGGCAACCCCACACTTTCATCCTTTTGTAGGAAGGAAGTTTTCCTTTCCATAGTTCATAAGGTGATTTGTCGCTCTTTTTATGAGGAATTCTATTAAGTATCATATTTGCAGTTAAGCAGGCTTCACCCCACAAACTATGTGGTGCTCCCGAAGTAATCAACATTGAATTGATCATGTTCTTCAATGTTCTGTTTTTCCGTCCGGCTACTCCATTTTGTTGTGGAGTATAGGGAGCTGTTGTTTGGTGAACTATGCCATGATGAGAACAAAATTCTGCAAAGTCCTTAGACTCGTATTCTCCTCCTCTATCGGATCTCAGAATTTTTATTCTTTTGTCAAGTTGGTTTTCAACTTCAGCCTTGTATATCTTAAACATATTCAAAGCTTCATCTTTGGTATGTATTAGGTATACATAACAATATTTACTACAATCATCAATAAATGATACATAATAGTTCTTTCCTCCACGTGTGGGTGTGACTTTGTAATCACATAAATCGTTGTGGATAAGTCCAAGTACTTGATTAGACTTTTCAACAGATTTGTGTGGATGGCAAACATGTTTTTGGAGTTGCAAATATGTTTGGTGGCACCGATATCAACCCACCAATCGGTCACGTTTGTAACCATAAAAGCCTCAATTACTCCAACGAATTGATTTGGAGCATTGACCACGTTGGCTTGATGGGGGTTTCCACCGGCACCTCCTCCTCCGGGACCACTATGGTCTCTTCTATGGCGGCAATCCTTGGCTCGATGCCCCGGCTTTCCGCATACTCAGCAACTCATCACACGCTTTTTGAAAGGCCTTCGTTGTACGGATAGTGGGTTTGAAGCATTGAGATTATGCTTGAAACCCGTCGCCTTTCCCTTTCCTTTTTTTTGGAACTTCGTCTTTGATGAGTTACCGGTAACCATGTTTGTATTTGGTTCCAACGAGATAGCATCCGCTTTCTCGTTCATCCGGTTGTCCTCCCCCACCCGCAATTTGAGTATCAATTGCTCAAAACTCATATCCTCGAACAAATGTTTAAGATAGAGTTTAAAAATTTTCCAGGATGGAGGTAACTTGTCAATAATTGAACCAATAACAAAATTAGCGTTGATGCCCATACCTTCGACTTCCAATTCATGGACCAAGATTTGCATTTCTTCTACTTGTTTCACGACCGGTTTGGAATCCGTCATCTTATAGTTCAGGAATTTTCCCACGATAAATCGTTTGGAACAAACGACTTCCGTCTTGTACTTTGATTCCAACGACTCCCAAATTTCTCTTGCCGTGGTGAAGGATGAATATATGTCATAAAGACCATCATCCAAACCATTAAGAATAAAATTCCGACAATTATATTCGTTGGCGTTCCAAATATCCAAGGATCGTTGGAACATAGCCAATTCAATTTGGGATGGGGCGGTTTTTCCTTCTCCAACCGGCGGTGTCGGTGCTTGATCGGTAAGCACGTTAGACACTTTCAAAGTTGTCAAGTAGAAGAGCATCTTTTGTTGCCATCTTCTAAAATCGGAACCCTTAAATTTTTCGGGTTTCTCCACACTCGATTTCAACAAGGAAGAGTTTTCCATCGTCAACGAAATTTCTGTCTAAGATTGTTAGAACTTATATACACGAATTGAAATTCGTAACACACAATCTTGAATCAAATGAAATACTGAATTTATATCTATATATATGTATGTAATTTACACAAGGTCGCGCTCGCACACAAGTTCGACGATTTTAGCTTACGAAATCGTCAATCGGCACTCCCCCTGCGCGAGGGTAGGAGTTGGAGTAAAACACATCAAGGAGCTTGTCAACTCCTCCCACTTCTTTGCTTATAAACCAAAGAATATTTACTCTCTCTTCCTATGTGGGACTCCTTCTCACACCTAACTTGGTTTTTGCTAATTTCATCCAATTACTCAACTTTGAGCATCGATATCTCATTCACACATATTCCGTTTTGGATGCATTATATATCGTTTCGAAGCTCTCATATAGGAGAACATAAACACACTAAGAGTTAATTATATATAACGAATATATATATATATATATATATATATTTAAATGCGTCCAAAGTTTAGTAAAAACCATATTTTTTACTAAAATTTCCAACACGTATTACAAAATGTAAATATTGTATTATATATATATATATATATATGGAGGGTTAACGGAAAATCTCAAAAAAATAAAAAACTGAGTAACACCCTGATAATTGTTCACCTAGACGGTATACATATATGCATACAGGTAATTGGAGTTGTTTTTTTTTGTTTTTTATGCACATGTGCATGTTACAAATTACTTGTATCCATATATTCATACCGTCCAGATGAATGGTTATCAAGTTGTTTATCAGTTTTTTTATTTTTTTTACGATTTTTTAAGATAATTTAAATATTAAATATATTTAAGATAATCTAGATTTTTGCTAAATTAAGATAAATCTTTGAGTTTTTAAAATTTAATACCTTTCATATGGAATGTGTAATTTAATTCAAATTTGGCCCTTAATATTTATAAAATGGATAAAATCAAGAGATAACTTGTGTTCTTATTGTAGCTTCAAAATATATATGGTGACACAAAACAAATTGATACAGTTGCACATTTCACAAACCTAATTTTTTAGGTTTTGGCGGAAGAATAACACGGTGCCACGCGCCACCGTTGACACCACCACAAGTCCGCCCATGTTCAACAACAACTATATAATTTATTAAAGCAAACTACTCATAATTATATTCCGAACCTCCCACTAATTTTAGCTCTTTAGTTTTTACTACGATGTTCTTCTACAAGTAAAAAATATATGTTTTTTGAAAAATTATTATTAGAGAAACTTGTTATATGAATCTTATATCTTTCGAGTTTTGTACTGGACCCTTGATTTTTACACTTTAGTTTGATGTGTTTGTTAGTTTTTATATATTAATTTTATTGACTTTATAATTATTGACGTTTTGTGAATAAAACCCATTATTCAAATAGTTTCAGGTTTTTCGAATTAACACTGTCATAACCCTAAGTTGCTGACAATAGTAGCCTCGACTATGGTTACTTAAACAGTGATTAATTACACAACTATATATGTTGAATATGACGTATATCAATTTAGGGTGTTTTAGCATGTTTTTGTGAGCAAAACAATCTTTAAAAACAGTTTTAGGGTTTTTGAAAGAAAAAAAACGTCTCAGTCCTATGTTGTTGCTATAGATGTAGAATCCATGACGGAAAATTAGACGGTGATTAATGAGCTACTGATGTTGAAAATGATGTATATCAGTTTCATGATGTTTTCTTAACACGTATTCTAAGCAAAACACACATTTCAAACAAATTTAGATTTTTCGAATTAAAACTGTCAAAACCCCTTGTTGTTGCAACAATTTTAGCAGCCATGAGGGTTAATTACACAATGAAAGAGTTACTAATGTTGAAAATGACGTACATTCTATTTTTCAATTAATTTCAGGTTTTACGAATTAAAAGTGTCGATGGTGATTAATGAACTACCAACGTATCGGTTTAGGGCAAATTCTATCTTTAAAACAATTTTAGGGTTTACAAATTAAAAACTGTCTCAATCCTATATTGTATCAACGGCCACACCGATTGATTATTATATGGTGATTGAAAATGACGTATATTGATTTAGGATGTTTTCTTAACACAGTTTCTGTGAAAAACTCGTCTTCCAAACTGTCACAACCCTATGTTAGTGCGACATGTGTGGTAGCAAAGACGGTCAATTAACTGTGATTAATGAGCTAATAATGTTGAAAATGACGTATACCAATTTAGGGTGTTTTCTTACACACTTTATGTGCAAAACACATATTTCAAACAATTTCAAGTTTTTTGGAATGATAACTAACCTAACCCTATGTTATTGTGAAAATTGTAGTAGTCACAACGGTTAATCAGATGATGATTAATGAGATACCCTTGTTGAAAATAAGGTATATTTAAGTTGATTGCATCATCGGTGATCTGTTAAATATAGAACAAACATTGATTTATGTATTTGATTTTAAAGTTTTTTAATATACGTTTTCTTATTAATGAAATACTTCATATCTTAAAACATAACAACATCTTTAGAAAACTCAACTCGTTATAAAAGTTTAACAACGTTAAATAATACCATAATCAAATAAAAATATTAATATCATATAAATAATTATTGTAGTTGATTGTTATTTTAAATATATACACATATGAAAGACGTCAAATTTTGTAAAATTTGGGAGATATATTGGACCCTTGGATTAGTACTTTTAGATCTCATCAAACTTTTACAGCAAAGCACCAAACAATCACAAAGTCACAATGAAAAAATGAACTTTCACATGACCAAAATGAGTATACAAATGAATAAAAAAAATTAATATTCACATGAAAAATACAACATTCAAAAGTAAAAATACATATGTGAGACTCGTTTCATTTTTTTTTTTGAAATAAAGACTTTTAATTAATTGCAAACAACGTTCAAAGGAGCCGACATGAAGTCCGGCAACTGAAAAATAGTATTCTGAAAAGTTTCAATACGCGCTCTCCTAGCAAGAACATGCGCCGCCTCATTAGCTTGACATTTAACAAAGCGGACCGAGTACGAGTCATATTGGAGAAGAGTAGTTCGGCACCTTGCTATAATATCTCCGAATTCAGAATCATCAAGATGTGTGCTGTGGAATGCATCGACAACCTGTTTGGCATCCGATTCAAAATGAACATTTCGAAAACCGAGATCGAGCGACCAAGAGCAAGCATCGGCAAGAGCCAAGGCCTCGCACTCTCTAACAGGCGGAAGACCCGATCTAGTCGTTGAGCGAGCAGCGATGAAACGTCCATGATCATCTCTAAGGATGGAGGCGAAAGCCGTAAGATGAAATTCCTTGAAAACCGCGATATCGGTGTTGCATTTTACGGTACCCGTCGGAGGTTTGTGCCACAAAAGGCATTGATCATTGGTTGGTTCCGTTACAAGAGTCGTGCGACACTCTCTAGCCATCTGCCACTCCCTAAGAACATCCGCAGCCCGTCGATTGATATTTTGGATCAGTCTAACATAGTGATTCCAAAGGGCTTCATTCCTCTGGTACCAAATGCTCCAGAACAACATCAAAATAGCATGAAGGGTTTGACCTGGGCATTCATCGATGATCTCAAAAAGGAGGGTACCAAAATCACCAGCAACATTCGCCTTGAGGTTAATAGAATCCCATAAGCTTGCATTCGTCCAGACCTGTTTGGCGACCGGGCAGTCGATAAAGACATGCCAGTTATTTTCTGGGTTTGCGCCGCAGAGAACGCAAAGGGAGGTCGTGTCGACCCCACGTCTCCGAAGATTTTCACGATGTGGAAGGACATCCCTTCCCAACTTCCATACAAAGTTTCTTACCTTATATGGGACGTTTGCAGTCCACACCTTAGACCATTTTCTATCATCATGATGGTGGGAGTGGTATTTCATAAGGAATCTATACCCACTTTTTAACGTGTACACCCCGTTTGCGTTCCAATGCCAAATCCTCTTGTCAACGCCCGTTCGTCCGCAAGGCGGGAGTTTTAGGATTTCGAGCTGGTCACGTTGATTAAAGATGCGGGTTATACGGTCAAAATCCCACAAAAGAGAGTTTGGGAGAAGTAAATATCTAACCCGAAGGTCCCTCTCGTTAGAGGGGGGGGGGCAAAGTTTCCACTTTAAAGTTTCGGTCGTCACGGAGCCAAGGGTCTTTCCAAACACGAATAGAATTTCCGGGACCCGCCTTCCATCTATAATCGATGTGAGACTCGTTTCATGAAAAGTAGTTGTTTTCACATAAATCTAAGAGCATCTCTGTAACACCCTCAAAATTGGAATGAGCAACTAACTTTAATTTCAATAAATTAAACTAAAAGATGATAAAATTACTTCTACATATCATCCTTGAATATACCTCCAACTTTAAACATCACAAATTAAACAGCTAACAACTCTAGGCGGGTGTTACTTAACCCAAATAAAAGTTGCTAATCCCAAAAGTGCGGAAACTTCGCTAAGCATCTCACTTCTCGTGCACTCTACTAGCACTCATCACTTCGCAGTGTAGCTAAAGCTATTCCCAACCTGAACCTGTTGCACATGCCGGCAAATAAAAAGGTTAGGCTAACGCCTAGTGAGTTCAAGAGTTTACATCATGAGCAAATCATTTGATAAATCGACAGCTTCAACTTAATAAATGATTTTCTAAAAGGGTTTGTATAAAAGACATCGACAACCCATTTTCCAAACGCACACAATTTCTGAGAGGAAAGCTTCCAATGAAAATCGTTTCTCTGCAAAGGACTCAAATCCAAAACTCACATCAAGAGTTAATTATTAATAATTTCTCAAATAATCGCCACCGCGAATAAAACTCCAACAGTTAAAACATCCAATAAGGATGTAACATAAATTCGTCCATCAATCATGGAAAACAATCCATATGCATGTAATATAACCTCAACAATGCGAATAAATAAAATACCCGAAATCAACACCCTTCGGTGACGGGGGAGACCCGATCTCATCGAATGTGGCAAACACATAAATTAAACCACGATTAAATAAATGAAAGTAAGCTTATTGGATGTGGAAAACAGATGACATCAACCATACTAGGTCTTTAGTCAATCCTCGGCATCAATCATACTAGATCTTTAGCCCATCTTAGACATCAACCATACTAGGTCTTTAGTCCATCTTCGGCATCAACCATACTAGGTCTTTAGCCCCTCTTCGGCATCAACCAAAACTAGGTCTTTAGCCCTTCTTAGACATTAACCATACTAGGTCTTTAGTCCAAGCCATCAAGTTCAATCCTACTGGATCTTTACCTTGGGAAAACCCACCATCCGAAACAAGCTTACTCGACTTAAATATAAATACATGACCCCAAAAGAATAACTAATGCATTCAAATCATGTAAACCTCAATTGTGATGCAACTCATGCAATGCAAACCCCAAGCCTACGTCGAGCTTATTAAAACCGGGCGAATGCCATCAAGACTCAAACGAGTCTAAAACCGAGCCCTCTGCTCAAAAGATCTAATAATCATTTATCAACATCAACTCATGCAATTAAACGCATCTAACCCACATCATGCAACACACGCTCCGATGCGTGATAATCTCACAACCCCTTCATTGCTACCATCCCAATGAAGTCAATTCATATATGCATCTATATGTATATGTATATGTAACTCTTTTATAATTCGACAATGCATATAACTCACCACGATTCATTAGTCCCAAAGGTGCTAAGAACACAAAACCATCAAACGGTCTTCACACATAAGACCAACACTCAAACCCGGCACATATTCACATAATATGCAATTAAGCATGTAACACATCCAAGACTCCGTCCCGAGTCACTAAAACCGGCAAACCCTCAAAAGAATCATTTGAGTATAACTCAAACCCTTAAGGCCAAAATAAACGTTTGGTTAAATACGTGTCATTCACACGGTTACGTAAACCAAAATGCATCGTTACCCAAAATCTTTACCTTTTAATTCCTAAATTGGCCATCGGCCCCAAAATAAATGTTTACAACTCTCAAAACATTCACATGGTCGGATTTACCAAAATCCCCAACCCACACGTTCACACTTTAAAATACGCCACATCATAGTTATCACATAATCACAAAAACACCAAAAGTGTATTTTGACCAAATCCTCTTTACTTATGCAATAAATTAACAAAACCTCTTTTACTCGTGATTTTTTCATCAATCACTTCAAATCCCCAGATGTGGGTGTTTTACAAGATATGTAAAGTTCAACACTTTGATTAAACCAAAACCCACCAAATAACTCAACAAGAGATAATTTCACATAAAGCACACAATTACTTTAAAACACACATTTTGGCATGTACAACGTTTTCACAAATCAACTTAAACTCACCTTGCTAGATTAGGCTAAATCTAGTTTTTCCCAAACATATGCTCCTTTGAAGAAGTCCAAATCTTCAAGTCCAAATCTTCCAAAAACCTAAATCCACAATTTCCAACCATAAATATTTATCCCCAAACACTTAGAATCACTTCCCCCAACATCTTATATCAAAATCTCCATTTTGACCAAAACCCCAATATTAACCTAACTTCTCCAAAATCATCCAAACCGAATTTGAAGAAACAAATCACTAGGAGATCATCAATGGAACATTTATAACTCATATGAAAGTTTAGAAGCTAGGAGGATGAACTCACCACTTAGGTTTTGATGAAAACCTAGAAACCCCCCAAAAATCTCTAGTGTTGTGGATGAAACTTGTTCTTGCATCAATGAATGAAATCACTAGCATAAAGTGGATAAAGAACGCATTAATCTCCAAGAAAAGCCCCAAAATCGGTTAGGGTTTGTGAGAGAAAGAGGGGAAACGATTTGGAGAGAAGAAAAGAGACGCGAGAGTGAGAAATGAGAGACTTACCACCACCAAACACCCTTGAATCTTTCAATAAACTTCCAAACTCTTTCTAGATCCTTGACGATCTCTAAAAAACGGAACCATAGCAACTTGAATCACCAAAATCGGAGTTGAAATGAGAGAGATATAAAGAAATGAAGTTTCGGGGGTGAAATTCGCGTTTTAAGCTGATCAGGTGCTCGCGGCCGCGAGCAGAGCTGCTGCCAAATTTTGGGTAATTGCTCACGGGCGCGAGCAGTTCATTTTCCTTAAACACTGTTTTGGCCATAACTTCTTCGTTATAGCTCCGTTTTCGCTCCGGAAAGAACCGTTGGACTCGTATTCGAATTCCCCATTCAACAAGACCATAAAATCTAAGATTTAAACCAAAATTCTATTTTTCATATTTTTCTTAAAAGGTCGGTTCCACACCGATTCGAAATTGTACTTATCCGAAAATTACGGGTGTTACAATCTCCAACATATTCTATAAAATAGAAAAAAATGTTAGCTTTGTTCTCTATATTACGGTATTACCCCAATTGATTCTCTACAATGTTTTCTAAGATGGAGAAAACTTGAAAAATGTCCAAGTTTAGAAAATTCTCTAAAACGTGATAATGGAGAGGGAAATGATTGTTTTATTCAATCCAACCAATGAAATTAATTTTTTATCATTATATATAATTTTTAAAGTGTATTGAAATAACAAATTAGAGCATTTTATAATAATATAATTTGTGTTAAATCTCTCAAATAGAGAATCTGTTGGAGTTGAATGCATGTCTTTTTTAAATTTAGAACTTTTGATTCTTTATTTTAGAAAAAATATAAAAAACCTATTGCAGATGCTATAAGTGTCCGGTTTTTAGCAGTTTAATGAATTTAATTGGTGTCACGGTTTATTTAGTCAACTTTATATAAATGTTTTGTAGTGACTAAATTACATAAAAAATGAATCACTGGGTAAGTAATTAGAAGATAACTTTATTCAGAAATTCAATTTTTTTAATTCCCAATACTTTAGGGTTAGGCTAAATGCACCCTAAATTTTGCTAAATGCACCCTAATCATTGAAATATGATTACTTTTTTTTGTTTTTTTTTGTTTTTTGTATTTTTGTTGTCTTTTCTTTTTCTATTTTATTTATTTATTTATATTATATATTTTGATTTATTTGTATTATATAGTTTAAAAATGTTTTTTTTCTTTTACTTTTCGGTTTTATTTAAAAATAAATAAATATTTAAAAATATAAATATTACTAATTTTTATAATTATATAATCTATAAAAATAAAACATAAACATTACGATTTAACATATAAATGAACGGTTATAATGGTATAATTTATAAAAAAAGTAAAACATATTTGTTTGATGTATTCTAGTTTATGTATGTTGATATGACTAATTATAATGATATAAAATGTAATTTAAAAATAAAAAACAATTTTATTTTTAATTATCATGTTGTACGTTATAGGTTTTAAAGCTTTTAAACTTGTACACGATGTATTAAGATTTGTACTTCTTAAAAATTCAAGAATAAACGTAAATAAAGTTATTTTTAAAGGAGTATATTAGATAAATATAGATAAGAACGTAAAATGTACAAAAAAAGAATAACTATATATATATTTCTATATTTCTAATATATATATATATTACTTATATATATAGAGAGAGAGAGAGAGAGGTGGGTTCAAACGAGGACGTCACCTATTTAAGAAAACACGAGGAGCATTCTCAACCACTAATGTCAAATTCGTAGCTTTCCACCCGTGCGGCACATTCAATGTTAATTTTTAATTTGAAATTTACATATGATTTACTATTGTTTCAGATAACAATCTTATAGATCACATATGATTTAATATTGTTTTCTAATCACATATGATTTGATAGGTGTTCCTAAGGCCTTCGGTAGCGGGGCTCGGGATGGGTGAGGTGGCAGCGGGGAAGGAGCGGGGTTGGGCTACGGCTCGGGATGGCATGCGGGACGGGATGGTTTTCGGGGATGGGATCCCGATCCATCCCGAGGATTATTATAAAAAAAAAATTTATTCAATTTTTAGCCGTTGAACGGCTCTATTTTTCTCACCTATATATTTAACCCTCAACCTCTTATTTCTCACACCTCTCAAACTCTCTCAAATTCTCTCAACCTCTTATTTTACACACCTCTCAAACTCTCTCAAATTCTCTCAACCTCTTATTTTACACACCTCTCTCATCATGAATCCAAACAGAACACCTACATCCCGTCGTAACCGACCGAATACACCACAATCGCAAGAAGATCAAGAGCTTGGTTTCCAAACGTTTACACAACAAGGTTATCATCCGCAATTTTCGCAACAAATTCCGCCACAATGGTCGCAACAAAATCCGCCACAATATCCGCAACAATTTCACCAACAAACTCCTTACCAATTTACACGTCCCGGGTTGATTGAACAAGGTTTTACTCCGGCCAACTTCAATCTCGACGACGACATTGTTCCGGAAACCCAACCTTCTACCCCGAACACACCACAATTTTTATTATTTATCTTATTTTTATTTATTAAAAAATATATAAATATTTTTATTTTGTTAAATAATTAAATGTATAAATAAAAGAATTAAAATAAATGAGGTGGCAAAAGGGTTTGAGGGAATGGGGTACGGGTGTTTAGGGATCGTGAGGGATGGAGTGAGGGATGGAAGAAAAGCTGATGTGGCGCTGATGTGGAGTGGAATCTTTGAAAGATAGAAGGGATGGGGTACTGATGGCCTAACAAACATTTCATCAAAACTATAAGGGTATGAATTATAAATATTAAAAATATTTTTATGTAGTATATATAATATATAATTAAATAAAAAAATATTCAATATTAGGCTCATTTCGAAGGTATCAAAGAGACGATTACAATGGTGAAACTTTATCATTTTTCATTTTATACCCTTATCATATTAACATAAATAATCGTATATAAACTAAAATATATTAAAAATACATTTTTATTACAAATTATATCATTGTATTCGTCTCGTCAATATCTTCGAAATGAGCCTAATATTGAATATTTTTTGATTTAATCATATTCGAAAAAATAATTTTGTTTTATGTTCATATTTATTCGCTTTTAGATCGCATATCAGATGTATAAAATTAAAGGTCAATATGGTTAATTGGTCAAAAAACTTGAAAAAGAACGAATATTTTTCAAGTTTTTTGACCAATTAACCATATTGACCTTTAATTTTATACATCTGATATGCGATCAAAAAGCGAATAAATATGAACATAAAACAAAATTATTTTTTCGAATTCTCGGCTTTAAATCGCAATGTTTATGTTTTATTTTTATAATTATATAATTATAAAAAATTAGTAATATTTATATTTTTAAATATTTATTTATTTTTAAATAAAATCAAAAAGTAAAAAAAAAACATTTTTAAACTATATAATACAAATAAATAAAAATATATAATACAAATAAATAAATAAAATAGAAAAAAGAAAAAACAACAAAAAAAAAACACAAAAAAACAAAAAAAACAAAATCATTGTTTTAATCATTTGGGTGCAAATAGCAAATCAAGGGTGCAATTAGCAGTGCCCATAAAAAACTCTTTTAAACAAACATTTTTCTAATCTATACATATAAATTAAACCAAATTGGTAAAATTATTTATTTAAAAATTATTTTGGAAGACTGAGATTTGACTTCCTTTTATCTCTTCCATTATCTTCTTTCTGAGGTTAATTTCAGAGAAGCTTGTACGTACAAACAGACAAAGCGTACAAGGTACAACATAGGGAATCGCCAATGGATCCCGTCAACGCCGTTTGACTACTATTTTCTTTTCTCAACAAACACAAAACGACAAAGCTGAGTTGGCACCAGGGTAGTCTCGTAATTTACTCCTCACCCTTCAGCCTCTATATAAATTCTTCCATTCCATGTCCGACTGTTCCTCACTTTAATTCCCCCTCACCCACCAAAATCAACAAAATGAGAACTCGCCAAGGAACCTCGTATCCGATGCTCAACAACGTCAGTGGTCGGAAGAGGAGTGATCGGAGTGACGCCGGAGCTCAGATAACGAACAGTCGGAAAAGGCTGAAGTCGTCGTCTAGGGCACCGGTGGCGGCTGATGTAGCTGGGAGCTTTGATTTCTTTGAAAAGCTACCAAACGACATCGTTTTATCTATTCTTTTGAGGGTCGGCTCCGACGCCACGTGTCCGGCCGATTTCCTCGCCGTTTCAGCAACGTAAGGAATCGGAATCGGAAATGGGACTGATTTTGTTTGTTTGTTGATTTGTAACTGCGAAAAGAATTTTGACTTTTGTTGACTGTGTGAAACAGGTGCAAAAGATTGAATGGTTTGGGGTTTGATTCGTTTGTGTTATCGAAAGCTTCACCAGAAACGTTTGCTGTAAAAGCTAAAAAGTGGTCGGAATCTTCTCACCGGTTTCTGAAACGCTGCTCCAATGCCGGAAATATTGATGCTTCTTACACATTGGGCATGGTCGGTTTTTTTGCATCTTTAATTACGTCTGCTGCTTTACAGTAAATTACGTTTCCGTCCCTGTGGTTTGCTAAAAATTGCAGATTTCGTCCCTGTGGTTTCGAAATTTCAAATTTTGTCCCTATGGTTTGCAATTCATTTTTGTTTTCGTCCTTGGGGCTAAAACACTAATTTTAAATATGAAAGTGATGGAAATTGTAATAAAATTTAAATCATAAGGACTAAAAAGGTGATCAATTATAAACTATTGGGATGAATATCGCAATTTCAAAACCATAAAAACGAAAATAGAAATTTTCAACAAACCACAGGGCCTTGAAATGTAATTTACTCGCTGCTTTATGATTAATTAATTACATATGATAAATTATGTTTTTTGATGAAAACAGATTCAATTTTACTGCTTTCAAAACTGGGCAAGTGGCGCGTCTCTGATGGCAAAGGCGGCGCTTGAATATCACGCTCCGGCGTTGTACTCACTTGCCATTATTCATTTCAACGGCAGTGGTGGAGGAAAGAAGGAGAAGGATTTACGCACCGGCGTCTCTCTATGTGCGCGTGCGGCGTTTCTCGGCCACATTGACGCTCTCCGGGAACTCGGCCATTGTCTTCAAGACGGTTACGGCGTTAGTCAGAACATCGCCAAAGGCCGCCGGATGTTAGTTCATGCTAACGGCCGTGAACTAGACGTCGTTCTTTCACGAAACCCGTGGGCAGTGAAGTCCGGCGAGTGGCTGAAATGGAACCCGCTCAACCTCCATCGCCGTGAAAACGAGATGGTTGTTAGTTTTCCGTTGCTGAGTGATTTCGGATGGAACGTGCCTCCGGTGGAATCTCACCCGGCGAACCGCTTTCTTGCCGAATGGTTCGCCGATCGAAAACTATCTCCGGACATGCGGATGTGTTCTCACGCCGGTTGCGGCCGACCAGAGACGAGGGTGCACGAGTTCCGGCGGTGTTCGGTGTGCGGCGTCGTGAACTACTGCTCCCGGGCATGTCAGGCACTCGATTGGAAATTCCGTCATCGGAACGAATGTCGACGGAGGATCAGATTTATCGACGTCAACCTTGATGAAGTCAATAGATGAAACGATTACCGGCGGCCGGAAATTGTGTCGGTGAGGAGAATAGTCAAAACGTAGAAGTGCCGTTTAGGAAGAACCATTTTGGGTCGCCGGAATCTGGTTTAGGAAGAAATTATGTTTATTTAGTTGATGCGTAGCAATTTTTGTATCTAATGGCTATTATTTCCTTTTTTTAAGTTTTATGTATTAAGGAAAAGGAAGTGTAGCTCAAATATTAATTAATTCAAAAATATATGAAAGCATTGAATTTTGTAGAGTTTTTATGAGTTAATGGAACATGGGAATGAATGTATGTTTTTTTATATTATTTATTGAAATGAGGAAGAATTATATAACAATGAACTAAGGGGGTGTTTGGGAGTACTTATATTTTTGACTTATTTGCTTATAGCTTCTTTCCATCGCAAATAAGCAGTTTGGAGTGTTTGGATAGAAAAAATCAAAAGTGTTTATTTGCTTCTCCTCACCACAAATAAGTTGTTTTTGATAAGTCAATCCATACCTACTTATTTACTTCCCCTTATTTCCTTATCTATCCAAATTACCTTTTTACCCTCAATTTTTAACAAACACTTTTTAAAAACTGTTTTTCCACACCACATAAGCAAATAAGTATAAGTTAAAAATATAAGCACTCCCAAACACCCCCTAAATGTCACAAAAAATACAATAATTTTGGACCTTTTTTTAAGGAATTTGTAGATTTTGATGTACATAACGATAAGGCCATCCGTACTCGAGCGGGCATGGGCTCGGGTTCACGCCTGCGGGTTCCCCGGGTACCGCGGCAACCGGGTACGCCCATGGCGGGTTCAGCGGGTTAGGGGTGGCAGGCTCGGCGATCGGGTTCCCCACCCCGCTCATACCCGAAGGAGTTTCTCATTTTTTATTTTTTTATTCCAAACGCCTCTTTTTCAAACGGCTCTTTTCCAATTATTTTTTTTTATTTTTTTTTCAATTTAAACACTATAAATCAACCTCAAATCTCATCCATTTTTCACACCAATTCTCTCAATCCTCTAAATTCTCTCAATTCATTTTTCACTCTCAATCCTCTAAATTCTCTCATCATGAATTCAAACACCCCACCCACACCCCGTGGTAACCGATCGACGAGGTCGGATTCACCGCAAGAAACCCCGAACGTTGGTTTCCAACAATTTCAACAAAATCCTTATTTTCCGCAATTTGCCCCAAACGTTGGTTTCTCACAATCTATTCATCCATTTTCTCGTGAAGTCTTGATCCTACAAGGTTTTGCGCCCGCAAATTTCCAACAAAAGTGTGAAATCGAGTTGGAAAGGCTATATGAAAAAGACTTCGAGTTTTTCATTGCCCCGCACGATCACCTTACGGGAGCTGCTTTGAATGCTACTTTGGCGAGAAAAGAGAGAATTCGACAAAAAACATAATTGGAATTTTTAATTTTATTTTGTAATTTTTAATTTTATTTTGTAATTTTATTTTTATTTTTATGAATGTTATGATTTTTTATTAAAAAATTAGATGAGGTGGCATGTGGGTTCAAGAGGTTCAAAAGGTTGGGGTACGGGATTTGTGGTTTCAAAAAGGTTCAAGAGGGTTCAAAGTAGAAAGCTGATGTGGCGCTGATGTGGCGCACAGGGTTCAAAAGGTTTGAACCTGGGGTACGGATGGCCTAAAACGATGTTAGATGCAAGGAGGAAAATGGAAGCAGATAGAAACCGTAAGGCCATCGGTACCGGGTGCGGGATGGGGTGCGGGATGGGGAGGGATGGGCTACGGGCTCAGCGGGGTTGGCGGGGCGGGATGAAATTCGGGGATGGGGTCCCGATTCATCCCGAAGATTTATTAAAAAAAAATTATTTAATTTTTAAAAATAATGCCGTTGAACGGCTCTTTGTAAAAAAAATCTCAATTTAATCCCACTATATATTTAACCCTCAACCTCTTATTTTTCACACATCTCAACCTCTTATTTCTCACACCTCTCAACCTCTTATTTTTCACACCTCTCAAATTCTCTCAACCTCTTATTTCTCACACCTCTCAAACTCTCTCAAATTCTCTCAACCTCTTATTTTTCACACCTCTCTCATCATGAATTCAAACAGAACACCTACATCCCGTCGTAACCGACCGAATACACCACAATCGCAAGAAGATCAAGAGCTTGGTTTCCAAGCGTTTACACAACAAGGTTATCATCCGCAATTTTCGCAACAAATTCCGCCACAATGGTCGCAACAAAATCCACCACAATATCCACAACAATTTCCCCAACAATTTCACCAACAATTTTCTTACCAATTTACACGTCCCGGTTTGATTGAACAAGGTTTTACTCCGGCCAACTACAATCTTCCTTCACCCGCAATCAATCTCGACGACGACATTGTTCCGGAAACCCAACCTTCTACCCCGAACACACCACAATTTATCCCGGCACAACAATCTAACCCGGAACCATCAAATCCGAGACCAACGAAAGCCGCCAAACAAACGTGGAGTAAAGCCGAGGAACTCGCGTTAGTGTCGGCGTGGGTTGACGTTTCGGAGGACCCCGTGGTCGGTAACGCACAAAGCGGTGGTAATTATTTTTATTGTTATTATTATTATTATTATTATACTTAATTTTACATAAATGTAGGAAGTTTTTGGGGCCGAATCGGGCATGTGTTCTTTACTCGCATGGGTCGTGAACCAGGTTATAGATCAACCCATCAACTCAATAGCAAGTTCAACGACCTCAATAAAAGAGTTAATTCGTTTGGCGGCATCTACAACAACTTGCTCAATAATAGATCAAGCGGGATGAGTGAGACCGATATATCCCGAACGGCACACGAACGGTATCTAGCACGCCATAAAGTTGCTTTCACTCACGAACAAGCTTGGGACGTCCTAAAAAAATGTCCAAAATGGGGAGCCGTTCCAACGATGACGACAACTTCATCGCGGGGTTCAAAACGTACCCAACCTTCCGATGAGGACGACGACGAGCAAATTCAACGACCCATCGGGAGAAACAAGGCAAAAAAATCATCAACGAGTAATACGTCCGGGGCGAATACGGACGAAAGTGTTACTCAGTTGTTGACGACGTTCAACGACAAGATTGATGATACAATGGAATACAAAATGAAAAAACTCGATCTCGAAATCGAACGCTCAAAACTCGAACGACATAGGTTGGAACAAGAACTCGAAATCGAACGCTCAAAACGATTTGAGAAAGACTTCGAGTTTTTCATGACCCCGCATGATCACCTTACGGGAAACGCTTTGAGGGTTACTTTAGCGAGAAAATAGCAAATTCAAAAATTTCATAATTGGTAGTGTTTTGTATTTTGTAATTTTTATTTTTAATGAATGGTATGAATTTTAATTTTTATTATTTATCTTATTTTTATTTATTAAAAAATATATAAATATTTTTATTTTGTTAAATAATTAAATGTATAAATAAAAGAATTAAAACAAATGAGGTGGCAAAAGGGTTTGAGGGAATGGGGTACGGGTGTAGGGATTGTTAGGGATTGAGTGAGGGATGAGAGAAAAACTGATGTGGAGCTGGAATATTTGAAAGATTCCTCCATGGGGTACGGATGGCCTAAGGATGAAAAGGACAGTTTTAAACCATAGGGATGAAAAATGTTATAAGCATCAAACCACAAGGACTAAAATCGTAGTTTACTCAAGATTATATGAAGAAAAACTCTTGAAAATAAAGTAATTGAATGATTGATATTGAGTTGATTTCTTTGACTGATATTTTAATTTGATTTTTTCTCCCTTTCTCTGTATGTATCTTGATATATGCCATTTATTCATTTTTACAAGCTACATTTAGAAAAAGAAAAATCAAATGTTTGTTGCTAAATTAACATTAAATTATATGTAAGTTTTTAATATAAATTTAATTGATTTCAAAGTAATAATTCTAAAATGATGATAAAAAAGGAAGTTAAGTGTGATTCCATGGTCCAACAACCCCACTCCAGATCTGTTCATTCAACATGGTTGAGAATGTAATGTAATGGCACCACCAAACATAATGTATGTCACCATGTGGCTAGCTCCTTTAACCTAACCTAATCTTATTTTAAATATATATGATACATTTGTATTTTCGATTTTAGAATTTATTGAACGAAAGAATGATACGTCTTTATTGTCGGTTTTAGAATTTATTGAACGAAAGAGTAATACGGGGTTTAATTAAAAATAAAAATTATGTTATGGTACGTGGTCATATTGTCGGTCCACCAACTCCACTTCATTTAAAGGTGCATAAACGATAAAAGAATGATACATATATATATATATATATATATATATATATATATATATATATCAATTCAGTTCTTTATGTATATATACAAAGTGACTGTTAGAAATATAACCATGTTAGGATATTAACAGTGGAAATCTAGGCTTCTAAACCTTAAGCATAATTAAAATATGCAACAAGTCTCTTATTATTTCGGTACGAGGCTTTTAAGACTTTATGTTATTATAGATACTAGTGTTGGTGTTTATTAAAGAGGTTCATCTAAAATAAACAACCCTATAAGCCAAACTCATGAATTGACACAAATGCATCTACCTTTCTTATACGCACTACATTTTTTTTTTTTAACAGCAAGGTATATTTTTATTACCAAACTCAATGGAGCAAACAGTACCATACAACCTCTGACAAAGCAAAGAGAACCGAACCAAGAAAAACTAATTACATTTTACCAACCAGAAGCCTAACGAGACCAAATTTCGCTAGATAAGGGGCTGACCATGGGTCGCTGTTTGCGAGCAGCAAACAGTACCAGCTGCAGTCCGCCCATGCTTGTGTGACTTCTGTTTCTAAGACAATGTTGGTTCCACGAGCCAATCCTTCCAATCACCTATTAACTTTTTTGATCTTTTAACGATCCATTCAAAGGTTTTCCGTTGGAACTCGAAGAAAAGATCCGTAATGTTACCCCTCTCATTTTTGAACATCAACTTATTCCTATGGGACCAAATGAAGTATAAAAACGCCCATTTGGTCCCCTTCCATACCGTGTTTCGATTCGCATTCGCCTCTCCCGTCTCGTTTTCTTGTAGGATATCTTGAATAGTCTCCACTCCATCGAAGTCTTTCTTCCACCATCTACTCGTGAGTCTCCAAACATTCTTCACCTCCGGGCATGCAACAAGTGCGTGATCCAACGATTCAATCGTATCGCCGCATCTCGGGCAAAGCACCGTATCCATATCTATACCCATTTTATCTAATGTACTTATACACGGAATACGACCCAAACGAGCCCTCCACACAAATATACATACCTTCTTTGGGATTATATTTATCCATTTCGTTTGAAGCGTGTTAACGGTTGAAGGTACCTCCGCCTCTTCTATTAGCTCCCGTAACCTCTTGACATTGTATTCCTTCGAATCGTCGAGCCTCCATTCTACCTTGTCCGTCTTATCATGTACCGGTGATACTTCGGTCACCCGAGTCATGAGAACTTCTAGCTCACCGATTTCTCTTCCACGTGGTGGTCATCTCCACTTCCAATTCCATTGCCATTCTCCGCCTGTCCATTCTCCTCTCTCCGCGATGGTCACATCCTTCTCTACCTCCAATCGGAATAGACGGGGGTACTTGTCTTGGAGTCGCTCTTCACCACACCATCTTTCCTTCCATATTTTTGTGTCCTTTCCGTCACCGATCCTCTTGCTGAAAGAGCTTGAAAAGTTCAGCCCCTTGTTGTCCAGTTCTGCACCAAGACGAATTATATTCGACCACGTGTTACCTGCACCGTCGAAACAAAGTGAGTTACCCCGAAGCCCCCCCCCCCCTCCCCCTTCCCCATAAAGGCTTTTTATGACGTGAACCCAAAGAGCGTTCTTTTCAACAAGGAATCTCCACCACCATTTACCCACAAGGCCCCGATTAATCGAGGCTAAAGATCTAATATTGAGGCCCCCTTTCCCATAATTTTTCAAAGTGTTTTCCCATTTCACCCACACCGTGCCTTTTTTGACATTGCCATCTACTCCCCCTCCCCAAAAAAATCTACATCTCGTTCTCTCACATTCTTTCAGCACACCGCTCGGGGCTCGATACAAGGAGAAAAAGTATAACGGAAAGCTCCCCAACACCGATTTGACCAAGGTAAGTCTCCCACCAAACGATACAAGTCTCGATTTCCACGATGCAAGTCTTTTCTTTAATTTCTCCATCGTCGGTCTCCAATGCTCCAATCTCTTCATAGAAACGCCTACCAGGAGTCCCAAATATGTGAACGGCAAGATACCGTGTCCACATCCTACACTTCTCGCCTAATTTGATACCTCCTCCTTCGCTACACCCACGCCAAAAAGTTTACTCTTAGCCAAGTTTATCTTTAGCCCGGACATTTTTTGGAAGCAAGAGAGAATCTTCAATAGGTTTTTAAGATTCGAAATTGTCCATTTTCCGAAGAATACCGCATCATCCGCGTATTGAAAGTGAGATACCGAAGCATCAAGTTTACCTACTTTAATTCCGACGAATAGTCCTTTCTTCTCCGCTTCGACCATTAAAATATGGAGACTCTCGGCTACGATGAGGAAGAGGAAAGGGGCAAGCGGGTCACCTTTCCTCATTGGGAGTTCCTTAGTTGGAGTCCCGTTTACCAATACCGACAAAGTTGATGAACTTAGGCTTGCTTCGATCCACCTTACCTATCTTTGACCGAAACCCATCTTCCTTAAGCAATCAAGTCGGAATGGCCACTCGATGCTATCGTACGCCTTTTCGAAGTCGACTTTGAAGATCAAACCGCTTTTCTTTTTCTTCCGGACATGATCGATAATTTCATTAGTCACCAAGACCCCGTCTAGGATAAAACGCCCTTTTAAGAATGCACTTTGGGTGTTACTAATGATCTTCCCCATCACTCTTTTTAAACGCTCCGTCAATACCTTCGCGATTTTTTTATAAAATATGCCGATGAGACTAATAGGCCGAAAGTCTCCAAGGTTTGTTAGGGCATCCACCTTCGGAATTAAGGCTAAAAATGTGGCGTTACATCCTCCACTAATTTCACAATTTTCCCAAAACCAAGTGACTGTCCGGATTAAATCGGACTTGACAACCTCCCAATATTTCTTCAAAAACCCGAATGTGAAGCCGTCCGGGCCGGGAGATTTATTGTTCCCGCAACTCTTTACCGCGCTCCAAACTTCATTCTCCTCAAAAGGCCTCTCCAATTCGAGTGCATCTTCCACCGAGATTTTAGAGAAAAGATCCACATTTAGTGTCGGGCCGTTTGTATTTTGGGAAGAGAATTTGCTTTTGAAGAAGTCGAACACGTATTCTTTGACTTTCTCCGGATCATCCGTCCAACCCATCGGCGTTTGCATGCCTCTCACAGCATTTTTCCTCTCCCTTTGCTTGATAATCGCATGGAACATCTTTGAGTTTTCGTCCCCCTCCGCCACCCATTTCGCTTTTATATTTTGTCTATCCATTTCTAGTTTTTTACTCTCAAGATCCAACCACTTGCTTCTTGCTCGAACCCATCTTTCTTTTTTCGAGTCGTTCCATCCCCTTTCTTCTGCCTCCACTTCTCTTTTGTTAGCCTCTTCTTTAGCGATCCCCAAATCCGATTCCAAGTTCCCGAATCTCTTCTTAGCCCACTCCTTGATTTCTTTTTTGACATTTTTCATCTTATTTCAAAAAATTCCATCCGGATTTCTAGAGAGGACTTCCTTATTCCAAGCATTGGTAACCACATCTTCCAAGCTTTCTTCTTTTAGCCAAAGATCGAAGAATTTGAAAGGCTTGGGACCGAAGTCCGACTTGTCTTCGAAGAGTAAGATCGGTGTATGATCTGACCATTTCCTTTCCAAGGCTTTTACCCCCAACTTCTTCCACAACGTCCCGAATTCATTCGTCATCAAAAACCTATCCAATTTGCTAAATTTTAGCCCATCGTCGCTAATTCTTGTGAAACGTCTACCTATCATCGGGACCTCCAAGATATTACTTCTATTAATGAAATCATTAAACTCCTCCGACCCTTTCTTGTTTGTGATGGAATTGATTCTTTCATTCTCCCCTCTCACTTCGTTATAGTCCCCGAAGATGCACCAACCCACGTCCTCCTTATCAACTAACGCTTCTAATTTTTTTCCAAAATGCCACCCTTTCTCTTAGGTCTCTTGGTCCGTAAACGTTAACCAAACCCACAAGACCGTTCGTCCCTTCCCAACAGTCGATAACCGCTAGGAAAGATTCTTCTTGTATCACAAATTCCCTTTTGAAGATTTTCTTGTTCCAAATAGTAATAATACCCCCCCCCCCCCCCCGATTTCCCCGACGCCTCACAATGTTCATTAATTGATTGGGTTTGAACGAGACATACCTACTGCTTCATTACCGCTTGCTTCTAGGTTCGGTTGTAATCCAGCTCGTCCCCTTTCAAAGTCTTCCATTCCATGCCCAACATACTCCCGAAGTCTTCCAATCCTTCTGCCGAATCCTTACTCCCTAGTTCATTTGATATCGCGGTTTGGATTGCGGAATTCGCCGATCCTCTCCTCCCTGATCTGCTAGCCATTGATTTCTTCACAACCCCACTGCTTTTCCCTCTTTTCGGATCCAATTTCTTGCAATTCTTCCTCGCCATTTTCTTTATTAGGTGGAAGCTGACTTTTCCTCCCCCCAAATTGATTCCATCGCTCTTTTTTCCTTTTTGCCTCCCATTCTGGGGTTTGATTTTCAAGGTTTCCTGTTCCTCTTCATCGGCGACAGACCTGTTTGTTGCGATATGTTCTCTTTCTGAACATTGGATCTGATGATTGAATCCTAAATCTTCGTTTGGGTTGTGTGTACCCTTTTGAATTCCAACTTCATCTCTTTTGGAGCTACCATCTATTGTTGTGGGCTCAGCCTCTGTTGAGTGGCCGTCTCCAAGCATAGGCCCAATCCCTTCCGATTTATTGAGGGCGCTTTTGTCGCTAGGCTTATCTCCCACTGGCCCAAGATTCGACGGGCCATGGATCTTGTTATTGTCTTTATTACCCAAGTCACGTAATTTACTAGAAGCCACCCCGACCATTTTATTCAACACGTCGACCCACCCGTTTTTTTGGGGACCACCAGATTTATCGAAAGCATCGAGGTCATGATTGGGATTTTTTGAATTTTCCTTTTTCCCATGCAGCATGACCCTTCACCTCCCTGGTCGTTAACTACCTTCTTCTTCCTTTTTCCGGTCATATTTCCGGTAATCAAACCGTCGTCGTTAATCTGAGTGGTTCCGTTACCTCCCGTCCAAGTTTCTTCAATTCCCCATTCCTCATCACTCTTATCCCTATCCTCCGACCAAATAGACGGAACCGACGATCCTCCCTCTTCCTCGCCATCTTCAAATTCAGATTCTTCTACCGATACATCCTCTTCCTCTACCTCCACCAGCCCCATCAGACTACTTTCTTCTTCCTCTATCTTGATACGGTAATAGAATGATCCCATCTTTATGCATTTCAACTCATTAATCAGAGATAGGATCGATGTGCTAATAAGGACTTTTCCCCATGATAGATTGTTACTATCCTCTATTTGACAGTTATGGGTTTTCAACGCCTTTCCCCAATTACGTGCTATCTCCATGAACACTTTTTCGTTCCACCCGTGTAGCGGGACTCCGATGATTTTAATCCAAATTAACCTTTTCGAGTTTCGGTATCCTTCCGTCCATCTACGTAGATCCTTGGCCCAGTAATGAAGACCGTGGTTTTTGTTCTCCAGCACACCGGCAAGGGTTTTCTCATTATCGCATTTCATTAATATTTGTCGACCACCCAATAGTTTCAGTTCCGAAATTCCAATTGCCTCTTCTCTCATCAGCTTCCGAATTGTTTCAATGTTGTCCAAGGACTTTATTTCCCCCACTAGACAATCTCTAAGGTAGTTTTTTGATTTCTCCTCCGACATCCATTCTCCTATTACTTCCTCTTTCTTCTCACCTATTTTTTCATTCTCCTCCACACTTCTTTTACCAGTTTTCACCACCGCTGCATACGATTGTCGACCGATAGGATGTCGTTGATCCCCTTCACTGTTCCCCCTCGTTTCTTCCTGTAGAGTCTGCTTTGTCTGATGATTCCCACATTGCTCCAACTTTTCACTACATTGCTCCAACTTTTCAACCTTTTACCAGGACAACTCCAAATCAAATCAATTCTCATGGTACCACCTCAATACCCCAAGGATTTTTTCTTTTATAGATATAAAGAAGATTATTTTATTTGTTTTTTTTAAAGAGGGTCATCTAAAATAAACAACCCTATAAGTCAAACTCATGAATTGACACATAAACATCTCATGCATCTACCTTTCTTATACACTACATTGCTCCAACTTTTTAACCTTTTACCAATATGGGACAACTCCAAATCAAATCAATTCTCATGGTGCCACCTCAATACCCCAAGGATTTTTCTTTTATAGATATAAAGAAGATTATTTTATTTGTTTTTTTAAAGAGGGTCATCTAAAATAAACAACCCTATAAGTCAAACTCATGAATTGACACAAATGCATCTCATGCATCTACCTTTCTTATACACACTACATTGCTCCAACTTTTCAACCTTTTACCAATGTGGGACAACTCCAAATCAACCACAATTCACCATTGAAGAATACTCAATTCTCATGGTGCCACCTCAATACCCCAAGGTTTTTTCTTTTATAGATATAAAGATATAACATTTGAAAATACTCGATTCTCATGGTGTCACCTCAATTTTAATTGTTTGCTGCTTATATATATATATATATATAGAGAGAGAGAGAGAGAGAAAAGATTCAAACGAGAATGCTAACTATTTACGACAACACGAGAACGGTCGCCCATGTACAAAATCACATGTGATTCACGTACAAAATCACATGTGATTTTACACTACCTGGATTTTGTACAAAATCACATGTGATTTTGTACATGGGCGGCCGTTCTTGTGTTCTCGTAAATAGTTAGCGTTCTCGTTTGAACCCACCTCTCTCTCTCTCTCTCTCTATATATATATATATATATATATATATATATATATTGATATATAAGACAATTCTTTAAGTCAAGCTACAAATTTCTTTTGCAAGAGGAGGGTCATCGAACATAAGACACCCTTAGAGTCGAATGCTATAACTTGACACAAATGTCTTTCAACCACATTTCTTTATGCACATCACTTTGTTCCAATATTTCAACTTTTCATCAATATGGGACACCTACAAATCAAATCAACCATAATTTACCCTTTAAGAGTACTCAATTCTAATGACATCGATTCAATACACATTGCTTCTTTTAATATATATATATATATAAAATGATTACTATGATTTCTTTGCAAAGTATAATCATTCAATATAAGATAACTTTTTAAGGCAAATTATTTAATTTGTTTTTTTAAAGAGGGTCATCTAAAATAGACAACCCTATGGGGGTGTTTGGTTCACAGAAATTGAAGGAATTTGATGGAACTGGAATCTCAAATTCCTTTTACCAGATTCAATTCCATTGTTTGGTTCAAGGTTTTTAAAGGAATGGAATCTCAAATTCCAACCAATTCCATCAAATATGTATTTAAACATTTCTTCATAAAAACGAAGGATTTCAAAGGAATGGAATTTGTTATTTTCAAAATTCCAAAATTACCCCAAACCCTAATCTCACCTTTTTAGCAGACATATGAAATCTGCTATCCCCTCTCTCTCTCTCTCTCGCCTTCTTCTCCATCGCATTTGTTCCACCATATCACCATTGCTGCTGTTTCGACTAAGCTTCGATTCCAGATCTGAATAGGTAATGCTTTCGATTTATGCTTTGGATTTACCATATGATTTCGATTTACCATATGATTTCGATTTATGGCTCGATTTTCCAACTGATTTCGATTTATGTTCGATTTTATGGATCGATTTTAAGGTTCGATTTTACATCTTATTATGGTTCGATTTGTTGGTTCGATTTGTGGTTTATGTGTATGGCATTTACAATCTGTTTCTATGAGGTTTATGTGGTTTAGTGTTTTATGTGTATGGAATTTCATGACATCCATGGTTTAGTGTGGTTTATGGGATTTACAATCTGTTTCTATAATGGTGTTAAACAGGTTCCATTAATTGTCACTGTGATTTGGTCACCATGTTTTGTTAATATTAACAGCTTCATTTTTTTGGATAATTTGAACAACTTGTTTCTCCCATGATTTGGTTATTAACACTTGTTAATGGACAACAAAAACATTTGAACAAGTTCTGCAATTTTAATGGACAACAGCAACAACATTTGGACAATTTTATAGATTTACTCGTTTTTTAGAATCAATGGACAACATTTGAACAATTCTAGTTATTAACAGCTTGTTAAATGGTGTTAAATAGGTTCCATAGCTTCTATAACATCCCCAGCCCACTGTACACGATATTGTCCGCTTTGCGCATACCCTCTGCATAACAGCATGCCGGTACCGCTCACGGTTTTGTTCATGCCCGCACAGGCATATGCGGGACGCACCCAGACCGCACCCAGTGACAGGCAAAAGGCCTCATGTTGTGTGAGGGGATGCACCACCAACCACACAGCCGAGTGCACAGCGGAAACTGAGCCCGACCCATGATATTGTCCTCTTTGAGCGTACCCTCTGCATAACAGCATGTCGGTACCTCTCAAGGTTTTGTTTCCCCGCAGAAGACCTCGTGCAAGGAAGGTATCCATCCACCCTTATAAGGAGGACTTCGTTCCCCCTCCTAGCCGATGTGGGATCTCACAATCCACCCAACTATGTGGGATCAGCGTCCTCGCTGACACATCGACCCGATGACCGGCTCTGATACCATTTTATGACATCTCCAGCCCACCGTACACGATATTGTCCGCTTTGCGCATACCCTCTGCATAACAGCATGCCGGTACCGCTCACGGTTTTATTCCTGCCCGCACAGGCATACGCGGGACGCACCCAGACCGCACCCAGTGACAGGCAAAAGGCCTCATGTTGTGTGAGGGGACGCACCACCAACCACACAACCTAGTGCATAGCGGAAACTGAGCCCGACCAATGATATTGTCCTCTTTGAGCGTACCCTCTGCATAACAGCATGCCGGTACCTCTCAAGGTTTTGTTTCCCCGCAGAAGGCCTCATGCAAGGAAGGTATCCATCCACCCTTATAAGGAGGACTCCGTTCCCCCTCCTAGCCGATGTGGGATCTCACAGCTTCATTCTGGTCATTTGTCGTTTCTTCAAAAGGGTATTTTGGTCATTTACCCAAATTTCATTCCAATTCCACAGCTACATTCTGTGAACCAAACAGACAGATTCCAATTCCTTTAACAGATTCCATTCCAATTCTGTCAACCAAACAGCTGGTCAAACCTGGCAACATTCCATTCCAATTCCTTCAAAGTCAAATTCTTTTGACAGATTCCATTCAATCCAAAAACATTCTGCGAACCAAACGCCCCCTATAAGTCAAAACTCATGAATTGACACAAATGCATCTCATGCATCCACCTTTCTTATACACACCACATTGCTCCAATTTTTCAACCTTTTACCAATGTGGGACAACTCCAAATCAACCACAATTCACCATTGGAGAATACTCAATTCTCATTGTGTCACCTCAATACCCCAAGGTTTTTTCTTTTATAGATATAAAGATTATAAGTCAAACTCATGAATTGACACAAATGCATCTCATGCATCTACCTTTCTTATACACACTACATTGCTCCAACTTTTCAACCTTTTACCAATGTGGGACAACTCCAAATCAAATCAATTCTCATGTTGCCACCTCAATACCCCAAGGATTCGTACTTTATTAAGAAATAACGTGTGTGTGTGTGTTCTACTGCCGTTCAAAAAAAAATCCTCACCTTGCTTATTTAGCAATCATGGAAGTCTAGGGGTGTAATTGTAAACTCTTCTCTTTTGCAGAGATTGAATTGGTAAATAAGGGACTAAAAGAGGGTAAACTTCATCTCTCAATATCATCATTATCCTTAAGATAATATTCAGCTCTCAAACACAATACCTTCATTAATGGAGTTTGGGTTTAAAATATGGATTTATATCTTCCTCAAAGCCATTTAATTGAAAATTTAGATTTGCGATTGTTTGGATTTCATTGACAAAACTCACCATTGGTTATGGTTTAATTAAGGGTTTGAAGATTTCAAGTTTTATGGGTTAAAATCATTGTTCATAGATGGTTTTGATTGGATTAAATGATATTTTGATATTAGATTAATGATTAAAATGGTTTAGGACATTGATGCTCTTAGTTATAGGGACTAAAATTGATTTGGGAAGAGTTGGGCCAGAGAGGCTTTTGTTGAAAATCTTGTGCAGGCCAAAACAGTGCAGACAGAGACTTTCATGTGGGTTTGGTTGAAATCCGTGTATCCATTGACATGTAATTTTTCAATTTTGCATCGTTTCTCGTCTTGGGCTAGGTTCGTGTAACACCCCAATTTCTGGAAGGTATCGATCTTTGATGATAAACATGAAAAATAGAATTTTGCAATAAATCCTAGATTTTATAGTCTTGTTGGATGGAGAATTCAAATACGAATCCAACGGTCCTTTCCGGAGCGAAAACGGAGCTAAAACGAAGAAGTTATGGCCAAAACAATTTCGGTACCGCTGAGCTACTATGACCAGTGTCAAAGTCGTTGTCATAGTCGCGGGCAGGCACCTGGTTGCTGTCAAATGCGATTTTTCAGCTTTTTTTCCTTCATTTCTCACCCCACAACTTTCCCTTTCTCTCCCAAACCGATCTCCCACCCTCTCCTATGAACCCTAACTCATTTTTGAGGTTTTTCTCTTAGAAATCAAGTGTTCTCTCATCATTTATGCTTGTGGTTTCATCTCTTGGTGCAAGATTCAAGTTTCACCCCCCTTTTCTTGAGATTCTAGGGTTTTGAGATTTTCCTCAAGATCCATGGGGTAAGTTCATCTTCTCCTTTTCTAAATCCTTATTTGAGTTATATATACTCTATTGATGATTTCCTAGTGTTTTATTTCTCCAATTTCCCTTTTGGACGATTTTGGGAAAGTTAGGTCAAACTTTGGGTTTTGGTATAATTAGAGATGTTGGTGTGAAGTGTTTGGTGGAAACGATTGTAAATGGATAATAATGGTTGGGAACTTGTGGATCTAGGTTTTTGGAAGATTTGGCTTGAAGATTCAAGTTTCTCCAAATGAGCTTAAATTGGGGAAAATCTAGATTTAGCCTAAATCTAGCAAGGTGAGTTCAAGTTGATTTGTGAAAACGTTGTACATGCCAAAAATGTTATTTTTCAAGTATTTATGTGTTTTACTTGAAATTATCAATTGTTGAGTTATTTGGTGGGTCTTGGTTATTTAAAGTATTTAACTTTATAAACATCGTAAAATACCCATATTTGGGATTTTTGGGTAAATTGATAAATGAATCATAAATGAAAATATTTTGACGATTTATTGCATAAATGGGGGTTATTTGGTAAAAATGCATTCTAGTGTTTTATTGGAAATATGCATAAGTTGTGTTACGGTACGCTTTGAAAATACGATCGTGTGAGTCTTTAGATTTTGAACACTCCCGTCCCTGCAAATATTTTGAAAATTGTAAACCTTTTGGTTTGGGGAAAAGATGTGTGTTGAGTATTCGACGAGTAAATCTTAGGTATTGATATTTTAACGATTTAACTTACGAGTGTAAATCTTTTGGTATAAATGCACTTTGATGGGTGTTTGGAAAATAATTTGTCTTAATTTAGAGTGACGTGGAGTTACTTATGTATACGAAGCATATTCCATTAAAATGTGGGATGTTTACGTTTTATTGCATTTTATGACTTTTAACGAATGGTCTTTTGATTTAGTGAGCTTGTGGCTCGGTATTTGATTTTGTTGGGTTTGGGGGACATTTGTCCAAGTTTTGATGGCTCAACGTAGAGCTTTGGTCATGATTTATGCTTATTTGAGAATTACATGTTTTGAATGCGCTAGTTCATTCGTTTGGAGTCATGTAATGTTTTAGACCTTATTGTTATGGATCCATAGGCACTTGAGTTTTTACGTTCAATAATAAGACGCTAGTCTCTCCCATTATAGCACGGAATAGGCATCGATGGTAAGGTGTAAGACCTATGTGCTAATATATTGATTTGGGTATTATGCCAATGATGGGACGCTAGTTTTCCACATTGAGGCACAGTTAGGCATCGATGGTATGGTATAAGTCCTACGTGCTATTACGTTCTTAGATGCTGGCATTTCATTGGTGTGTGTTTTAAGTAGCCACACTCGGCATCCAATACTTGAATCTCAATAACATTGATAAGTGACCTAACTTTGTGTGTCCGTCACATTCGATGGAACCGGGTCTCCCCCGTCACCGAAAAGTGTTGTTTTGGGCACTTATCTTTATCCATGTTTTCGGTGACGTTTTATATTTATATGGTTTGTTTTCCACGATATATGAGTTGTGGGCAGGGGCGGAGCCAGAAACTAATGCGAGGGGGAGCACCAATTGAACTTGAACTCTATTTTTCTTCTGTAAAGAATTCTCTTTGACAAACCTAAATTTTTTCCATATCGTCTCATGTTAGTTTCAGTCTAATTCTACCGTTTCGAGGTTTTTATAGATTTTTTCTTGATTTCAAAGGATTTTTAAGTTCTTTTTATTGATATCGCGAGATTTTTCGGTTTTTTGGTTGATTTCAAGAGTTTTTTTTTTGGTTTTTTGGTTGATTACGAGGTACGGTTGCACCTTCTAAAACGATATGGTTGCATCTTTCACAAATTTATTTATTTTACTTTACGGCGAATAAATAATACGACAGAAATTATGGATAAATGGTTTTTAGGAGGACCATTATTCAATACATAAAAATAATGGTTTAAGCTTTCAATAGATAAAGAAATAATAGTTTAGGAGGCACCTTTCTATATATATATATATATATATATATATATATTATAAATATGATAGATATATCAAAAAAATTCACTCAGGAGGCACCAGTGCCACTTCTGGCCCTGGTGTGGCTCCGCCCCTGGTTGTGGGTCATGCTTCATCCGAGTTTGGGATGTTTTGAATAATAGGGATTTATTCATGATTTCAATCATTTTGGAAATCAAATACTATTACACTTTTCAAGTAAGTTTTGGGATGAGTCCATTATGAGAATTGTTTTATATTAGAGCTTTCATCACGAGATTTGTGTGCGTTTGAAAAGGGGTGGTTTGCATCTAAAGTAAATTCTTTTTGAACTCATGATTTAAATTGCATCTCTCTCGTTTTACGAATTATATAATCATGAATTCATGATAAAACTCTTGAACTCACTAGGCGTTAGCCTAACCTTTTTATTTGTCGCCATGTGCAACAGGTTCCGGTTGGGAAGTAGTTCTAGTGACACTATGAAGAGTAGAGAGCTAGATGTGTGTGCAAGGAGTAAGTGAATTGGCGAAGCCTTCTGCGTTGTGGAAATTGCAACTTTGGTTTGGGTTGAGTAACACCCGACTTCTGTAGTCACTTAGGTTATGGATAATGTTGAAGTTATTACGTTTTAAATCTTGAGGTAATCCCATGAATGGTTTGTAGAATGCATTTTATTCTTAAGTGGTCATTTTATTGAAAATTTTATTTAGTTGCTCTTTTCAAATTTGGGAGTGTTACAGTTCGAGGCATCAATTAGGGGATTGTCTTAGGGATTGAAATAGATGGTTTTAGGATGATTTAGATGAGTTAACAACATTTCTATGTATTCCAGTTCACGTGTTCTGTTTGATCATATTAATAGGACATGTGAAGTGTCGAATCTCAGGTGAGTTTTTCGGACTTTCCTACGTTTATAAATGAGCATTGGTTATGCATGTTGGTTCATTAAAACGCTTATCTTATATTTGAACTTTACATGGTTTGGAACTTCATTACTATTTCAAAATGTGCATTCATTGATTTGTTAGGTTTATTTGAGCGGGTTAATGTTGAGCTCATCATTGTTGGTACTTGGTACTTGCTTGGTACTCTACAAGGAGTGGTCATTTTATGTTTTGTATTTCATATCACAATGGAAACTGGTAAGGTAAGATCCTCGGCCCTTGCCATGCTCACTCGGTAAGGTAAATGACACCGGTAAACCCTTAATTGCAGAGTTGATGGGATCAGATTAGTGATGGCCAAAAACCGGGTTAAGGTCGGGTCGGGTCAGGCCGAGACAAAAACCGGGTTCAAACAGTAACATCCAAAACCGGGTCACGGAAAAACCGGGTCGGGCCGGGTTTAACCCGAAAATCCCTAACCCGTTTAATGTTTTGTAAAAACCGGGTCGAGCCGGTCCCAAAACCGGTTCTAAGATCGGGCCGGCGTATTTTCGTAGTTTTTTTAAAAAAAATAATTTTTTTGTATAATAATTAATTACTAAACTTTAAAAAGTAAAAAATTGGATTGGATCACTAAAATACACTTTAAAAATACGTTTTATTTATAATATATATCACTAAAATACACTTTTACGTTTTATAATTTATATATAATTTTAAGTTACAAACTTACAATACATAAATTCTAATAACCCGAAGGTCCCGCTCCCGAACTCCCACCCCCACCACCCCATGCCCATGGATTGTAATTGTATGGATTGTATGGAGCGTAGCATGGATTCTGATCTGGATTGTAGTCTTCAAGAGAATTGTAGTTTTGCAGTCGTGCCATAGTCGTGCTATCATCAAGGCGGTCGGTGTCTGGTTCTTCTTCGTCATCGTTGTAATGTGAGACGTCACCGACACTACTAGCATCAGAATTTTCGGTTACGGTTCCCGGCGTACTTAGTCCTTCTTCATCTGCTTCGTTTTCGGCTAAGTTATCTTCCACACCGTCTAGATCATTCTCCAGGTTTGTTTGATGTTGGATTCGGTCTTCTCCATCCAAGTAATCCTTCAAACATATGCAGCACTCTACCGATTGCGGGGTTAATCTTGTCCGACGCTCCGATATGATCCTGCCACTAAGAGAAAAAAGCATACTCCGAAGCTACGGTACTAGCTTGGATTGTTAGTACATCAAGGGCAATAGTCGCCATAATCGGGAAACTCGGTTGTTTATTTTTCCACCATTCTAATAAATCTAGTGATTCAACATCTTCGACGATTGTGGAGGATGCCGTTATAAAATTAGTACGTATGTATTGATTGAATTCACCCAAATTATTCCCATCATATCTAGCTTTTTTAGTAGATTCCATGTCAACCGATTACATTAAAGTTGACATTAAGTCGGTTCGGTTTCGGCCACGGTTACTAGAACCCGGTGAAAACATTTGAGTTGTAGGGGTTTGTTGGCTTCCTCCCCCATAATTAAGTCTATAAATCTCAAATAATTGATGAAAATCATTATTAAATTGGTTTATGCGGGCCCTTGAAAAAGAATTATTTGTAGACGAATCCAAACCAAACGAGAAACATATTGATTGTATTAAAACTTCGACACCCGTAACATTTAAATACGGGTTTAATGCTGCGGCACAAAGAAAAGTGAAGGGGATCTCTTTAAAATATTTTACCAATTTTGCTTTCATTGGTGCTACCACGTCGTGAAAGTTGTAATCCGCTTCGTATTGAGCAATTTTACTTGCCAAAATATATATTTGATTTAAAAGTAAAGGGCTCGTTGGATAATAAATACCGGATAAGATAGTTGTTGCAGTTTTGAAATCGCCCAAAATATCGTGAAAGCCATAAATCATTTGCCAATCATCATCAGTTATCGTGTTTTCCGGGTAATGAACGTTATAAAATGCTTGAAGATATTGTTTTTGTCTTATTAAATTATCCATCATTTTCCAAGTCGAATTCCATCGAACCGTCATATCGTGTGCCGGTCCCAAAGCTTTAAAACCGACTTCTTGGCAATATTGTCTATATGTGTTTTGCATTTTTTTACCTTTTGTGAAAATCCGGCGTAACATAAGCCTAAACTTAGTTAAAGGCTCATTAAGGCGACCTAAGCCGTCTTGAAGGGCTAAGTTTATTATGTGTGCGCAACAACGTGTATGAAATAATTTTCCCTCTAAAATAGGGGATAAAGCCAAACCTAATTTTTCTACGCATGCTGTATTATTACTAGCATTATCAAACGAAATACTAATAACTTTATTTTTTAAATTATAATATTGAAGACATCTCATAATTATAGAAAACTGACGGTCACCCGAATATGGCGAACCAAAGTGCTCAAACATGATTACACGTTTGCATAATTGTCACGATCCCGGCACAATCCAATATGCCGTTATGCATATATAAGATTGTGGCAATCCGAATGGTGCGCTCCATACATCACAAGTTAAAGAAACTTTGTTGGATAAGTTTAAAAACATTTCTCGCGTATTTTTTTAGCCGTATTCCAAAGTTTTAAAGCATTACGCCGAAGAGTTTGACGACTTACCGAACCCTTGTAGCGTGGTTGGAACCCTTGTTTGATCATGTTCGTAATGTGACGATTGTCGAAATGTCCGAACGGCAACCCCACTTGAATGACACATTTCATTTGCAATTGTCGGGCGATATCCTCATTATACGACCATATACTTGACCGGAATTGTCAAGTATGGGTTGACTTGGATCGTCACCCGATTTCAACCTCTTGCATCTCTCCTCGAAGTGGCGCTTTAACGTGGTATTTGAGGCGGCTTGAAGGAAATCTCCACACCGTTTGCATTGCGCTTTTTTTGTACCGTCGAAAAACATCACCAAGTTGAAATGCTCCTAAACCGGTGCTTTTCGTCCATGCTTGGCAACAACGGTGTAATTTTGTTCGGCCATTTTTTTGAGAGTAGAGACTAGAGAACTAGAGATTTTATAGTAGAATTTGCGAGAAACGAATATAGCAAGAGCCAAGAAATGAGAATTGTATGCGTTTTTTGCGTTTTGTAAGTTGGTGATATGATCCATAACACCCCCTAGTATTTATATGGGTTGGAGGGTGAAAAAACACCAAAAAACGGCTATATAACCGTTATATAACGGATAGTTTTTTTGAAAAAATCGGTTTCGGGCCGGGTCGGGCCAAAAACCGGGCCGCGAACCGGTTTCGGGTCGGGCCGGAGAAAAAGCCAAAAACCCAAACCGGTCCTGGCTATCGGGCTGGAAACCGGTTTTTGACCGGGTCGGGTCGGGTCTAAATGGCCATCACTAGATCAGATTGGTAAGCGCTTATCCGGTATGAATTTGGTAAACGACCACTAAAGATGGGCAACAAATGATACAAATTACCCCTTCAAAAAAATTCCATTCTCTTAAATTCAAGTAATCAATGTTATCACCAAAATGTTTCACATATCACATCATCTAAATCTCCTCCCCTCATCAAATATAGGTCAATAAATCCTGAAAATTATACAAAAATTTATGGTATTACACAATTGGTACATATCTTAGGTACGTATGCTTCGTCTACAACATTATAACTTACTCTTATTGCGGTGGAGGTGGCGGCATATGAGACTTGGCCATCCCTACCCAGGCAACAAGCCCTGCTGCAAGGATTATCCACCCGAATATATCATACTTGAGATCACTGCTCTTCTTTTTCACAGAGCTCTACAACACACAACAACAACAATCAAACATTAGCCTTCACCATAGTCCAACAAAATTTGATACGTTTTTACACTGAGATTACGTCTTATGACCTTCTATTCTAGAACAAAGCCATATCTAAAACCATATCATCATCTACTTTTGAGTAAAAACAAGACTAGATGTTCAAGAGGTAATAATATATAATAACATAGGTTGGTATAAATAAAAGAGCAAACTTGAATGTTGGTGTTTTGAGGCAACCCACGGGACATAAGAGAAGTAGGAACAGTTGGTTCAGCCTCTAGGGATTGATGCAATATAAGCAAAATCAAATTCATATCCTCAAAGTGCTACGGAACTTGCAATAGGACAAATACCAAAGAGAATATACAACCTTTGCATTTGAAGATGTAGCGGGTCCACCCAAAGACTGTTGGGCTTGACCAAATCCACCTTGTTTGTGGATCTCGTTGTGCAAAGCAGGTGCCTGCAAGATTTTTGATGGACAAAATAATAAACACTCTCTCCAAATTATACTCATAAACAATGGAAAAGCAAGATATCATGTTTCAGATACGAGGATCATTTGCCACTTTGTGGATAGTACCACCATTATCCCTATGCATGATGTGGTTTAACTTTAATGGTCCCAAAGCATGCAATGCTGAGTCTAAGGCGTCACCAATGCAAGTAAATTTGCTGAAAACTAAATTAGCTCAAGTCAGGTTCTGCTGGACAAATGTTGCCTTGATGCTGGAAATAGACAAGGATTGTAGCAATTTCTGTTGTTGGTCTTAAGGCAGCGTTTGGTAAGCAGACTGGATGGGACAGGACTGGACAAAATAGAAATAGAACTAATAGTCTGTCCTAAGTTTGGTACAACAAAACAACACAGGACTAAAACTGTTAAAATGACTGGATTACCCCTAAAATGCTGTTAACGCTTTTTATTACGTAATTGTCATACATAATTAAAAATATATATTCAATTATGATATTTATTTATATTTTTTATTTTTCTTCCATTCCCTTCAGGTGAAAGGTGAAGCGTATGGTGCTGGTGATCGTGATCTTGGTGGCGGAGGGTTAAGAATATGAAGAGAGAGAGAGAGATAACATAGAAACCTATCAGATTACTGCTAAAGCATACGGAGAAACCGAACAGCAGTTAGCTGATTGCATGCTTGTGAAATTTTTGGATGATTTAAGGACCCATCGTGGGAATCGATATAGAGTATAGACAGACACTTTTGATTACCAAAAGTATACTTTCACCAATAAAAATTACTACATGCACAAGGATCATTAAAACACACAATATAGAGCAAATGAAAATATACAAAGAAGACCTGATTGAAACAAATAAACAAAGTTAAATGAATACCTTAGAAGCGTTTGCCAAAGATTGGAGATAATGTTCATTCCCTGGACACTGATACAACAGATGCGATCCAAACATTCATTAACTAGATCTAAACAACCAATTAATGTTTCTGAGATCATATTAAACTTCTGCATTTCCGGATGCAAAAAGCAAATGAATAATACCTCTTCCACTGCCTTTTCAAAACATTCAGATGCACAGTCAAATTGAATCTGAGCCTCATCATGGTCAATGGTTAGAAATCCACTAGTAGTGTGGGCATTTCCTAAGCACCACAAAGCCTCATGTTTCACAGGATTGATAACCAAAGCCTCTTCCAGCTTGGAAACAGCATCTAAAGTTTGTTTTTGCATTTGCCACCAAACATACAAATTCTTAGTAATTGCTCATATACATGTTCAATTAATAGCAAGATCACATGCAGTGTTATCTGGCCACAGAAACTCTTCAAGAATATCTAGGCAGTGCAAATACTAAATTAATACTTTAAAAAGCAGTAAGTGGAGTAGAAGGTTGAGTGACCTTCTACTCTTCTAGCAGTTAATCACCTAACCAGGGATTAAGCAGAGGCTTAAGAAGAAAATCAAGGTGTTGGGACCAAATTGGAAAAGGTCAATTACTCCTCATTTAATTTCTTGAAACACAAAACTCAACAGAAAGCTGCTATTAGAAGCTGTTGTAGACACTTAACTCCTAGACGCCCACTTATCGCAGTCAGAATACTGGATTTAATGAACATCAAAATTCTGCAAAACAGTACCTTTAATCATCTTCTTTGATTCATCAATATTTCCAAATTGTGATAACTCCAGCAGAGCTCCACCCCATTTTGTCAAATTCTGTTATGATCAACCATATTGTCATTTTTCAGCTCTAAGATCCAGCAATTGAATTTCTTTCACGAATTTAACAATACAAGAAGAATCATGATCTGGTTGATCTTTAACCAGTCAACCTCTAATCACGGTGAATCATATCAAATGCTACAGATATATGGTAAGTTGGTAACTTTATTTTCAAAAATCAAAATTAAAGGAAATAATAGCAGGTTTGACCAGGAACATCAAAAAACGATATTGATGTTGAAAACAAAGACGGAAATATTATTCAATTACCACTCCACTGCATAAAGAATTACAAAAATAAATTATAAGATATAAGCAATTCACAGATGAAATAATATAACATAATCAATTGATAGATCATGTTACTAGTGCAAAAAGGTACTACCATGTCTTAAATACACATAAATCATCAAACTGGCAACAAGATCAGCATATAAGATTAGAAACAATTCATAAAGCAAATTAGTAGTGAAAAAGCTTACATCGGCATCGTTAGGGTTAATGGCGTATGCGGCTTCAGCGGTGATACGAGCGTGCTCGAAGATCATGAGTCTTTCCAAATCATTTTGACTTGGTTCCATTGTTAGATTCCTGTTTTTATTGATTCAACTGTCTAGGGTTTATGAAGAAGACGAAACTGTCGGGATGTGTTGCGAGGGTTTTATGTATGCGTGTGACAGGCGACGTGGCCACGCATTTGACGAGTGGCCCACTGTACAAAACCCATCACAGCACCTACAATAATAGCCCTGCCTAAGGCCCATGACTGAAACCTCATGCATCGAACATTTGAACGTAGCGGTGGACCGAATTTATGTGTTGTTACTTGTTAGGCCATCAGTACCACATCCAGAAATTTTTCAAAGATTCCAGCTTCACGTCAGCGCTACATCAGCTTTTCTTCCATCTCTCACTTAATCCCTAAACACCCTTACCCCATTCCCTCAAACCCTTTTGCCACCTCATTTAATTAGTTAACAAAATAAAAATATTTATATATTTTTTAATAAATAAAAATAAGATAAATAATAAAAATAAAAATTCATACCATTTATTAAAAATAAAAATTACAAAATACAAAACACTACCAATTATGAAATTTTTGAATTTGCTCTTTTCTCGCTAAAGTAACCCTCAAAGCTTTTCCCGTAAGGTGATCATGCGGGGTCATGAAAAACTCGAAGTCTTTCTCAAATCGTTTTGAGCGTTCGATTTCGAGTTCTTGTTCCAACCTATGTCGTTCGAGTTTTGAGCGTTCGATTTCGAGATCGAGTTTTTTCATTTTGTATTCCATTGTATCATCAATCTTGTCGTTGAACGTCGTCAACAACTGAGTAACACTTTCGTCCGTATTCGTCCCGGACGTATTACTCGTTGATGTTTTTTTGCCTTATTTCTCCCGATGGGTCGTTGAATTTGCTCGTCATCGTCATCATCGGAAGGTTGGGTACGTTTTGAACCCCGCGATGAAGTTGTCGTCATCGTTGGAACGGCTCCCCATTTTGGACATTTTTTAGGACGTCCCAAGTTTGTTCGTGAGTGAAAGCAACTTTATGGCGTGCTAGATACCGTTCGTGTGCCGTTCGGGATATATCGGCATCACTCATCCCGCTTGATCTATTATTGAGCAAGTTGTTGTAGATGCCGCCAAACCAATTAATTCTTTTATTGAGGTCGTTGAACTTGCTATTGAGTTGATGGGTTGATCTATAACCTGGTTCACGACCCATGCGAGTAAAGAACACATGCCCGATTCGGCCCCAAAAACTTCCTACATTTATGTAAAATTAAGTATAAGAATAATAATAATAATAATAATAATAATAATAATAATAATAACAATAAAAATAATTACCACCGCTTTGTGCGTTACCGATAACGGGGTCCTCCGAAACGTCAACCCACGCCGACACTAACGCGAGTTCCTCGGCTTTACTCCACGTTTGTTTGGCGGCTTTCGTTGGTCTCGGATTTGATGGTTCCGGGTTAGATTGTTGTGTCGGGATAGATTGTGGTGTGTTCGGGGTAGAAGGTTGGGTTTCCGGAACAATGTCGTCGTCGAGATTGATTGCGGGTGAAGGAAGATTGTAGTTGGCCGGAGTAAAACCTTGTTCAATCAAACCGGGACGTGTAAATTGGTAAGGAAATTGTTGGTGAAACTGTTGGTGAAATTGTTGGGGAAATTGTTGCGGATATTGTGGCGGATTTTGTTGCGACCATTGTTGCGGAATTTGTTGCGACCATTGCGGATGATAACCTTGTTGTGTAAACGCTTGGAAACCAAGCTCTTGATCTTCTTGCGATTGTGGTGTATTCGATCGGTTACGACGGGATGTAGGTGTTGTGTTTGGATTCATGATGAGAGAGGTGTGAAAAATAAGAGGTTGAGAGAATTTGAGAGAGTTTGAGAGGTGTGAATAAGAGGTTGAGAGAATTTGAGAGAGTTTGAGAGGTGTGAAAAATAAGAGGTTGAGAGAATTTGAGAGAGTTTGAGAGGTGTGAAAAATAAGAGGTTGAAAGGTGTGAGAAATAAGAGGTTGAGAGTTAAATATATAGTGAGATTAAATTCAGAATTTTTTTTTTACAAAGAGCCGTTCAACGGCATGATTTTTAAAAATTAAATTAAAAAAAAATTAAAAACCCTTCGGGATGAAACGGGATGGGGAACCCGGATTCCATCCCTTCCCGCAGACCATCCCGAGCCGTAGCCCATCCCCGCCATCCCGCAGACCATCCCGAGCCCCATCCCGCTTGGGGTACGGATGGCCTTAGAGCATCCCAATGGTTAAACTCTCTATATGTTTGTCCCCTTGACAAATCAGATTTTTCTCTCTGTCACATCATCTTTTTTTTCTTACTCATTTTATAAACCTTTCACTCTCAATCATAGACCGGTTCATGGTTTACTTATTATATTTAAAAGACAATAATTAAAAACTAATGGTAATTATAAATTACAATAATTAAAAGACAATAATTATAAATCAAATCAAAAAATAATAAATAAAAGATAGTAAATAAAAATTATAACAATATATAAAAAGTTACTAATTAAATAAATTAATTTATTCAAGTTGATAATTAATTTATTTTTATTAAATTATTTTACAATTAAATTAATTAAATTAATTAATTATTCAATTATATATATGTAAATATAAAACTAATTTTTAATGGATAAAATGGGTGGTGTTTGTGGCTTGTACTAGGGGTGTACAAAAAACCGTCAACCCGTGAAACCCGCCCAAACCAACCCACTAACAACCTAATTAAACCAAAACCGCCAACCCGCTAAATCGTCAAACCGCAACCCGCCAAACCGCTAATTAGAAGGGTTGAAATTGGGTTAGCTTACTCAACCCAACCCAAACCGCCAACCCGCCGCTAATATATATTATTACGATAAAATTATGTTTATATATATATATAATATTTACAACAATTATAAATTATAGCTCAAAAATTATATACATATATTAGTCTAATTTACAACAATTATGAACATATGAAGTATGTTTCAACTAGAAGTCGGAACCATAAATTTATGTTATCGTTGCATTGATATTGTTAGAAGTTTGTTTTTTATTGCGTAAAAAATCTTATATGTTTCTTGTAGGTTTTAACTATGTATTTTTTTTATTCTATTTCCTATGTATAGAAACAATAGAAAATACTTCTAAGTCTCCAAAAATCCAAGACAATTATGAACTAAACACGTCTAAGAAAGGAGGAGGTAGAAAATCGAACGTTTTGGATCGCTTTTCAATGATAATGAGATGTTATTTAATAAAGAGAAATATTGAAAAGTGGTGGCTAGGTTTGTGGTTAAAAATTTAGTGAACTTGTTAAAGAGTTGCAACCTACATTTGGTGTCCCTAGTAGAGTGACCGTTTGCTACAAATATTTATCGATTGTTTACGATGAGAGAATTATATTGATTGATAATTTGAATGAGATGCTATCATTCAAAATATTGAAGTTTAATTCTAAGACTTGAGAATTTTAATATATATTTTGATGATTGTAATAACTAATAACTTTATTGGGTATATTTTAGTATTATTTATCGTATTTCATTCGTCAACATAATGTATATTACCAAACCGCTAACCCAACCCAACCCGCCCTAACCCGCAAGGGTTGGGTTGGTTTGGGTTATACTTTTGAATGAGTTGGGTTGGGTTGGAATTTTTCAAACCGCCATGATTGGGTTGGGTTGTAAAAACGTCAAAAACCGTTCAATCCAACCCGCGTACACCCCTAGTTTGTACCGCTCCTTGCAGTAGGAGCGGTTTGCCACGTAATCCATGCTCCAATCCATACCAATTTTATAAACCGGTCCATTTTCTTACATGGAGGTTTGTAAGAGCATCTCCAATCATGGACCTCTTCAGAGGTCCATGTCCTTGACACATCATCTTTCTTTCTCTGCCAAATCAATTTTCTCTTTCCTATACATTTTATAAACATTTCATTCTCAATCATGGATCGGTCCATAAGTTATATAATAAAAATCTATAATTATAAAAAATATTATAATTAAAAATACTTAATTAAAAGACAACAATTAACAATTATGAATAACTAAAATTTGCTTATTATAAATAAAAATTATAGTACTGAAAATTACAATACTAAAATAAAACAAAATTTTAAAATTAATTTTTCTATTGAATGTTATTTTACACATTATAGCATATAAATAATAGAGTAAATTACACTTTTGGTCCCTGTGGTTGCCAACTACTATCAAGACTGGTCCCTATTTCAAAGTAATTACAAAACCAGTCATTAGGGTTTCTGTTTTGTTTCAATGTTGGTCCCTGTGTGGTTGCCAGCTATTCACGGATATGATTTTAAAAAAACGCCGTGAAGTATCCAGGGGCAAAATGGTCCAAACCCATTTAACCCCTTTCACCTCTATTTACCCCATACGCATCATCTGAGCATCTAATTTCAATTAAGTTTTCATCGTCTCCTACATTCTCTGCCCTACGATTAATGAAGATTATATGGTAAAATCGATCCTGTGGTAAAATCGATCCAACATTGAAGACGAAATCAGTAAGCTCTCTCAGGGTTAAAATCAAATTTCGATCGTTTGGTCGTATTATGTGGCACATCAGACAACGGGATGAACAGTTTGCTGAAGAGATTTATGGTAAGTTTTGTATTTCAGATTTCTTTTAAGGTGTTTAGAGTTGTTTATGTTGTGTGATTGTTTATATTTACTCATCCAGTCTTTTTTTTCACCTCACAGAACTATATCCCACCTTAATGTCTATGAAGATGCATCATGGTGGATTCTTTACGAAGGGTGATGGTAGGAAATACTTGAACGGTAAAATTACTTATGTAGATTTAATAGACACCGGTTCTTTATCGCTTCATGATCTTGTTTCTGTTACACAAGAGTTAGGTTACGCAGACCACGAAGTAATTTATTACCACTTCATGAGACCCGATAGTGATCTGTGTTTTGGTTTGCAAGCATTACGGAACGAGGAAGATCTACTTATGTTGCTGAATTACTTTCCTAAGTTCAATCTAATTGATGTATACACTGAATATTGTGAAACCAATCTGGATAACTATTCAAAGACTCCACAGGAATATGATGTTGAAATTCAGGAATTACCATACGATAAATTACTTTTGGAATGGCATCCAGACAATATAGGCGAAGGTAGTGGGTTGGGTCAAGATGGCATAGATGTGGGGATGGATGAACCCCAAATGAGTGATGATTTTGATCATTTCCTTAGTCAAAGCATGGATGAGGAGGAATCCGAAAACAATGAAAGTATGGAAGATTTGGTAGATGATGGGAATATGATAGATGATATTGAATTTGACATGACCAATCTTGAAGATTTTGATAGTCAAACAGACGACTCTGATATCGAATCAACAAGAAAAAAATGTTTAAGAAAGGTACAAAAGGAGAAAGAAGTTGTGGTTTCATCATATCCCAATTTTTATGTTGGTCAAACATTTGGTAGCAAGGCTGATGTGAAGAAACTGATAAAGCTTCATGCAATAGAAACTAGGAGGAATATAGTGATAATAAAAAATGATCGGACAAGGTTGCGGGCAATTTGTAAGGGCAAGTTACCAATCTTTACTAGCGGGCCAAGTGAGACAATAAAGGAGGAAACATCAAGTGAAAAATGTACTTGGGTGTTGCATGTCTCAACAAGTAAAGATGATCAAACTTGGATGGTGAAGACATATACTGAGACCCATAAGTGTTTGCAAACCAGAAATGTAAATGCTTGCACTGCATCTTTTCTCTCACAACACATTGCAGAGACCATTGCACCAAATCCAGATATCCCTATCATAGCCATTCAAGAGCAACTCGAAAGGACATATTCAGTTAATGTTTCTGTTTTGAAAAGTTTTAGAGCAAAGGCCATGGCTTTAAATAAACTAAGGGGAGATTATGCTGAACAATATGGTAAGATAAGGGATTACGTTTTAGAGCTGCAAAGAACCAATGATGACACTACGGTGAAGATACATGTCGAGAATGCACCAGACCCATCTTCCAATACAAGGCAGTTTAGTAGGATTTACATATGTTTTGGTGCATTGAAGAAGGGGTTTAAAGCATGTATGAGAGATCTGTTGGGGCTTGATGGTTGCTTTATGAAGGGACCATATCCTGGTCAAATACTAACTGCTGTTGGTGTTGACCCGAACAATGGCACTTACCCCCTAGCATATGCTATAGTTGAGGCGGAGTCAAAAAGGTATGTTAATTGTATACTAATCTGTTAAATTACATTTATGCTTAACGTACTTTAATTGTATACTAATCTATTTTTCACTTATGTACTTTAGTTCATGGACTTGGTTCTTGGAATGTGTTGGCGATGATCTTGATTTATCAAGAAATTCCAATTTCACTTTTATTAGTGATAGACAGAAGGTGTGTGAAAATATTATTTATATTTCTTTACTATTGTACACATTTCAATTTTGTTGTATACTTATGTTTATTCTTTATGTTTAAAGGGGATTGCTCCAGCCATAGCTTCTTTATTCCCATGTGCTGAGCATAGGTTTTGCTTGAGACATATACACGAGAATATGAAACTATACTGGAAGGGGAAAGCATTTAAGGATCATTTGTGGAAATGTGCAACTGCCTCCAATGTCTCAATGTTCAATAAAGCTATGGATGATTTCAGAAATTTCCATGATGAAGCACATAAATGGTTGAAACTGATTCCCCCAGAACATTGGTCGAGAGCTTATTTCACTGGTAATCCATCTGTAAATATGAGATATAGTCACTATTGAGTTTTCATGTGATACATATTCTTTTAATGTTGTAACAGGTAGATGTCACTCTGACATTCTCTTGAACAATATATGTGAAGTTTTCAACCGACAACTGGTAAATGGTCGGGACAAGCCTATAATCACGGCATTGGAGTTCATCAGACAATATTTGATGAAAAAAATTGTCAACGTTCAAAAGGTTATTGCCAAGTCTATTGGACCACTCACTCCGACAGCTACAAAGTTGTTTGCCACCATCAAGACGGAAGCTGTTCACTACACTGTCCAGTGGAATGGGAGAAGCAAATATGAGGTGACTGGACCATGGCAGGATAAGTGTAAAATATCGAGGGTTGGAACAACCGTCACTTGTGCAAAATGCCGTAAGAAGGGTCATAACTCTAGGACTTGTAGAGGACAAGGTGTTTAGATGAAATGGGTATGCTCTTTTGGTTTCATTTGATCTTTTGGTTGTAAGTAAGAAGGGTCATAACTCTGTATTGTTCTTTTGGTATGTTTGGCCTTTGCCTTTTGGTTGTAAGTAAGAAGGGTCATAACTCTGTATTGCCTTTTGGTTGTAAGTAACAGCTTAGTGCAGTTGGTATGTAGTTGTATAGTTGTCCTTTTGCTTTGTAAACAACTATTGGTAAATACATTAAGCATCTGCTGTTACATTAAGCATCTGCTGGAATTTTAATTGTGCATCAAATCTGTCCATTTTATTGTTATATTAAATCTGCCATTTTTTGCATCAAATCTGCCATTTTAGATAATAAAATCTGCCCATTTTGTGTTATATTGAATGTGCAATTTTAGTGCAGCAAATGTGCAATTTTAGTGCAGCAAATGTGCAATTTTAGTGCAGCAAATCTGCAATTTTAGTGCAGCAAATGTGCACTTTTAGTGCAGCAAATGTGCAATTTTAAGTGCAGCAAATGTGCAATTTTAGTGCAGCAAATCTGCAATTTTAAGTGCATCATATGCTGCCAATGTAGAGCTTAATTACTACCAAACCAAATGACATGAAAATGAGATAAAAATGGTAGCAAATCTGCTGCAATTACCAAACCAAATGACATGAAAATGAGATAAAAATGGTAGCAAATCTGCTGCAATTACCAAACCAAAAGACATAACATTGATTGAACTTTTCATCGTACATAAATCAAAACAGTTACAACCATGACACAAGTCTTCGTCCGTACTAAAAACAACTACAAATCATAACAATTACAATGATGGATCACTACTCTCATCAGTCAACGGAAAAAACATAAAAGATGGCAAATGCCACCCAACTTATAGAAAACCCGAACTTCCATTTACGTGTTTCCTTTTTACTTGTTTCCAAAGCATCTTCCAGCTTGTTCATTGACCTCAATAAACCGGGTATGATCTGAACAGCTCGTGGACACAAAAACTAGAAGCAGTATTAACCTTAGTAGAAGTACTAACAGAGTCAGCAGTACTAACAGAGTTAGCAGCACTAACAGAGTTAGCAGCACTAACAGAGTTAGCAGCACTAACCGAGTTAGCAACACTAACAGAGTTAGCAGCACTAACCGAGTTAGCAGCACTAACAGAGTCAGCAGCATTAACAGAGTCAGCAGCACTAACAGAGTCAGCAGCACTAACAGAGTCAGCAGCACTAACAGAGTCAGCAGCACTAACCGAGTTAGCAGCACTAACAGAGTCAGCAGCACTAACCGAGTTAGCAGCACTAACAGAGTTAGCAGCACTAACACTGCTAGCAGCAGCATTCTCTTTAAAAGAAGTACTAACAGTGTTAGCAGCACTAACACTGCTAGCAACAGTATTGGCAGTAGTATTTCTTCTAGCAGCACTATCCTTGTCAGCAGTACTATCTGAGGTAGCAGTACTAACATTAGTGCTTTTGGGGACCCACATATTGACACATTCCTTTTCAGTCTGTTTTCTCATGTGGCTTTTGGATTCAGCTTGTTTCTTAGCAGTACTAATTATGCTCTGGCAGTATTAACTTTGATCCAGCAGTATTAATTGTTGCTTGCAGTACTAACATTGACCTGGCAGCACTAATGTTGTTCTGGCAGTACTATCCATACTTAGCAAATCTTTAGTTCCCAACAAACGTGTACCCGGTAAGAGTTTGGTAAACGGCCCCTAAGTCGTATGACGAGAGCAGGTGAATGCACATATGTGATATATAAACTGGCCTCAAACTAAGTTTCCTGCAATGAGTAAATGAGTCTCTATAAAACAAAGCATCTTCCAGCTTGTTCATTGACCTCAATAAACCGGGTATGATCTGAACAGCTCGTGGACACAATGGGTCGTCAACCAACCAAGAAACCTACATCTTGCACCCTGTATCAAAATAAGCCACAAAATAACCCATTGTAAGAAATTGAGAAAAAATTAAGCCACTGTAATCAACCCACTGTAAGAAGTTAAACCACTGTAAAATTAAGCTACATGAGTAAAAAAAGCCACAAAAATCACTATCCCAAATTAAGCCACATTGAGTAATAAAACTCTATTGTATCCAATTAAGCCACAAAATAAGCCACTGTCCCAAATTAAGCCACATTGAGTAAAAAAACTTTACTATATCAATTTAAGCCACAAAATAAGCCACTATTCCAAATTAAGCCACATTGGGTCAAAAAACTCTACTGTATCAAATTAAGCCCCAAAATAAGTCACTTCCAAAAAATTCAGCAACTTACTTCTCAAATCGCAAATCAAAAAAAAACCATTTTTGCTTACATTTCTTGAACAAGAGAAGAACCTTCGTCCTGGATTATTGGAGGTCCAGGAGGTTCGTACCACACCTGTTGCACCACAATCGCATATCACCATGGAACTTTGAGGAGACGAAAATCTAAGGAGAAGAAGTACTAATAGTGGATACAAAATCAGAGATGGGGATCGATTTTGTGTTAATCGTAATCAGATTCAACCTGAGAGAAGAAATCAAAGAGGATGAAACTCGATTTCATGTTAATCGATTTGCTGAGAATCGCAGAGAATTTTGGGGTCGATGGTTTTTTTGAAATCAGGTGCGTAGTAATAGAATTGGGTCAATAGGATTTTTTGAAAGGGTTAAATGGGAATGGACAATTTTGCCCTTTAATTGATTTAACACTTCACGGTATATGGATGGCGTGAATAGCTGGCAACCACACAGGGAACAACATTGAAACAAAACAGAAACCCTAATGACTGGTTTTGTAATTACTTTGAAATAGGGACCAGTCTTGATAGTAGCTGGCAACCACAGGGACCAAAAGTGTAATTTACTCTAAATAATACATGGGAGCAAAATATATAATTTACTTTAAAATAAAAATACAACATTTATAAATTAATAGGCACTTAGTTTATTTGTTAAACAATGGTATTCATATACATGAAAAGTAAATAGTGATTTGTATTAAATATTAATATTTTAATCAATGTAAGTCTATATTTGAGGGTATGAACCTTCCACCTGGAATGAACCACTTCTTCCCAATGCTATCCTATTTTTAAGAACCGCTTCTTTAACATGACATGGCATTCATAAACCTCCCATTGCAGATGCCCTTAGAGCATCTCTAATGGAGGTTCTTACAAGTTATTTTTGCACTTTTTGATGTCACTTCATTTCCAACTCATTAAATTGAAATCTTATATAAAAATCCACAATGATAATTGTAACACCCTAAAAACAAGGCCAATTTAAACCTTAAAATTTACTACAAGTTATGATCATAAAACTTCAAACTTCTATAACCTGAGGATCAAATATGAAGGTTTTATATACAACACAACCAATTCAAATAACCTATTAATCTAATCATACACCACAATCAGATTAATAGGTTATTTGAATTAGTTGTGTTGTATATAAAACCTTCACATTTGATCCTCAGGTTATAGAAGTTTGAAGATTTATGATCATAACTTGTAGTAATTTTTAAGGTTTAAATTGGCCCTGTTTTTAGGGTGTTACAATATGGTATCAGAGCATTAGTTTAAGTGAACTAAGTATGCTGAGGAGGTACTTAGACTTAAGTTGTGATGAACTAAGTTATGATTCGCGAGGTATGGGTAGACGTGCTAAGGCGGGATAGTCGTAGAGTCGAAGGAAATACGTGAAATTAGTACTGTGACAATGGTAATGAGGATTCTCATGTATAATATGTTCACAATTCCAGTTAGCTACTGTTATTATGAATATATTGTTACGTAAGCATGCTTGTTTATAAATTGTTACAGTGACTAACGATCGGTAAAGTGTGTTTTGTATGTTTAAATATGTATAACCATTTATAATGGTTATCCCTTTGTGTTATAGTAGACGATGGTGGATACGCTACCAAGGTCCTTCAATTCTTTGAAAGACAGACTAGTAAATGATTGAAGGTTGGAAGGACAACCCGGAACTGGCGGGACTTATGAAAGTCCGTCGAGACAAACTTTTATAGGTAAATTGAAATGTGTAGAGATAGAATGTGAGTTGATTGATCAAGACGGAAATAGTATGAAATGGTTGAGAAAGTGGGCCGTGGAATGCATGTATAGCAAGTGTTACAAAGCCGAAGGGCGACCGCGGGTCGAAAGTAGAGTGTCAATGATAAGTTGACTGAGTAAAACGATTGACCTTGTTTGAGTGAGTAGCCTTCATTTACGAGTAGAGTTTTATGCATAGTATCCTAGTGTATGTTACATGAGTTTTCTTGATTTTAAAACAAATGCATAAATAGCAATTTTAGTCAAGATTGAGTCAACACGTGCAAGTGTGTATTTAAAGAAAAGGCAATTTCATTTTACGTCGCACAACGAAATTTTGGAGCTTAGCATTTTGCAAAATACTTCATATTTTACATGAAAAGTTATATTGTAGCAAAAAGGTCAAGAAAAGCGTTGGTCAACAAAAACTTTTATAACCAACAAAAGTATTGACTTGATGGTATTATATAAAGGAGTGTAAGAACCGATTTACTTACTTCGTGTTGGTAATTTTCAAACTTTTGTTTTATGAAAAGATTTTCATTTAAATATATTACTGTCATAACAACATCGTTTTGGTGGAGAAAGATTAAGTTTTATGGAAATTAGTATGTAAACGATTCTTGAGATCGATGTGCAGTACATTGGAGCCATATGAATGTTGAAGTCAGGTGTGCCCAAGTGTTGTTCCTTAAAATGAGAAAATGTGCGAAATGATTTATTTATCAAGTTGTCATGCATGAAGGCTACAAACTCATTAGGTCGTAGAGTATTACATTATAAGCTAAGAAAGAACTCCAAAAGTGGAGAGGTGTGGGATAAATCATGGGAGAATGTTTATAGTCTTGGTATTTGTGTTCAAAAGGAGAGGTGAATAATGGGAGGATCGAAAGTAGACTTTAGTGTCGGTTGTAAGAAGGTCTGTACCCTTGTTTGATAATTAGAAATTCAGTTGCCAAGGGACGGGTTCGTCCGAAGGAAGGATTAGTAGTCATTAAGGTGATGGATTTAGCAAACTCATTATGAGTAGTGTGGTAAGACAGAAAGGAAAATATCCTCGAGATTAAATAAGAATTTACGGTGATCTTGTGATATTAACATTGCACGAATAAATTTGAGAGGGAGACGATGGGATGTGAACGGGATTATGATATGTTGTAAGGATTAGGCTCAGTTGAGGACCCTTGTTAAAGAATTGGTTAAGAAAGTATCGACAGACGACTTTTGACGTTGAAGTCGATAGTTGCTTAAGATGTATGAGGCCTTTTGTCTGTCACTGGGTGCGGTCTGGGTGCGTCCCGCGTATGCCTGTGCGGGCAGGAACGTGAGCGGTACCGGCATGCTGTTATGCAGAGGGTATGCGCAAAGCGGACAGTATCTTGTACGGTGGGCTGGGGTTGGTATATAGTCAACCACATTTGGGGATTTTTAGTGATTGACGAATAAATCACGGGTAAAAGAGGTTTTGGTTAAATTATTGCATCAGTGAAAACTATGTGGTCAAAATACGTTTTTAGAGTTGATCGTAGTTGTGCAATAATTACGGCATGTAATGTGCTTAATGGCATTTTATTTTAAATGTATGTTTAAGTATTGGTCTTATGTGTGAGGACTGTTTAATGATCTTGTATTCTTAGTACCTTTGGTACTAATGAACTTTGATAGGATATAAATATATATATATATATATATATTGTTGAGTATAAAGGAGTTGCATATAATGGTACATATAGATACATCTATGAATTGACTGTATTGGGAAGGTAGCAATGAAGGGGTGTGAGATTATCACGTCTTGGAGCGTGAGTTGCATAATGTGGGTTAGATGTATTTGAATTGCATGACTTGATATTGATAAATGATCATTGGATCCTTTGAGTAGGTGGCTCGGTTTTAGACTCGGTTGAGTCTTGAGGGTATTTGCCCGGTTTAATAAGCTCGATATAGGCTTGGGGTTGGAATTACATGAATTGTATTATAATTGAAGTTTACGTGATGTGAATGCATTGGTCATTCTTTTGAGGTCACGTATGAATGTTAAATCTTGAATCAGGAGATTAAAAGTTGAAGGACCACCTTGTGGGGGTGTTAAGATAGTGAAGGGTTGTTGTTTAGATAAGCGTTTTTACTCAAGTCGTGGATGGTTTATAAAGGAAGAGGTATTGGGCATAAAGGAAGTGAGTGTATAGATTGTGTCGATCTGTGAGGGATTGTGCCCTGTCTATGTAATAGTTTGGAATCACAAAGAGCTAACAAGAAATAAGTAAGTTTAAATTAATAAGAAATCCAGGAATTGTGATTCAACTAAAGTTGGGGAGGAATGTTATAGTGAAATAGACTCGGTTAATCATACGGGAGAACATGAAGGTAAGTTTGAATTATGTTCGAATTGCCAGGAGAGACCTGGTCTACTGTGAGATGTTATGGGTGGAAAATGTACGAAAGAGTAGTAGCATTAATTGTCAAGTTAAATGTATCAATTAGTATGTAAGGTGAAGTTAGAAGGAGGAAACATCCGATGAAAGTCTTTTCGGAAATTTCGGATGAAAAGTACTATTTGTCAGTATAGTTGTTGGATCATGCGGTTTGTAATATGTCGTGGTAATATGGCTAATATCGGAATAGAATGTCAGAGTAGTAGTGGGTGTTTATCCAAAGTGATTTTGGTTGTGTGAATCGCTAAGTAAATTTATGTTTTTGAAATCATTGAAAGTTTAACGAAAATGATGAGTGTGTTAGTCAAAATGTGATGTAGTAAATATAAAATCTTTAAGGAACGTGAGTTGCTTCTTATGTGTGAAAGAATTGTCTTAGAAAGCATTAATTGAAGATCAAAGAATGAGTAGTAAGTTTGGACGGTGATGTCGTTTCAAGATAACTTAGTTGAATGCCTTAAGTTAGAATTTTGGTACAACTGTTTGGTTATGTATAGTAATGAGAAAATGTTATCGGTATGTGGAAAAGTTGGGAGGAAGAGACAAGTAATGATAGAAAGGTCGGACCTAAGAATGTAGTTATACTACAGATTCAATCGAATTTTCACCCTTGATATACTACACATTAGTGCTTGGTTACAATATGGTGTAAGGATGTAATGATGGATTGCCGTAATTATTGAAGTATTCAAAAGTGGTGAGTATACATAATTTAAAATGTGTGTGGAATTTCAGGCAGTATATGTTAACATTATTTTGAGATCTGGAGATTGAGTTACGGTTGATGACAGTATGGTAGAACAAGCAATAGACGGATAGAGATTTAATGATAAACAGTTACTCTAAGGAGATTTGCAAATCTAAGATTGGGGAGCGAGTAATGCTGAAAGAGGTAAAGTTTAGAAAATATGAAAGATGAATCTTTATTCTTTCTGGACTCTTATCTGTGATTAAATATATAAGACTAGAAATTGAAAGGAATGTATGACATACTTTATGTTGGTAAGACGGGATTCCACTTACTGAGGTAGTAATGGATGAGAAAATGTCGTTGCGTGAAGGAATTGGAAGCGATTTTAGAGAAATCTTTTGAGAATTTACAATCTAAGAATGTGGTTATAGGTACAATGGTATTAGATCATTGAGGTACAGTTGTGACTTTAGAGTCGGAAGAGGATATGAAGGTTAGATGTTCTCATTTGTTTACCTAGTTCTGATTTCGAGGACGAAATCATTTTCAAGTTGGGGAGTATTGTAACATCTCGAATTTTCATAAGTAATGATGACGGGTTTTATTAATTAATTGATAAGTTATGATTAATTATTTGATAAATTAATTTTAGAGTTTAAACCCGAATAAGTTACGTTGAATCGTTTTTATGGGATAATAAGTTAGGGGTAAACTTTAATTTTAATTAATAAGTTAGAGGGTGAAAGTTGTCAATAGTTGGAAGTTTAGGGGTGAGAGGTGAAACTCCCACCCCACCACCGCCTTGTTTTAACTAAAAGAGAAAGTAGATGAGATATTTATCATCTTCTATTGTTTAAGTGTTCTTGTGTGTGTGTGGCTATTTCGGTAACGAGAGAGAGATAGAACCGAGAGTTAGAGATAGCAAGAACAAGAAGAAGAGCAAGCTTTCAGCTGGAAAATCTGTGTTAAATCAAGGTATGTTCTTCACAATTATTGGTGTTATTAAGTTTATTGTTATTTCTATGAGTTTAGAAAATGGGGTTTGGTGATTTTGGGTGATTATGAGAATCTGAATTTATAGATATGTTATGTTAGGGGTATTAAACATATCTGCGTGTTCACAGAATCAAACATAGCTTAAAAGTATAAATCTGGGTTTTAGATAATTTCAGTGGGTTGAGACATTCAAGCATGTCGCAACAGTGCATTGCGACATTCATGAATGTCGCAGCCTTAAGAGCGACTTGGTGATGAAGTCGCAATAGAAGGTTGCGACTTGGTGATGAAGTCGCAATAGAAGGTTGCGACTTGGTGGTGAAGTCGCAATAGAAGGTTGCGACTTGGGGTTGAAATCGCAATAGAAGGTTGCGACATGGTGACCATGTCGCAGTAGTTGATTGCGACTTGCACTGTGCATTGCGACAAGAGATTTTAATATTTAGTTGGTTGCGACTTAAGACGAAGATTTTTAGATGATAAGGATTCTTAGTTTTAGAGAGTTCTGTTCTGTAATTTAATATCAGTATATGTGTATATTGGATATTACAGTAAACTGTGGTGGTGAAGACAGGAGTTCCTATGTCTTTAAAAAAAGTGTGACTTCATATCAGGTGAGTTTATTTAACTCTCTTTAAAATTCAGCAATTAATATTGAAATAGATATGTATTATGTATGTCTGAGCATGTTAATAAAGGACTCGTCTTAATCAATGATGAGTCCAAATAGATGGCTAAAAGTTATGATATGTTGATCCCCGTACTAAATGGCAATGAGGGGATAGTTAAAAAGTCGAGGTGTCAAAACTATTAATATTCTTTATAAATGTTTATATATATAGAATATGTTTTGGAGACGAATATATTGTATGTTATGCACATATAATAGTAAGGGTAATAATACTTATGTATTGTGTGGCGATTGCTAGAAATAGGCATCCGGTCATAGTAGAGCACCTGGGTACGGTCTAATGGGAACCGAAATACTTGCCATTTGACCAAGGGATGTAATTTCTAGTGAACGAGCGTATCTTGAATCATCGTGAGGGCCCCGGTTGTGTATCGCGATATATTAATCCCATTGGGGTCAGTGATTCTGAGATGGTGAGGACGTGAAATGTGGAATAGGCAGATTTTGATTTGTAATTCCCATTTCGAATGAAAGATCGAAGATTTCCATTATATAGGGAAGATCGGAGATTTCCCGTTGTGAAAGGAAGAATAGAGATAGGCATAAAGTAATTTGTAATCTCTACTTCCGAGTTAAGAAATAGGCAGGTTTTGACTTGTAATTTCTTGGTTAAGAGTTTTGACTTTGAATCTGGGATGATTTATGGTAAACTCTTGGTAGTAATATTATGGCTAGACGAATTAGTCATAAGTATGAAAGTGGGGTAGATTCCCAGTGTTGAAAGGAGTTGTGGTACGGTAAGATGGGCGAGAACAGGTTTGTTTTATCTGTTGAGATTTTAATTGTTAAAACTTTAATTTGATTTGAATATTCTCACTAGGCGAAAGCCTAATGTTTCAAGTTGAATTTTCTTACCAGGTACAAGCTCCGGGAAGTAAGTGGGAATGAGAGAAGAGAACTTTTGGGAAGACTCAAACTTAGAGATAACGGAGGATCTAGCATTTCTTTTGAGGCTTTTTGGGACAAAGGATTAGATAACTTAATTAATCTGATTGTGGTGTATGATTAGATTAATAGGTTATTTGAATTAGTTGTGTTGTATATAAAACTTTCACATTTGATCCTCAGGTTATAGAAGTTTGAAGTTTTATGATCATAACTTGTAGTAATTTTTAAGGTTTAAATTGGCTCTGGTGTTAAAATAATTCTTATAAGAACCTTGTTTTTGTAGGTCCCATATATGTATCAACATCAAAAACTATTATATATTTATAAATAAATATCAAGTATTTAAATTAAATACCAATATAAATGAGGAATATGTCACTTCACACCAAAAATCAAGGTAAGAACCAATGTTCTTGTTTAAGAACCTAGAGGATGTTGGGTTCTTATAAGAACTCTCCACAATGGTAGTGTTTACAAGCCACTACACTTTTTGCTTGTAAGACCTTGCATTGGAGATGCTCTTAGAGCATGCAAAGTTCTTATAAGCAAAAAGTGATGTGGCTCGTAGAAACTACCATTGTGGAGAGTTCTTATAAGAACTTCATCACCTTTGGGTTCTTATTTAAGAACCTTAGTTCTTACCATGAAGTTTGTGTAAAATGCCAATGTTCTCATTTCTATTGGTACTTAAATTTAATATTTGATATTTATTTATAAATATAAAATAATTATTGATGTAGACAAATACATGGAACCCACAAAAATCAGGTTCTTATTTCTATTGGTAGTTAAATTTAATATTTGGTATTTATTTATAAATATAAAATAATTATTGATGTAGACAAATACATGGGACAAAAAAATGAGGTTCTCATTTCTATTGGTACTTAAGTTTAATATTTGATATTTATTTATAAGAACTATCATTGTGGACTTTTATGTGAATTTTGAAATTAATGAGGTGGAAATGAGATGACATCAAAGAGTACAAAAAGAAGGTTCTTATAAGAACCTCCATCGGAGATGCTCTTATTAGAATTTCATCTTTTTGAGTTTTGAGGTTGATTTTTAGAGGTTTTAATATCTTTGAAACATTTTTTAAAATGTAGTGGATGTATTTTTTATAGCCCAATAAAAACTATACTTACGAAAATAAGTTGAGTTGGTACAACAGGGCCTGCTTGGTGCTTAATAGGTCCGTACCTGATTGTGCAGTAGAGATGATTTATAACAAAAACTATTGGACCAAGTTAAAAAATAAAACATAATTCCTTATATAAGAACTAATATATTTTCATAAGTAGTTAATTTCATATGTTGGGAATTGTTTGTTGTTACATAGAGTTCAAGATGTACCCATAATAATTTTGTTGTTACATTATTTAAAACTCAAACGACATGTCTCATAATCATATTAATTTTGTTACGAAGATTTTGTAAGAAAAAATTGCAAAAAAGGGTAAGCTCGCTCTATGAGTTGCCACAAAGGTGTCAGTATATAACGCAAACAACACGTTTCACGACCATATTACTATTGTTATTATGAAGAGTTTGAAATTCCTTTTTTCAAAAAAAAAGGTCAGCTAAAATTAGTGAACTCTGTCAATTGTTACGAAGAGATCGTCTCATCTTGGCAATATATACTCATATTTTTCATACAAAGTTTCATTATCTTATTAATATGGAATAACCAAACTCACCACATTTCAATGTTTAATTACTTCATCCTAATTATGTTATATTGTTACTTGTAACGACCCAGTCTAAAATAGAGCATGCATAACATAAATATAAGGCATTACAAAACTGGGTCTCAAAAATTCCTTACATCTGTCTCAACATTTGGTTGGCGGAAACAACCTATACACAACTGAGAACATACTAGTTTCTATAAGTGTCAATGGCACTGCCTCTATCTGCATTTGTACTCTATCATGCTCTTGCTCACTTACCTGAGTCTCCTACTATCTGCTTACCTGAAAAGGTTTAGTTTGGAAAATGCGAGGGTTAGACCATGAGGTCTAGTGAGCTCCCTTCTGACAGTTCTCAAAATCATTTAAAAACATTTCATAACTTTCATATGTAAAACTTTCACATATCTTTTCATTAAACCTTCACATATCTTTTCATAAAACTTTCACGGATAAAATCCGCTCCCGTAAATGACACCCTGAAGTCACTCGAAAGTGACAACGAGTCAGTCTCACGCTGCCTTGTTGGGTCACTCCTCCCATGGCATAAACGGGTCACTCCTCCGGCATGAGCACTGGCGGGTCTACCTCCCGACTTAGCCAGTTTACGTCTAACACAATGTATGCATACATCTCATATAACTTTCAAACAAGTAAAAATCATGTAAAATAACATGGCATTTCTACTCAATCACTTACTTTGAAAACACGTATAAAATCACGTATTTTAGTTAGAAAAACTCACCTGACTTTCTTGCTTCAAGACTTCTCACTTAAACTTCCGGCCTCTAGATGAGACACATATAATTTTAGGAAATGCATATCATTAATCTAACGATTGCTACCAGGGTTCGCTTCCGAGCATACCCCAAAATTATCTTAGTTTGGCAAGCTACCCTTTTAGATTAAAAGAATTGGGTTCTGGACATACGACCCAAAATGAATGAACAGCGGATCCTTAAATGAGTTCCGGAAGTCCAACAAACCATATTTCTGGGTCTACTTTAATAACTCAAATTTCGGTCTTTATTATCAATTCCGGATCTCCACATGTCAAGCCCATCTACTTTAATTAATTCTGGAACACTACGGTCTAAGCCCAACTACTTTAATTAATTCCGGAACACTACGGCCATCTAACAACTTCCGGATTTGCTTTAAATACCGGAACTATGGAAGAAGAGTCCAATTTCGGTTCTACTTGTTATGGTCCAAATCTGGATTGCAATAATGGCCCACTACCGGATCACGTGGCCCAACGGTTAATGATATGCAATAATGGTCACGTGGCCCAACAAACAGTATACCAGATCCACTTCTAATTTTCCGGATCCTATATAAAACATACCGGGTCTCATGATTTTTTGCCAAGTTTCCGGATGTTTGCATTTGGGCCCAATTCCGGGACTTACTACCAATATTCCAGATCTTTTGGTTTCTGGACTCCGGATCCTTTATTTAATATAATTCTGGATCTCTTTAAATGGGATTCCGGATCCAACCCAATTAATTAATTCTGGATCTTTATATTTACATTCCGGAACCTCGAAAGATGTTTGGCAATACGATACTAATCAACATTTGGTACTGAAAATTAATCCATCTCAACGATTAATAAGCCACTTACTCGACAAAAAGAATGTTCTAACACCATTAATCCAATTATGATGCTTACTTAATCCCATTAAAGCTCTCTTTTCAATTATTAGCAAAAACTCATCAAAAACTCAAACCCAGTAATAAGTTCTAATATAGGGTTTGAGAGAAGAGATTACCTGGTAGAAATTGATGTAGAATCAAGATTTCACTCCCCGTCTCTCTTCCAAATCTGATGATTGCTGATGAACTCTTTCTTCCTCCTCTGCTCCCTCTCTTTCTCAGCCGACACTAGAAAATAATTGATTGCCTAGGGTTTTGTGCCCTAAATGAGAGTTTTTATACTCTCTTAACATCTTTACAATTTAGCCCCTCAAACTTTCAGCTTTACTAATTCTCTACAAAACTTTAATTCTTCCAATTAAGATCTCGGTTATTACATTACTTATCTCCATTTAACATATATATTGATATTTTGATAAATTTTGACCTCTTATCAACAAATTTTATTACAAATTATTTAGGGGTGTTTGCGATATGATTTCGGCAGTTTAACCCCAAACAACAAGTAAACAACAAATGATTTTATCGTTTTTTTCCAAATCGAGTGGTTTGAGAGCAAATGACCAAACCGGTTAAATTATACCATAAAAAGAAGGGTCGATGTGATCGTTCTAGACACTTTGGGTCATAAACTAAAAGAACATAACATCTATCTATAAAATGAAATATTTACCTATATAACATTATTAAATAAATACTATTATACCAAATCATAAAAGATATATTTATTTCTAAAATTAAGAAAATATTGAACAAGTTGAAAAATGTTAAACATTTCGAACAATAATTCGAAAATTTGTTGATCTAAAGGAACATCGAGAAGAAAAACTAAAAGCTTAATAATTATTTTTCTTTAACCAAATCATAAAAGTTAAGCCCAAAACATCAAAACTAAATGTAATCAATACATGTGAATTTTGGTGGTCCATTCGGTCTAAACTCTAAACTGTTGAAAAAAACATTAAAGTTGTGAAACGCACAAACATTTAAGCCATAGACCGGGTCAAACCAAACAATTTGATTATTTCTCAGGCTAGACAAAACCACTTAGGGGGTGCTTGGAATTGCTTATTTTTTTGACTTATTTGCTTATTGTTTTTCCTCATCACAAATAAGCTATTTTGAGTGTTTGGATTGAAAAAAAGAAAAGTGTTTATGACTTTTCTCCACCACAAATAAATTATTTTTGATAAGTTAATCCATTTTAATTTATTTAAAAATGCTTATAACTTATTTATTCAAATTACATTTTTACCCCCAACTTCTTTTTATCATGACATAAATTGATAAGCACTTTTAAGAATAAGATAAATTATTTTAAATAAGCAATCCCAAACACCCTCTTAAACCAATGTTAGTTTGACTTGATTCAACCGGTCAAAACAATCACATCCCTAAAATTATCTATCAAAATAGGGTGTTACCATTTTTGCCCTTGTGAAGGTAAAGGTCTACAAATATTTCCCCAAATCACCATCTACTGCGATTCGTTTCAACCCTCTACAGACACGCCTCCTCTCTCTCTCTCTCTCTCTGGGTTCAACAGTAAGTCTTCTCCCTTTGATCTTGATTTCTTCTACAAACACGTCATTGATTATTGCTGAATTATAACTTCGTGTTTGCGTTTTTTCTTGATGGACAAATTTTATGTGTGTAGGGAATTGTTTGATTTTCTAACAATTCGGTGTTTATAGAATTTGGTAGAATAGATTTTCCTTGTTCCAAATCTCTAATCGTGAGGTTGATTAGGTCTTCCATAGCAATTGAGAAGTGAAGTGTGTTGAACTTTTTTGAATCTCGACACTGTGTCTTTTGTAGTTGATGATAACCTTCCCTTTTCTCATATAGAGACTTGATGCTGATAAATATTTTACTGATCGCAATTCGCAAGCTGTGATAACACAATGTACTTTCTGAAGAATTAAATGTTTGTAGTTGATTAGAAAGTTGACAGATTGGTGGATCCAATTGGAATGTGATTTTTCTAGGGTTTTGTTCAATTTGGAATGTGATTTTTCTAGAGTTTTGTTCAAATTGGAATGTGGTTTTTCTAGAGTTTTGTTCAAAATTGAAGATATACATATATATATTTTAAGGTCTTACCACCAATTGATAACCCATGTGGCTATTAGTTTGAGCACCATAAAAAACAGGTGTAGGCTTTGTTGGTTTATCTACAGAAAACCTTCGCGTTTGTTAATGGTTAAAGTCCTGATTTTAACTGAACTCTGCGTAGTGTTGAGTTATTGAATTGAGCGATCCAGAAATATGTTTCTTTCTTGTTGGATGATCCATTGACCACCACCACCCTCACCCTTCTGGTTATGCTTTTCATGATAGTTCGATAGGAATCCCATTGCTCTATCTACAAATAACGCTGCCTCTTTCTTCCCTGGAGGGCATTATTGTAATTTAGATATTGTCTAGATCTCATCATCCAGAATCCCTGAATATAGGTTGTTTAGAGTCCAGAACCATGATGTTCGATGCACTTCTTTTTTATCCATGCCTAAGTGTTTGGGATTAAAGTATAAAATGATGTCTGAAATCGATATTCTTGATAGAGATTAAATTATTCCAAACAGTGACCCTCCAAAGTGGAATATAAATACATAACAACACAATGTAGCTGCCTCGACCTTCAGATTGAGCCCAGACTTTTATTAATTTGATTTTAATCTGTGTTTGGCAAACTAAACTAGTTGCTGGCCGATAAGTTAGCTGTTGGATATAAGCTAGATACGTTTGTTAAAAACTAGCTGATGAGCTAGATGACAATCATAAAATGACCTCAAAAGAAAATATAAGGGGCATAATTGGAAAAAAGTGAAAAAAAGTTGTGATTCATCATCAGTATTTCTATTCTCGTAATTTTGTGAAATCATCTGTAACAACTAACGAACTTCCAAATGAGATCATTCTTTATTCTTTTATTTAATTTTCTTCTTCTTCTTCTTCTTCTTCTTCTTCTTCTTGTTTGATAGATGGATTGGCAAGGACAAAAGGTAGCAGAGCAACTGATGCAAATAATGCTTGTAGTGTTTGCCATAGGGGCATTCTTGGCAGGGTATGTGATGGGGTCATTTCAAATGATGCTCTTCATATACGCTGGGGGCGTTGTTCTAACGACACTAATCACCATCCCAAATTGGCCGCTCTTTAATCGTCATCCTCTCCAGTGGCTGGACCCCAGTGAGACCGAAAAGCATCCAAAACCACAAGCTACAGGTTCGATTTCAAAGAAGCAGCCCGCTAAGAAGTAGTTGCTCACCTTAGAATCTTAATCTGCTCTCTGCTCATATCAGAAAAGAAAAAGAGAATTAACCATGTGTTTTTGGTTTTTGGATTTTGGAATTGAGAAAACTGGGTTCCATTGTCTGTGGATTTTTAGCATTGGGTTGGAATTGAAGACATCTTGTTTGCTGGATTATTCATCATTTTCTAACTTGTTTGGGTGCTAAATTTCTGTGTTGAACCAAAAAAGTAGGAATGCAGATTGAGATAAAGAATCTTCATTTTTCTTGCAATTTTAGAGTGCAATTCAAGTTGTTACTAGTATTCATTCAGATAAAAAAATTGAGCAATAAAGACCCCCAAGAGCATCTCCAACAGCTTCTCTAAAATAGAGAAAATGGAACTTTTGTTCTCTATTATCTAGTATGATGATGGGTGTGAATGTGATACATAAACAAACATTGGTATCAGTAGTTACTTGTATAATTGTCATAAAGACTTTAACATTCACTATATGATTCAGCCATAATTAACAACACCAGCGATGTCCAACCAGTAAAAGGGTGTGCGCCTTTCCCGTTACCCTTCTTCTGATCATATTGTTCCCATAAGTAACCCGTCCGCTTATGGTTCTTCATCACATTTCTGTTGCACAATTCGAATGACAAGCGTAAATGCATGGGAAGATAGATAGTATTATTATTATTATGTAGTATAACTAAAGAAATTAATAAGGTAAATCCGTAAATAAATAAGCATACTGGATCAAATTGCCCCTCAACTCATTGTAGATTGTGCCAGCTCTTTCTCTATATGGTCCTTCCTCTACAACAATCAATAAGTATGGTTGGTTATGGAGGACACTTGAAGTTCTATGCATAATATAACAATAATTTACACCAACAAACCAAGGTTAGTTATCAACAGTTGTTCTATAAACCAGATCAAACGTACCATATATATATATATATATACATATATTGAGAGATTGAGAGAGAGAGAGAGGGAGAGAGGCCACTTCAAATACAAACCGTCTAAATCCTACAAACCATACAAACCTATCTCAACTTTTCGTGCAAATTATCAAATCAATGTCAAAGATGTGGATTATATCAGTTCCGAAATTTACTTTCAACCTTATCTGCAACTGATGTGAGAACTGCCTAAAAACTTCAAAATACACAAAATCAAAGGGCCGAGATTGGTTTTCCCGGTCTCTCTCTCTCTCTCTCTCTCTCTATATATATATATATATATATATATATATATATATATATTAACCAAACCAAACGTGCTAGAGGGTTGGGTTCCGTTGAGAAGTTGAGGTTAACGTGAGAAGTGGTTATCAACCGTTGGATGAGAAATGAACGCACGGTAGGATGAGATGCACCGAGATAAGATGCCCCGAGATGCACCGGATCAATTCCCTTCTAAGGCGCAATTCATGGGAGGGCATTTGATTAAAAGTGATAACGGTTCAGATCCACTTCTCAGGCTTCTCACGTTAACCTCAACTTCTCACACGATCGTTCCCCACGTACTAGATATATATGTATATCCCACCCGGAGGTAGGATCTAGGGATGGTATGGTGTACACAAATTATACCTCGAGCATTTGGGGTAGAGAGGCGAACATTTGAAATTCTATTAGAAGAATAACTTTTGGAAAGATTTTTTTTAATGTGTGGCCTATTGACAGATTTTAAGGCATTCTTGTCTTAGGAAGAGACCTTCTGTTAGGCAGAGAAGTTCTTAAATATGGCAGAAGCTCATGCATTTAAAAGAAAAATATCTGTTAGAATGGAAGCCATTTATACCTCTTGTTTTCACAAACAAAATTCCGGTTAGTTATGAAGAAGAGTTGATACCTTTTGAATAATAATGCAGTGAGGAAAGGATCAAGTAATTCATGTTCATCCAAATTGGGCCTCTCCAATAAGGAGGGTCATGCTCCGTATTACGTCTCATGTACATTGAGCTACAACAAATCAATATGAAAAGCTTAACTGGTGGTTATGCTTCTAACACGGTTCAAAAGACGTTCATTTCACCTTGTTTTGGAGAGCGAACGCAATCCAAACTCAGTCCACAAGATGCTCGTGTTTGAAATGATGTCAAGCTGTTTTTCTAGGATCCATGATTTCTGTATATATATGATGATTAACAAATGTAAATGGTCTAGAAAAAACAGAATATGAAGGAATAACCAGAAATGAATCAACACATCATTAAGTTGTACCAATGATCATTGGCCCAGCGGTACACAGGTATATAAATATTATATACTTTAAAAAAAGATAATCATTTGATTGCACTTACAGATGGAATGATCTTCCAGATGAAGGGAAAAAAACTGACGTATCCAATATGTGGAACTAGCCTCAATGATGGTTTCTCTAAAACTTCTCGAACAAGTTCTAGACTTGGGACGTTCCCGTCTTTCTCCACCAGTCGTCGTCTTAAATGAACCTAAAGATACTTGGTCAATGCCAAATATATTTATCATCATATGTCATGAACCTAAGGATACTTACTTTTTCCGTGTGATTTCCGTAATCAAAATAAGCCCCATAGTCTTTGTTGAAGTGCATCTGGGAAACAAGCAAGCACATCTAAGGAATGGGTTGCTCAACTAGGCATGGTAAATTATATAAAATCACTTGCTGTTATGATTTAATGCCATCAAACACATATTTAAAAAACATCAAACGAAAAATAGAGTAACAACATCTCATTGATTATGGCACCAAAAAAAAAGTAAAGATTTTTATGATGTTACACGTACAGTTGAGTATAGAGTGTTTCTGGAGAAGGAAGAATAATAAAAATATGGTTTGCAAACCTTATTAAGAAGATCAAAATCAGCAAGCAGCTTAGCTGTCTCTCCATATGCCTGCAGCAGTTCATTCACCTTTTCTGTTAATGTCTAATGGATTAAATCCAATATTTTTTAACAAGTGTTCCTGCATTACCTTTCCAGATTCCTTCTTCTTCACAAGCTGCTCTGAGATGGAGTGCATGCAATCTGCCGCAAGAAGCATCCAACATCTAAGATCCAAGTGGCGTTCTTCTTCACTTGGGTGTGATGCGCGTGGATAGTCATCCAAACCAGAAGATAAAGTCTGAGATGCCAAAAAGGACCTCAAGAATGATAGTTGGTTTAGTGATATAAAAAGGAATAACCAAATAAGAGTATTTCCTCTCACCAAAATAATTAAATTTAAAATTACCAACTCTATCCCTAGAGCTGCCAAATCATCAAGTCAAGTTCTTATTTATGAAATAGCCACCGACATAAGAATATCTCCATTTCATTCTTCTGCAATATGATATTTTTCAGCTCATTTTTTTTAGAAGACGAGAATCCAACAAATAAGACTCGAGACTTGATGTTGTTTTTCACACAAATATCACGAAAATCAAACTTGTAAGCTTTAATTTAGGCAACTCTGTCAGTAAAACAAGATTGAAAAGCGCTAGTATCTTCCTTTTTTGATTAATGCTCAAAATTCTAACTTAAAAAATGCACGCAACTCATCAAAGTTCAAAGATCATGCTAAAAATCAAGAAACATGATTTCAAGTTCAGAAAATCTAAATAGAAATGTAAACAAGCAATAATATAACCTTCGGATTTAGTTCAAAGATGGTCTGGCTCTCTTTCCTTCCATGCCAATAATAGCTGCTTCTAGACTTTCCTGATTGTGTGGTATTAAACCATTGAAACCATGCTTCTAGACGACCAAAAGATCTTTCGAAGAAAACAGATATCTCTTTGCTCTCTGTGGCAGAAAACTTGTTTTTCATCACCCCACAAACCAAATCTGAAAAGGGAAGATTCAATTTACCAGTTATATCATGTACGTGGGTTGTAACCGCTCTCTCTACCTTTCATTTGATTGATATTTGAGTCTTAGAGGTTTTTACTTCCTCTTAAACAAAAAATAATAACGGTGTACCTTGTAGGACTAAAAATAATGTTGGCGGATTTCCATTGCTTGGACGTTGAGCAACAAATTCTTCAGGCACCTTGCTGCAGATAGATGACAAGTTATTTTCACATGAATATATATACTACAATGAATCCAGACTAATATTACCTAAGAGCTTCAGCTCCTAAAATTTGCTCACGTGGAATCCAGCCATCAATGTTCATAAGATCTAACCAGTGTCCAATAATATCCAAGGAAATATGCATATCCCATCGCCTAAAATAGAACCCAAAAGAAACTATGAAGAAGTGTGCATATGGAAAGAAGATATGACAATTGAAAGACAAAGGTATATTGTCCAACAAACCAGATCAATAGTTGATGAAAACCCTCATCCCATAAGAATCCTCTAGGAAAGAAGGGGCGACTTGGAACAGCAGTATACAGCTCAGCTGGCCAATATAATATAGAATCCCCACCAGATCGATGCTGTTATTCACATTGTCAGCCGTCCATTTAAGGAACACAAGAAATCAGATACGGAAGAAAAATAGACAACTTACCTTAGAGGGTTGGGGAAACAATATTTTTGATTGGCCATAGAAGTATCCAATTCCTCCTAACAAATTTCCGATAGCAGCCTTACCAACTTCCGCAAATTCTGAATCAAGCTGCAAATAACACATCTTGATTAAGAACTCGTTAAAGCTCATTGACGGTATAGAAGAAGCTGCCTAAGAATTTCACATGAAAAATATTTTGAGGCCCAAAGTAATCTTCTTTCTCTTTTTCTTTTCTTCTACAGGCTACAAAAGATGTGCTCAGATCATCCGAAATACTGAACTATTTTGATAACTGATTGATACTGTACCTATCATGAAGTTACCTGAATTGGCTAAAAAGACCTAACAACCAACGAGAAAAAGATTTGTAAACGGTAATTTGGGTAATGCAGTGCTTAGAAATAGAAGCTTCTGTATGGGATACCTTGTCTGAATGATTAAAGATCTTCTTGAATTTATCATCAAATTCATTTTCCTTGTTATGAAGTTGACTAGTGAGTGGTGTACCTACATGTATGAAAGAGATACAAACAATATGGAAGTTAGAAGAAAGTTTCTTAACCATAATATCCTACCAAGTACCAAGAGAAATGGTAATATCAATTTAGTGATTAAGAAACAAGAACATACCTGTGAGGCCATTGACACGTTCTTCAACTCTAGAATTATCAATATCAGTTCCAGTTACAAAAGCAATGTCTGCTCTGAAAGGAGTTCTAGCAGAGATCTGCTAAGACAAAAAAAGGTTAATGGAAACTGAACCTGATATAAAATTGATTTTGTTTTGTGATGATAATCCTGGGTATCATAACAGATATGTGAATAATGAACACCACACCTGATAAACTAAAATGTTAGGAGAATAGTCAGATGTGTCTGGAAGCTCCAAATTACCAAAGTTTCTTACCTATCAAGACATAAGGAACCCAACTCCATCAGTAACTGAACCACCACATTGCCATATCCAAAAGATTGTTAATATTAGTTAAACATGTCAGTTGCAGAAACTAAAACAACGTAAGGTCAAATATCAGTATATTACTTGTAGTGCAAGGATTCCTTGGACCATATCAGAGAGATTGTGAACGTGAGGCGTCTTGAGACCAACATGGTGAACTTCAATATCATCCTGGAAACAAGTTGGTTATCAGTACTGGCTTCCTCAAAACTTGAGAAGTTTAAATTCAAAAGGTACCAGACCATTAGTTCCCACTCTAAGATAAGAATCACGAAAGATTTGAACAGTGATATGCAACATTCAAAGACTTGCAAACTTATCAGTACAAAAAAGGGTTGGCAATAAAAATTGTATATTTTTCATGATATTACCGATGATTTTAAGTGTAGCTCCCAACCACCAATATCTGGCCGTGATCCAAACGCCAACATAGACTTCTCATGAATCTCTGTTACACTTCTGCCTAGACTTAAAACATTTTCACCCTCGTCAGCCACATAAAAGAAAAGATGTGCAGATCCCGGCATTTCTTCATTTAATCTGAAATCAGCAATAAAGTACGCCGATACAGGGTAAATTATGTATTTAACTGAATGGTAGATTATCTAAAGTGGAGTTATATAACAAGTTATTCTAGTGTCAAAACAGTCTATGTGCTTGCAAAAAGTCTGGGAAACATAGCAGCTATTTCAGTACATACTAACATAATCATTTTAGGGAAACAAGTAAAACTTATACTTCTCAGATTGCACTCCAATTCGAAAAGCCCAGTCTCCTCCATAGCCACTTCCATCTACCTTGGATTTCAAGAAACTTGTGGTCAATGTCATGCCATGGTCAATTAGAACCTGATGTCCAAAGTCCCTTCCATTATGTTTGTTCCAACCATATGTTTGAAGCTCATCCGCATCTTGACAGAAATGTCGCATATAATATCGTCCATCCTTTACACCAAGCCACATCAACCCAGCAACCAATGATTTTGGAGTCCTGGCAAGTACAATAGATATCATATATCATCAATGATAAAACTACATGAACACAAAAACTTGTTATTCAGCATTGATATAACAATGAATTATACAAAGAACGATTATAACTTGTAGGACACTATCCTATTTACCTGGCTCGGACGCCGAAATACAAGTGAGGACGATATGTTCCCCAATATAGGCTCTCCTTATGATCACCTTGAAACTGCAGATAAAAACAATTAAATTAACTCATTTGTAAGACGAAGCACAATATTGTTCATATATCACAATTCATAAGCACAGGATATCATAGCCTCACCATCTCAAGGTCCATGATTTTTGGCGCAGGAAAGGGCGTGATAACCCTTGGCAATCGATGATCATCTCCATCTGAGAACTGAATGGAACGGAAGACAAAAAACAGGGCGACTAATGACGATACAATAGTAAACCCTAGAAGAACTTTGAAATTAACGTCTAAAATGCGAAGTTGATCTTTGCCTCTCTCCTTCCGTAAACCCTTCCGGTTAAGAAGTTCCCGATGATCTTCTCCAGATACAGTGCTGGTAGACGGTTTGATTCTGTTTCTTGCGGTTTTCCGGCCGTCTCCTCCGCTCATTTTTCCGGTTATGTGAAGTTCATCCAGTGTTGGAAGGCCAGCCGGAGTTGAGCAAGGAGAGAAAAGGGGAGCTTCGAAGAGCAACTAGCAAAAGTCAAAACAGATCGCTATACTCTACTCGTATCTTTGGCCCAACCGCCCCAACGTAGTGACTAGCGAAATAAAATTTAAAAAAAAAACGTATATTTTCAAAGCACCATACTCTCCTCGTATCTTTGGGGATTGTTTTTTTTTCCCCTTAGGGGTGTTTGGGACTTGGGAGTGCTTATATTTTTAACTTATACTTATTTGCTTATGTGGTGAGGAAAAATAGTTTTAAAAAAGTGTTTGTAAAAAATTGAGGGTAAAAAGGTAATTTGAATAGATAAGAAAATAAGGAGAAGTAAATAAGTAGGTATGGATTGACTTATTAAAAACAACTTATTTGTGGTGAGGAGAAGCAAATAAGCACTTTTGATTTTTTTTTTATCCAAACACTTCAAACTGCTTATTTGCGGTGGAGAAAAGCTATAAGCAAATAAGTAAAAAATATAAACACTCCCAAACACCCCCTTATTGTTTGCTTATTGCTTTAACTGGTCGCAAATAAATTATTTCTAGTTTTTTGATAGAAAAAAATTAAAAGTGTTTACGTCTTTCCTCGTCGTAAATAAGTTGTTTTTGATAAATTATTTCATATTAACTTGTTTGTTTCTCCAAATTACACTTTTACCCTTGACTTTAACCTAATACGCACGCACCAAGACGAAGGGCAGAGAAGAAGATGGAGATCGCAGGAGACCTGTGGAGTTACAGTAGTGACGAACCACAGAGACGAAATCGCCGGATGAAATCGCCGGAAATCGTTGGACGAAATCACCAGAGCTTCTTCTTCGATCTGCTTCTTCTTCTTCTCTCAATCTGCTTCGAAATCTTCGGTCGGACAATTCCAGAGCTTCTCCTTCGATCTGCTTCTTCTTCTCTCTCGGTCTGCTTCTTCTTCTTCTCTGGATGTTTTGTCAGACTGCTTCTTCTTCTTCTATGGATGTTTTCTAAGACTGTTTCGTTTACATTTACAGCTTTGTTGAAAGCTTGTAGTGGTGACGGTGGGGTTAGTTTGGGAATGCAAATTTTACATTTCTTGGTGGGTTTACTTCTGATTTTGCATGTGGGTAAGGCCATCCGTAGCGCTGCGGGCTCGGGCTCGGGTTCACGCCACATGGCACCCGGGTTCGAGCGGGTTCCGGTACGGGGGGAGCGGGTTCCACGGCGGGTTCCAGGGCCGGGTTCCAAAACCCGTTCAACCCGAGCAATTTTAATTTTTTTTGTTTTGTTTTTCTTTTTTTTTTAAATTGGAACGTTGGGTAACGGCTATAAAAACAACAAAATTATTTTTTTTTATTTTTTTTTATTTTTTTTTATTTTTTTTTTAATTTTTTTTATTTTTTTTCTATTTAATCACACTATATATATATATATATATATTAATCCAAACCTCTTATTTTTTCACACCAAAATCTCTCAAATTCTCTCAAACTCTCTCAAATTCTCTCAAACTCTCTCAAATTTCATCATGAATCCAAACAAAACACCTACATCCCGTCGTAACCGACCGGATACACCGCAACCGCAAGAAGACCCGGAGCTTGGTTTCCAAGCGTTTACACAACAAGGTTATCACCCGCAATTTTCGCAACAATTTCCCCAACAATTTCACCAACAATTTCCGCAACATATTCCTTACCAATTTACACGTCCCGGTTTGGTTGAACAAGGTTTTACTCCGGCCAACTACAATCTTCCTTCACCCGCAATCAATCTCGACGACGACATTGTTCCGAAAACCCAACATTCTAGCGGAAACCACAATCCATCTACACACAACAATCTATCCCGGAACCATCAAACCCGACACCAACGAGAAAAGGAAAAAACAAAAAATATGAAAATAGAGCCGCCAAACAGATGTGGAGTAAAGACGAGGAACTCGCGTTAGTGTCGGCGTGGGTTGACGTTTCGGAGGACCCCGTTGTCGGTAACGCACAAACCGGTGGTAATATTTTTATTGTTATTATTATTTTTATTGTTATTATTATTATTATTATTATTAGTATTCTTGTTAATATTCTTATACATGAATTTACATAAATGTAGAAAGTTTTTGGACCCGAATCGGGCAAGTGTTCTTTAGTTTTATGGGTCGCGGAAATTATAGAACAACTCATCAACTCAACACCAAGTTCAACGACCTCAATAAAAGAATAAATTCTTTTGGCGGCATCTACAACAACTTGGTCACTAATAGATCAAGCGAAATGAGTGAGACCGACATTTCACGAACGGCACACGAACGGTACCGAGCACAACTTGGGTTTGCTTTCACTCACGAACAAGCTTGGGAAGTTCTCAAAAAATGTCTAAAATGGGAAGTCGTTCCAACGATGACAACAACTTCATCGCGGGTTTCAAAACGTACCAAACCTTCCGATGATGACGATGAAGACGTCAACGAGGTCGAGCAACTTCAACGACCCATCGGGAGAAACAAGGCAAAAAAAAACATCAACGAGTAATACGAGCGGGTCGAATACGAACGAAAGTGTTACTCATTTGTTGACGAAGTTCAACGAGAAGATTGATGATACAATGGAGTACAAAATGAAAAAACTCGAACTCGAACGAGATAAGTTGGAACTCGAACGAGATAAGTTGGAACTCGAACGAGAAATCGAACGAGAAAAACGATTTGATAAAGACTTCGAGTTTTTTATAACCCCGCATGATCACCTTACGGGAGATATTTTGAGGGCTACTTTGGCGAAGAAAGAGAGAATTAGAAAATTACATAATTTTGGGTAATTTTGTATTTTGTAATTTTTATTTTTTTAGTGTTTTGTATTTTGTAATTTTTATTTTTAATGAATGATATTAATTTTTATTTTTATTATTTATCTTATTTTTATTTATTAAAAAATATATAAATATTTTTATTTTGTTAAATAATTAAATGTATAAATAAAAGAATTAAAAAAATGAGGTGGCAAGAGAGCTTGAGGGTTCCGCTACGCCACTTTAGGGCTTGAGGGTTTGAGGAGAGGGTTAGGAGAAAAACTGATGTGGCGCTTGAAGACTTGAGGGCTTGAGGGTTGGGATACGGATGGCCTAATACTTTAATTGATACGTATGTGAGATGCCATTTGTTGGATAGTGTTCGTAAAGTGTTTGATGAAATCCCTGAAAGAGATCTACTAATATAGAAGAATGTTGTCAAACATTAATAAAAACTACAAATCAACTTATCATGTTTTGTTAACACAATAAGTCAATAAGCTAAGGTTTTGTTTGGCAAACTAGTTGATAAGCTAACTGGTAGCTGATAAGCTAGCTATTAACTCATAAGCTAGCTGGTAGTTGACAGCTGATAAGCTAGCTGATGAAAAACTCACGTTTGGCAAAACTAGCTTATAAACATGTAAAATGACCAAAAAGGACATCTTCAATAAATTATCAATTATAATATTTTATTATATAATTAAAAAATTATAGCAATATAATACGTTAATTAATACAACCAATGTAGTAACAAAAATTAAATAACATAACATGTTAATTATATGTATTTAAAATTTATTACTACATATATACTATAAATTTTGAATTTGTTAAAACATGTTTTAGAAGAAATATATATTAATTTATGATTTTAAATAACCGTTATATACAATATAAAAAAAATAATCATAAAATAATTGACAAGATTTATAGTAATTGACAATTAAAATATATTTATTGTTATTTAAAAATAAATAAAAATAATTTATATAATTAACAATAACTCTAAATAAATAAAAATTAATATTAAGTAATTAAAATTTAATTTAATAATTTTCAGTTAATATTTATTAATCAATAATAATAAAATAAAATAATATTTATTTATAATAATAGTTAATAAATAATAATTGATATTAATAAGGGTAATATTGAAATATTCACAAAAAGCTAGTGAAAAGCTACTCCAAGTAGCGTTTCAAAAAGTTAGCTTATAAGCTAGCTTATGGTCATCCAAACATGTACCTAGAAAAAAAACTAGTTTTTTTTGCCAAACAATGCCTAAGTCAAACACTTTTTAAAAAATTCATTTTCCTCGTCACATAAGTTGATAAGCACTTTTAAAAATAAGCATAAGTTGTTTTAATAAGCAATCCCAAATGGAAAAAACACAAAAGAAGTAATATAAAACAAATTATTCATATATATGATAATATTTAAGAATATGATTAAATCCAAAAATATTAGATATTGATTTCATTTTGAAAGAATTGACGAAAGATTACAGTTGTATAATTTGTAAAAAAAGAAATATATTGTAAATGCATTTTAGCTCATATGTATTTTTATTTATGATAATACTAGATAAGTATCTGCGCGCGATGCGGCGCGAAGTATCTCAAATCTAAAGTCGAGAATTCGAAAAAATAATTTTGTTTCATGTTTATATTTATACGCTTTTAAATCGCATATCAGATGTATAAAATTAAAGGCCAATATGGTTAATTGGTCAAAAAAAATTAGAGAAAATAATATAATCATGATTAAGAAAGTATAAATAATTAAATATACCATACTAAAATATTTGCATATTTATATTTTTGAAAAAGGTTCGAACTCATAATCCAAAAGTCGGTTGATAAGTGATATCTTTTTTTTCCAAGTAATTAAATCTCTTATGATAATTCTATGGGTGTTTCGTAGACAGAATGAAATTTGATAGAATTGTAATTCGTCGAAGGAATTCGACTTTGAAGTAAAAATTGATATGAAATTGCACAATGAAAATCACGACAATTTAGTGATTATTTGTATCAAATCCCATACTAACTTCAACAAATCTCATACTAATCACAACACATTAATTCGTATATATTTATGATATTTAATAATATAATTAAATCCAAAAATATTACAAATCATGTCTAGCTCAGTTGGTCTACCTAAGGACGGTAACATCCTGAGGGGGGGGGGGGGGGGGGGGGGGGCTGTGGATGGTATCCCAGTCTACCCGGGTTCGATTCCAAGGGGTGGCAATTGAGGGCATGAGGAGTACCCAGTCCTTGGGTGGTCCAGTCTTTGACTGGGCTTACCCCCCCCCCCCCCCAGCCTGTGGTTGGGCCTTAGGTAGGGATGGTGATTTGACCCGACCCGGCGGGGAACCCGATCCACCCGACCCGGTCGGGGCCGGGTAATACCCGATTTTGCGGGGCCGGGGCTGGGGACGGGTGTAGGAGAGTGAAACCGGGGCCGGGGCCGGGTGAACTACTCCCCGACCCGCCCGGTACCCGGTATTATTATATATGCATTAAATATATATTTTGTATAGGTATTTATTTATAATATTAGATTATTATATATCATATTCATATACCTTTCCCTTTCCCACAAATTAATTATGTCAAGCTGCACCAAGTTTTTTTTTTCATTTCCATTTCTGTTGACCGGGTTTGACCGGGTGTTGACCGGGTATGTGACCGGGGCCGGGTAGCTCATCCCTGTACCCACCGGGGACCGGGGCCGGGTGTAGGGGAGTGAAACCGGGGCCGGGGCCGGGTGAGGGGATACCCGCCCCAAACCCGCCCCGTTACCATCCCTAGCCTTAGGTCCAGCGTAAGCTGGGCTGGGACAGCGGCGGATTAGTGGACTGCCTCGGATGTTTGATACCGCCGGGAAGGCGGGCGTGCGTGTGTGCGTTGTGTTCGTGGTAGTTGATCGAAAGGGTCGATGCCGCTATGCCTTCCAAAAAAATCCAAAAATATTCAATATTAGGCTCATTTCGAAGGTATTGACGAAACGATTACAATAGTATAATTTGAAAAAATGGAAATGTTTTTTTAATGCATTTTAGTTCATATACATTATTTATGTTTATATGATAAGAGTCTAAAATGAAAAATGAAAAAGTAAGAGATTAAAATTAAACTACATATCTAATTATAACGGTAGTAAATGTAACATATAAATTAAAAATTTTGAATTAAGGAGAGATTTAAGGAGGAGTGAATGTGGATGTGCTAATTGAACTTATAATGTAAAGTGCGTCCAGATACATTTTTAGACGGAAAAATACTGAAGTCGGCTCACCAGAAGACGACACGTGACATGCTAGTTATTTATTTATTATATGTATAGATGATAAAGATCTAAAATGAAAAATGAAAACATACGATTAGAATCAAACTAATAAATAACTAATTATTAAGGTATTTGATGTAATTTACAAATTAAAAAAGATTGAGTTAAGGAAAAATTTACTAGATGTGAAGTGGGAGTGGTGTGCTTTTAAGAAAGTTGTACTTACAGCTATTATCTTAAAAATTCAAGATAATTATTTAAATTTTTTTATTGAATAGTATAGATATATTCAGTATTCTAAAAAGACTCTGTCACAATAACTATTGTGGGTTAAGATTTATGTCTATGTCACATTAAACATATAGCATATCTTGATTAAATGTACCGTTTGTGACCATTATTCATTATGAATCACACCCCTTCAACTCCTCAACCAAACTAAAACACACCAATTTCCCAACCAACAAACAAACAAACACCACTCTTTCCCCCAACAAAAATGGTCACCAACTTTCTCCTCTTTATGCTTCTAAGCTTCGCCCCAACAACCACCAATCCCATAAACCCACAAGAAACGTCCGCCATCAACGGCGAATGGCAACTCCTACACGAAAACATCGGTATGTCACCAATGCATATGCAACTACTACACAACGACAAAGTGGTTATGTTCGATAGGACCGACTTTGGCCCTTCTAACATCTCCCTTCCTTTCAACCTTTGTCGATATGATCCTTTTGACGCAGTCCTCCAAAAGGACTGCACGGCCCACTCGATCCTTTATGATCTACGGGCCAACACCTTCCGTCCGTTGTCAATACGGACGGATACCTGGTGCTCGTCGGGTACAGTTCTACCCGACGGGGTCTTGGTTCAGACCGGTGGTTACAATGATGGGGACCACACGGTCCGCACCATGGTTCCATGTGACGATGGAACCTGTGACTGGGTTGAGTTCCCAGGGTACTTGAAAGAACGTAGGTGGTTTTCTACCGATCAGTTATTACCAGATGGACGGATTATTATTGTCGGAGGGAGACGACAGTTTAGCTACGAGTTTTACCCTACGAATCCTGCGGAATATTTTACTTCTTTCGGAAACTCGTCGTCTTTCTTGTTTGATTTCTTGAGAGATACGACGGATGGGGTAAGCGAGAACAATTTGTACCCGTTTGTTCACTTGTTACCCGATGGAAACTTGTTCATCTTTGCGAACACTCAATCGGTGGTGTTTGATTACGAACAAAACAAGGTGGTCAAGCACCTTCCGCCGATCACCGGAGACGACCCGCGAAACTATCCGAGCTCAGGGTCGTCGGTTTTGCTTCCGCTTGACGAAAACAACCCGGTTGAAGCGGAAGTAATGGTATGCGGCGGAGCTCCGCGTGATGCTTTGTTGAATATCAGAAGATCCCGGAGCTCCGCTAGAGCGATTCCCACGTGCGGACGGATCAAAGTCACCGACGACAATCCGAATTGGGAGATGGAGACCATGCCGATTGCACGTGTGATGGGCGATATGGTCATTCTCCCAAACGGAGATGTCCTCGTTATCAATGGGGCCGGGTCGGGTTTAGCCGGGTGGGAAAACGCACAAGATCCGGTGACCCGACCCGTGATTTACCACCCGGACAGCCCACAAAACTCCCGATTCTCGGTGATGCAATCCACCACCCGACCTAGACTATACAACTCGGCCGCCATCTTGGTGACCGACGGCCGGGTTTTGGTCGGAGGAAGCAACCCTCATATGTTCTACAACTTCACAAATGTGGAGTTCCCTACGGAGCTAAGTTTAGAAGCCTTCTTACCACCTTACTTAGCCCGAGAATATGATCCGATTCGACCCGAAATCGTGAACCTGCAAAGTAACATTGAGTATAAGAAACCATTAGTGGTGGGTTTTACAGTTCTGAAGTTCTTGAAGCTATCAAGAGTTGAAGTAAGGATTATAGCGCCATCATTTACAACTCATTCATTGGGAATGAATCAAAGAATGGTGGTGTTAAAAGAAGATAAAGATGTTTCATTTGTAGGGGGGTCATCCAACAAGACTTACACTATTGGGGTGATGGGACCATCAACGGCTAAGATTGCACCACCAGGGTATTACTTACTGTATCTGGTTCATGCAGGCATACCTAGTCCTGGCATGTGGGTAAAGGTTCAGTAATCAGTATCTCAAAATGTTTATTTTTAAATAGGGACTTAGATTATTAAAATGCATAAACCACAAGGACTAAGAATGTAATTTACTCTAATAAAAGAGTAAACACTTTTTAATTAGAGAAAAGTTTTAAAAAATCCAATGAAAGTTTGGATCGATAATTTTTTGGAATAAATAAGTAGAGGCGGGTTCAAACGAGGAGCGTAACAATTTAAGAAAACGCGAGGAGCACCGTCCATGTACTGAATCACATGTGATTCACACCTGATCGGGGGGCTTCCGCCCATGTAGTGGATCACATGTGATTCATGCCTAAAATCACATGTGATCCGGGCGACTTCCACGTGACTCGCGAACCAGGTCGCTTGCTACCCGATTTTTTCGGGAGTAGTGGATCACATGTGATCCAGTACATGGAAGACGCTCCTCGCGTTTCTCGTAAATAGGTACGCTCCTCGTTTGAACCTTCCTCTAAATAAGTAATTGGACATTTCAAATCTAATAAATAAATCTTTGTACTTTTTGTAACTTGTTGAATACATTCTTATTATTTAAAAATGTAACTTGCAACCTACATAACATGTAAAACTATAAATTAAAAAATATGTCACCTACTTTATCCGCCTACAAATTAAAAATAAGAAAATTAACTAAAATAGTTAGTATCATCAAACAAATTTATAAACATTTTTCAAAGTTTTTTCCTTAAATAGCCAAAGTTTGCGCATAATGTATTTTTTTGCATCCCCATTCATTAGATAGAGACGATGACCAAGATTTCGTGATCCGCTGCCGAACTAGGATTGTTTTTTTGTTCCAAAAACAGAAAAATTAAAAACCATCCTTACCTAGAAAATTTTATGTGTAAATATTCACTTTTTGCTTATAGTTTTAAAAAAAATTACTTTTTGCATCCTTATAAAAAATAATTAGTTATATAATTTATTGTAAATCTATTGCTTTTTCATTTTACATTTTTATTATATTAACACACATAATCGTATATTAATTAAAATATATCAAAAAATTTAGTTTTTTTTTATTTTTTACAAATTACACCGTTATGATTGATTCGTCAATACATTTAAAATAAACTCAATATTGTTTTTGAATTTACTCATGTATTATTCAATATCATAAATATGTACGAAATATTTTTAATACTTATACTTAATACCATTATAGTTACAAATTAATCTTATATTATTAAATAAATAATCCTAAAGCATAGAAAATGTAAATATTAATATTTATGATATTTAATAATATGAAATTAAATTCAAAAAATTCAATGTTATACTCATTTTAAACGTATCGATGAGACAATTATAATAGTGTGGTTTATAAAAAAATGTATCCTTTTATATATTTTACTTAATATACGGTTATGTGTGTTAATATAATAAAGGGGTAAAATAAAAATAAAAAAAGTAGAAGATATAAAGTAAATTAAATAACAAATTAGAAATCATCTTTCTATTTTTTTTTTGCCAAAAACAATTATTATAGCAAAAAATATGCGTAAACTTTGATTATTTTAAAAAGAGACTTTGAAAAGTGCTTAAAAATGAATTTGGCTTATGAGATTGGTTATTTTAGTTAATTTACGTCTTTTTTTATTTGTACCGAGATAAAGTAGGTGACATCTTTTTTGTTTCTTTTTCAATTTGTAGTTTTACCTATATGTAGGTTGCAAGTTACATTATTAAGTTGATGAAAATGTATTTAATAGGTTTTCAAAATTCCAAAAAGTTAATCACTTCAAACAGCAAAGTCCATTAATTTTTTTTAGACTTTCTCTTTATAAAAAATCTAGATATTTGTATTCACATTTTATGAAAAATCTAGTGGCATCGTTGAGCCAAATATGGGGTGCCATGATATGCAATTTTGCAAAAGATAAAACACATTTTTTACGTAACAAATATAACAATACGTGTGGATAATAATATTTTTCAACTCTTTGTATCTATATATCTCATGATTCTTAATTAAATTCTTAATTCATGGATTTCTCATAATCAATAAAATTACAAGTATCCCCTACCCGTTGAGTTAATAGCCCCTAGCGTGTGCCCTACCCATTGGGTTATATGATTATTGAGACTTCAAGTTACAATAATTGCTTTGTAGTGTGATGAGATGTTTCTATTTGTTTGGCAACCTAGCTATAAGCTAATTGTTAGCTAACTATTGATTCATAAGCTGACTGGTAGCTGATAAACTAGCTGATGAAAATGTTACGTTTAGAAAAACTAGCTTATAAACATACAAAATGACAAAAAATGACATTTTAAAAAATTATCAATTACAATATTTAATTATATAATTAAAACACATTTATAAAAATATAATATGTTAATTAATACAACCAGTGTAGTAAAGAAAAATTAAATAATATAACATGTTAATTAAAGAATTTAAAATTTATTATTAGATATATACTATAAATTTTGAATTTGTTAACTTATGATTTTAAATAAACGTTACATATAATATGAAAAGATAATCAAATAATAATTAAAAAGACAATAGTAATTGATAATTTAAATATATTAATTAATATTATAAAGTATATAAAATTAATTTATATGATTAACAATCAACATAATTAAAAATTAATATCAATATATAATTAAAATTTAATTTAATAATTTTCAGTTAATATTAATTAATTTTTATTAACTAATAAAAATTAAATTTAAAAATTAATATTTATTTATAATAATAGTTAATAAATAATATTAATGGGGATAATATTGGAATATTCACAAAAAGTTACCGAAAAGTTACTCCAAGTAGCGTTTCAAAAAGCTAGCTTATGGTCATACAAACATGTACCCAAGAAAAAATAAGCTAGTTTTTTTTTTGCCAAACGATGCCTTATAGTTATTTAAAATTATTGAACATCTCGTCCAAAACAATCAATTAGTTGTAAGGTGTGAAAAATCGATTACCAGAATTACTTATATATCATTGTGAGTACGAAAGTGAGTTGGCATGATTAATTGTCATGTTCATATGTTTTGGGAGGTGTTAGTGTTGTAATGTTGTGCACTATATTTTGAGAATATCGTCAGACGTGTGGAGAAAGTCATTCAGTCGAATTTAAACTGATCGATCGATTATAACCGATCGACCATGATCGGATATTCAATTATAATTGCATCAGATCGGATCTGAAATTTCAACATCCAAATTGGATAGGTCGATTCTTGGATGGTGGTCCAACATCCAATAAAACAGAACCGATCTAATCCAATTATCATCCAACTAATATCTAATTAATAACTATATATAACTATTAACATTTTATGATTTTTTGTTGTTGATATTTATATACATTGCTTTTAATAACTTAACAATATACATGACTAATTGATTGAAATAGCGGATGAATTCAATATAATCCAATGTATAACCAATAGTAACATTCAATGGATGTAACTAATCTGATCCGATCATCCATTGGATTTGGGTCGGATGTCCAATGTTAATCGGATTGGATTGGATGACAAAATCCAATACACAATTGATGATCGAATCCACCTAAATTCACTGCCCATAAATATCGTAACAAACATAGAGCATGTAGTATTTGCATGTTATTTTTGTTAAAGTTGTTTGTAAAGATATTCCACTACATGTTGATTAACTTGTGATGCAATGTTGTATTGAACTCAAATTTGTAACCCAGGTATGATGTTATAGTCCTATGAAAATCAGGGATGTGACGACATAAAAGATGTGTAAAAATACACATGAACTTGTTTATTACATCACGTTTTATAAAATAAGCATTCATCAATATTACATAATCAATAATAAAATACGTATTCAAACACCACTTAGGGGTTGTTTGGCGATTGCTGAATGGTTTAGTGCAGAATGATTAAGATGTCAGAATGGTTAAGAGGCTTTTATGATATAGTGAAAAATGAAATATGATTGTTTGGTATTTGTTTAAAATGAAATCAGGGTGCTGAATGGTTAATGGTGGCCCAATATGCTAAATCATTAAGAGAGTTTTGGAACCATTAAGAGACAATCTTTTTTTTTTGCCAAACAAGATTCACCTCTGAACGATTCAGAGGTTGCCTCTTAATGAAACTATTAAGAGGTAAACAAACAACCCCTTAAATTCTATAATAATCATCAAATCTACCATATTTTTTACCGGAACCAAACCCCTTTTAATACAACCATTAACACTTATCTAGCATTCCTTTTAATAGTTAAAAGATACATATAACTACATAGACAACGTGATGTTGATATAACAACATGTTATAACTTGTAATAAACATAAATGGATTCTTAGGGCAACATCCAAAAAAATAAATCATGTTATCATGAATTTCGAACCAATATTTTTGTTTTGTTGCATATTTATTTAAAAGAGACATACATATGTGTGTGTGTGTGTATGCCATGTGACATTGCATTGATTGAATTGCCAAATAATGGAATCTAGACAAGATGTCCTCACAATTAATACTCAATTTATTTAACTCTTATTGTTTTTTTTTTTTGGTTTTATAAGTTCTATCTATATATTAAATACTTTCAATCAATCTATACAGAAAAAGTCAAATTTTATAATGTTTTTTCTTGTTAATTTTGTATTGGTTAACTATAGTTGTTCGGATTAATTTGTGCAAACCGCGGCTAGGGGTGTGCATGGGTCGGGTCGGGGCCAAAACCCAAAACCCAATCCGATATCGGGTGAAAGAAAACCCCCCGAAATCCGACCGAAAAAGGCCGGACCCCGAAAAATTGTCAGAAAAATCTCTGTAACTTTGTAAAATCAGAACCGATGAAATCTGAGACTGATTTCAAAAGAACAAATATATTCATACAATATGTTTACTATAGTTTATAATTACACGTATACAACTAATTAATACATTTTTATCATATAAAATTAATTTGTAAGCCGTTGATAAACATGTCCAAATACAAAATTAACATTAAGTCATACTAATACGATAAATCACTTCATAAAATTGATGACCAATAATAGCTCACTCACTTTCTCTTGCTCAAGAAATAGAGATGCATTACGAAAACATACATTTGAGTCTTATTATGTTATTAAAGATGGATACTAGTGATATCAGTGATTTATTAAAAAAACTAGTGTATGGTTATCTAAACATGTACCCAAAATATAAACTAGTTTATTTTTGCTAATTTCTTTTATAAAAAATTGTTTTTTTATTTAAAAATTAGAAAGATTGTTAGAGATTTTTTATTTGTGGATGTTTCTTGGGGTGTGCCACGTTGGAAAACCCTGTATTCACACGTGCAAAAGAAGATGGTTTGGCATGATGATTGTGTTGTCTTGATTGTTTTTTCAACTCGTGTCTCCCATAAACCAACCATAAACGTGCCTTCATCTATATCCTTTCATTAATAACCATTATCACATGGATATATGTATATACACGTATTATAAGTATCTTCATATAATGCACTACAACTATAGTTAATTTTATGGTTGTTATGTTTTCTTTCATCTATCTTTATGAATTTTTTTTAAAAATAATCCATAAAGTTTTGTACTGCTTTTTGATGTTGATTACTTAAAATCTCTTAAAAATAACTAACAAAACTTTATGTACCACTGTTAATGCTAATTACTTAATTAGTCATTATCTCTAACTTCTTCCTTTTAGTACTTATCTCTAATTCCCTACAAATTCTCAAATGATAAACCCCTAAAAAAAGTTATCATTCTTTAATACTTACTTAATTAATTCTTATCTTTTAACCTCTTTCATATCCACAAATAATGAACCCCTCAAAAAATAAAACAAAAAATAAAATCAAGATATATCATGTTGCATTGCACGAATACCCTTCTAGTTTTATTTTATAGGTTTATGTTGTGTTGACTTTTTGGGAGACTAGATCGGTTTTTTGTTGATTATTAACTAGGTTCGAAGTGTGTATTACATGGGTAATTTAAAAAAATTAAATCATGCCAGAAAACTTATCAACTATTATGAAAGAGTAATTTAAAGTGAATTGACGAGAAACATAACAATTTGACTTTGAAAATATCATTAACTAACCATCTGTTGATAACTGGTATTATGTAGTTCAATTAAAATTAGAGAAAATAATATAATAATGATTAAGAAAGTATAAATAATTAAATATACTATACTAAAATATTTGCATATTTCTATTTTTGAAAAAGGTTCGAACTCATAATCCAAAAGTCAGTTGATAATTGATATTTTTTTCCAAGTAAATAAATCTCTTATGATAATTCTAAGGGTGTTTCGTTGACAGAATAAAATTTGATAGAATTGTAATTCGTCGAAGGAATTCGATTTTGAAGTAAAAATTGATATGAAATTGCAAAAAGAAAATCACGACAATTTAGTGATTATTTGTATCAAATCTTGTACTAATTTCAACAAATCCCATACTAATCACGACACATTAATTCGTATATATTTATGATATTTAATAATATATTTAAATCCAAAAATATTCAATATTGGACTCATTTCGAATGTATTAACGAAGTGATTACAATGGTATAACTTGTAAAAAATATAAATGTTTTTTAATGCATTTTAGTTCATATACATTATTTATGTTAATATGATAAGAGTCTAAAATGAAAAATAAAAAAACAAGGGATTAAAAGTAAACTACATACCTAATTATAATGGTATTAAATGTAACTTGTAAATTTAAAAAAAATTGAATTAAGGAGAGATTTAAGGAGGAATGAATGTGAGTTTGCTAATTGAACTTATAATGTAAATTGTGTCCAGATACATGTTTAGGCGAAAAAATACTGAAGTCGGATCACCAGAAGACGACACGTGACATGCTAGTTACTTATTTATTATATATATAGATGTTATTTATTATATGTATAGATCTTATGAAGTGTTATATTAATTTAAGGTTTTTTCATTTGAGGTATTTTGCGAGATATCTTGCCATAAGTTTTAATCGCATGTTCTGTTTTTTTTTTCAAAGTTTTTTATTGTATTTAACTAGTTTGAATTTTATAAAATATTTTATATAAGATTCGTATTTAATTAGTTTTTTTTATTGATTAGAAGTCTACTCGCGTAATACAGCGCGATACATCTCGATTTTAATGTTATAATTTATTTTAATGTGTGATTTTCAGAAAATGATCACGTTTTCTATAAATTTGTTTAAAGAATGGTGTTTTTTAAGAAGTTCATGATTTGGGGATTTAAAAGTGGTTACAGATAAAAATTAATTAATAAGAGTCAACGATTTAAGGATTTGAAGATTGTTAAAGATAAGTATTAATCAAGTAATAGCATTAAAAGCGGTACATGAAGCTTCATTAGTTGTTTTTAAGAGATTTTAAGTAATTAGCATTAAATAGCGGTACATGAAGACATGAAGCTTTATGTGATGTTTTTAATAGTTTTTTATAAATGCTTTATAATATAGTATAGATATAGATATACTTGAAGTAATTATATTTAAATAAAATTATTAAATAAATAATATGAAGGAATTGTTTTTTACATATTTTAATGTCTCGTGTTTGACATATCCTTATACATTTTTTATATTTCTTAACTAGGTTCGAACCGTGTATTACACAAGGTAATTTAAAAAAATTAAATCATGCTAGAAAACTTATCTTTCAGATATGAATGATCATCGAAAGTACGATGTTACTTTTCCAAGCTTTTTTCCCTTCAGAGTTGTTTTTTTTTTGCAGCTGATTACAAAATGTATTTGTTTTAGGCAGTTTTCACAAAGGGTGTTTTACAAAAAATTAATAAAAAATATGAATAAATATTAAGAATTTATAAAACAAAATTTATAATAGAATGTAAATGAAATAATGGAAAAGTATATAGTTAAAATATTAATAAAATAAGAACCACGTATCATAAATTACCAAATACTTCTTTATATACAACATTCTTTGTTCTATTGCTAATTATATCTTCATCATCTATAATTAATATTTTTAAACATTGCCTACTTTTTACTCTAGATAAAGCAGCATACAACTGACCATGGGTGAAGACTGGTTGTTTCAGAAACAAACCAACCTTCGATAATGACTGTCCGTGGCTTTTATTTATGGTCAGGGCAAAACATACAACAATTGGAACTCATATTTTTGAAAAAAGTTCGAACTCATAATCCAAAAGTCAGTTGATAAGTGATATCTTTTTTTTCAAGTAATTAAATCTATTATGATAGTTCTAAGGGTGTTTCGTTGACAGAATGAAACTTGATAGAATTGTAATTCGTCGAAGGAATTCGACTTTGAAGTAAACATTGATATGAAATTGCAAAAAGAAAATCACGACAATTTTAGCGATTATTTGTATCAAATCCCATACTAATTTCAACAAATCTCATACTAATCACGACACATTAATTCGTATATATTTATGATATTTAAAAATATAATTAAATCCAAAAATATTCAATATTGGGCTCATTTCGAAGGTATTGACGAAACGATTACAATGATATAATTTGTAAATAATAGAAATGTTTTTTTAATGCATTTTAGTTTATATACATTATTTATGTTTATATGATAAGAGTCTAAAATAAAAAATAAAAAATAAAAAAGTAAGAGATTAAAAGTAAACTACATACCTAATTATAAGAGTATTAAATGTAACATATAAATTAAAAAAATTGAATTAAGAAGAGATTTAAGGAAGAGTGAATGTGAGTGTGCTAATTGAACTTATAATGTAAATTACGTCCAGATACATGTTTAAGCGGGAAAATACTGAAGTCGACTCACCAAAAGACGACACGTGACATGCTAGTTACTTATTTATTATATGTATAGATAACCCAATTTTTACTTTTTAGTATACATATTTTTAAATTAATTTTTTATTATTTAATTTAACTTTTATTTGATTTTTATTGTTATACTTTTATATATATTTTTTACAGATTGATAACCCAATTTTTTAATTGTACATACTTTTAAATTATTTTAATTTTTGTTATATATATTTTTATACATTTTATATTGATTTCTTGACAACCCAATTTTTATTTATTTATGGTGCTTTAACATATAAATAAACATGCATTTATGTATATTTTAATATATATTTATTTTAATAAATAAGAATATAGATGAAAACTTAAAACGGTGGGACTATGAAAATTTTGACAAAAACTAAGGGGCTGTTTGTTTTTATGTAATAAGCACTTAAATGCCCCTTATCACTTTTTCGGTCAGAAGTATAGTAAATCAGACTGTTTGTTTTTTTCATTAAATCAGTTCCACTTATCACTTATTTTAGTCTGACCGAGAAAGTGTTAACTTAACCACTTTTCACTTATTTCCTCTAACACGCCTACATCTCAAATCCCCCCCTTCTCTCTCTCTCTCTCTCTCTCTCTCTCTCTCTTGTACGACTCAGGACTCCATCTCCAATGATCGATCAATCTCCAGCTCCATCTCCAATCGATCGAGCTCCATCTCCACTCCAATCATGCGACTCAAACGGGACTCCATCTCCCCCCTTTTCAGCCGCCTCCATCTCTCTCGTGTGCGACTCAAGAACAGCCTCTGTCGATTTTTTGCTGCTCGATTTTCTGCAATCCATCTCCAATCGATTGTAAGCTGCTCGCCTTCCTTTCGATTTTCTGCAAACCATCTCCATCTCGATTTTTTGCTGCTCGCAATCCATCTCTAATCGATTTTCTGCAATCCATCTCCATCTCCGATCGATTTTCTGCAATCCATCTCGATTTCCTGCAATCCATCTCGATTTCTTCTTGTGGTTCGTCCTTCATCCCTGCGATTTTGATTTCGTTTTATGCTTCGTTCTTCTGGTTTTGATTTCTGTGGTTTTGATTTCTTCTTGGAGGTTCAAACTAGAAAGAGAATTGATAAATGATCATGTGGGTCTTTCTCATGATAATCTAGTTCAAATCCTGCCATTGGTATGCTTGGTGAATTACCAGGGATGTGTTCATGGGAAAATAGCAAATATGTGGTGTTTAGTGTTAATATCGATTTTGAAAGAATTGATGTAGATGATGCGCACCAGGTGTTTGTGAAAATGAAAAGAGATTATTGTATTATTGTATTATAAATGATCATGTGGGTCTTTCTCATGATAATCTAAAACTGTGGAGATGTTGGTATTGTTTAGGAAATGAAGAGTGTGGAGACAAATTAAAGAGATTATTGTATTATTAAGTTGTTTTCAGATTTCAGCTTACAAAAACAAACAGTCTTTCTGATTCAGATTTCAGATTTCAGCGCCACCACTTAAAAATCAGAACTGAAATCAGTGTTCAGACTTCAGCACCACTTAAAAAACAAACGCCACCTAAAACTTTTGGATGAAATTTTTCACATATTTAAGTTATTGAGTTGGATAATATGTAAGGAAAAACTGTAAAAAAATAGTGAAAACCTCAACATAGTAAATGCTGTAAACAAATTTATATCTTAGAACTACTATATTGATTATATTATTAAAATTTAATATAATTGTTAAAACATTTTTTCAAGGATGTTTATTGATAGGAAGAATAAAAATCATTTATTTTCCTAACAATCATTTTTCTATGAATCTTTCATCTCTTCTCCTCCCGCGATAAGGACGTGTCTAAGGATGCTACTTCGGGCGGGCGTGCTTCTTTCTATGGGGGCGCGCATCACTTTGGACGTGCTTTACTTTACCGGCAGATGCATGAGTCGGAATGTAATAGCTAGGCACGTCGTGGGAGGAGAATAAGCAAAATCTATTGCATAATCCAAGTAAAAGTGAACATCTCGCTAATCAAAATCATCATCACGAGCAGTAGCTGGAGTTACAAAAATTTGAAGAATTTCATTTCTCTTATACTTTTCAGAAGATTTTAAAGAATCTGTTGTAACAAAAATCTTCAAAATATTTATCTTAGAGAAGGAGATGCTCTAAATATTATGGATAAAAACCACTTGTTTGTCCAACCAATGAAATTACGATACTTCAAATTTTTATTTAGTTTACATTTATTTAATTCATGTTCATCTTTTCTGTCTAATTATGTGTATTTATATGATTAGTGAACATAAATAAGACGTGAAATTTTGGGACATATGATTTGTATCTAGATATTACAGGTATATCGATTATTACTTAATTTAATTAAGGCTTTTCTGATTTTGAATGATTCTTTTCGTAATCATATCTCAGTTTTTCACAAACTGAACTAAATGTGGTTCCAATGACATGCAAATGTAACTGAATCCTTTTGTGATCCAGATAAGATGGGACATAGATCATAGTTGCAGAAAGATTACTTAACATCAGGTTAAACAAAATATGAAAATACATATAAAACGATAAATATTAATATCTAATTTTAAATTAATCTTGAACCATATTCATTTATTATTTCAAGCAACAAGTCTTTTGTATTTCCCCTAAATTATAACATTATAATATATATATATATATATAGTAGGGTTCACGTGAGACCAACCTGTTTTCGTGAGACCCTGAGACCAAGAAATTAACACTAAACATTCACAGTGATTCATTGTGAAGGTAAGAAAAACAACTAACCTTCACAGCAAAAACACTGTGAAGGTTTACCATCACAGTACCTTCACAGTCTTTTGATGTGAAGGTTTAGTGTTAATTTGTTGGTCTCACGGTCTCACGGAAATAGTCTGGTCTCGCATGATCTCAAGTCTATATATATATATATATATATATGGTTGGGTTCACGTGTGACCAACCTGTTTTCGTGAGACCACAAAAATAACACTAAAATTCACAACGATTCATTGTGAATGTAAGCAAAACAACGAACATTCACAGCAAAAACACTGTGAAAGTTTACCTTCACTGTCTTTTGCTGTGAAGGTTTAGTGTCACCCCGAAATTCCATTATATTGTATTTAAAATAAATGGGGTCTATTTGTAAGGTAGTCTAAGTTGTGGACTAATTGTAAAAGTAAACTCCAGGGTTGAACTTGTAAATTTGACCAAAGTTTAAAATTAAAATTGAAAATTAACTTGAGGGACTGGTTGGGTCATTTGTTGAAAGTTGAGATAGCTTTATGAGAGGGTAAGCTGATTGAGATATTTTATCTCAACCAGTTTTTGGTAAAGTCGGTAGAGAGAAATCAGAGAGAAAGAAAGAAGAAGAAAAAGGGGAGAAGGAATTGGAACTGTGTTTTCGTGTGGTTGTTGAATCAGAGCAAGGAAGAAGTTGATTTGCAGAGTTAATACTTATTTCAAGTGAGTTCATCCATTTCATCTTAAAAATTATCAGTTGAAATTGAGTTAGATGTGATGTATAAACTGGCTGAATGATTTGGTACTTATGTATTGGAATGAAATCGATTAATAAGCTGTGTTTAGATGTGCTTTTTAGACAAATTTGACGTAAATAGGATACATTGAATCGAAGTCCAGGTGTTGAGAATTCCGGAACTGGGTTTAGGGTCCGGAAGAAGGGATTCCGGAATCGGGCTAAGGGGATCCGGTATTTGGGTTGGGTTCCGGTATTAACTTTTCTAGAATTGGACTTGTCGCAAATGGGATCCGGAATAAATTAATTTCCGGAATTGGGTTTGTGCAATTGGGTTCCGGAATGGGTGTGGATACCGGAATTAGGACCGGATCCGGAATCGTTTGACTTCCGATAATTGGGCCGAAGATCCGGTGTTGGTTAATACCGGAAGTGGGCCGAAAGCCCGGTGTTGGTTTAATATTCTGGAATATGGGCTTCGAGTGGACTGAACCGGTATCATTTTGGTTCCAGAATTTGGGTTTAGTTCCGGAATGGACCATTTTGGATCCGGTGTTTTAGTTAGTTCCGGAATGGGCCGATTTGAGATCCGGTATTTTAGTGATTTCCGGAATTGGATTAATAGGATCCGGTAATTTAATTTCTGGAAGAGACTTTGGGCCCGATATTAAATAAATTCTGGAAGTTGGGTTTAGGTCCCGGAATCAAATGATTTCCAAAATGGTTTGTTATTAAATGATTAAGGATTTGGGCTTAGGATCCGATTTTGGTTAGAAGCCAGAAAGGATTTGATTGTAAATTAGAATCCTTATTAGGATAATTTCATTAATTGAGTTTGGGATACTTTTGATTATAATAATTGGAAGAGAAACAATTGAGAATGAAATATCGATAAATTGTTAATATTCTTAGAGTTAAGAATATGTTATGAGAAGCAGTGTGATATGTTATTATACATATACACTAGTAAGTGTATTGGATCCATAGGCACTGGTAGTATTTGTAATATGGAATAGACCTGGTTCTCAATGGTAATTCCCGTTGGCCTATAATGTGGATTGTTAATCCCATTTCGGGAGGCGATAACCTATAATGTGGATTGTTAATCCCATTTCGGGAGACGATAGCCTATAATGTGGATTGTTAATCTCATTTCGAGAGGAGATAACCTATAATGTGGAATATACATAAAGTAATTTGCAATTCCCATTTCGAGAGGTGATAAGAAATGATTGAATAGGCAAAGTAGAATTGCTATTCATGTTGAAATGATTGAATAGGCAAAGTATAATTGTTATTCATGTTGGAATGTTTGAATAGGCAAAGTAGAATTGCTATTCATATTAAATGTATGGAATAGGCAAAGCATAATTGCTATCCTTATTAGAGATGTGGAAACGGGAAATAGACAAAGTATAATTGTTATTTCTACTTTCTTTTGTTGGATTGAATAGGCAATATATAATTGCTATTCTGCTTCCATTCCGAGAAGAAGGTATAACGATTAATTGTAAGATCTTGGATATGAGCGATAATTTAGAATCTGCAATGATTCTTAGTAGGTTCTCGAAATATGAGGATATGACTTTCTGAATGTTAGTCATACTCATGGGATTGGGTATGTTCCCGTCGTTATGAGACGAGTACGAGTATGGTAAGTATGGTGACAAACCAGGTTTGATTATATGCTTTGATTATCTGAAATTCCGAAGCTGTTAATGTTTTAATTTGAAACTGCATGTTCTCACTAGGCGTAAGCCTAATCGTTTCGAATTAACTTTTCTTACCAGGTATTAGCTCGGGAAGAAAAAAAAGGGAAGAGGGACGAGTGTTGTGGAGTATTCAACTTGTTGATGTTAAGAGGAAAAGTTAGCCGATATGAGGATGCTTTTGATGAATGATTTAGACAACCAATTTAATCTTATCATATATGACGAGACTAGATTAATAGGTTGTTTTGGAGAATTCGAATTTATATATGAATCCTCATAGTTAATTCTCTACTTATGTATATCAGTTGGATGACTTTATGATTTCCCTTGTTAAACCTAAGGTTTAAATTGGCCCTGATTTTTAGGGTGTTACATTTTGGTCTCACGGGTCTCACAGAAATGGTTTGGTCTCACATAGGCATGGCAATTTGGTCCGACCCGGTGGGGAACTCGGTCCACCCGACTCGACCGGGGCCGGGGATTCCCCGCCAAACCGGGTACCGGGGCCGAAGACGGGGAAACCCGCTTTCAAAAAACCGGGGCCGGAGCCGGTATATATATATATATATAATTAAAAAAATTATTTATTTTATATATTAATTAAATATTTTTTGAGTAAAAACAATTGTAACTAAAAATAACGTGCTGTGTTTTGAAGATGACAACTAAAAACTCTTGGATAATATAAACATAGTTTTGATAATTTGATAAAGCAAGTTAGAAAGCCAAATGACCATACACATCAGTTTAAGTTTGGCTTCAATTTAAGTTTGTTGTTTGCTTGGCTTTTGGATATGGCTTCAATTTAAGTTTGTTGTTTGCTTGGCCACTAATACATCAATTGACCATACACATCAGTTAAGTTTGACATTAGTAAAGAACATTTTATATTTTTCAAGGTATAAATTTATTTGGGTTTGATTGATTAATTTTAGAAATAAGAATGTTGTGGGTATAAATTTAGTTGTTGGGGAACCGGGTACAAACCGGGGACCGGGTCTTGGTCGGGTCTTGACCGCAAGTTAACCGGGGACAGGATTGAAATCCCCGTACCCGCCCGGGGCCGGGGCCGGGGGAGGGTATCAAAAACCGGGGTCGGGGCCGGGGATGGAGAACCCCGCCTCATACCCGCCCCGTTGCCATGCCTAGTCTCACATGATCTCAAGTCTCTCTCTCTCTCTCTCTATATATATATATATTGTTGGAAAATTTTAATAATATATGGATAAAAATTTGGATAATGAATAAGGAATCATTGTTCAAATACTAAATTTCGACTCTATGATGTCTTGAGTTACACAAAATCAGTATTGTGATAATCCAAATTTTTCATACACGAAATAAGGCACTGATTTCATTATATATATATATATATATAGAGAGAGAGAAGTTCAGGGAAAAACCTCAAATAAATAGAAAACTAAAAAATACTTTATCAACCGTTAGATTAGATAATCTGATGGATGTGATAAGACGGACGGTTACTACAATATTAATTAAATTAAAAAACCTCACCCCCTATTTTTTATTCGAAAAAAGACGAAAAATAAACAAATTTCGAATGAAATAAATTACACCAAATAAACGATCATATTTTTCTTGTTAATTTGACATCCATATCGATATATTTTTTTCTCCGTATTTTCGTGGTTTTCCGGTTTTCCAGTTATTTAGGGGTTTCCCTTGAACCTGACCCTATATATATATATATATATATATATATCCATCAGACCACGTTTTATGTATTTATATGAGAAATTGACCGTTACCGACAGTTAAATGGTAATAGTCGTTAATGAATAAGATCGAGAAGTAATTGCAATTGAATCAGAGTTCCATACCCAAAGTATGAGTGCACTAAATAGAAAGTTTGGTCCTGAAGAGTCAGATATCTGATCAGACTCAGACTGATCAGAAGGATCAAATTTCTAAACACACCTTCAAGCCTAACTATGAAGAATCACAAGTTTGAACACACGGTCGAGATCTTTTTTCCTTATGGTTCAAAGTTAAGGACTTGATTGATCTCAATAAAGTACAATAAGTCCTTGAAGTGTAACTCGACGGAGTAGGTAATAAAGATAATGTCTTGGGTTTGAGGTTGTGATGTCTTGATGGCATGTGAACTAAAATTAGGACTTGAGGTGTAACCTAATAACATCATGGGTGACTCCATTCACGTGTTCTTGTCACCTTGGTGGAAATGGGTATCCCCCGTGATACAAAAGATGTTTCTTGTGTGTTTATATTCAGGAGTGGAACATCATTTGCAAAAGTTGAGAATTTGGTATTTATACAATCAAATAGGATTCGGGTAACATTTGATTTATGATATTATTATCTATCTCGTGAACTATTTATTTTATAAGGTCTCACTAGACGTTTAGCCTAGGGTGGCGTTTGTTTTTTAAGAGGTGCTGAAATCTGAAGTCTGATTTCACTTCTAATTTTTAAGAGGTGGTGCTGAAATCTGAATCAATAAGACTATTTGTTTTTTAAACTGACATACATTTGAAATATGTGTAATTATTTATTTATCCCTAAAAAATTCAACTTAAATACGTCAATTGAAGTGAGCATCGATGATCGAAAGACGAAACGGGAAAAAACAACAAAAGAAGGAAACTGGCAGATTTGCGAGTTTGTGGAGTTTTAATCATATCTCAAGCACCGAAGCGCTAATTTAAGAGATTCAATATGTTTTGGAAAGTCAACACAGAAATCTACAATATTCGTCTTTTGCATTTTTGCAAATTCAGGGTGCATCTAGGCTAAAACCGATGTTGAAATCGAAAGAATGACGTTGGACATAAGTAAGAGGTAATTAAGTGGTTGAGTTATCACTTAATTATTCAGAGGACATTAAGTTTAAGAGGAAAAGGAAGAAAAAACAAACAGTCTGAATTACCTTATGTCCGATTGAATCAGACATAAGTGGCAATTAGGAGCTTATTTTGAAAAAACAAATACCACCTAACACTTGTTGTGGTGTTCTTTGGTTCACAGGTCTCACTAGCGGTGGAATCTAGGGGGTATGAGGAACCAGTGGGTGTAGCTAGGAGCACGTTAGGGACCGAATGCTTTTAGGCTTTTGTGGAAGAGAGATTTTTGGGGACATGTTATCACCCCTATTAATCTAGTTTAATTCAAGTATAGATTAAGTAGGTTGTTATGTTATGTCTCGATAAAATTATTATTTTTGTTGTACAAACTTTCCTGAAGTTATGGGTTATAGTTGTCGTATTTTAGAAGTTTTATTTTATCTGTTTTTCCGGAATTCTCCCTATTTTTCTCGTTTATATTTTAAGGTGTTACATTATTTTACAGTGATAAATTTTTATAATATTTTAATAATATAACTAATATTGAAATATTTAAAACAACAAGTCTATCAAAGTTAGAGCATCCACAATGTTGAGTTTTTTCACCAAGGGTTTTTCCTTATACATTAATCATCACCTCAACAACTCAAAAACATCTGCATACTTCCACTGTGTAAAAAACCTCACCCTGTTGAAGGATATGTGCCATCATCAAAAGGAAGTGATTGAAAGAATATTTTCCTAGTATTAGATATTACCATAATTAATGTTTCATTTTCGTTGTAAACTCCTCCCTATATAAAGGGCTTATGATTAATGAGAATTACGATTCATTCTCTCCATTCTATTGTGTTCTGTTTCGTTTTTCCTTTAACACGTTATCAACACGTAAAGTTCAAATCGTTTCTTGAACGGTTGGTTTTCCCGATACCTGACGTTGTTGAACGACTTGTTGGAAAATTACGTAGTTACTCCGTTATCCATCGCTCGTTATCACCTTTGGCACAAATTCAAGTAAGTGTTTTCGTTAACCTGTTTATATTTAAATTTTCTTTGCTAGATCAGAAGAAATATATTGAAAAAGAAAAATAGGATTTTCTGGTTTTGCTTTTCGTTTCCTGCTGCATCATTAACAAAAAAAATGGCCTCCTTTGTTTGTTTTATTTATTTATTATTATCTTTGACTCTTGGTTTATATATTCAAAAAGAAAAAAAACATTGTTATTTTTTTCTCAAGAATTCAATGTGCATACGTTATCTCAGGTTTGTTTCCTCCCATATCTACTAAATGAATTTTTAATTGTCTTTGCCTTGAATCTCTCATGCTTTAATAATCAGTATGTTTAGTTTTTTTTAGGCCGTGTTTTTGATTAAATTCTCTTAAAGTGATGCTTTAGTTATATCTTGCTCTTTGATCATTGCATGTATTAATATATGATTTTCACTTCTAATTATACCATAAGTATTGAACTATTAAAATTTTGTTTTAATACCATTTAGTGTTAATGGTTTTTTTTGTTATGGATTTTCAAGATTTAAGATATACTATCATTATTTATTTTTGGTCACGAGTGAATCACATTTAGTTATTTAAAATAATTATGAGTTTCACCAAAACTATTTAATTTTGATCCAAAAAAAAGGCCTACCTATGATAAAATAATTGAATATATATTTATCGAAATTATATTTCCAAGCACTCTACCTTTTGGTCTTATGCCAAAAAATTGCATATATATCTTTAAGTGTAAATCTATTACTTTTGCATTTTGGCAAAAACTCAAAATGTTTATCTTAATTATGAGTTTCTATTCATAAATTTTAACTTTCAAATGAATTTTTGGAAGTTACACTTCCAACCCCCATATATTTTGGTATTTTACCAAAAGCTCCAAAAATGACATGAAAATGTTAAAATATTGATCAAATGTTTATCTTGATCATGAGTTCTTACTCATTAATCCTAATCTTATAAATAACTTTTGGATGTTACACTTTCAACCCCTTAATATTTGGTATTTTACCAAAATATCCATAAATACCATTAAGTTGTTAAGAGTTTGAATTTGACTTTATGTCAAAACTAATGTTGATTGTCTAACGACAAAATCTCTTAAAATAATATTAAGGTATTGAAACATTGAAATTGGCTTCATAAGCCAAACTAATATTCATTTTGGTCTCATGTCAAAAGCTCTATAATTAACATTGTTATCTTCAAATTAAATAAATCGCAAGATATTGATTTGGATTTTGTCAAACGGGTGTAAATAACCCTAAGGGTGCGTTTGGTACGCAGACAGGACGGGACAGGACAGAACAGGACAGGACAGCTGTTCAGTGTTTGGTAACACATAAATAGGACTGGACAGGACAGAACAGGACCAGTTAAATGACCCATTTACCCCTAGTGATTTGTTTAGTGGTGGCGGCGGCGACTGCGACGGCGGTGGTGGTGGCGGCGGCGGCGACGAAGACGGTGGCGGTGGTGGTGGCGGCGGTGGTGGTGGTGGTGGCGGCGACGGCGACGGCGGTGGCGGTGGCGGCGGCGGCGGCGACGGTGGCGGTGGTGGTGGTGGTGGTGGCGGCGACGGTGGTGGCGGCGACAACGGTGGTGGTGGTGGCGGCGGTGGGGTGGTGGTGGCGGTGGCGGTGACGGCGGTGGCGGTGGTGGTGGCAGCGACGGCGACGGTGGTGGTGGTGGTGGTGGTGGCGGCGACGGCGGTGGTGGTGGCGTTGGCGGTGGTGGCGGTGGCAGTGGCGGCGGTGGTGGTGGTGGTGGTGGTGGCGGCGGCGGCGGTGGTGCCGGTGGTGGTGGCAGCGACGGCGACGGTGGTGGTGGTGGTGGTGGTGGCGGCGACGGCGGTGGTGGTGGTGGCGGCGGTGGTGGTGGTGGTGGTGGTGGTGGCGGCGGGGTGGTGGTGGTGGCGGTGGTGGCGGCGACGACGGTGGTGGTGGTGGCGGCGGCGACGACGGTGGTGGTGGTGGCGGCGACGACGGCGGTGGTGGTGGTGGTGGCGGCGATGGCGGTGGTGGTGGTGGTGGTGGCGGCGGCGGAGGTCGTGGCGGTGGCGGCGGTGGTGGTGGTGGTGGCGGCGACGGCGGTGGCGGTGGCGGCGATGGTGGTGGTGGTGGGAAAGAAAGAAGAAGAAGAAGAAGAAGAAGGGGTATATTTGTCAAAAAATCCTTGTTCCACTTAGTTCTAGGGGGTAAGCATAGAACACCCTTGTCCCATGATGGTTCCACTTAGTTCTACATTTGGTCGCACCAAACATGGGACAGGTGTGTCCTGTCCTGTCCTGTCCCATGCTGTCCACCCTACCAAACGCACCCTAAGGTTTGTAGGGACTTAAGAAATCCATGTGATTTCCCCTACTACCTGAAAATCCAATAGATTAAGTGGTTTCTATTCGCAAATTGAAATAATGATGAAGTATTATCAACAAAATGTAAGCATACAAAAATTCAATATTATTATGATAATGAAATTTCATGCATGACATAATAATGATAAACCATAATTCACTATTTTAGAAAATAATATGTTCTCCATTTCTACGACATCTTTGAATCAAAAGTACTTGATTACCATAAGATAGGTTCGAAAAAACACAAGAAAATACGCAAAAGTCATCGAACCATTTTGACCCTAAAGAAAAAAAACACTAGATGTTAAGATACAAGTAAATATTTTAAAACTTTTGAGATGGTACATCAGTCACAACCTTCAGAGAGAATAATTAGAAACCCCCAAGAACCGTGGGTAGTCCCAAAAAGGAAATTCGGGAATATTCAGTACCATATACTTCTCAAACTAATCATACAGTGGAAAGAAACCTACTTACTTGATTACAAGAAGGTAACTGATTTTGACAAAGAAATGTCATGTCTCAAAATGCATCTCAATCTTTGTGGCAAGGAACTCACAAAAGATTATGCGAATCATAACATCTTTTCATCTTTCCTATATCACCAATCATACTAATGAAACAGTATAAGCTGCAATAGAACCTTTAACAAACTCATTAACTTAATGCAAGTGGTTAAGAGTTGTAGCAATGTTTTTTTTAACAACGCTAGACATACCCGAATAAAGAAATTTCTTGGGGTTAATAAGGCAAGCGTTGGAGGTGGAAAGAACTCCAAAGGATAGTGAGTTGAACATATTAATCCACACACATATGCTAAATATATACCATATGGACAAGGTTGTGGAAAAGGGTCAAATTCATGGCAAGAGTCGGGAACGAACGCCTAATAGAAAATGGGACAAGTTATAAATGAACTATGTCATATCTAAGATTGATTGAATATAAGTTTATTTGAATGAATTTTAACTATCATATTAATTGCATTTGCATATAAACACCCGGTCTTATAACCATTATAGATGTGAAGAAACACATCAAAAACAAAACTCTCAACGTTCTTCGTTCCATGTAGGAATGTATCGAGGAGAACTTGATTGTTTTTTGTGGCATCTCATACAATCCTAAGAAATAGATTATTTTCATTGAATTAATTATTTTAATCCCCCAAACACTTAGACGATAGACTGTCACTTGTTGCTTAATGACACAAGATCAATCACTAAAACACTATATTAATAGGAACCTTGTTAAGATATTCGTATCAATGAGAAATCATATTATAAGAATGGAAATGGGTATATGCACATCAATTCTAATGATATGAAAGCAACATACATTAGAGAAATTAATGTATCAAATTAATGGATTATCTATGTCATTAAAACATATTTTGTCACCAATAAAGAACTTTGGGACAATGACACATATATGTTTCGACATGACCACGTGGGACACCATGGTCATGACATAGTGATCTATGTATCGGAAATACACTTAGATACATTTCTTTCGAGTAAAAGATAAAACGAGGGAATTAACCAAATTGTAACTATTGACTTCTACTGCACAAGAAGCAACACCACCATCATAACATGCCCTCTCTAATACCTAGAACTTTTATATACCCTGATCCTTAGCCAAATCAGGAATGAGACCATCCTAAAGCTAAGGACATAATATAAAAATATTCCATTCTTACAACGAATACAAGGTGATATTTATGGACATAAACATCCAGAATGCGGGCCATCAAAGTACTTTATGGTTCTGGTTTTGACACGATGAACACGTGTTGTATTATTGTCCACATGAAATGTTGCACTCCTAGCACTAGTTATACGTTTAAGGACTAACCACCCTGATTTTTTCATCAAGTCTGCATGACTTAGAATGCTGGAGAATTTACATCATAAGAATTTGATGATTATTGCATATGTATAGAGATTAATGTAGAGTTTCCTATACCCCTTTTGTATATATAAAATGGTCACCTAGAATGATAAAAGTTGTCATCAAAAGAATATAGATGGTAGCTAGAGCATTGGTTATGCGCACCAATTTATCCAGATCTACATGGGGTTATGCAATATTACATGCAACTTTACTTATTCGTGTTTAGACCCACACCCAGCCAACCAATCTTATGCGTACCAGTTGGTAACTGGATATAAGCCTGATGTTTTACATTTACGTATGTTTGGTTGTGTTGTATATGTGCCAATTACGCCCCCACAACGTACCAAAATGGGTCTTAAATATGAGTCATCAAATGTTGGATATGACCCCCCAACAATTATCCGCTAATTAGAACCCTTGACGAGTGATCCCTTTACCGCTAGATTTGCGGGTTGTCACTTTGATGAAACAATCTTCCTGTTGTTAGGGGGAGATAGGAAAAAGGATTTTCCATGGAAACAACAGGAAGTGTCATTGAATATTTCAATTGTGTCTCATTTTGATCCCCAAAAACTTCACAATGTAAAGTTGAAGTCAAACGAATCAGACTCGATACCTGATACGTTTAATATTATCTAGAGTGACAAAATCACATATACGAGCTGCAAATATACTCGCAAGGTTAAAAGTCCCCGAACAAGGGCACAACCGCACAACGTTGCTGGAAGTACGTTGCAATCACACATGGTGGAGGTGTGGTTGAGGTCGTAGCTCCCAAAGGAAATGGGGGAAGCTACTTGGTTCGATAGATACTCATCTAAAGGAAGAGAAGAGTAAGGCACAACTATATATCATCAATACATGAGATTATCTATGATTAAATCTATGTCTATGAATCATTACTGGAGGATGCTCCGAAGTTAACACTGTTTCCAGAGATCAAAGAAATCTCAAATGAATATGAGTCGATGGACAGATCATACATACTCAATGATGATATATTTGCATATACTGTTGCTTATGAGATAATAGAGCACGATGTCATCGAACCATGCTCAGTTGAAGAATGTCAACAAAGAGCAAATTGGCCTAAATGAAAAGAAGCAATCCAGGATAATTATTTGACAAATGAACAGGTATTTGGTTCGGTAGTGCTAACCGACTAAGTGTAAAGCCTGTAGGACATAGATAAATCATTTGTCAGGGAAGCGTAATGAGAATAATTAAGTCATAATATATAAGGCTCTCCTTTGGCGCAAAGTTTCTCACAACGCACTGGATTGACCACAATAAGACTTACTCTCTTGTGATGGACAGCGTTCTGCTAATTAATATAGCCAAGTAGTTTCCGAAGGACTGAAAATTGCAGCTCAACGATGTAGTTACTACATATCTCTATGGGGATCTAAATTCAGAGATATAAAAGTGCTTGATGGCATTATACCAATATCAAATAACTTTAAACTATGAAATGCTATTACAATAAATATGAAACACTCACTTTATAGATTAAAGCAATCTATGCGGATGTGGTATGCCCGCCTGAGTGAATACTTGATTGGGAAATGATATATAAGAACGATGAATTGTGCCCTTGCGTATTTGTTTAGGAAAACAAGTTCCAGACTTTCGAAGTAGCTCTATATGTCAATGTTATGAACATAATAGACACTCTTGATGAAATAAGAGAAACCACAAACTACTTGAATTCTGATTTTGAGATGAAAGATCTTGGGAAAACTTGGTTGTGTCTAGATACTTGAACTAGGGCACTGAGTTTCTGGAATATTAATCCACCGATCCGCATATGTCCAGAAAATGATCAGGCGACTTAATATGGACAAAGCGCATCCGACTAGCACTCCCATGATCGGTCAAAGTGTTGGATATAAGGAAATATCCATTTCGTCTAAAGGATGATGACGAATAGGTGTTGGGAGTTGAAATTCCATACCTAAGTACAATAGGCGCATTATTGTACTCAACATAATACACTTGACCGTATATTGTACTTCTCACTGAACTTGTCAGCTAGATTTAGCTCAGCGCCAACGCAACGTCATTGGAATGATTTCAAATTAATCTTTTGGCACCATTGACGCGGGCTTATAATTTTCCCTACGGAGATAAATGGAATTGATAATGGAAGTTCAATACCTACTTAAATTGTGAGTGGCAAAAGTACTGGCTCTTATAGAAAAACACCAAACAATGCCTTGGTATATATTTGCTGATATTAGGTATATGTTTGACTGATATAAAGGTTGTTCCCAAACTGGATAAGGAATTATCATATGGAACATACCGATTGCTTGGAAGTAAACTAAACAAACCCTTAATAGCTATCTTCTTATATTATCAACAATCTTACTCTCCATAAGACTATTCAAGAGTGTATATGGTTAAGGACTATCATTACACATATAAGAGGAGCTGGTAATTTTGAGTTTAACCATTATACAACTTGCATGTATGGAAATAATGCATCATGTATCGAAGAAATGAAAGTAAGATATATCAAGGGTTATAACACAAAACATATTTTGCTTAAGTTTTTATATAATCAATTATCCTCAAGATTCAAGTGAACTGAATAAGATGTGAGGAAAATGTGACATGTTTGTTTACCAAATCAATACGTAAAACCATATTTGGGAAACATGTAGAAAGTATTGAAATGGAAATGTTTTAAACCTCCTTTGATTAATGCACGAATCAGGGGGAGTGGTAGACAAACGGGGGAGTCTACTATATATGTAATATTGGTATGTTGTGCTCTTTCCTTCAACCAAGGTTTTATTTTTCCCATTGGGTTTTGTTCCTTGGTGCAAGGTTTTAGTGAGACAACATTTTATACATCATCTTGATTTCTATATCTCTTGATTGATGCACAAATCAAGAAAAATGGTAAACTAAAGGAATTGTTTATTGATGTCTTGTACTCTTTCCTTCGCCTAAAGTTTTTATTTTTCCCACTGGGTTTTGTTTCTTTGGCGTAAGGTTTTAATGAGGCAAGAACTATGCACCATCACTCATTTGATTCGGCACAAGGAGAGTGTTGAAGGATATGTGCCATCATCAAAAGGAAGTGATTGAAAGAATATTTTCCTAGTATTAGATATTACCATAATTAATGTTTCCTTTTCGTTGTAAACTCCTCCCTATATAAAGGGCTTATGATTAATGAGAATTACGATTCATTTTCTCCATTCTATTGTGTTCTGTTTCGTTTTTCCTTTAACACACCCAAGTTTTTTATAGAATTTTCGAACTTCTTAGGGTACCACCAATGTAGCTTTATATCACAAATATTCTTATTCACAAAAGTAAATATATTAAAGAGTAAACTCTACTTTTGGTCCCTAAGGTATAGTGATTTTTTTGAAACAAGGACCTGTGGTTTCATAAGTCGACTTTCGGTCCTCATGGTTTTGATTTTGCTCTAGAATCAGGACCTTGTCATTAACCCCGTTAAAAAATTCAGTTAGACGCAGGGGTATTTTCGTCTTTTCATCATTCTGTCCCATTTTTGTAATTCTATTTGTTTCTTCTTATATTTGTAAAGTCTATCAAACTTTAGGTAGCGTTTGGTACGCAGACTGGATGAGACGGGACATGACAGGACAGGACAGGACATGACTATTTGTCTATTATACGTTTGGTACGACTAGAACTGGACTGGACTAACTGACTATTTTGCGTTTGGTAAACTGGACATGACGGGACAAAACTGTTACAATGACCAAATTACCCCTAACATGAGTTTTAATATTTTTTACTATATAATAATTATAAAATACTTAGATTAACTATATGTTTAAATGAATTTAACATTTATAATTTTATTAACATAAAATTATTAAACATATTTACAAACAATTAAAAAACAATAAATTAAATCCTATGTTTTTTGTCACTTCTTCTTCCAGGGGAGACATTGAAATCAGAAGTTTTTCTTCTAGTGGAGTTCGAAATCAAGACTTTTCTCCCTCCTTTTTACACCAAGTTTTCTTCCTCCAGGTTCTTTTCTTCTTCATCCAGGTTTTTCTTCTTCTTCTTTTTCTTACTGGTTCTTCTTCTTCATCCAGGTTCTTCTTCTTCTTCTAGGTTATCCTTCGTTCCATGTTCTTCTTCTTCCAGTGGAGAAATCGAGATCGAAATCAGAAGTTTGGAGAAGCATCACACAACAAAAAATAAGCATCACACAGCAAAAAAAAATTCGATCCAGCATATGAAATCAACGACATGGAGAAGAAGAGAAAGGTAAATTGTACCTGAAATCGACGAGATGAAGCAGAGGGAATGAAGTCAACGAGATGAACCAAAGGGGATGAAGTCGTTCTTTTTTCAAAATGGAGATGGAGGCTGCGATTTGAAGAATAGGGTTTGTATACCATCAGATGTGTTAAGAGGGCAAAATGGTAATCTTTCATTTAGTCCAACCTTGTTCCACCTTTTTTGGTGGAACAAAAATTAACAGATTTTGTCCCATGAAATCTAATATTTGTCCCATGTTGTCCTACTCGTTTTTGTCCCATGGCATACCAAACATGGGACTAAATTTTTTTGTCCCGTCCCGTCCCATCTAGTCTGCGTACCAAACGCACCATTAGGGACCAAATAGGATTACTTCTATAATATATATATACACACACTGGTTAAACTCATGACAAGGACCAAACACAAAACCACATTTGTCAGACTTACATCACCATATCCATGGCTGCACCATCTCACCATAACATCATCATCATCTCCTTCTTCCTTTTCCACCTCGTTTTCTTCTCCGACCAAATAGGATTACTTCATATATATATATATATATATATATATATATATATAGGGTGAGTTTCTTTTGCAAACCACTAAATTTGGCAACAACAGATATATTTATGGTAATTATTACCATTCATTAATAATGATTGTGAATATATATGGAAGATGATTAAGTTCAATAATTATGATCATGACTTTAGATTAGGAAACATAATAAAATCATATATTTATTAGACTTGATGAACGACCAAGATTGGTTTGTATAGTTTGTACGAATTGCTTGGTTTGCAAATGAAACGCACCCTATATATATATATATATATATATATATCTCACAGAGGATCGTCTTCCTCCTCCCCCACCTTCAATACCCCCTTTTCAAAATCTCTGTATCTCTCTCCGGCCACCATTAATTCAGAGAATTCCTCCGACCACCGGACCTTCAATATAACAATGGCTACTCACACCTCACCTGCCGTTGCCCCTTCACATTTCACTTACCTTGATGAAAAATGGAAGCTCTCCAAAAAAGAAAGCATCTTCAGAAGCTGTTTTTCCAAATTTTTGGTAGATTTTAAATTAATGGGTTTTTCTTCTTTCCAAATTTTTGGTGTAATTGATTGAATTGAAATGAGAAACAATCAGATTGTGGAGCTGGGTCATTTAATTTGTGTTTATGGGTTTTTGAGCTCTGTTGTTGATGATTCAAGTGATGGGTTTTGTAGAGAGAGAGAGAATGTCAAGTATGTGTGTATGTGTGTGTGAGAGAGAGACATAAATTGAGATTCCATTCACCAGCAACTCCGGCCACCACCAGCAACTCCGGCCACCACCAACAACTCCGGTGGTTTGATTGTATTTACAAAAAAAAAAAACAATAGAAACAAAAAGAATTAAAAAAATAGGACAAAATGATGAAATGACGAAAATACCCCTGACTCTAACGGTGGTTTTTAACGGGGTTAGTGGCAAGGTCCTGATTCTAGAGCAAAATCAAAACCATAAGGACCGAAAGTCGACTTATGAAACCACATGTCCTTGTTTCAAAAAAATCGCTATACCTTAGGGACCAAAAGTAGAGTTTACTCTATATTAAAACTTATACAAATACACATTTATTTATATCGAGAAAATATTAGACAATACTTTATATTACAATAATTGAAATAAATTATAGAACATTAAAGTAATAAATAATTTAAAAGTACGTACAATAAAAAATAAAACTAGATTATCTTGTAAATTTTTTATAATAAATAAAAAGGTTAAAATTTAAAAGTATCTACAATCAAAAAAACAAATTAAGTTATTAAGAAATCTATAAAAATTGTATAAAAGTGTGTTCAAATTTAGAAGTGTGAATACTAAAAAATAAAAGTTGGATTATTAGGAAATATGTAAAAATTGTATTAAAATATGTCAAATTTGAGACATCAATGTCAATCATAAAATTACTTTAATTATGTATTAATTTTATATTATTTATTTAAATATAATTACTTTAATTATATTAATAAAGAAAATTGATTAAATATGAAATTCTTATAAAATTAAAACTAACTAAATACGAAAAAAACTCTACATTATGACACATGATGAAAAATCTCACCTAAAACCTAATGTAAAAAAAACCTTTCTATTAGGGTTGTAAACGAAGCGAACGAACACGAACGGAAGCTTGTTCATGTTCGTTCGTTTAACTTAACCGAACAAACGAACGAACACGAACGGTAAACGAACGAGATTTTTTGCGTTCATGTTCGTTTCGTAAGAATTTTCGTTTGTTCGTGTTCGTTTATGTTAATTCATTAAGAGTTAAACGAACGTAAACGAATAAACTTAAATGAACATAAACGAACGACTTTAAATGAACATAAACGAACGAACTTAAATGAACATAAACGAACAAACTTAAATGAACAAAAAACAACCACCATACTCATCATTTCGTTCGTAAAAAATAATTTAACAAAATAAAAAACCGGGTTAACTTAGGAGGTATAAAAATATATTCTAAAAGATCATTTTACTTGATGATTATACATATTAATTTCATATTATATAAATATGTTTATATATATAAACATGCGTAAACGAACATAAACGAACGAACATTAACGAACATAAATGAACAACGTTCACGAACATAAATGAACGAACGAGACTATTGTTCATGTTCGTTCATTTAACTAAACGAACAAAAAAACGTGTTTATATTCGTTAATTTATTAAATAAACGAACATAAACGAATTTCCCACCGAACGGTTCGCTGAACGTTCGGTTCATTTACAACCCTACTTTCTACTATGTCAAAAACCTCAAAAAGATATTTTTGCTTTTTGAAAAATATTTTAAAAAGGGAAATTAATTAAAATACCCCAAGTTTGACCATCTCTTACCAAAATACCCTAAATCTCTCCCAGTTTACAAAAATACCCAAAAAACCCGCGATGGGCCCCGCGATCGCGGGCCCAGGCCCACGTGGCAAACTGTTTTGGTCAAAAGCCCCGCGAAGCCCCCCAACTTTGCCCGCGTTGGCAAGTTTAGCCCCTGCCCGCGATCGCAGCCCGCGATAGGGCAAAATTTTTTTACGTTTTTGGTCCCTGTTTTTTGTGTCTTTTTTCAGAAAAAAAAATACAAACTGTTAAAAAGAATTTTTAGCAAAACCGAGCTGCGTGAGCACAAGATTTTGGAGCTGCATTCGTGTCCGCAGGTCGCGCTCGCACACAAGTTCGACGATTTTAGCTTACGAAATCGTCAATCGGCACCCCCCTGCGCGCGGGTAGGTGTTGGAGTAAAACCATGCAAGGAGCTTGTCAACTCCTCACACTTCTTTCCTTATAAACCAAATAAAGTTCCTTCCTCCTTCCTATGTGGGACAACTTCCCACACCCAAATTGGTTTTTGCTAATTTCATGGTTTTTACTCAACTTTGAGCATCGATATCTCATTCACACATACTCCGTTTTCGACACATTATATATCGTTTCGAAGCTCTCATATAGGAGAACATAAACCCACTATAAGTTAATTATATATACCACATATATATATATATATATATATATATTTAAATGTGTCCAAAGTTTCCTAAAAACCATATATATATACCATATATATATATATATGTGCATCACATGTATGTGTGTGTGCTTACTTAAGGAATTAGGATCACATGGTTTTTTAGCTGTGTGTGTGTTTGTATTGTGTGTGTTTGAATGACGATTAAATAACTCACACAATACAAACACACACACAGCTAAAAAACCATGTGATCCTAATTCCTTAAGTAAGCACACACACATACATGTGATGCACATATATATATATATATATATGGTATATATATGGTTTTTAGGAAACTTTGGACACATTTAAATATATATATATATATATATGTGGTATATATAATTAACTTATAGTGGGTTTATGTTCTCCTATATGAGAGCTTCGAAACGATATATAATGCGTCGAAAACGGAGTATGTGTGAATGAGATATCGATGCTCAAAGTTGAGTAAAAACCATGAAATTAGCAAAAACCAATTTGGGTGTGGGAAGTTGTCCCACATAGGAAGGAGGAAGGAACTTTATTTGGTTTATAAGGAAAGAAGTGTGAGGAGTTGACAAGCTCCTTGCATGGTTTTACTCCAACACCTACCCGCGCGCAGGGGGGTGCCGATTGACGATTTCGTAAGCTAAAATCGTCGAACTTGTGTGCGAGCGCGACCTGCGGACACGAATGCAGCTCCAAAATCTTGTGCTCACGCAGCTCGGTTTTGCTAAAATTTCTTTTTAACAGTTTGTATTTTTTTTTCTTCTGAAAAAAGACACAAAAAACAGGGACCAAAAACGTAAATTTTTTTGCCCTATCGCAGGCTGCGATCGCGGGCAGGGGCTAAACTTGCCAACGCGGGCAAAGTTGGGGGACTTCGCGGGGCTTTTGACCGAAACAGTTTGCCACGTGGGCCTGGGCCCGCGATCGCGGGGCCCATCGCGGGTTTTTTTGGGTATTTTGTAAACTGGGAGAGATTTTGGGTATTTTGGTAACACGAAGTTGGACTTAGGGTATTTTAATTAATTTCCCTTTTAAAAAACATATAACAATTTATAAATATTTTAACTTATAATTTGTTATTTTAAGGAATTTACAGAGAATCATGCCCTTGGATATTTTATTTGTCTATGGGAATAAGTCCAAAACTCATTTTGACCTTTCGTACCCTCATTTATGTGGACAGATATGCCAGCCGACAAACTTGGAGGTCGGCAACTGTCGGCCGGTGACCGGGGAGTTGAAAGCGGGAAAATCCCCTTCACTTTTCCCTTATAACGATAGAAATACATGTGGTCTCTCCCTCATCCTTCATCTATAAACTAATATTATTTTTCTTATTATTAAATTATTCAGATCGGTTTATTCCCAATTTCCTATTATTATCTTCTTCGATCTCCTTTCTATTCAAACATTTTGGACCTAAATCCTTCTTTTCTCTCTCTCTACATCCATACACTCTCAATTCTGTTTCTGTTCAGATTTGGGGATAAATTGGAGCGGTTTCTGTTAAGATTTGGGGGTAAATTGGAGCGTTATGTGTGGAATTTGTATAAGAGGAACCCTAAAATGATTAACGTTTTCGTTGATGTTCCTTTGATGAAGCCTCATTCGATGATTCTGTTTTTTCTGGTTAAGTAGCAGGTAAAACACCCAATTATCTTATCGCTGCTACACAGTCAAGTTCCTTAGGTAATCATGGAGTTATTTCCTTCTTCATGATTCCAGTTTTGTTCTACTTTTTTAAAAATTTATTTATGGAAATTAATCAATTATGGTGTCAATTTTGATTTATTTGGGGTCGTGTTCTGTAAGTTATTGATCAATTGTTTGGGGTTTTCATATAGAAACGAACAGAATATGTTAAAACGTGTTCATAACTTTTGAATTGTTTGATGAGGTCTCTCTGTTCATAATCACTTAATTAGTTAAGTCAATTAGCTACCATAATTGTAATTCCGGTTGAATTTTGATGTTTTCAGGCTATTTGAATTTTGAAGTTTATAACTTTCTACTGGTTGATGTATTCATGGACCATTCAGAGATAGAAGAGAAATTGTTTGCACTTGGTGAACCAAAGGTACTTGGTTACTCCCCACCTCAAATGAAAGATGGAAAAGAAATCCATTTTGATATTTCTAACATTTACTTCATTATCAAGATTTTAATGGATGATAGTGACTTGGGTCCACAATCTTATTTCTCGAAATTGAAGGGTATTTTAGACATTTATAATTGATGGGATTATCAAACAGAAACACATACTCACACACTCGTAGAGTACGCAAAGATTAGCATGGTTCACGGTTCACTTAGGCCACATTTGGCAATCATAAGCCAACTTACCTTTTGAGCTTATTGAAAAAACCTAGTTTGGAGTTTTTACCAAAAATATTTGTTTATCAAACAACAACTAGCTTTTCTGCCAAACAGTTAACTTATCGGCCAACAACTAGCTTATCAACTAGTTTGCCAAACATAGCCCCTAATATGGTGATATTTAAGGATAGCCGTTAATAATATGGAGAGAATAATACAGAGGAGAGAATAGAGGACAAATTTATGTTCTTAATGCTAAACAAATGCAGTACATAGATTCCAATTCATAACATAGTCCCACTGGACTTTCGATTACATCAAACTAAACGTTCCAATATATCCCACTCGAAAGCATGGTCTAGGGGCGAGATGTATGCAAGCCTGTCCTTTTCTCTAAAGGGTATAGCGGTTGTTTCACTTTTGCTTAAACCAAAATCCCAATTTTGGATGGATGAGTTAACATGGACTTAAAAGGCAAAAACTTGCTTGACCAAGTAAGAAGATAGAAAGGGCTTTTCTTGAGTTAGGATTCAATAGATATCAACGATATTTGTAGCGTTTGGCCCAAATTTCACCTTTTTGCAGCTTGATGTGTACTGTTTTCTACTGCCCTCAGAAGTTTCTTGTATATCGGTGCTAATTGATCTCAATGTTGATTATAGTTACATGGAGGAATGTGCTCAACACTCTCTTTCATCTACGTCAAAGTGTTGACTATTTTTCCCGACCTTGAAGCAGCTCGGCCTCGGAGCACTTCAGGAATTCAGGCGTTATGTTCATTGCATATAGCGTTAGAGAAGACAAAGAATCTTCTTCAACATTGCGCGGAATGTAGTAAACTATATCTGGTAAAATCTCTCTCCGTCTTATTTCTTTAAAGACTGGTTTTTAAACTTTGTTTGATTAACGTGTTCTTATAATTCATACATACGACTTCATTAAGCGTAAATAAGAATACCTTACAAATATGAATCTTTTGCAGGCCATAACTGGAGACTCGGTTGTTTTAAAATTTGAGAAGGCAAGATCTGCTCTGCAAGATAGTCTTAGACGCGTTGAAGATATCGTCCCACAAACAATAGGTTCTCAGGTAATACAAACAACTCCCCTTGAAGACAATAATATTTATGATTATTGCGGGTTATTCATTATGAATAATACATGAAATAGTTGGTTCTCAGGTTTTCAAAATATTTATGGTTCTCATTTGAACTTTCCCTCGGTTGCATATAGATAAGTAAGATAATAACTGTAACTTCTGTTGTTCCAGATTTGTATAATTTTAGGTGAACTTGAAGGAATCGAGTTTTCTGTTGATCCATTAGAGAAGCAAGTAGGCGATGAGATAATCGGATTGCTGCAAGAAGGGAGAAATTTCAACAGCAGCTGTGACGCTAACGAGTTAGAAACTTTCCACCAGGCTGCATCTAGACTCGGTATCACTTCTTCACGAGGAGCTCTTCGTGAAAGAAGGTCTCTCAAGAAACTCGTAGAGAAAGCTAGGATCGAGGATGACAAAAGGAAAGAATCAATTGTGGCTTATCTCTTACATCTAATGAGAAAATACTCAAAACTATTTAGAAGCGAATTCTCCGATGACAACGATTCACAAGGTGGTTCGACCCCTTGTTCACCTATACTCCACGGATCTTTCGAAGGTGGGACTCATGCTTTTGAACGCCAGTTCTCGAAACTGAGTTCGTTTAACTTCAAACCAAACGTCAGGAAATCCGGGCTGATGTCAATGCCTCCGGAAGAACTAAGGTGCCCGATATCATTGCAACTGATGTATGATCCGGTCATCATTGCCTCCGGGCAGACATACGAGAGGATTTGCATTGAGAAATGGTTCAGTAACGGGCATAACACCTGCCCGAAGACACAACAGCAGTTGGCTCATCTTTGTTTGACTCCTAATTACTGCGTAAAAGGTCTGGTTGCTAGTTGGTGTGAACAGAATGGAGTTTTGGTTCCTGAAGGACCACCTGACTCCCTCGACCTCAACTACTGGAACCTATCTTTATCAGAAAACGAGTCCATGAATTCAAGATTGGCTGAAAGTATCGGATCCTGCAAGTTTGAGAGAGAAGGAGATGAACTTGAGGTTGTGCCTGAGCATGAAGGCAACATCGTCGATAAATATGAGGATTTCTTGACCATTTTGGACATGGATGATGAGACGAAAAAGCTTAGAGTTGTAGAGCAGATACGGAATTTGTCAAAGGACGATGAAGAGGCTCGGACCCTTATGGGTGCTAATGGTTTTGTTGAAGCATTGCTACGGTTTTTTGAGTCCACCGTGCGTGAAAGAAACACTTTCGCTCAGGAAAGTGCAGCCATGGCGCTTTTCAACCTCTCCGTTGATAACAACAGGTATTTACTTCAGTCACTTTATACTGTTGTTTAGATAGACTCATCTGTAAAATGACCTAAAAGAAGATGTTGAAAAATTAATTAGAAAAATACAAGGGGCATAATTGGAAAAAGTGGAAAAAAGCCCATGGATCTTATTGAAACATTGTAGCTTTTCAAAAAGCTAACTAAACTGGTTTTTCAATAAGCTTAAAAATAAGTTAGTTTATTGTAATCAAACATGGCCTCTTAACGGGTAAGCATTCATGGATTTTTTTCCAGGAACAAAGAGACAATGTTAGCAGCGGGAGTACTTCCATTGCTAGAGGAAATGATCAGAAACTCGAGTTCTCCAGGAGCAGTGGCGGCTCTATACCTGAACCTTTCCTGTTTAGAAGAAGCAAAACCCGTCATTGGTTCAAGCGAGGCGGTTCCTTTCTTGATCCAGGTCCTCGAGAACGCGGAGGATTCCGAATCTAGATCCGATGCTCTTCATGCTCTCTACCATCTTTCAACCCGCCATTGTAACATCCCCAGGCTCGTGTCTTTAGGCATCCTCAACGCCCTTCAGCATCTGATCGACGATCAGACATGGACTGAAAACGTGATTGCGGTCTTGACCAACATGGCTAACTCAGCCAGAGACGAGATCGTATCAACTAACGGTTTGGTTAGTGGGCTCTCAATGGTTCTTGATCTCGGTGAGCCTATGGTGCAAGAGCAAGCTGCAGCTTGCCTGTTGATTTTATGCACCGGAAATGAAAAGTGCATCCAGATGGTTCTTCAAGAAGGATCTATACCTTCTTTAGTGTCGATTTCGGCTAATGGGACGGTTAGAGGGAAACAAAAGGCGGAGAAACTATTGATGTTGTTTAGGGAGCATCGGCAGCGTGAGCCAGCGGTGGATCATGCACAGCAGTGCAATATTGGTGAGATGGGTGCGGGTCTGGTTGATGTGGAACGGAAGGCTTTAACGAAGCATGGGTCCAGGAGAAAGATGGGGAGAGCTTGGAGTTCTTTGTGGAGAAGCAAGAGTTTCTTGGTGCACCAGTGTTGAACCATGATTCGGTGGCTTGGTGCACCATGGAATTTCGACTCGGACCTGTTATGTAAGTTTAGTGGTTGTCGCAGGATTCGGTCCCAGATGGTTGTGACTTGTAAATTCTTTTAATCTAATTTCCAATCATAGCATTTTATCTTTGTCTCTTGAGATAAAGGTAAAGTCTGTCTACATCTTAGACGTGGGATATATTCGGTGGGTTTTGGTGTTTTCTTCCCAAAAAACGCAACACTTTCCGCCTCGTGATCTTTCTCACCTGTCACTTGCCTTCACAAAATGACCGCTATTGCTTACATAGCCGACACCATTGTTGCTGCTGCCGCCACCTCGACGGTTAGATCAGACCATTTTGGGAAATCGAACCTCAAATCATTGTTGGAATTAACTGCTTCGGGATCAACCTCCACAGCAACCACAGGTCGAACTACCAAACTGGGCCCTAATGCTCAAATCCGTGGGGCAAAGGGTTGTGGGTGAACTAAATTATGAATATCGAGCTGCTTCAATCGACCGACAAATAGAGGCTAGACTTTGGGTTGTTGGGGATTTTTCTGGCTGTTATTTTTTATGCCTTATAGAGTAGAGTTAGTCCGAGTTGTGTGCAAATCATTGGACCAGGGTTAAAGAAAAATATATTGAAAACTATCATATGCTACAAGTGTCTTTATACATGCAGCAATATAAGTTTAGAAAAATCAATTGAAATTACTCATTTTCATTGAAAACCATTGACCTTTAGAAATACGCTAGCTCAAATATCCTTTGTAACATATGCCTTATGTTATACAAGTTGTAGAGTACAATTTTTTTTATTTATTGAAATGAATTTTTGTCTCTTTTTATTTGAGAATTTAAAATTAAAACGAATAGTAAAACGGTAATTTCAGATTAAAGGTTGGCGAACGACTAGCTATCTATTTGAACTTTGAAGCATTTTGCATAGTGTATATACTCTTGTACATTAGACCTCATAAGGCTGAAATATTGGTAGCATGTCTGTCTGGTCTAGAAAAAACGTGATTTAAGTATGAAAAAAAACTTGGGCTTTTTTATTGCTCACCAAAAATGGGAGTTTGTAGATCAATATAGATATTTTTTTAAATTTGATTTTAACAAATTAATAATTTATAGTATATAAATAATAATTAGCTTTAAATTCTTCAATCAATATATTATATTATTTAGTTTTTTTTTTACCATATTGTTTGTAGTAATTAATAAATTATCATTTTTGATCATTTTACATGCTTATAAACATAATTTATTCATCAACTAGCAGACAACTTATCAATCGTCAACTAGTTTATCAGTTATCGGCTAGCTTATTAATCTCACTCATTCTCTCTCTCTATATATCTTACTTCCACTCTCTATTTTTATTGATATACAATGTGTCCTTGCTTTAATGGCTATTTTGGAAAAAAACGATACTGTCTCAAAATAAGTGTCTATGTTACTATTTTTTATTTGTTCCAAAATAAGTGGTCACTTTCAAAAGTAAAGCTTTAGTTTTCTATTCTACCATTAACTATGTGATGTAGAAAACTTTATCTCTCTATAATTAAGGATAAAATTATAGTTTATTTAATTAAAAGATGTAAATATAACAGACGGGAGTAAAATAAAGTTGGTATTTGATAGAAAATAATGTTTAGATGAAATTTGACGATTTAATCAACTATAAAACCAAAAATAACATGAAAGTAAAAAAGCATAGATCCGTTATCAAAATGTAAGAAGCGTCTTACGTAAACTTTTTTTCAAAAGGTATGAAATATTATGCAAGTATGGATTACTAATACATGTCCCAATATATCATATTTCCACATCCTACATCTACATATATAACAACCTTTGTAGTTCTCTCATCAATACCGTATATTTAATGAACCTTGTTCTCGATCTTCATTTAGAAAACAAATAACACATTGTCAATTCCAATCAGAAATAGTTGAAACTACATACATAAAGTAAATAGCTAGTCACAACAATGAATCTATTGAAATAACAGTAAATATCTAGTGACAACGATGAATCTATTGAAGTAACAGTAAATAGCTAGTGACAACAATGAATCTATATATGATGTATAATAACATAATTAAATCAAAAAAAATATCCAATATTGGGCTCATTTCGAAGGTATCGACGAGACGATTATAATGATGTAACTTGTTTAAATTAAGAAGTTTTTTTAACGCATTTTAGTTAATATACGATTATATGTGTTAATATAATAAAATTGTAAAATGAAAAATAGAAAACTAAAAGGTATAAAAAAATTAACTAAATAAGTATAAAGGTGTGAAATGTAACATTTAAATCCAAAATTAAAAAAGGAAATTAGTTAAAATTAAAAAGGGAAATTAATTTTTGATTTAGGCTATGTTTGGCAAACTAGCTGATAAGCTAGCTGTTGACTCATAAGCTAGCTGGTAGCTGATAAGATAGCTGATGAAAAAGTCACGTTTGGCAAAACTAGCTTATAAACATGTAAAATGACCAAAAAGGACATCATTTAAAAATTAATATTTATTAATAATAATAGTTAGTAAATAATAATAAGGGACAATATTGGAATATTCACAAAAAGCTACTAAAACGCTACTCCAAGTAGCGTTTCAAAAAGCTAGCTTATGGTCATCCAAACATGTACAACAAAAAAAACTAGCTTATAAGCTAGTTTTTTTTTGCCAAACAATGCCTTAAATGTTAAATAAAAAATACTCAATATTGGGCTCATTTCGAAGGTATCGAAGAGACGAATATAATGGTGCAACTTGTTAAAAATAAAATATATTTTTTAGCGTATTTTAGTTAATATACAATTATATGTGTTAATATAATGAAGGTATAAAATGAAAATTAGAAAAATAAAAGGTATAAAGTAAACTAATTAAATAATTATAGGGGTATGAAATGAAATTATATATAAAACCCATTTCCATGTCCACAAGTTTAGTCCGCGATCCATAAATTTTCATCGGACCAGAGAGTTAAAATGTAAATTTAATCGCGGATCAGGGGTATCACAGGCATCGCGAGGTAAATCGCAGGATTATGGAGTATTTCGGCAAAATGAAAGAGATTTGGGGCATTTTTGTAACTGATTTATCGACTTGGGGCATTTTAATTAATTTCAATATATATATATAGAGATTAATAATTTAATAGATTAAGTAATATTTTGTATTAAGTTTACAATTTAGTTATTTTATGTTTGCAAATTGTAAACTATATTTAAATAAATAATTTGTTTTATTAAAAATAAAAATTAGTAAAAACTAAAATATGAATAATCATAAAACATTTAACAGAATGAAATTTCATTAGCAAAAATATAAAAAAACATAATATTGGCTAATTTTTATGCCAAGACAATAACTTAAAGACTGAATACGATAACATAGAACGTGCATATATCCAAAATTGACCACTCTTGTTCAAAGTATATTCATGAACCATGTGGTCCCAAAAAAAGTTTATTTGCAATGAAGCAAGAAGCATGAAGAAAAGACGTAGAACGTGCATTTGGAGTTTTGCAGTCAAGGTTTGCGATTGTGGCAGGACCTGCTCGCTTATGAAGGAAAGAAGTATTGCATGATATAATGACATCGTGTATCATAATGCATCATATGATCATAGAAGACGAGCGTGATGTTAATTCAACAATTGAAGACCGACTTGAAGTGCCAACTCCAGAAGTTAAGATGGTGAGTGATAACAATGTTGGGCTTCAAGAATTTATTGCTCGACATAAAAAGATCAAAGATAAGGTTGCTCACATTGAACTTCGGAATGCATTAATTGAACATTTGCGGGACGAGTATGTTAACTCAAAAAACTAGTGTAATTTAATTTGCTTTTGGATGCATGTTATTTTCTATAATTGAACTATCGTAATTTAATTTGCTTTGTAATATAATATTTATTAATTAAACATTGTCATTCTAATTTTAACCATGCTTCATTAAATAAACTATTTTAAATTTCAAGTGATAATTATTTATTAATTGTAAAAATCAAGTATATACTATAATTATTTTTGTTTTAATAAAATAGTATAATAATTAATATATACATTATTTTATTATTAAAGATGTTTTTAATATTGGATTTGTAACACCCTAAAAATCAGGGCAAATTTAAACCTGAAATAAAAAGGTTTACGCATCTAATATTCATAACATAAACATTCTCAACGAGTGAAAATAGTGACAAGAGTCAATTTACATCATAGGATCACTAACTGACAACTTTTTAATCTAAATCATTCATACATGATTCTAGATTATCTAAGTTGTCTAGAGGATCTCCAAAAGACTATCACATCTTCAAAAAGATATTTACACCAACTTGTCACCACTATAAACTCTCCACTCATCCCATTACTTTCCTGAGCTCGTACCTGATAAGAAAATATAATTTGAAACGATTAGGCTAACGCCTAGTGAGAACGTTCAGTTTTTTTTGGATAAGGTTCATCTAGGCTTTGACTAGACTACATCCTTGGCAATTTGGATACAAACAAACAAAGCGGCCGTCTGAGACTAAGCCTGGCCACAGAATGCTGACGCCTGGACTCGAACCCGGGGTGGATGGGATATTCCACCACATCCCCCAAGCCCTTGCCAACACGCCACCACCCTTGTGAGAACATTCAGTTTCAAAATAATACTTTTAAAAATCAATGTAAACAAGGCATAACAATCCTGGTTTACCCTCATTCTTACCATACTCGTACTCGTCTCATAATAACGGAAACATACCCATTCCCATGAGTATGACTAACATTCAGAAAGTCATATCACCATATTCGATAACCTACTACGAATCATCACGGATTCTAGTTATCGATCAAGCCTAAGGACTTACGTTCAATCGCCATACCTTCTTCTTGGAATGGGAGCAGAAATATCACTTATATATATTGTCTATTTCTAATCCGCCGAAAGCAACCGGAAACAACAATTATACTTTGTCTATTCCACTACTCAACAAGAATAGCAATTCTACTTTGCCTATTCAATCATTCAACATGAATAACAATTATACTTTGCCTATTCAATCATTCAACATGAATAGCAATTATACTTTGCCTATTCAATCATTTCTATATGAATAGCAATTCTACTTTGCCATTCCATCATTCAACATGAATAGCAATTATACTTTGCCTATTCAATTATTTCTATATGAATAACAATTCTACTTTGCCTATTCCATCATTCAACATGAATATCAATTATACTTTGTCTATTCAATTATTTCTATATGAATAGCAATTCTAGTTTGCCTATTCCATCATTCAACATGAATAGCAATTATACTTTGCCTATTCAATTATTTCTATATGAATAGCAATTCTACTTTGCCTATTCCATTATTCAACATGAATAGCAATTATACTTTGCCTATTCCATGTTTCAATGTCATAATCAAGGGAATAACAATTTATACCCTTTTCTATTCCTCAATCTTAAAATACAAACGAGAATAACAATTCTATCTTGCCTATTCTAGGTTATCAATTAATAGTAGTGCCTATGGATTCATTACACATATTCGTACCCATGAAGGTTATTGCTTACTATAATTCATTTTTAAATAACGTGAATGAATTTAAGCAAAACCATTAATTCCAAGATAAACAATCTTATTTCGTACCATTATTCATCTCAATTCATCCAGAAAACATTTCATTATGAAGAATGTACCTTACCATAATTTAAATACGTTATAAAAGAGTAAGGTAAGAATAAACTCACTTGATAGCAATAACGTCACTCCTTAAGTTTGTAATGATTTCCGTCACCAAACTTCCAAAAGTCTGAAATATCCAAATACATATTGTACTGTATTAATCTACTAAATAGGGCTATTTAAAGACTACGAATCCTAAATAACCCGAACTTTCATCACTTATCGCAACCCAAAGGAATGCACCTTCACTTGTCGCAACCTACTATTTGCGACATCACACTTTATCGCAACCCACTGTTGCGACATACCCTCTTATCGCAACCAGCTGTTGCGACATAAATTCTTATCGCAACCAACTGTTGCGATATAACCTTTTTATCGCAACCAACTGTTGCGATATCCAACCTTATCGCAACTAACTGTTTGCGATATACATACCTTATCGCAACCAACATGTTGCGATAATCATCTTTATCGCAACAATCATCTTTATCGCGACTGTCGTATTCATACTTATCTCAACTAACAGAAAACATAATTAAGTCAAAACTGATACTTTTAAGCCATATCTAGTTCTATAATTTTGCAGATATGCTTAAGACTACCAGTAGAACAGACTCATAAGCCCAGATTTCTTATTCTTTTCAAAAACATCCAAATCCAATTTCTAAACCAAAAGAAAGCTACATAAACTTAGTAGGAACAATTATTGTGAAGAACATACCTTTGTGTTGGACAACCTAAGGGGGGGGGTAAGGTTGTATTTAAAATCTTTTGCTTTCAAAAAATCTTTTATAAATAAATACAGTAAAAATAAAGCAGAGTATAAACAAGTAAATATACAACAATTATATAAACAGATATAATTTAAATGCACAGCGGAAATGTAAAGAGATAAGGGAAAGAGAATACTTGACAACGAGATTTTTAAAGTGGTTCACCAAACACAAAGTTGGCTAGTCCACCTCGAGAAAATAACACTTCTCGGAGATCCAATACGAAACGTGTTCTTTACGGTAGAAACACAAACCTTAATACAACAAACGCGAATCACTCTACTTTGAGAGATTAAGGTGGATCACTCACTCTAATTCAAACACTTACAAGAGGGTATAAATTTTAATATGAATAATCACTCTTGAATAAGGTTTATCACTTGGATATTTTTAGAGAGTTTGATCACTTGAGTTGTGTTGCTGATTCAACTAATCGTGAGATTTTAATCTGCTATCAACTCAAGATTTCTTGCTCAAAAAAAATTAATTTATCAGTTTAAGTGATTTAGTGTGAGTAAGAAAGCAGCAGAATAATAATCAAATGCTGAGGGAGAACTTAATGCTGAAGTTGGTGTGTGGTTGAATGCTGCTGGAGGCTTGTATTTATACTGCATGAAAATCTGACTTGAGAATTTCGCGGTATACCGCCGAACCTTCGCGGTATACCTGCGTCAGAAAAAAGGTACTGCAGGGAGAAGGTCAACCTGCAAAACTCAACGGCATAATGTACCCGCGGTATACCGCGTTGCACATGGCGGTATACCGCCTGAAGAAATTTCCTGACAGACGAAGCTTCATATGCAGAACAGTTGATGGTGAACAGTACCCGCGGTATACCGCGAATACCTTGGCGGTATACCGCCTAAAAATCTGTCCAATGAGAGCATGGCAACGTAGGTAACTTCGGCTGATCACAAACTTGCAACAGTAACAGTAGCAGACAGCATATATATATCAGAGATTTATATATAAAAGATATTATATATATATTTGATTCAAATATATTTATATAGATACGAAATATCCAAGTGATAAAATATTTTAGGGTGTTTATCATTTTAAAATAAAATGACGAAACTCTTCAGACTTGGATTCTTCAGATAAAAAATTTATCGAGATCATTTAAATATCTGCACACTCAGATAAAATATTAGATAACAAATAATGCGGTGTGTTTTGTAATCATCAAAATAAATATGGAGATGTGATTTTATGTGTACCAAAAATATATCACAATATTTAAAGCTGGGTACACTTGCACCAACAATCTCCCCCTTTTTGATGATGACAAACACAACGCTAAACACGAGAGCATACTCGGTTTCTCTCCCCCTTTTGTCGAAGCAAAAAGGGTTTAAGAAAATCGCTTATGCTCCCCCTCGAAAGATGCTCCCCCTCAAAATATGAAATATTTGAGAGTTAGTATTTATCAAGGGTTATACTCAAGCATGCCTAAACCAAGTCTTAATTTAAAGAACGCTTTTTTGTTTAGAGCTTTAGTAAAAATATCGGCCAAATTATCTTCCGAATCAACCTTTTCAAGCACGATTTTGCCTTTTTGAACATTATCTCGTAAAAAGTGATGTCTCAATTCAATATGTTTTGTACGAGAATGTAAAACGGGATTTTTACTTAAGTTTATGGCACTTGAGTTATCACACATAATTGGAATTTTGGTTAGGTGTACCTCAAAATCGGTAAGTGTGTGTTTCATCCATAGGACTTGAGCACATGCTCTTGCGGCGGCTACATATTCCGCTTCGGTGGTAGACAAAGCTACGGATTGTTGTTTCTTAGAGAACCAAGATACAAGTGAGAGACCTATAAAGGCACATACCCCACTAGTACTTTTTCGGTCAACAATAGATCCACCAAGATCGGAATCGGCGAAGCATGTTACTTCTAACTCGGGTTGCTTTGCGTACCATAAGCCAAGATTAGTAGTACCTCGTAAATATCGAAAAATACGCTTGACAGCTTCATAGTGAGATTGTTTAGGTGAAGATTGAAAACGAGCACATAAACATACACTAAACATAATATCAGGTCTACTAGCAGTTAAATATAATAAACTACCAATCATACCACGATAAATCTTTTCATTAAAATCGTTTCCCTCCTCGTCACGCGATAATTGCAAATTTGTGGTCATTGGAGTTTCAACGGGTTTGACATTTTCAAAGTTAAACTTTTTCAACATATCTTTACAATATTTAGATTGACTAATAAAAATACCAGTTTCACATTGTTTTATTTGCAATCCTAAGAAGTATTTTAACTCTCCCATCATGCTCATTTCAAATTCGCTAGTCATTTTCGCAGAAAATTCATTACACAATTTTTCATTAGTGGAACCAAAAATAATATCATCAACATATACTTGCACAACCACAATATCATTTTGAACATATTTCACAAATAAAGTATTATCTATTTTACCCATAATATAACCACTAACAATTAAAAAGGTTTTTAATCTATCATACCAAGCACGCGGAGCCTGCTTTAAACCATAAAGCGCCTTTTTCAATTTATAAACATGTGTCGGGTTTTCAAAACTTTCAAAACCGGGAGGTTGAGAAACGTATACCTCCTCATTTATAATACCATTTAAGAAAGCACTTTTAACATCCATTTGAAATAACTTAAAATCTTTAGCATTTGCAAAAGCGAGAAGCATTCGAATAGACTCCAACCTAGCAACCGGTGCAAAGGTTTCGTCATAATCTATACCTTCTTGTTGACTGTACCCCTTGGCAACTAAACGTGCCTTGTTTCGTGTGACTCCACCGTTCTCGTCTACCTTGTTTCGGAAGACCCATCTTGTGCCAATAATGGTTTGACTACTAGGGCTAGGCACTAAGTCCCACACATCATTCCTAGTAAATTGGTTTAACTCATCTTGCATGGCCAATATCCAATCCTCATCACCTAAAGCTTCATCTATGATTTTAGGTTCTATGGTTGAGATAAAGGCATGGAAAGCACAATGGGTAAGGATTTGTGATCTAGTTGTTCTTTGGTTTAGGTCACCTATAATTTGATCTACGGGATGGCCTCGAGCGGTTCTAAGGTTAGGATCATCTATACCTTGTGGAATAAAGCACGGAGGGGCATCACTAGATTCAATATTATTTGTGGAAGGTTGGGTACCTAAATCCAAGGTACTAAGTTGTTGGGCTAAGACGTCTCCTTCACGGATATTATCATTTGCTAAGGGTGCACTCGGTTTGGGAGGACTTTCGTCAAAGCTAACATTAAGGGATTCTTCTACTACCATGGTCTCCTTATTTAGGATTCTATAGGCTTTGCTATTCCAAGAATAACCTAGGAAAACTCCTTCATAGGCTTTGGGGTCAAATTTGGTTAGGTAGGATTTGGTGTTTAAAATGAAACATTTACAACCAAAAACTTTTAGGTGAGCTAGGGAAGGTTTTCTACCTCGGTAAAGTTCATAGGGTGTCTTATTTAGGATACCTCTAATTAGGACACGGTTAAGCACATAGGTCGCGGTAGCAACGGCATCACACCAAAACTTTTGGGGAACTTGATGTTCGTTTAGCATAGTTCTACTCATTTCTTGCAACGTTCGATTTTTCCTTTCAACAACCCCGTTTGACTGAGGAGTTCGAGGAGCCGAAAAGTTATGAGTTATACCATGTTTATCACAAAAGGCACCAAATTGTACATCATTATCGAATTCTCGTCCATGGTCCGTACGTATGGAAACAATCGTACAACCTTGTTGGTTTTGAATTCGTTTTCCCAAAATTTTAAACTTTTCAAAAGCCTCATTTTTATGTCTCAAAAATAAAGTCCAAGTATAACGGGAATAATCATCCACAATAACCAAAGTATAAAAATTTCCTCCAAAACTTTGAACAGCCATCGGGCCAAAAAGATCCATATGTAAAAGTTCTAAAACTCTTTGAGTAGAAATAACATTTTTTGATTTATGAGAAACGTGATGTTGTTTGCCGACACGACAAGCATCACAAAAATGATTATCAAACTTTAATTTTGGCAGGTCACTCACAAGCTCCTTATTTTTTAAGTTTTGCATTAATCTTAGATTAGCGTGACCTAAACGCCTATGCCATAAAGTAGAAACATCATTAATAGAAGATAAGCATACATTATCAGATACAACAGTTTTACAAATATATAAATTTCCTTTTACAAAGCCATTTAAAAGAACTTTGCCATTTTTTATGATTTTGCACGAGTCTTCTTCGAAGACAACAGTTGTATTATTTTTACACAATTGGCGAACACTTAACAAATTAAAATGTAAATTATCAACATGATTAACATTTAGAAATTGAACATTATTGCAAGAGACTGTACCTCTACCAATTATATTTCCTTTGGAGTTTCCTCCAAAGATTACCTGTCCACCATCACATGACTTATATGATGAAAAGAGATTATTGTTTCCGGTCATGTGACGTGTGCAACCACTATCGAGTATCCAGTCCATATCAAGATCAATCTACAATAATGAAGATATAACTTTTATGGTCCCCATTTCTCGTGGGTCCTTGACAATTAGTTTCAAAAGTCAACCAACATACATATATATAATGTCAAACAGAATATATATATATATATAATACATTACACAATATATAATACATCAAACCATATTAATAAATATATATAACACATTAAACAAACATAATATATATATATAAGAATTAAAAGAATTAAATAAAATGTATATATATATGTGCAGTACGTATGTATATATATATATGAATAGTATTATATATTACTTATATATATAACATATACAACAGAATATATTTAAACTATATATATATATATAACACATTTAAAACCATAAACGCATACCACCGGGATTATCATTACTAAACATTCCTTTTGGAATCCATTTATTTACCATTTTAATTTTGCGATTATATTTATCATATACATAAAAACAAGCATTTACATTCGCATTATTATTAGGTTTAGAATATTTATCATGGTACATGCGAGCATACGGTTTTCTCGTATTATAATTTACATTATTTATTTTACGCACATATGGAGGTTTTTGCACATATTGATTTCTTGTATTTACTTTAGGTGATTCATAAAATCTTTTGATGGGTATACAAGAACATTTATCAACACAAGTATTGGAACCAATGCCTTTTCTACATTTTATACGGTTAGGCATATTAAGCATGTTAAGAACCTTTTTATTACTACTTTCAAAAGCTTTAGCTAGCATGTTATCTTTTTCATATGAAGCACATTTAGCCTTTAAGCATGTAATCTCATTCTCAAGAATATCACATTTTGTACAAATAATATTTTCATGTGATTTTTTATTTAGGCATGCAATTTCTCTATTTAAAACATCACAAGATTTACAAAAATCTTTTTCTCCTAATTTAGTTTCTAATTTAGCAATTATATCCATATCATTTTCAGATTTTTGTTTAACATTTTTTATTTCCTTTTTACATGCATTTACAGTTTCTTTTAACATAGCATTCTCATCTTGGTAACGATTTGCAAGAGCGGCCATTTTATGAAACGATTCATATAGTTCTTCAAGATTATTTTCATTATCATTTTCATAATCACTATCGTAATCTGAGTAAGAAGATTTTACCTCGTCGTCGCTATCGGCCATAAGACAAATGGCTTGATAGTCATCTTCTTCTTCACTCTCGCTCCACGCGCCTCCAATGAAGGCTTTCTCCTTCTTCTTTTGGAATTTGTTCTTTTTCGGACATTCATTGGCGTAGTGGTCTTTGTCACCACATGAGTAGCAAAAGCCTCTCTTTGGCTTAGCTTTATCGTCTTCACTCGAGTCGCCATTTTTCTTAACTTTTTCGTCTCGTTTATGGAACTTACGACTTCGATTATCACCACCACGACGGTAGTTACCGTTTCTTTGAAATCTGCCATTGTTAGAAAATTTATTATTATTATTAAGAAATTTGGAAAAGTTTCTTACCAACATGGCGACTTCATCGAGAGTTTCGGAAGGATCTTTCGAGGAGCTAGCTTTCTCCTTTTTCTTCTCATCTTTTGGTGTTGAGACATTGAGAGCGATTGATTTCTTTTTAACTTGCTCCCGATCTTTGTTTCTTTTAAGTGCAATTTCATGCACTTTAAGATTACCGATTAAGTCATCTATCTTCATTATGGAGAGGTCACGGGAGTCTTCTAAGGATGTTATCTTTTGCATCCACTCCGAAGGAAGGGCTCGTAGGATTTTCCTTATATAGTCCTCGTTAGGATAAGTGCGATCCAAACCTTTCAAAGTAGTCACAATAAGGTTAAATCTTTTAAACATTGAGTCAATTGACTCATCTTGTTTCATTTCGAATAGTTCATAATCGTGAACTAAAATATTTACTTTACTAGATTTAACCTCCGTGTTTCCACGATGAGTATTATTTAAACTTTCCCATATTTGATTTGCAGTTTTATAAGTATATACTCTTTCGATTTCGTCAGTTGTTAAAGCAGCATATAATATATTCTTAGCTTCAAAGTTTAAACAAAAATGGGCTTCATCAGAAGTAGTCCAGTCATCTAGGGGTTTATCAATATAAACATCATCTTTCACAATGGTGGGTTTAAAATTCCCTTTTTCTATGATGTTCCAAATCTTTTGATTTTTGCCACGCACGTGACATTCAAATAGCTCGGCCCAAATGCCAAACTTTTCAGTATCTATCAAAGGAGGTTTTGAAAACACGATATTAGTTTGTTGAGCCATTTAGAAGAATAAGAGAAAAATATGCAGAATATTTTGAAAGACCTGCTCTGATACCAAATGTTGGACAACCTAAGGGGGGGGGGGGGGGGGTAAGGTTGTATTTAAAATCTTTTGCTTTCAAAAAATCTTTTATAAATAAATACAGTAAAAATAAAGCAGAGTATAAACAAGTAAATATACAACAATTATATAAACAGATATAATTTAAATGCACAGCGGAAATGTAAAGAGATAAGGGAAAGAGAATACTTGACAACGAGATTTTTAAAGTGGTTCACCAAACACAAAGTTGGCTAGTCCACCTCGAGAAAATAACACTTCTCGGAGATCCAATACGAAACGTGTTCTTTACGGTAGAAACACAAACCTTAATACAACAAACGCGAATCACTCTACTTTGAGAGATTAAGGTGGATCACTCACTCTAATTCAAACACTTACAAGAGGGTATAAATTTTAATATGAATAATCACTCTTGAATAAGGTTTATCACTTGGATATTTTTAGAGAGTTTGATCACTTGAGTTGTGTTGCTGATTCAACTAATCGTGAGATTTTAATCTGCTATCAACTCAAGATTTCTTGCTCAAAAAAAATTAATTTATCAGTTTAAGTGATTTAGTGTGAGTAAGAAAGCAGCAGAATAATAATCAAATGCTGAGGGAGAACTTAATGCTGAAGTTGGTGTGTGGTTGAATGCTGCTGGAGGCTTGTATTTATACTGCATGAAAATCTGACTTGAGAATTTCGCGGTATACCGCCGAACCTTCGCGGTATACCTGCGTCAGAAAAAAGGTACTGCAGGGAGAAGGTCAACCTGCAAAACTCAACGGCATAATGTACCCGCGGTATACCGCGTTGCACATGGCGGTATACCGCCTGAAGAAATTTCCTGACAGACGAAGCTTCATATGCAGAACAGTTGATGGTGAACAGTACCCGCGGTATACCGCGAATACCTTGGCGGTATACCGCCTAAAAATCTGTCCAATGAGAGCATGGCAACGCAGGTAACTTCGGCTGATCACAAACTTGCAACAGTAACAGTAGCAGACAGCATATATATATCAGAGATTTATATATAAAAGATATTATATATATATTTGATTCAAATATATTTATATAGATACGAAATATCCAAGTGATAAAATATTTTAGGGTGTTTATCATTTTAAAATAAAATGACGAAACTCTTCAGACTTGGATTCTTCAGATAAAAAATTTATCGAGATCATTTAAATATCTGCACACTCAGATAAAATATTAGATAACAAATAATGCGGTGTGTTTTGTAATCATCAAAATAAATATGGAGATGTGATTTTATGTGTACCAAAAATATATCACAATATTTAAAGCTGGGTACACTTGCACCAACAATTTGTTATCACCAAATGAAACTCTTAATTTTTCTGAAATCTGCTTTCTTCTTCTCCTTCTTTCCTTTCTCGTTCTCAATTTCTTTCTCTCTCTCTCTCTCTCTCTTTCTATTTGAACGAAAGACACACACACACACACACAAAAGGACCACAAGTATCTTGCAAAAATATCTCCACTTTCTCTTTTAAATAAAGAGAGGCGGTGGGATAAGTGGTTTCACCACTTTGACCACTTCCACCCCTATACTTTCACTATTTGACAATTTTAACCCTTCAACTAACAAATTAAAATTAAAGCTTACTCCTTGACTTATAATTCTAAATAAAATAAATTACGAAACTTTCTCGGGGATAAACTCTAAAATTAATCTATCAAATAACTATACTCAATTTCTTCAATAAAACTAATTGTAACACTTTATATAAAAATCGAGATGTTACAAATTGGAGGGGAAATTGCCTCAAATAGCCATTTTGAACCATTGACGTCTCCAAATAACCACTTTGCTAACCCTATTCCCTAAATACCCAAAACTTACGCAGAGAGTTTTCTCTGCGTACGTTTATTTTTCCTTCCAAAAAATAAAAAAAATGATTTTTTAAAAAGTTTACGCAGAGAAAACTCTCTGCGTAAGTTTTTATCCCACGTGTCTACGTAAAGTCCACATATGCACCACGTTGGAAAATAAAAATTACGCGGAAAGTATAAAAAACTTACGCAAAGAGAAGTCTCTACGTAAGTTTTATTTTTTTTTAATTTTTTTCCCCGATTTTTAGTAAAAAGGAATTAGATTCTAATTTCAGTGATTTGACACAAAAAAAAAGCTGAAGGAATAAAACATGTTTTGCAGTCGATTGAATTTTTAGAAAGAAATAAATATTTTTAAAAAAAATTCAATAAATCTTTTCTACAATTTTAAAACAATAAACATATAATAAACTAACAAATTAGGGAAGTTTTTATAAAAATCATATATATTTTATAAATCAATATTTTTAACATATTTTGAAAAAACATGTGTTTTGTTTTATTTTTAAAGATTTTTTTATATAAGTATTTTTCTAAATTATTTATATAAAAATAGATAAATAAAAAAAATTAAATTTTTTTTGCAACTAATTAGACAATACCCTTAAATATGATTTTCTTTTTTTAGTTAAGAGTTTTCTTTTCTAAAAACAATAAAAACTTAGAATATATTGGAAAAATAAAGTTTACGCGGAAAGTCTAAAAACTTACGCAGAGAGAAGTCTCTGCGTAAGTTTTTTTCCCTGATTTTTATTTTTCTTGAAGTAGAAGCGAACTCCATAAAAATCAGGAAAAAGAAATAAAAAAAATTAAACTTACGCAGAGACTTCTCTCTGCGTAAGTTTTTTAGACTTTCCGTGTAAACTTTTTTTCCAACGTGGAGTCTACGTGGTGCATATGTGGACTTTACGTAGACACGTGGGATGAAAAACTTACGCAGAGAGTTTTCTCTGCGTAAGTTTTTAAAAAATCATTATTTTTTTGGAAAAAAATAAACTTGCACAGAGAAAACTCTCTGCGTAAGTTTTGGGTATTTAGAGAATAGGGTTAACAAAGTGGTTATTTGGAGACGTCAATGGTTCAAAATGGTTATTTGAGGCAATTTCTCGGATTGGAGTTGTTTTTTCAGTGCAAGGGTCCCTGTTATTTTTAGTGTTTGGGTGGAAGATGGTCGAAACTTATTAGTGTATGATCATCACAAAATCATTGGCTTTTCACATGAATCTCAAACTGCACCCAATTTATTTCTGTCACACGGTCACAACTCACAAGTCACACCCCTAGATGTTTCTGAGCATGTTTCACTCGCAACCCTTAAGAAGTTAGTAATCACTATTAATACCCCTATATTTTCAAAATTTTACAATTTTAACACAAACGTTATGGAACCATTGATTCAAATTAAAGATGGTAGTGCATACATCACACCTAGTGGCTAATACATTGTCTTTTTAACATTTTTTGGATCCTCCTTTTCTTGGTTGATTATTTAAGCTGATTGAGCCTGAATGCCAATATTTAAGGGTGGTGTGGTGTAATTAACTAAAACCAAAGAGGGTGGGGTGGAATTAAGCAAAAGCTAAGGGGGGTGTTGTTTGGAGGGGAATAGAATGATTTGAATTTCATTCCCATGGCTGCATGTATAGCCTGTGCTAGTCTGAAAGCCATTTCTGTTGCTCTGTGAAACATACACCCAATGGAATTCAAAGAAGTTAATGCAGTTTGGTATGACCATAAAAAGGCCTCCTGCTTTCACACAGAGAGACACACACACACACATATATATATATATATATATATATATATATATATATATATATATATATATATATATATAGAGAGAGAGAGAGAGAGAGAGAGAGAGAGAGAGATGTGGATGTATCAAGAAGAGTTAATTGAATCCTTAACATGCAGGTAGCTATAGTTAATGTGGTTGAATTCTGTGAGTTGAAAACAACACCACGCCACCTTCAATTCCCTTCTCTCTCTCTCTGTGTGTGTGTGTGTGTGTGGCCATCTCTTTCAATGAGGAGGTGGGGGAGGAAGATGGTGTTAGTAATACTAGTTGTTGTTGTTGTACTAATCACAGTGACAGCAAGTGGTACACGTTCAAATGCAGATGGTACCACCAGAAGAGAGAAGAAGATGATGATGATGATGTTGGGAAGAAGATCACCTGATGCTGTTATGCAGAGGAAGAACATGAACAGTGACAGCAGCCCATCTTCAGCTGGAAAAATGATGAAGTTTTTCAAGTTCAATGATGAAGAAAGAGTTGTACCCACTGGCCCTAATCCCTTGCACAATAGGTAAGGTAGGTAGGTAGCTACACACTACACCCATCTTCCATCTTTTATATATATATATATATACACTATATGTATATCTATCAAGGATCCCATGCAACTAATTAATTACTAATTACTAGATCTTGTTTATATACCATTTCTTTCTTTATATCTTTCTCTTTTAATTTCTATTGTATTCATTATTAAATTGAATTAAAATCATAGTGTTTTTTTATGTAATTTATAAGGTCACCATATATATATATATATATATATATATATATATATATAATCCATAGAGTTAATAGAAATATTAAACCATAAATGAAATATAGATTTCAAGATTTGAAGTTCATGTAAAATTAGAGTTACGATCGTACGATGAATACTTTGCTTTTCACGATTATATTAACCGGCAAAATGATTTGACTTTAAAGTTTTGAAATAAATAGACAATGTGACGATTTATGAGATATCCCAAAGTAATTTAAAATTTTATTTAATATTAATTTGACGAATTTTGGTTCTGAATTATAGTATATTTGCTCGAATTACAACGGTTTATCACTATTGAGTTGATATTTCATTATTAATTAATCATTTAGTTATCTTGTACCAAACTATTCAGCAACCGCCAAACAACTCTTAAACGTTTGAATATTCAAGAGTTGGGTTTTGATGGACATGTCCAATTTGGTCCTTAAGTGGTTCTTGTCTTTTTTGGTTCAAATTCAACCTTTGGTTCTATTTTTATGCATATCTAGGTGTAATGACATATAATCGTTTAAGCTTCTTTAATTATAATAGTTTTATTTTATTTTATTTTATTTTAATATGAAGTCAAATATGCATGTTAAAGATGTTTCTTTAATACAATTCATGTTCAAGAATTGAATAAGAACAATCTTTAAATCAAATTAAATCGACCTTAAAAGCGTACAAATGTAGGACCACATTTATTTGAACAATATGATTAATGAATCAATAACACTTACATTTGTTGAAGAAATTTAAAATATCCAAAATTGAGTTATACGTGGTCGGAATCTTGAAAATCATGTTTTACAAAGGAGTATGGATTTATGTTTGACTTTCTTTTAAAACAACAAATAGGATGGAACCGGTCATATATATATGCACTGCAAACAACTATATATAACAAATTATGGAAAAAGTGATTACAAAAACTGTCAAATGGACGCTTAATTTGATAAATAGCTCCAAACCGATATTGTCTAGTCAGTATACCCGTGTGATGCGGCGGGACGCAATTCGATTCTAAAACCAAATACTCAAATCCTTAATCTTGCTACCTGTTTTGTATTATTTCTTATCAATCTTGCGCTTATCGGGACATTTTCTTTACCGGGTGAAGGTGACAATGGCCGATAATCTTACTTGCACGCGATGTTGCGCGAATATATCGCTTTTTAAACCCAATGACAATCATGTTTCACGAGTATTCAGTTGTCCGTATTTTTTAGTGTTAATTTTATGGTTTTGTGTGGGGTTTAAATTAAAGGTTAATATGCTTATTTTATTGCCAATTTCTAGAACATAGATAAATATTTGGTTATTTTCCTATTAATAAATCATTAACTGTTTATATTCTAGATCTTTGTAAGTTTTGTTGACCATTTAATTCACCACAATAAAGTATTCAAGCTATACTTCCTTTGTTTCACATATCACAAGAGTTGAAGTCTTCAATGTTACATAAAATATTAGTAATGATGATTGAATGCTAATGAGATGTTTGAATAACCCTTCCATGGAACTCTATCTTCAAATCAGAATCATCTTGTGGACAAAAACAATTCAGAAGTAATATTGTAACTACTACTACATGACTGCCATGAAACAATACATCACAATTTATTATTTAATTGAATATGAACGTTTAGGCAATCAAATCTTGAATAAGTAGCACATGGGTAAAACAGTATGCCACTGACATGCTAGCTCTAATGCGGTGCAAAACATTCCAAATCTAAAACTAAAAACTCAAAAAAATAATTCTGTTGTTTAGTTTTATTATCCATCACACAATGCGCGAAACATTTCGATTTTGAAGCCAGGACCTCGAAACAACAATCTTGTTCATGTTTTGTTCTATTCTTTGTCGTTCTCGATACTAATTTTATAGCTTTCAATGGCAAATCGGGTAGTATATAAATTGAAGATTAATAGGTTCGATTGGCATTTGAAAGTGTTTGGAAAGTGTGTGATTTCAAATGCTCAAATGTTCGTATAGCTTTTAAAGACCGACTTACGCATTAATGGTTTGTACTTTTTACTTGTAATTGAAAATAAAATTCAAAATCATGTTTGAACAAAATCAAAAAGTAACACCATATATAACAAATATCGTAAAAATACCCAAAAACCGTGTCTGCTATGATGATATAAAATTTCGAAAACCTAGTCGAATAGTAAAAGTGATGCAAATGAATTGGGCATCCTTATGCTTTTCAAGAGTCATTATCCATAAGAGATGATTTACTAAAATTTAGTAGGGCAAAACCAAACCAATGAGCACAACCCATTTCACCCATAAGTGGGAACCCATTACTCAAACGTGAAATTCAGAAGAGTTTTAAGATGTTTGCAAAGCGGACATCTATATCAAAATATAGAGTAGAGACATCCTTAAAGACACCCGACTTTGTGAAAAGGGTCAAAAAGAGAGAAAAGAAGGGTTAGCTTATTCTACCACACAATTGCAAGCATCATTGACCTTTGCAAAGTTTGGAGAAAACTATTCTAGTCATGAAATAAAAAAGACTAACGTGTATGATTTTTCGCAAAAAAAAACCATCCCTTGTATAATCTCCAAGTACCTGCATCACTCTTAACTTTACTTGACAACATGATTCATTTTTGTAAATAAGGGGTCGTTTATTAAATGTTTACCCGGTAAGCGATTACCGGGTCACTTACTTTACCGGGTGAAGGTAATGACCGGTAATCTTACTATGTAAGAGCAATGATAAGGATAGAGAATCTCACTCCAAAACTGAAAGATAGATTCATGGTAGAACACACAATAACATAACTGCTTTGGGAATCTGACAAGCATAGTGTCCTCCTTATCACTCCAAGGCCAAAGCCCAATATGAAATAAGAAAACAACCTTGTCCCTCTAAAAAACAAACCAGAAAAAGAAATAGGAATTGTTCAAAGGCCAAATAGCAAACTTCAGCAATATCAACAATAAAATAGACAGCCTGTAGATCTCAATTAGAAGACTATTGGCCCAAAAAACTAAAAACCACCCTTATCCCTCCAAAGTATATAAACAACACCAAATTTTCATTTAAGTATAAATTACACAATTAACAAGGTCTACACAAGGCTGTTTTGATCTACCAACATGAGACACAACCTTAACCCTCCAAGGCTGGAATCAGATTTGCCTTATCTCACCAATCCATAAAACCACCCTTATTCCTCCAATAACCAATTTGACTATAAGCCATTGGCATAATTGGAACATGGTCCCCATATGGCCATATATAAAACCAAAAAAGGCTATAGCAAATGATACAACAAATATGTTTTAAACCGAAGATTTTTTTAATTTGAACCAATAGGCCTTATAACCTCTTATATATCCTATTATCAGATAATTTTGAGCATGAATAGGCTTATGATCATAATAATAAGCAGCCTGCAAGCATACACGCAGATCCCATGCTCCAAACACCAAAATCTGAATCCATTAATGTTGCGAAAGTAGTAATTAATATAGAAATAACTAAAGACCAATTTTAATCGTTAAAATGACTATTTGAACCAATAAGATTCAAACGAGAATGCTAACTATTTAAGAAAACACGAAAACAGCCACTCATGTGCAAAATCACATATGATTTTACACTAATTGCAATTACGCAAACGATTTTTGCCGTGCCTTAAAGTCGCGAGGCAAGTCGCGTGAATCATATATGATTTTGCACATTAACGGCCGCTTTCGTGTTTTCTTAGATAGTCTCGTTTGATCACACCTCTCTCTCTCTCTCTCTCTCTCTCTCTCTATATATATATATATATATATATATATATATATATATATATATATATATATATATATATATATATTAACTTTGAGTTCTAATCACTTAAGCAGTAGAACAAACTGTTTTTTTTGGTTGCTTTCCATAGAAAAGAAAAAGTAAATCAGACAAAATCCACTGAAAGAGATCATTTAAAAATCAAGTAACTAAACAAAAGATGTAACTTACAAAGTTCATCGTTGCTTGAGTTTCAACTTCTGTTTGCAGGCACTTCAGGGAGTCGTTCACAGAACATATGCATTTCCATCTATTTTGACTTGTACCTTCTGCAACAGTAGAGAAATAAATGCATAACCCAAATCAAAACATGATTAGATTATTTCAGAATCGCATATAAAGCATTCAACTGACTAAAAAACAAATTGGAAAAAGGAAAAAAAACATGTCCATGCTATCATAATGGTAAAATTCGGGGTTGTTTACTTACAGCTTAATGAGCTTAATGGTCCGGGTGGCTTGTTCGCTCAGCCATACATGAGTGTTTCTTTAAGGTAAACAATATAGATAAACAGGGTGGGGCGTACAGGTGGATAACGATTTTTATGAAAGCTCTATGAAGTACCAATGCTTTATTATCTGGTAATCTTAAGTTTTAAGTAATGTGCATCAAAATGCAATACCTTATGAATTATAATTTATTTTTATAACTTTTTTTCCAAATGCTTTAATTTATAGTATAGATATTTATAAATCAAACATAACTTACGAACCTTTCTGAACTATGCGAAAATTGTCAGCCCATTTAAGCTTAACACCAACATATTCAACAACAATTAGGTCCTTGAAAGCATTTCATTCCTAAGAAGATGATGTCATTGATCACACACAAACGATTCATGTTGATATCAATATGCTACTTTTGTCTTGCTACAATGGAGTGAAATCTTTATATAATTCAAAAAAACAAAGCACAAGTCCAAAGCAATAAAATATGAAAAATCAAAATTTTTCATATTTATAATATTAAACAAAAGGATAGCTGGCCAGTTTTTCAGTAAGCAGAATATACTGCTTGATTCTAATTTTCCACATGTCAAACTCATTGGGTCTGAGCATGGGAACCTTAGAAACAAGAGTACTGTTTGATTCAATAGAATTGTCCATTGTTGAGTTCTAAGAAACACATGCTCTGATACCACTTGTCAGGATCGAATCTTAACAAGACTAAAAATACTTAGAACTCAGAATTAAAGAATCTGCGGAATAAAACTTTAATTCACACAATCAAAGAACAATATATCAGAAAACACACAGCTGTTTGTATTCACTGATTCAACTCACAAGCTTACAACCAAACCTCAATCTTGATGAACAGGCTCAATCAAGACGACTTCTACTTCTCTAGAAATAGGGTTCTAAACCTTGAGGTTAATTCTCTCTAAAACAGAATGTATTCTCAAAAACTCTCGTATATCGCGTATTTCGTATTTTTTTAATAGCTATCTATCAACATCTATTTATACTAAATAGTTACAAGATAACTATCAAAAATAAATTGATCTTCTGAATCTTCTTTAAGCATATCTTCATCCATTCCATCTTTATCTCCAAAATCTTCGCATACCAAACTTATCACATCAGCAGTATTAACTTTATTCAGCATGAGCAGTACTAATATTCTCCAGCAGCATTAATTCATTCCAGCAACATTAACTTGACTCAGCAGTACTAACCTTGCTTCAGCAGTATTAATCTTGACAAGCAGTACTAACCTTGTTCCAGCAGCATTAATGCATCAGCAGTACTAACATTCTTCCAGCAGTATTAACTTTGTCTTGCAGTAGTAATTTTGTTCTGGCAGTACTAACCTTTACTGTCAGTAGTAACTTTGTTCTGGAAGTAGTAATGTTGTTCTGGCAGTATTATCCATACTTAGCAAATCTTCAGTTCCCAACAATCTCCCCCTAACTTGACTTTTAGAAAGAGAAGTCAAGTTCTTCAGATGATGATGCTTCCAAAACTTAGTCTTGAACACACAAGTCAGGATTCAATCCCAAACTTTGATTGATGATCCTTCTTACCAGGTATCTTGCCATCTTAGAATCTTTGTTACACACCAACTTAGTTTTTAGCATTCCTTTCAACCTTGTCATGCTGTGCTTGTATACTTTATCCACCAAATAATACTCATGATATGCATAGTCAAGTGTTATGACATACACACCACAGTTTTCAATAAGCATCCAGTTGGTAACAGTTTGAAATTGCCTTTCTGTCAAATACTTAACTGCTTCTGTATTGAACATTAGGCACAAGTATTCAAGTACCATTTTGGTGATGGACATTCCATTCTCAGTCAGCATATTTCCATAAAGCTTCATTCCTACCTTGAACATCTCCTCAATGTCAGATCTAGAGCACATCCTGATAAGTCTTCCCCATGTAGAACTGACCTCAAACTTCCCATCTGCTTTTTTTACTCTAATGTACTCCTTTCTCTGATCTTTCAAAGTATCCCAGAAGATGATCTCAGGAGCCATAGAAGCTAATGGTTTAACTTTGATTGGACTAGTATCAACCACAGTAATATACATATCACATTGAGCATTTGTTGGTGATTGTACATTGCTTGGTTGACCTGATGGAGTTGCCACTTCTTCTTCAACAACTTTTTGATCAGCTTTCTCTTTCACAACTTCCTCCTTAGCTTCTTCTACAATGGGTTCCACCCTAGGCTTCTTTACAACTTTCTTCTTTGAAGCTATAGACTTTGTTCTAGGTCTTTTGTTTGACACCATCTTGGTTCTTTTGAGTGATTTAACAGCTTCAGGAATGGTTTCAGTTGTTTCCTTTGTTTCTGCTGTTTCAGGGATCGTTTCTGCTGTTTCCTTTGTTTCTGCTGCTTCAGGGATCGTTTCTGCTGTTTCCTTTGTTTCTGCTGCCTTATGTTTTTCAGCAACATTAACCATTTCTGCTGCTTGAATGGTTTCTGCTGCTTTTTGACTAGCAGCATTAACCATTTCTGCTGCTCTAGCTGTTACTGCTTCTTTTATAATCTTTGATACTGCTGCTTCAACACTATTCTTCACAATCTCAAATACCTCTGCTTCAATCTCAGATTTGGTTACTGTAGATACAGATACTGTTTCCTTCTCACTTTCAGATACTGCTGCATCAACAAGACTCTTCATAATTTCAGTTACTGCTGCTTCAATCTTAGATACTGCAGCCTCCCCCTCAACCTTATGTTCATTCTCCCCCTCAACCTTTGCATCCTCCATGTTTAGTTCAGTTTCTAACTCCCCCTTTTTGGAAGCATCAGTGGTTGAGTTTCTCCTTTTCAGAACATACTGAGCTTTCTTCCTTCTTTGCAGCAGTTTGGTGATCATCTTCTTATTCTTCTCTATCTTGGTGTGTTGATAAAGAACCACCTTCTTAAGCTCATCAATCTCCTTCTGCTGATCCATGACATCAATGTTGATGTTGGCAATGGTTTCCATCAATTCCTCATAAGTATATCTATCCTCACCTGGTTTAGAAGTGTTTACCTCCCTTGCAGGATCATAGGAAGTTTTAGTAGGTGTCTCTTGCCTAGCAAAAGTACAACCTACTCCCATGGTTTCTTGGCGCCTGGGTCCTCTGAATGTTTTCACATTCTGAGTTGCCGTGGGGAAGGTTTTAGTGATGTTACCACTGTCTTTCTCTTTGCTAGCAGAAGTAGTGGCAGCCTTGCAGCCCACATGCTCATCCTTCTCCTTAGAGAGCACCTTCTTGGGGTTGGGAGACACCCCTGTGGTTACCCTTTTGATATTCTCTATTGGAGAATGCTCCAATAGAGGGCTTGTAGGCTTTGGGCTATTAGGAGATACATCAAGGGAAGGAACCTTGTGTACCTTTCTTCTTTCAAACTTCTTGGTGATTTTTGGAGTGGGTCTTAAAAGAATGGACTGTGGGATTTCTTTGGTGATGGAAGGTGGGGATTGGCCATCAGTGGGTGTGTCTAATGGGGGCCTTGACCCTGATGCCATACCTTCAGTGGTGTGGGACACAACCATCATTGTAGAGAACAATGGTGTGTCAACTCCTTCCGAGTCCCTAGGAATTCTTCTCATATTTGAGAAAACCTTCCCTTTAGGGGGTTTTGGCACATATACCTCAGCGGACTGAGGTAAATCCGTCAATTCATGGTTAATTACTTCTTGGACAAACCTGGGATACATGTAAAAGCGCTTTTTGGATTCTAGGTTTGCCACAAGATCATTAAAAATCATTGCTGAAAAATTGAACTTTCTGGCAGTGGCTAAGCAGACCAAGGCATAAGCAATGGTACTGCTAAACTCACTCCATCCAGTTGTTTTCTTTGAAATACAGTGCATAAGAGTATGAACAAAAAATCGCCATTGGGTGAAAAACTTTGACTTGTAGAATTTAAAAATTCCAATGGGACCTTCATACCCCATTCTTGGTAAGGTCGAGAAAAGTTCATCATTAGAGAGATAGGTTATACCTGAGGCATCATCTAAGTGAAGAGTGATGCGAATAACCTCCTCTGTGACCTTCAAGGGTTTGTCACAAACCCTTTTTCGAATGATTTTCTGCCCATCTTCGAATATAACAGTGGCATTCTCCCAAAATTGCTTTTGATGCTCAATATATATGGTTGGGCACACTGTTAGGGCATGAGAGATGTGTGTGGACTTGAGAAAATCCACCATATCATGAAATCCTGCGGCCTGCTTTGGCTTCTGAAGCATCGCAATCTCATTGTGCTCATCGACAAACTCCATTGTCGTCATTCTTTCTGAGTATTTGGATAGAGAACACAGAGATTCTAGGGAGAAAAGGTTAGAACGAGAGAGAGAAATTGAATGCAAAGAGACGTTATGAACTTTGGCGGGATGAAAGAGTATTTATAGCAGTACTAGCCCTGATTTTCTTTAGAAGCAGTATTAACGACTTAGTAGTATTAACGACTGAGCAGTATTAACTACAAGGCAGTATTAACTACACAGCAGTATTAACTACACAAGCAGTATTAACTACTAAGCAGTATTAACTACAAAGCAGTATTAACTACAAAGCAGTATTAACTACAAAGCAGTATTAACTACTAAGCAGTATTAACTACAAAGCAGTATTAACTACACATGCAGTATTAACTACTAAGCAGTATTAACTACAAATCAGTATTAACTACAAAGCAGTATTAACTACTAAGCAGTATTAACTACAAAGCAGTATTAACTACTAAGCAGTATTAACTACTAAGCAGTATTAACTACAAAGCAGTATTAACTACACATTAGCAGGAGAAAATATGTACTAGCAGTAGTAATTCTGCACTGGCAGTAGTAACTATACTTACACTTTGCAGCACTTGTCAATCTGAGTCATACTGAGGTTCTGAGAAAACTAGTTAGTAACACCAAATATACAAAGAAATACAGGTATAAAAAATTAAAAATCATGAATTTATTCAAGGTTGATCAAGCCCACACTTGCTACCAAGAAAGTGAATCTACCCACATCAAATGCTTTTGTGAATAGATCTGCAAACTGGTCATTGATATGAACTTTAGCAACTTGAATCAATTTCTTTTCATTACAGTCTCTAATAAAGTGATACCTGATCTCTATGTGCTTTGTTTTTGAGTGTTTGACAGGATTGTTAACAATGCTAATGGCACTGTTGTTGTCAATGAAGATTGGAGTGTGAAGAAATGTTACCCCATAGTCCAACATCTGATTCTGAATCCATAACACCTGAGAACAGCAACTTGCAGCAGCTATATACTCAGCTTCTGTTGTAGATAAGGACACTGTGGTTTGTTTCTTACACTGCCATGATACAAGTCTTGCACCCAAAAACTGACATCCACCTGAAGTAGACTTCCTATCCATGTTAGCTCCACCTAAGTCACTATCTGAGTATGCAAGCAAGTCAAACGAAGATTCATAAGGATACCAAAGACCTAATCTAGGTTGCCCTCTTAGGTATCTAAAAATTCTTTTGACTGCATGAAGGTGTGATTGCTTAGGTGTAACCTGAAATCTGGCACAAATACATACAGGAAACATAATGTCTGGTCTAGAGGCTGTGAGATACATGAGTGATCCAATCATAGATCTGTAATGATGGACATCCACATCCTCCCCCTCAAGATCTGCAGTGATCTGTTTGTGTGTCTCCATTGGTGTGCTTGCTGGCTTTGAGTCTGTTAAACCATACTTGTCCAGGATGTCTTTCACATATTTGGATTGGCTTATGAAAATCCCATCTTTCCTCTGTTTCATCTGAAGCCCAAGGAAGAAAGTAAGTTCTCCCATGGAACTCATCTTGAAGCTCTTGTGCATTAACTCTTCAAACTCTTTACACATGTGATCATTTGTGGATCCAAAGATGATGTCATCCACATAGATCTGAACAAGTAGTGTGTCTTTCTTTCTCCTCTTAATGAACAAGGTCTTGTCAATGACTCCTCTTTCAAATTCATTTTTCAAGAGATAGGTAGACAGGGTGTCATACCATGCTCTTGGGGCTTGATGTAAACCATAAAGTGTCTTCTTCAACTTGTACACTCTGTCAGGGTGCAATGGATTCTCAAATCCAGGGGGTTGACAGACATATACTTCTTCATCAATACTTCCATACAGAAAAGCACTTTTTACATCCATTTGGTAGACCTTGAACTTCATGAATGAGGCATAGGCTAGAAATAGCCTAATTGCTTCAATCCGTGCCACTGGAGCAAAGACTTCCTCATAGTCTATGCCCTCTTCCTGAGTATACCCTTGTGCAACCAGCCTTGCTTTGTTTCTGATCACAATTCCTCTGTCATCCTTCTTGTTTCTGAAAATCCACTTGGTGCCAATTGCTCTATGACCTTTTGGAAGGTCCACCAAGTCCCAAACATCCTGTAATTTAAACTGTAGCAGCTCCTCTTGCATTGCTTCTATCCAACTTGGATCTTTCATAGCATCATAAGCCTTTTTGGGCTCAATTTGGGATAGAAAGCAAGTAAGTACAGTATTAACTGTATTCTGCTGATCTTGTAGCTCTTGAAGTCTGCTTTGATTCCTAGTCATCATGGGAGAAGCAATGTCTCCTATAACCAACTCAGGAGGATGATTTTTCTGAGTTCTTGATGGATGACCAGGTTCCTCAACTAAGTTCCCATCCAGATTTGACTCATTTAAGTCTGGATTTTCTTCAGCTTCTTCAAGTACTTCAGACTCTCTTGAAGTCTGATTTTCCTCTATTCTTCTCTCTTCTTCATTCTGAATGGGTTCAGCTTCCTTTTCTGGTTCACAGAAGTCAACAGGATCAATGGTAGGGAGTGGAAATATCACAGACTGAATACTGTTATCTGATGGTGGTGCATCCCTTTGTCCTGCATTCACATCACTACTGAAACCCAAAGAATTAGTGAGTGAATCAATGTCAAATAGCCAATCAGGACCTGAACCAATAGGATTTGGTGTGTGCTCATTGCATTTGACATTGTCACTTTCTTCAATTATTCTAGAAGAGGTATTAAACACTCTGTAAGCCTTACTCTGAGATGAGTAACCAACAAGAAAGCCATCATCTGCTTTGCTATCAAACTTACCTAAGTGAGATTTGGTATTGAGAATTGTACAAGGACACCCAAATGGTTTGAAAAATCCAATAAATGGTTTCTTTTTCAGAAAAAGCTCATAAGGTGTCTTGTTTTTAGGCTTTATGACCAAGACTCTGTTTTGAACATAACAAGCAGTATTAACTGCTTCTGCCCAAAAAGTAGTGGGTAATTTTGAATCAGCTAACAGAGATCTAGCAGCCTCAATCAGTGTCCTATTCCTTCTCTCAGCAACACCATTCTGTTGTGGAGTCCTAGGAGCACTGTATTGTCTCTCAATTCCTTTTTCCTCACAAAAGGTGTTTAGATCAAAGTTTTTAAATTCAGTCCCATTATCTGATCTAATGACTTTCACTTTTTGATTTGATTGGTTTTCAATTCTAAGAATAAAAGATTTGATAAGTCCACTTGTCTCATCTTTAGTTCTCAGAAAATATACCCAAGTAAATCTAGAGTAATCATCAACAATAACTAAACAGTATGACTTCTTGCCAATGCTCATGACATTTGTAGGGCCAAACAGATCCATATGCAACAACTGAAGAGGATTTGAGATAGTGTTTATCTCTTTGGACTTATGAGAAGTTTTGTGTTGTTTGCCTTTGAGACATGCAACACAATGATCATCACATGAATAGACTTTTGATGGTAAACCCCTAACAAGATTATTTTTAACAAGTTTATTCATTGTTTTAAAATTCATGTGACACATCCTTCTGTGCCAAAGTGAAGATTCATCTATTGAAGCTTTTGAAACCAAACAATTTAGAGATGAATCAGATGAAACACTTTCTAAATCTAAACAATACACATTATCCTTTCTAGGAGTTCTCAATAGTATCATGTTTTCATCAACTACTTTGAATCCAGGAGCAAGAATAATGCATTCAGAATCAGTAAATAATATACTATGTTTCTTGTCACAGACCTGTGATACACTTAACAGGTTGTATCTCAATTGCTCAACATAGTAAACATCCTCAAATGTCATCTTACCTTTTGACACATCACCTTTACCACTTATCTTACCTCCTGCAGGATTATTTCCAAAAGCAACATGTCCTCCATCAATTCTTTTGAAATTCTTGAGGCAGGCCATGTTACCTGTCATGTGCCTGGAACAACCACTATCAACATGCCAGATGCTCTTCCCCTTGAGCTGTTGGTTGCCCTGCACATCAGATAAATCAGTTAGTTTTTATTGGGAACCCAAGCCGAAGTGGTCTTAGGTCTCCCTTGCTCATCAAAGTACTTGCACTGGGTTTTGATGAGATTTTCAAACTTAGGTACTGCAGAACTGGAGTACTTTGTCAATATGATTGGTCTAGCAGCACAAAAACTAGAAGCAGTATTAACCTTGGAAGAAGTACTAACAGTGTTAGCAGCACTAACACTGCTAGCAGTAGTATTCTCTTTAAAAGCAGTACTAACAGTGTTAGCAGCACTAACACTGCTAGCAGCAGTATTGTCTTTAAAAGAAGTACTAACAGTGTTAGCAGCACTAACACTGCTAGCAGCAGTATTGTCTTTAGTATTGCTTCTAGCAGCACTATCCTTGTCAGCAGTACTATCTGAGGTAGCAGTACTAACATTAGTGCTTTTGGGGACCCATATATTGACACATTCCTTTTCAGTCTGTTTTCTCATGTGGCTTTTGGTTTCAGCTTGTTTCTTAGCCACATTATTCCTTGCAGGCTTCCTATAACCAGAAGATTTTTGAAAACTTCTTTGAAAACTTTTCTTTTGGTTAATAGGATTGAAATAACAGTGTTTGGCAAGATGATTCAATTTGCCACAAATAAAACAAGGTTTTGGTCTGTTAATCCTTTGCAGATCAACTCCTTGCTTTTGTGCCCACTGGTTATTCCAATTTCTTTGATTTCCCCTCTTTTTATCATGTTTTTGGGGCTTATTCTCTTGATGTTTCTTGCAAGAACAATGTTCACAAGTATTAGAGTTCACAACAGTGGTCTGTGTATAATGAACTCCCTTTCCCTTTCCATTCCTTTTCATCTCATTGTTCTTAACACATGGACTTACACATTTCTCATCAGATCCTTCTTTTTCAGTCTTATCCTCAACAACTACTTTATCTAATGGATCTACTTCAGTGGCTCCTTCAGGTAAGTCCTTCCTATCCTTGGTTTCTAATAGGTCTTACTTAGGAGGGATGTAGTTGTTGTTGTAGGGTGGGGGTGTGGCATTGTACCCTATGCCTGGTTTCAACTTACTATGGATTTGAGAGTTGATTATGTTGTCCATGACTTTAGAGGCACAATTAAACTTTTCTACATCAAGTTTAACTTTCTCAAGCTCTCCTTTTAGTTTCTCACACTCTTCCCTGGATTCTCTAAGCTGGAACTCTAGACCATCCTTTTCCCATTTCCAGTAGTTTGTATCATAGGAGTGTTGAAGTTCATTGGCTTGAAAAGCCCTAATCTGTTCTTCAAACTTCTCAACAATTACTACATAGTCTTTTCTGTCCTTTTCTAATCTCTTAAGGTCATCACACATTCCCTGATTGTGATCTCTATACCTTTTAACAGTGTCTATACAAGCTTGAGTACAGAGATTAGATTTTACCTCAGTGGGAAGATCTGAAACTTCAGCCATAAGTGCTTGATTTTGGATGGCCTCTTCAGCTTGATCACTCCAATCAAATCCCATTCCTTGTTGAGAGACAAGAGCTTGAATAGAGTTTATGTTTTGATTGGAACTTCCAGCCTGAGTTTGTTGATGGTTGTTGTGAGATGTTCCACCTCTGCATTCCCTGGCAAAGTGTCCCATCTTGTGACACTTGTAGCATTCAACTTTGGACTTGTCAAATCCAGCACCATCTTCTCTTCTTTGGGAAAAGTTGTTTCTCCCTGTCCTCTTTATGAATTTCTTCACCCTCATAGACAGCATAGCCATCTGCCACTTGATATCCATCTCTTCAAGATCATCAGCATTAATCTGTTCTAAGTCATCATTAATCAATGAGGAATTAACATGACTAGAAAAAAGGCTTCTAGTACTGAATCATTGGTCTTTTCCTGATTGACTCCTCCAGCAGCACTAACTGATTCAGGGTTAGCAGTAGAATCAGGTGATGCTGAAAGGAGTGCAGCATTATGTACATATCCAGAGGGCTTCTTTTTGGCTTCAACCTCTGCTTCAAAGACTCTAAGATCATTGTAAAGATCATCAAGCTCTTTATCTTCCAATTGGTCATTCTGTCTGAAGGACACAGTATACATTGTCCACTCTTCACCTAATGATCTTAAGAACTTTCTGTTAACATCATCAGCCTCCATCTTGACTCCCACTGTAGCCAATTCTCCAATCAGCTTATTAAATCTATCAAAAGTTTGAGTCATAGACTCATTCTTAGTAGAAGTAAAGTTTTCATACTGCTGCTTGAGAATTGCCTTCTGATTCCTCTTGGTGCTTTTTGTGCCAGTGAAGTGATGAAATTGATGCAGTGATGAAATTGATGAAATTGGTGCAGTGATGAAATTGGTGAAATCCAATGCATTCCACAGAGTCTGAGCATCAGTGCAGTGATGAAATTGATGCTGATATTCATTGGGGATAGCCAAAATCAGAGTGCTTAAGGCCTTCATCTCTATTTGTCTGACTTTTCTCTCTGCATCAGTCTTTGGAGGAGGTCTTTTGCCATCTGGTCCAATTCTTCCTTCAGCACATGGACCATTCTCTATGATATCCCAGATGGAATAATCAGTAAGCAGAATATACTGCTTGATTCTAATTTTCCACATGTCAAACTCATTGGGTCTGAGCATGGGAACCTTAGAAACAAGAGTACTGTTTGATTCAATAGAATTGTCCATTGTTGAGTTCTAAGAAACACATGCTCTGATACCACTTGTCAGGATCGAATCTTAACAAGACTAAAAATACTTAGAACTCAGAATTAAAGAATCTGCGGAATAGAACTTTAATTCACACAATCAAAGAACAATATATCAGAAAACACACAGCTGTTTGTATTCACTGATTCAACTCACAAGCTTACAACCAAACCTCAATCTTGATGAACAGGCTCAATCAAGACGACTTCTACTTCTCTAGAAATAGGGTTCTAAACCTTGAGGTTAATTCTCTCTAAAACAGAATGTATTCTCAAAAACTCTCGTATATCGCGTATTTCGTATTTTTTTAATAGCTATCTATCAACATCTATTTATACTAAATAGTTACAAGATAACTATCAAAAATAAATTGATCTTCTGAATCTTCTTTAAGCATATCTTCATCCATTCCATCTTTATCTCCAAAATCTTCGCATACCAAACTTATCACATCAGCAGTATTAACTTTATTCAGCATGAGCAGTACTAATATTCTCCAGCAGCATTAATTCATTCCAGCAGCATTAACTTGACTCAGCAGTACTAACCTTGCTTCAGCAGTATTAATCTTGACAAGCAGTACTAACCTTGTTCCAGCAGCATTAATGCATCAGCGGTACTAACATTCTTCCAGCAGTATTAACTTTGTCTTGCAGTAGTAATTTTGTTCTGGCAGTACTAACCTTTACTGGCATTAGTAACTTTGTTCTGGAAGTAGTAATGTTGTTCTGGCAGTATTATCCATACTTAGCAAATCTTCAGTTCCCAACAGTCTCACACATTTCAGTCATATATGCTTCAAAATGGTATTCTTCATGAGTCTTCTTGTGTTGATACACCAGCCCAAAATGGAGTTGCCGAACGAAAGAATCGTCATATCTTAGAGGTGGCTAGGGCTCTATTATTCCACATGAATGTCCCTAAACTCTTTTGGGCTGACGCTGTCGCTACTGCTTGTTTTCTTATCAACCGAATGCCATCTGTTGTTTTGGATGGACGAAGTCCCTTCTCAGTCATGTTTCCAACTAAGTCCTTGTTTCCTATCGACCCAAAGATCTTTGGTAGTACCTGTTTTGTCCGTGATACCCGACCACATATCACTAAGTTGGATCCCAAGTCTTTGAAGTGTGTCTTTCTTGGTTACTCTCGCCTTCAAAAGGGGTATAAGTGTTTTTCTCCCATGCTTAATCGATACATTGTCTCTCGAGACGTTACATTCCATGAGAACACACCCTTCTTTCCTATGTCCACACCTTGCAATTCTAGAGAGAGTGATGACTTGTTGGTATATACCATACATGTTCCAGAGTCTCCTATCCTATCCGAACCAACACTGCCTCAGGAGCCTGCTAAACCACCGATTGTTCATGTGTATAGTAGGCGCCAACGCCCGACGTCAGATCCCGATCCTATACCATCTTCGTCATCGTCTGCAGATCCATCTACTGATGATCCTGTTGCTTCAAGTGATCCACCACCTTCCGCTACATAGGATCCTGATCTCGATGTTCCCATTGCCCTTCGGAAAGGTAAGCGCTCATGTACTTACCCGATTGCTTCCGTTGTTTCCTATGATAGACTCTCTTCGCATTCTCGTTCTTTGGTTTCTACACTTGATTCGGTTTCCGTTCCTAAAACGGTTGGTGAAGTTTTGGCCCATTCTGGATGGCGGGATGCTATGATAGATGAGATTAATGCTCTTGAGCATAATGGTACATGGGATTTGGTAGGGTTACCTGCAGGTAAAAAGGCAATCGGCTGCAAATGGGTATTCACTGTGAAAGTCAATCCAGATGGGTCCGTGGCTCGTCTGAAAGCCCGGTTGGTCGCCAAAGGATATGCTCAGACTTATGGGGTTGACTACTATGAAACATTCTCTCCTGTGGCGAAGGTTACCTCCATCCGCTTGTTTATTTCTTTAGCTGCTACCTACGACTGGGCATTACACCAACTGGATGTGAAAAATGCCTTCTTGCATGGTGATTTACATAAGGAAGTTTATATGGAGCAACCACCTGGGTTTTTTGCTCAGGGGGAGTCTGGCAAAGTCTGTAGACTACGTAAATCACTTTATGGTTTAAAGCAATCGCCATGTGCTTGGTTTGGACGATTCAATGCTGTGGTAACTGAGTTTGGCTTACGGAGAAGCTCTCATGATCACTCAGTGTTCTTTCATTCGTCCTCTTCTGGATGTATTCTACTAGTGGTATACGTTGATGACATTGTGATTACAGGCAGTAATAAGGCAGGGATCAAGAAGCTGAAAGATTTCCTTGCGTCTCGGTTTCAAACAAAGGATCTAGGTCCTTTAAAATACTTCTTGGGAATTGAAGTATCTCGTACTCGGAAAGGGATCTGTTTGTCTCAACGAAAATATTGTTTGGATGTACTAAATGACTCTGGGATGATTGAAGCAAAACCGTGTGAGGCTCCAATGATGAAATTGAAAGCAGACAAGGGAGATCTACTTAAGGATCCAGAAAAATACAGAAGGATTGTGGGAAAGCTGAACTATCTGACAATTACTCGTCCTGACATTGCTTTTCCGGTAAGCGTCGTAAGTCAGTTTATGTCATCTCCAAGAACTCCACATTGGGAGACTGTTAAGCATATATTGAAGTACCTAAAAGGTGCTCCTGGCCTTGGCATTCTTTATCAAAATCACGGTCATCGTGTCATAGAAGGGTTTACAGATGCCGATTATAATGGAGATCCCACGACCAGGCGATCTACGACAGGCTATTGTGTGTTAGTTGGAGGGAACCTAGTCTCATGGAGAAGCAAGAAACAGCATGTCGTTTCTCGGTCTAGCGCGGAATCTGAATACAGGGCTATGGCCCAAACCACTTGTGAGCTGATTTGGTTGCGTAACCTGCTAGGTCAACTTGGGTTTACTCAATCTAAACCCATGAAACTGTATTGTGACAATCAGGCGACTATCCACATTGCAAACAATCCCGTGTTTCATGAGAGAACGAAGCATATCGAAGTGGACTGACATTTCACTCGTGAGAAGCTAGAAGAAGGAACCATCTCTACTCCCTTTGTTCGAACAGGAAATCAACTTGCTGATGTATTTACCAAAGCCTTACCAGGTTCGCGAGTCTTTTCTATTTGTAACAAGCTGGGCATGATTAACATCTATGCTCCAGCTTGAGGGGGAGTGTTAGAATGTAAATTAGGTTATGTGGCCCAACTTAGCCCATGGGCCCTTAGGGTTTACTCTCCTAGACTCTTCGTATTCTGTATAGTTTTTTGTCTATAAATACCTTGTATTCTTTCATTGTAAATCATCAAGTTAAAATCAATACAACAGTATCACTGTTTACATACCTATTCGGAATCTTCTTTGAGAAAGCAACAATGGAAGTCCATATTTCTTCACTCTTCCAAAACTTTCTTCAGGGTAAACTCCACGATTGTACAGAATACTACACATCAGATCACCCCAACGAAATTAGCATTTTCCGTTCAAAAACACAAAATCTACACCCAAACGAGAAATCCCTAATAATTTTTACCTGTTCGCTGCATAACCTGAAAAGGCTTGCATAGATCGAGAATCGTTAGCATTTCAGACGGACTCACGGTTTCAAAACGAAAAGGAAATAGTGAGAAGAAAGGAGATATGATTTTTACCAAAAACTTCGCTGGCGATGGCGGTGGATCCGTGGATATAACTTCCCTGCTTCCAGCCATTCTTTACAATACCCAAATTTATAAGCGAATCAAATGAGCAAATTACACTACAAGGTTTACCAGCATTCTAATCAACGATATTGAAAATTTACCCGAAAGTTGAGCATTCAAATTCGCGATAAATGTCTTAACATCCTCATCTTGAGAAAGCAACAATGGAGGTCCATATTTCTTCACTCTTCCAAAACTTTCTTCAGGGTAAACTCCACGATTGTACAGAATACTACACATCAGGTCACCCTAACGAAATTAGCATTTTCCGTTCAAAAACACAAAAATCTACACCCAAACAAGAAATCCCTAATAATTTTTACCTGTTCGCTGCATAACCTGAAAAGGGTTCCATAGATCGAGAATCGTTAGCATGTGGAGGAGAAAGGTAGCTGATTTCAGTCATCTGAGAATGGAGGAGTGGGGTTTGAGAGAGAAATTAGGGTTTTGCAGGTGGGGATTCAGAAGGAGAAACAAAACTGGATTTGGTTCTCCATCTTCAATCTTCCATTCGTGGATGCAGAGGAAAGTTCCAGCCCAATCATTCTTTTGCAGGTGGGGATTCAGAAGGAGAAACAAAACTGGATTTGGTTCTCCATCTTCAATCTTCCATTCGTGGATGCAGAGAAAAGTTGATTGAGGGAGATTATCAAAACTTGGTTGTTAAATGGAAATGGTGAGGTGAGAAATTGATGCAGACGTAGGGGACGGAGAGGTCGTGGAGAAGGAGACGGAGGAAGAGATCGTGGAAGAGAAAAAGCTGATTTCAATTTCAATTTCAAATAACTGTTCTTGAATTCTTGAAAAAAACTGTCTCTTATTCTTTTAATAAGATAGAATAGATAATCATTATGATTATGATAATTATAATTTTTAATTTTGTTCAATTCAGAATTCCATGAATTTAATTGAGGTGCATATAAACTAATTTGGACACCAACACAATTACATAACAAAAGGGTGTATTTTCATTTTCGGTTAATAGGAGAATTAATATTTAATTGGGTCTTCAAAGTGGACTTACGTACAAAGTCGGTCGACATATTCAAAAAGATCGACAATAGTTATCAGATTATTTATCATTTTATAAAATGATATATATTTTAGGCTTAATATCGTTAAATACTTTAAATCCTTTTTTAATCATGCAAATTTTTTATAAGAACAACTGTCAATTAAGAAATTACTTTACATGATAAAATAGGTGAACTAACAACAAGCCCGTCTAGCTCAGTTGGTAGAGCGCAAGGCTCTTAACCTTGTGGTCGTGGGTTCGAGCCCCACGGTGGGCGTATGTTTTTATCAACTTTTGCATACAGTTTAGTCCTCAGCAATACCAAAAGTGTCAGATTTAGTCCTTCTATAAAAACTTGATGAACAATGATAGTTTTTTTCCAAAATTATTATGGATTAAATTGCAAGAATTTTTTTTTATTAAAAAAATAAATCTTGGTGAACAATGTGGATATGATTTGAAAACGAGCAGTTCTCGAAATTTCGATCAATCCGGGTACTTGAGAGCCTATGGATGAAGACATGGTGTCTCTGGATCCCATTAAATTTCATTCAGAGGAGCCTAATCAATTTATCGGAGAAAGACATGATTAACTGTCAATTTATCTCTTTATATTGTTAAGATCAACGTTTTTTTTTTTAAATCGTGGGTGTCCAAACCGGGTTGCGTGCAGACTAATCTATGGGCCCCGAAGGACAACCCGGGAAAATCTTTAATAAGAAGGAATGAAGGATTCCCAAAGGCATAAGCTAACCCCATAAGGTTTAATAAAAAATAAAGATTTTATTTCATAGGAAATGTAAAGAAAACTGATTCTTGTACAGATATATCTGTTGTTGTAGAACCAAAATAAGATCAAAACAGTATCTGTAACTACACTAACAAAACCCGAAAAATGGCTTCAGCCTATTCGCCATCTTTCCACACTTCTCGAAGAAGTTGATATCTCACGATATTCCTTCCACCCTTGGGGAGCCATTGTTGTCCTTTCGAAGTGTCTGTGATGATTGAGGTTAACGGTGAGTCGAGCTCATCAAGTTCATCATCGCTCGTGTACGATTTCTTGAGCACATATGACGAGCTTCTCCTTAACGATTGGGTTCCAACGATGCCGATTATGGCTGAAAGTGAATGTGATGGAGGTGGTTTATAAGCTGATGGAGGTGCAATGCATGGGAAGTTTATAAGAGACCCTTCAGAAGCCTCTATTTCATTATCCTGCATCTAAAAGATAGGAGAAATTGGTGTTTAAAACAAACTACAAAAACTGTTGTATTATTATTAAAATGATGAAAAAGCGTAACCAACCTCTATGTCGAGGGCCTCAATAAGCTCATTGGGAATTGGGTTCGGAGAAAACTCATCTGGCACAAAACTGCAAACGACCCTTCTGATCAATGGAGTTGAAAATGTTGGGCAAACCTAAAAATGAAATAAAAACCCGAAGAAATTGGATCAAATTAAGGGTATGAATGGTTAGAACAAATATAAGATGAACAAAAGAACTGTAAAGAAAAAATGGGGTTAGTTACCTCCTTCCTTGTGGACTTGTCTCCAAGCATTTCAAAAGGAAGCATCATGAGGTCACTTAATGCATGGAGTAATCGAAAAGCCTTAAAAGATGTATCAAATTCTGCTTTCTTATTGTCAACAATATCATCACTATCTTCACGAGAGTCGTTATCCTCAATGCCAAATAGATCCGTAAGCCATCTAGACCATGTCCCAATCTAGTAAGATAGATGCAACATTTTTAGTTAAGGAGCTAAACTTTGACTTCAAGGTCAAACAGGCTACATTTTAAACTTCCAATTCGATATGGACTATTTTGTATTTTTGAGATATATTTGTATAAGAATGTGAAACTTTTCAAAAGCTTCTATGAGTAGGAGATGATCTTGTGCCATTTTAGAATAAAAATCCTTATCAAAACTGAATTTATAAAGTAGTCAGTTGACTTCAAAAGTCAACTGTGTACCACTTTTCTGAACAATTTGTGAGCGGTTTGGTTTAGTACTCACGGTGTTCTTAAGTTGAGCACCGGCTCCAAAGCTCGATCTTCCAGCAGGAATAGGAAGGACCCGCAGGTCAGCAATAGGATCAGATAATGGATCTGTTGGCATTTCTTCAGCTGATTCTCGAAGAATGGCGTTAAACATCGCAACATCTAGTCTACCCACCAACTGCTCCATCACCTACAACCAAGAAAGAAAGTTTGAAAATTTATGTTTTTTATGACTCTTTTTGTTAATATCATTACCATCATCCACACATGATCATACCAATCTTGGCAACACAGGTAAGCAACCACATTCATGGCCTTCGGCACGGGTAGGACATAATCTTTCAGAAGCATCTTTGAAAGCTTTCTTCCAAAGTTCAATAGAAAAGTTCCCTTGGTGATTACCCAAACCGTTTTTACTTCCGGATGTTTTCTTTGAAGTTAGACCACCCACCATTTTGCCGCTAGCATTTGTGGCGGTTGATTGCATATGGGGAGTCAAAGTCTGCAGAGAGTGAAACCAGAATCAATACTCAATCATGAAAAGCTATATAATAAGACGTAAAAATATGGAAGAAAGTGTTTTTAGGGTTCAACCTGCCACCACACGGACTCAATGATACGCGAGAACATCCAACCTTCAACCTTTTCTAATGCAATTATGAATGTTTGTGGGTCCTGCCAGTCATTGGGTACTTTCTTTGAACCATGCTTGTGTTTCTTGGTGGAGTTAGCATCAACGGTCTGGAAGACAATTGCCCTCAACATAACTGAATTTGACAACCAGAAAGTTAACCTGCATAATGGATACACCAGATCTTGTAAATTTTACAACACATATCTAAATATATTTTCTCAATAGTTTATCAAAGTTTGTAGCCTATGGACTTAATACTCCACTGTTCCATGAATCCTGCAACGTTGGATTAATCACATGGTTTAGGAGAAATGTTTGGCTATTAACCAAATGTCTTAAAAACCCATAAAACGCCGACAAAAAAGGAAAATCTTGTACACCTAAATAACTATCATTCATTCATTCTAATGATGACAAGGGGCAAGCAAGTAACTTTATATTACTTCCTCCATCCCAAAATGGCAAAATATATGTCCACAAAGTAAAAAGGCACACAGTTTTAAAAATGTGTATTAATTACACCTTTTAATCAACCAAATGGCAATTTTACCCTTGATAATATAATTAGTAATGAATTTCTCCATCTCATAAGTAGTAATAAAGTAAGGGTAGAATTGGACTAAAACAGAATAATATATTAGAGCCAGCATTCAAACCTTGGAACATCATTTCCACACGATTTCGAAACCAAAACCAGTCCAGATATAATAGCTCTAGCTGCATTCACCCTTCTTTCTTGGTAGTTCTCTTTGCAAGAATGCAAATAGAATCTAGAGAGACGTCGAGCAGGGGCATGGAATTTGTTTGTGGAACTCCCATGCTCAGCTACTATGGAATAAAGTCCAGCCTCAATAGCCGCAGTTTCCCTAAGCTCTTCTTCAAGCATCTCTATTCTAAACCTGTCTTCAGTTTTACCATTACAAGATTCACTTTTTGGAATTCCAGTTTCAATTGATTCATTAGTCCGAACGGCTTTATCTTTATCTGCTTTATTTGGGCTAGCAGCAGGAAGCCCGCTTCCAGAAAACCCACCGGCCTTTGGTAACTGGACAGACTTCAGATGTTTAAGTTTGTTAGTGGACACAATATTACTTCCCTGTCCTCCAGCCGGTTTTCTATTGGACACAAGAGTGTTGCTCCTTAACTTGTCTTGCTTTCTTGAAGCTAAAAACTTGCCAACAAGATTGTCTTCTGAGAATTGCGTTTTCTCTTCTGGGGTTCTATCATCTTGATCACTTTCGGCTTGTTTCCTGTCTTCTTTAGTAGTTTCAAAGTTTGCACTTTGTTTATGCAAAGATTCAACATCCCTTGAAGCTTTACTAACGGAACTCGTTATGACGGGCTCTGGATTGCCTTCGTTGGTTCTCCCACTGATGTTAGCTACATCTTCTTGATCCCCATGGCTCCTGTTTCCAGGTTCCAAGATTCTTGGAAGGGTCTTAGGTTCCACGGTCTTATCATGAGAACCCATGGTTGAAAAAGACGATTGAAGAAATGGGGCAGCGGGTTCTTTTTGAACTGTTGTGATACTTCTTTCAGGAACTTTTGATGAGGTATTATGGTCATTACCTTGCTTCCTGCGCTCCACAAAATCCTGCATGCCAACCTCAATTATTTAAGGAACTGGCAATAGTACAACAGCTCAAGTTTGATAAATAAATCAAGTATATAAAATAGGAACTAGTAACACAAGGGGGACAAAAATTGCACCTGGGTACCTTATTATTTTTAATTGATGAATGTGTATAATCATCTTCATCGTCTGTGAAAGAAGCTATCTCAAGTTCACCATCATTCTCTTCGTTTGTTACTTCTGAAGCAGATTCTTGCCCGTTCTTCTCCAATGACGATTGCTTTGATAAGCTACTCCTAGATGACGAATTAGTCTCGTCTTTGTCATTTGACTGTATATTAAGAAATAAAACCGGTTGTGCTTCAGATTTAGAACTCTTCTTAACGGTGATTGGAACGCTAACATTCAACGCATTTTCAATGATCCCAAAATCACCAAGATTAACTATTGCTGACCCAAACAGGTGATCTTTGTTTGGCTTATCCTTCCGAGGCTCATACAAGTGGAACTCCAAATTGTTCTTTTGAAACTTATCACGATTCCTTTTTTCTCTACGCAAGGTCAATGGAAGTACGAAAGATTGGTTGAATTCGATTTTAGAATCTACAACACTGGGGGAAAGATAACCCGACAACTGATCACCAGCTTCCCATTGTAGCGCCATAGGTTGACTTGATTCAAGAGATCGTGAGGGTGACCAAGGCTTGATCTCTTGTACATAAACAAGATAATTTACTTGAACAGAACCATCTTTGCGGTGCCTAGACCTCAAACCGAGAACCATGGTTGTTCCTTCAAATGCTCTTCGTGGGTCGTCGTTGCAATTCACAATGCATCTACAAAAATAAAATTCTAATCACCACCGCAAGTTTGAGGATCATGGGACATTAAGTATACAATTCTTTTAAGCAATTTTACAAACACTTGATATGCATCCATCAGACAGGACTGTTTTTTGTTTATTAAGCATATGGATCTTTACATAACACTCACTAGTTCAACAAACGATAAGAACATAAATCCAAAATAGGAAAATATGGAGAGAAAAAAAGGAGAAAAGATCGTTATACTCCAAAGTAAATTTAACTTCTGGGCACTTATCTCGGTAATTACAAAATTTTCGCAAACCCCATATGAAATCTTGATATACATCTGGTATAGGAATCTTAAATCTGAGTAACGAACAAAAAGTTAAGACCAAAACGGATGAACATCATCATTTGAGCTCAAAGGAATTGATCTACACATGCAATATCATAATAACAAAGCAGACGCATCAAATTAACACCCGAATCCATATGACCACTTAATGATGGTCGATCCACCTTAATCAATCAAGGAAAACACGCAGACAAACTGATCGTGTATGTGGGGTGAATAGCAAATGAGTTAACAGAAGGAAACATCATAAATAAGACATCAGCGAAATAGAATGATGACTGAAAACGTACCAAATGTGGGTGTTGTGGGATTTTCTATGCTCTTGCTTCAAATCCTGTTCTGTAAGCTAATTTGAACTTGTTTTTTTGATTTTGAATCTGATTTATGCTTTTCTTTAGCTTGATGTTTGGTTCAAATAGATGAAGATGCGGAGGAGAAAGAGAAAGAGAAAGAAAGAAGAAAGTCAACAGTAACAGTAAAAAGGAAAACTTTCCCACCGGTAATTTCGTAATTAGATAATCAAATGAGATCTAAGTCGAAATAAATTATATGTGATTATAGAATGGAATGGAGTTAACAAAGGGTGAGTTAGGTTGTGCTAAATTCACGTAAATCACATGTGAATTTTGTGTAAAATTATGTGTGATTTTAACTGTATCTCATGATCTTATATTTATTTTGTATTTATCCTTTAAATTGTGCTCGAAGACTTCTTATGTTGATGTCATCTTTGTCGATAATTTTGTGATAATGATTTGATTTTGTAGTGATAATGTTTTGATATATGGAAAACTTCTTATGATGTGATGTTGTTGTGATAATGTTGTGATAAATCGAAAACTAGTGATGATCACGTCGACGATCATCGAGTTTGTTTGTTCAAGTCTTCAGGATGTGATATGGAGGCTTTTTCCATTTAACTCGTGCATATCTTTGATATTCCTGAAAAGGGTAACTATTTATTTCATATTTTACTGATCTCTCAGTTCTTTTAAAACTTCAACATACAACGTAATAATAAGTTCACAAGTGTTCTCGCATTTGCATAAATCACATGTATTTTTCATTTGAACTGTTTTCTAATTTTTGTACCTACTTTTCAAAGTAATCAAGGATTGCAATTTGGGTGCAAGATATTAAAATTTAAAAGCATGCTATAACAATTGAGAGAGAAAATCATCATAACAACAAATAAAATCGAATGTTGCATTTGATGCATTTTAACAAAAACAACATAGAACTTGAATATAAATGTACTAAAAAGTTTGTTGCATTTATTAAGGATAACTAGAAAAAACTTTATTATATTTATTATGGGACAAAAGAACTCCATGTTTTCAAACCTAGAGATCACATTTCATGAATTAAATGACAACCATAAATGTTTTTTATTTTCAAAACTCGTAATATACAATCACATAATCTCAAACATAAATGGAGACAAGGTGGATATGACTTATGAGTGCATACGAGTTTCGGATTTTTAGTTGGGACTAGAAAAAGCCGTAAGTAAACCAGACCTATAATTTTTAGTTTATCTTTTAACATTTTCAAATAATTATAATATAAATTATTTTTTATTACGAAAATGCGAAGCCAAACACTTGAACACCGAACCAATGAACGTTGTTTATTTCCTATCTCATATTCTCACCACACAATTTCGATGGTTTTTGTTTTTGGCAAATTAAAAAAGAAAATATCGTATTTTCTAGATCTAACTTTTAGGGGTCAAATTCAAATTTTAAACAAACCACAAGGACCACTTGTGTATACTCTTAAAGCAAACACATTTCAATTTTATACGTGTGACATAAGAAACAATATTTTAAAATATTTTATTTTTAAACGAACAGAGGAATACGTAAAAAGTTGTCATAAAAAGATTTTAGTTATTTTGATGAAAATTTTGAAAAATAAATTAAATTTTAGTTATTTTCGACGTTTCAAGTGTTTTTTAAAGTTTTTTTCTTTGATTTTAAAGAATTTTCAAGTTTTTCCCCGATTTTGAGGGTCTTTTTTGGTCAATTTCAAGAGCTATTTTTGGTTTTTTTGTTGATTTCAGGACACTTTTTTTGGTTGATGGGGTCGTACAATTAATGGGGGGACACTAAGGGGCTGTTTGGTTGGTTTTTCATTAAGTCCTGTATGGATATAGATAAAGTTGTATGTATAAATAAATAAAAATGTTGTTTGTTTATTCAACTGAATAAGGTTTCTGAATCATAAAAATGACTATTTTACCCTTTTATTTGTATTTGTTTTATTAATCTTGGAACACCACGGTTGGTTAAGAAAACCAAAACAGAAGTAGAACACCTGGGATGAGATGAACAATCGATTGAAGAAAAGAAACCCTACACTTTGCATAAATCCAAAAAATCGATTGAAGAACACTACTCTGTTGTTCTCTCAACTAGATTGATATTGAACAAGTCTGCTTGAATTTCTATTACCAAATCTGCTATTCTTCTCTCAACAAAAATCCAAATCTGCCAAGAAATATGTTGTTCTTCTCTTTAAGCTTGAATTACTGTTACCAAACCCATTCCTTTCGATTTTTCAAGAGGTAGAATTATGGTTACCAATCTAGACTCAAGAACCCTAGATTTCAAGAGGTAAACGATTACCAAAGAGCTACGGTGGATTTCATCTAGCAAGAACAGATAAATCAAAAACCATTGCTAGTCCCTGGACTAGAAAGTACGATCGATTTCAGAAGTAAGGTCGATCTCATGGAGCTTTTACTTCTCATACTTATTATCTAAACCTTGCATCATCTTGAAGAAACCAAATGGAGATGTAGATACAAGGGAGAAGGGATGTCAGAGGTGTAATGGTGAGAAGGTTGGGATGAAGATGAAAGAGAAGGATCAGAGGAATAAATTGTTGAGGGAAGAAGACAACCCAAGAAAAAGAAAAAAAAAAGAGGCGTGTGTTTTAAGGGTAGGAGATGTCATTTTTCGTAGCTTAGTGGATACAACATATCAAGGAGAGCTTTGCGAATAAGTCAAGGCCTATTTCAATAAGTCACAACCAAACACTTCAATATAGCTTACCGAATAAGAGTGGTACAAGGATTTTCCGGGTGTTACATAAAATCTAATATTTCACTTTATCATATATTTTTCCTTAATTTCCTTAAGAAATAAACTTACTGATTTCTATCGGAAGTTATCAAATAACAAGTAACAATCACGGAAATTACTTAAGAAATTACTTATAATCTAAAAGTCAAAATATAAATAAATATTAGGACTACTATTACTTACAAGGATTTTCCGGGTGTTACAATTCTCCCCCACTTGAAATAGATTTCGTCCTCGAAATCTTAGATTTAAGAAAACAAATGTGGATATTTGTTCTTCACAGTTACCTTGTTCAGCTCTCTATAATCTATACACATACGCATTGAACCATCTTTCTTCTTTTCCATCATAGCATTAATCACATATGTCAAGAATGCCTTACAACCTTTTAGTACACATTTTCGCGCTTTCAACATAGTCATAAACGCCATTTCTCCCTTCCTCCGATCCCCATATATAACAATAGGGTTTCCGTCAGAAGATGGTATACAAATTAGCTTCTTAGCACACACAATTTCCGCTTGAATTTCTGCTAACCAATCCATCCCAACCACTACATCAAAATCCTCAATCAAAATTGGCATTAAATCTATTGAAAAATTCTTCCCTTCTATCTCTAGCGGACATCTTCGTAAAATATCTCTTACCACAACATTTTCACCATAGCTATTTCTACTAACAAAGCTTCATCTAACTGACTAACAGGCAAATTCAACTTTTGAACAAATGATAATGACACGAATGAATAACTTGCACCAAAATCAAATAAAACACGCGCAGGTACGGAGTTTAGAAAAAAAATACCCGACACCACATCCTTTGAACTTCTAGCCTCGTCAGTCGACATTTGAAATGCCCTTCCCGTTGCCTTCGGTGGTTCTGACTTGGGTTTCCCAGATCCGCCTGTCTTCAACCTTGGGCAATCTCTCTTCACGTGACCCGACTCACGACATTCAAAACAAATTACCCCTTTTATTGAACAATCCTGCATTAAGTGCCCGACTTTTCCACATTTATTACAAGTTAGAGGACCCTGATACTGACGAGTGTTACACGGACCCACATGAGATTTCCTGCATCGATTACACCATCTAGACTCGTTACGATTATCTCTAACTTCATTCCCCGAGAATGGTCTTTGCTGACGAAAATTTCCAGATGACCCTTCCCATTTCCTTTTCTCACTTGTTGGTCCACTTTCCAACTTTCCTTGAACCAAATCATCTTCTATCCGCAAGGTTTCTTCAATTGCCTCTTGTATGGTTGAAACCTTAGCATTTCTCAAAGCAGTCTTCATACTAGCCGGTAATCCCCTTTGATATGTCTTTATCTTTGTTTTCTCGTCCGGAGCTAAGTGTTCGACCAAATTTAACTTCTCTAAAAACAATCTGGAGTATTCCATAATTGACATGTCTCCTTTCTTCAACCCACGGAACTCATCTTCAATCTTATCTAGTGCCCGCTCACTGCAATATTTTTCAAGAATTTTCTTTTTGAAAGCTGCCCATGTGAACTTGGCCAATAGTGCCGGTGCGATTGATGATCGCGTAAGATTCCACCATGTTAGAGCTTCACCCTTAAGGAGATGAGATGCAAATTTAACCTTTTGAGAGTCTTCACATTCGCTTGCTTCAAAAGACATTTCAACTTCTCGAATCCAGTTCATACATTTAGTGGGATCAGTAGTTCCTACAAACTCTGGAGGTCTACATCCCAAAAACGTCTTGTATGTGCATCTCCGTTCCTTTCTTCCTTCCCGAATAGTCGTATCTGTTTCCGTATTCAAAGTATTTTCCAAATTACCTTGCCCATTCAAAGCATTTTCTGCCATCGTCTCGCGTTGTCGAATGTTGTTATCTCTGTCATCCAACATCTTCATAATTCGTTCCTGTTGTTGAGTCATAGCAGATTCCATGGCTCGGAGCATACTATTCCTCAACCGAGTTTCAAGCACGTCTTCTTCCGCTACTGGGTTCGATGTACCAATGTTAAGTCTCGATACATTTTCTGCTCCTCCGCCTAAATTACGTGGTCTCGGAGAATGTCTAGTGGTTGCTTGGTTTTCAGGTTGGTCAGCAGTAGATTCAGATGCTGACTGACCATCACGCGGTTGCTGCACATGACTTCGAGTATTTACCATTTCAGTCTATCAAGCACGCGAGAATAAAGTAAGAATTAGACTAATTTTGTGCACTAATACACTTATCAATTACCATAATAATAGAGATCAAGTACACTTACATAACAACATATTCATAATAGCATTAGCTAGATGAAATTATGAATATGTAATATACAAGTATTCTTTTTACCATCATTATAATTTTCGACCAAGGTATTTTCACAATTCCTAACACTCTCCCATTCTATGATATCTACCCATTCAACAGTATTTCAATCTTATTGTTCTCAGCTTAAGTCTAGGCATACTATAGTCATACCTAGTTCACTTAAACTAAAGCTCTGATACCAACTTGTAACACCCCAAAACAGGGGTTAACAAAAACTTCCATAAAACAGAAGAGTGGTACACATTACTAAAGTAAAAGTATATCTAATTAACATTTCATAATCATTAATACAAAGATTTAGTTAATTATAACTACTATTGGACCACTAGCTTATTTGATCACTACTATAGCAATCAAATATCAAAAGGATGTCGGAAAGTTCTATCATCAATCTTCCAATCTTTAACTCTCCAATAATGATCCCATGCTCACAACCCCATTCTAGACCTTCTTGTGTCCGGAATCACTAAAATCTGTAACACATAAAACACATGACAAGTGTTAGGCTTTTAAAGCCTAAGTGAGGTTTACACATAGCACATAGAGCATAATCATAGCATGTAGGAATAACAATTCGATACATTCACAAATTGGATTCCATGGAGAAGGTCCATATCGCTACCCAGTTACATCATAATCGAAGATATACCTTGATCGGTACCCCACGGTATTGTCACAAGGCATAACACAACGGAAAACCCCACGGTATCCGAAGGTATGAACCAAATACACTTACCCCATGGTATGTATGAATATATCCTCCAATGCATACTAGGTGCTCCTCCAATTATGTGAATACCAAATATGTTAATCCAAATAAGATTCAAGGCATATTAAACACTTAACAATGGTCCAACCATTTGGCATAATCAACTCTACTTCCATGTAGTTCACATACATCCACATGTATTCAATCACATTCTATATGATTTCAATAATAAACCACCATGTTTACAATTCAAGAATAAGTCCATTTTGACCATTAAGCCATCAATTCATCATTAAGACATCTATTAAGTCACTATCATAATCACATACCAATGATATATATAATCAAACCAAACTCTTAACACCAACATTTAACATGGCATACTAAGAAATGAACACAATTAATCCACCATAACTTACTTGAACTCCTCTTGTTCCCCTCTTAACCATTAAGAGCATATAATTCAAGGTTTCACATTAACAATACAAAATCAAGATAAGAAATGGTAGATAAGTATAATAAAGTCTTTTAGGTACGGATTACTCACCTTTAATCTTCAATTGGTATAACCTTACTTGAAGACTTGAACCCTAATACTCCAATCAAGATGAAATGAAGATGCAAAGCCCTAATTGAAGTTTAATTAAGTAAGATTCATATAACACTTACTTGAATTAGATTAGGTTTGAGATATGAATTTACCTTAGGTTAGATGAAGAAGTCGTTTGAGAGGAAAATGAGCAGAGTAATCTATCTGATTTTGTGAGTTCTATAAGAAAAATGAGATGACTAAGGACTAAGGGGTGGGTTTAACCCCCTTTTGGCACGTCAGGTGTTTGGCGCCGATCACCCGCGCCGATGCATCAGCGCCATACCATCGGCGCCGGCTTCTGTTTGCCAAACCTCCCAACCTCCACTAATTTGGCCGTAACTTCTTCGTTAGAACCCCGTTTTTACCCCGGAAAGTACCGTTGGACTCGTATTCAAATTACCCATCCAACTAATCCATAAAATCTAATATTTCACTTTATCATCTATTTTTCCTTAATTTCCTTAAGAAATAAACTTACTGATTTCTATCGGAAGTTATCAAATAACAAGTAACAATCACGGAAATTACTTAAGAAATTACTTATAATCTAAAAGTCAAAATATAAATAAATATTAGGACTACTATTACTTACAAGGATTTTCCGGGTGTTACAGCCAGGAGGCGTGAAGACAAGAGGAGAAGGTGAGCCATGGAAGCTTGCAGTGGAGTTGTCATCGGATGAATACAGCTGAACTTCTTCGGTGGTAGTCGGTGAGTGATGCCGAAATGCAAAAGTGGGAAGATCCTCTGGAATCTTCAACAAGAAAACCAAGTAAACATGTATGACCCTCATTGGGTCGTGTAGTAACATCGACCGTGGAACGATCGGTTGATAGGTCGTGCAGTGAGAAAGCAGTACCTTGGGCTGGAGAGAGGCCCAAGTCATCTTCATCCACCAAGAAGTTGGTAGAAGAAGGAGCATTGTGGGTCTCCAAATTTTCAACCGAAACCTGTTGGAAGGAGACGGAGGAGCTAGCTAAGGGGTCAGCAGATTCCCTGGGCCTGGTAGGGACAATTTCAACAGCTTCAGATTGTGGAGAATCTGTTGCTGGATGTGTGGTTATGGCCCTCAAAGGATCCTTATGCCTCTTTGGATGAGACTTAAGGGGGGATGAGGAGTGACTCCGCTTCTTGGAGTGGGTGTTGACTTGGGTAGCCACCAAAGGTGATTTTGGTGGCATAGTCATAGAAGCGAATGCGGAGCTACCAGAAGCTTTTGATTTTTTGGATTTGCTTGCCGGTTTCACTCGGGTAGGGGGAGGAGGGTCCACTACAGTGGAAGAAACCACAATAGGACGAGGGTCCCGGGCATCTCCCAATTGCAGATTAGGAGAGTTAATGAAAAAATACATACCTGGAAGAATGGTGTTTCCATCCTGTTCGCGTTGCAGAATTAGCTTGGTGACAGTTGGAGGAGAGAAATCAAACACAAATTTGGGAGTAGGTGACTTTTGGTCAGCTTCAAGAGCAGCAACCATCTTGTGGGAGATGATGAGAGATAGAAATCTAGGATAAGATACATGTGGCCTCTTGGTACTGTCGATGACACTTATTATTTCATCAAAGAAATATTTAGCAAAATCTATCCTTCTTTGAAACATAAGTGCATGGGCAAGCTTGGTGGCATAAGATGGAACTTGGTCATAACCGCTTGTTTTATGACTAAGGCATAAAAGGATATGAGTAAAGAAGAAGTTCCATACCGGACCCATGTTTTTGCGCATGAGAGTTGCAGGCCCTTTATCACCTTCTTTGGGTTCGTACTGGATTGCACTAACCACCTCACCATGTTCAATGTCCAAAAGAGATGTAGCATCTTTGCCTAGAGGAAACTTTTCATAAGAAGGAAAAGTTGGAAGATGTAGAGCAGACCGAATGTCTTCAACCCCAAAGCTAAGATCAGGTTCAGCATCAGAAAGAATGGAAGCCTTGATTTGTGCAGTAGCTTCATCATAAAAGCAAGAAATCCATAAATTACCCAGAAGCATTTTGCTCATTTTGATGCTTTTGGTGAAGGCATATTGTAGAGGAGACTTTTGAAGAAAAAAGGAGATCGGGTTGTGTTCTGGATGTTGCGGGTCATTAGCAAATCTTGCAAGATGATTGCAAGTGTTGAAGACTAAGTCTGCATGAGTGAGTTTAGGAGGAGAAGAATAGGATGTCATCTTAAGAAATGGAAATAAGAGATGAGAGAAGATGGAGAGGTGTGAAAAAATAGGAGATGGAGAGGGGGTATTTATAGTGGGGTAGAGATGGGTAAGAAGGAAAGAAAATATATGTTGGGTAATAGGAGGGAGGATAAATAGGTATAGGAAAGGAGATGGTAGGTTTAGGGGGTAGGATGAGATGTTATGGGGAAGGGAAAAAGGAAGAGAGAGAAGGAAGGGATTTTTTAAAAAAATTACTCTAAAAAAGGGGAAAGGGTGTAGGGTAAATTAAAATGTGTGGGTTTCGGTGGGGGGGGGGGGGTTGGGGTCTTCGGCAGAAAGTTGAAAGGAGAGAGGGGGGATTATTTTCGGTGGCAAAAGAAAATGGGGTAGAGGGCATGTATCGTCGGGGGGGGGGGGGGGTCAAAGACGTCGGCGGGTGGGGGGTATCGGTAGGTTATGGATTTCGGGGAGATGCTGTCGGCGGGAAGAATACAGCCGAAGGGTGCTGTGTGGCGTCGGCGGTAGGAAACAACAGCGTCGGCGGCAGAAGCAGCCGTCGGTGGGGGGTAGCAGCCGTCGGCAGCCAACAAGTCGGTGGTAAGGAGACTGTCGGCGGTAGGGAAGCAGCCGACAAGAGGGTGTTTGGGTTGCTTGTCGGTGGGAGATGTGTGTTGGCAAAAAAAATTGGTGGTAAGAGTGTTAGGAAAGAAAAGTAAATAGTTTGTGAGGTGAGTGAGGAGATATGGGTCTTAGGAAAATGTATAGGAGTAAGAATGTGGTAAGGTGAAGGTAAGAAAAAGGTTGAAGGTAGGATAGAAGTATGTTGTGTTTGTATAGGGTAAGGTTTGAGGATAGGTTGTTTTTGTATAGATGGAAAAATGATGGTGTGGATTAAAAGTAAAAATGGATAGGTAAAGAAAAGGATGGTTAGGATTGAGAGTGACATGGATTGAGAGAGGGTAAAAAAATGTGTTTGTTGTGTGAGGGAGATATGGTAAAAAGATAGGAAGGTAGGAAATGAAAGAGAAAATTGGAAAAGGGTTGACTTTTCTTGTATCCAATATTTTATCAGTATTTGAAGTGACTAACTGATAAAATAATAAACACAATAATTTTTTTTTGATTTTTTTTTCTCTTTTCTTTTTGACTTTTCTCTTTTCTTTTTGACTTTTCTATTTTATTTTCCTTTTTTTATTCTTCTATTTTCTTTTTTTCTCTCTCTCTCTCTATATATATATATATATATATATATATATATATATATATTTTTTATTTTTCTATATATCTAAATTTAACATACCAAGTTCTCCTAAGAGAAACTTAAACCGAGCTTCTTCTAGAGGCTTTGTGAATAGATCCGCCAGTTGAGGATCGGTAGGAATGAAGTGCAGCTCAATATCACCTTTGGAGATGTGATCTCTTATGATGTGATACCGAATATCAATGTGCTTGGATCTGGAGTGAAGCACCGGATTGTTTGCAATGGCAATTGCACTGGAGTTGTCACACAGTATCGGGACTTGAGAGTAGATCTGATTGTAGTCCCTTAGTTGATTCTTCATCCATAGGATTTGAGCACAGCAGCTACCAGCAGCAACATATTCAGCTTCAGCCGTGGAGGTGGAGACTGAGTGTTGCTTCTTGCTAGACCAGCTAACAAGTTTACCACCAAGGAGTTGGCAGCTTCCAGTAGTGCCTTTCCTATCAACTTTTGATCCTGCAAAGTCAGAATCTGAATAACCCATTAGATCAAAACCTGAGTCTTTGGGATACCAAAGACCCAGATTCATGGTACCTTTCAGATACCGGAAGATGCGTTTAACCGCAGCCAAATGGGATTCCTTAGGATTGGCTTGGTAACGCGCACACAGACAAGTAGCAAACATAATATCAGGTCTACTAGCAGTAAGATAAATAAGTGACCCAATCATACCTCTAAACTTTGTTACATCAACAGATACACCAGTTGTATCAGCATCAAGTTTTAGAGGTGGTGCCATAGGAGTTTTCATGGGAGAGCAGGTATCAAATTGAAACTTTTTCAAAAGATCACGAATGTATTTGCTTTGGTTTATAAAGATACCTTCGGAAGATTGTTTTACTTGGAGACCCAAGAAAAATGTTAGCTCCCCCATCATGCTCATCTCATATTGACTCATCATGAGAGAAGCAAACTCATCACACAGTGATTAATCGGTGGCACCAAAAATGATGTAATCCACATAGATTTGAACAAGAATAAGATTACCTAGGCTTTGTTTGATGAAAAGAGTGTTGTCAATCTTACCCCGAGTATACTTGTTCTTCAGAAGAAAGTCAGCTAGAGTGTCATACCAGACACGAGGAGCTTGTTTAAGGCCATAGAGAGCATTATCCAATCTATACACATAGTCAGGATGAGATGGATCTTCAAATCCAGGAGGTTGCTTCACATAGACTTCTTCAGCTAGCTCTCTATTCAGGAAGGCACTCTTGACATCCATCTGGAAAACTCTGAAGTTCTTGTATGCAGCATGAGCAAGGAAGATTCTGATTGCTTCAAGTCTGGCAACTGGAGCAAAAGTTTCGTCATAGTCAATTCCTTCTTCTTGCATGTACCCTTGAGCAACCAGCCTGGCTTTATTTCTGATGACAGTGCCTTTTTCATCAATCTTGTTTCTGAAGACCCACTTGGTTTCTATGATTGTTTTTCTGGGAGGACGAGGAACCAATCTCCAGACCTTGTTCCTTTCAAACTGAGAGAGTTCTTCTTGCATGGCAGTGATCCAACATGGATCAACTAGAGCTTCTTCAACCATCTTAGGCTCTATAAAGGACAAGAAGTCCATATAGAGACATATATTGCCTACCCCTCTTCTGGTTTGGACACCAGCCTGTTGATCACCAATTATTTGATCAATTGGATGATCCTTGGTCCATTTTATAGCAGGAGGCAAAGCTGGAGGATAGGAAGGTTGAGCATGAGATGTAGAAAGTAGATCTTGGAAGGATGTAAGGTCAGGTGGATTTGATGAAGAAGGGATATTTGAGGGATGAGAGAGACTGGTGTTTTGAAGAGAATTTTGATTTTGGGAAGTTTGGATCGGCAGAGGGTTTTCTTCTTGGTTTGAGGAAGGGTTTGAAGATGTGGAAGGGTTATTATCTTGAGTGGTAGGATTTTGAGGAGAGGGTATGGGAATAGTTGGGTTAGGTGTAGAAGGAGAAACATCACCAGAGTTCATTGACTGAGTATCACTTGAATGGTGTTCAGAATACTCATAGAAAGGAGGAAGCACAAAGGAAGTGGAAGCATGAACATTTGAGGAAGAGTCAATGTCCATTTTGCCAAAGCCAAGTCCAGATTTGTCATCACAGTTCATTTGGTCTTTAAAAATATTTTCCAAATTCTTAGAAGAGTTAGTCCATTTTTTCATAGTTTCTTGTTCCTCTTTAAGTCTTTTGAACAACTTATTTTTCTCTTTAGCAAGTGTAAAGTTTATGGTTTTCAGATCTTCAAGCTCAGCTTTGATTTTGTCAAAATGTTTTAGTTGAGAAAGACAGATTTGAAGTTGAGAAGAAAGAGATTTTATCTGAGCATTTGCCATTTTCTTAGCATCTTTAGCATCATGGAAGTCAACAGTTAAAGAGTCAAATGCCTCAATCTTTTCAACATCAGTAAGAGAATGAAAGGGATGTACCTGAGTGGACGAGGAAGAGCATCCTGTTGAGACTAGAGCAAGAGTGGAAGGAGTTTCCTCACAGTCATTTATGTCATCAATCTTTGCCATGAAACAAATATTGGCCATGTCCTTATCACTGTCAGATGTAGGTTCATCTGCCCAGTCATGAGAATCAGCCAGCAGGCCCTTTCCCTTTTTGGAAAGAACTTCATTTCTCTCTTTCTCTCTTTTGTATTTAGCCTTGTACTTTTCAGCACGTTCAGAGTTCTCAGAGGAAATAGATTGGCCAAATTTTTTAGAGGAAGAGAAATTTGAATCAGGTCTGGATCTGCTAGATTTTGAAAGAGAACGACCAGAATAAGAGTTCTTAGATCTTTCAGAGAGTTTGCTTCTGCACTCAAAGGCAAAGTGACCTTTCTTCCCACATTTAAAGCATTCCTCATTTGATTTATCAGTTGAAGAGTGCTTGGGGAAATTTTGAGAAGATTTTCTAGAAAATTTAGATTTACCAGAAGAGAAACGGGATCTAGGTTTAGAGTAACCTGCCAGCATGGCCATGCCATCTGTCAGTTGGTCAACAGGGGTTTCCTCACCTTCATCATCAGCATCACTAAGATATGCCTCCGAATGATCATTGGTATCTTCCTGACTATCATGGTCAGAATCAGAAGGATATGTGATTCTAGGAATGCACATAGATCTTTTGGAAAAGTCACTCACAAGAGCTAGAGAAGAGCTCTTGATGTCTTTAATGACAGACTTCCTTTGGAGCTTGGTTTGTTCAAAGTTAAAGAGAGTACCATAAAGCACAGTGAGAGGCATATGATCAAGGTCCTTGGTTGTCTTAATGCATGTGCAGATGTTTTTCCAGAAATCAGGAAGACAGTCCATAAACTTGCATATGACTTCCTCATTGTCATAAATGCGACCCAGCAACTTAAGATCATTAAGCATACTGTTAAAACGATTATAGTAGTCAGAAAGAGATTATTTTTCATGAGAAAATAGTTCATATTTTCGAACAAGAGCGATCTTTTTGCTCTTTTTCACTTCCGAAGTACCTTTATAAAGAACACACAGGGTGGACCACATTTCCTTAGCAGTAGAAAAGTTCACAAGAGAATGATAAACCTCATCAGGCAAAGAGAGGGCAATGATGGCTCTGACTTTAGTGTCAAGAGCTACAAGATGCTTGTCTTCATCAGTGTACTTACTGGGGTCCTTTACAATGTATCTCCCAGTAGCAGGTGTTCGTTCTTCCTCATCAGAAGAAGAATCATCACCATCCTCATCTTTGTTTTTGGCATTATAACGATCCCAAACTTTAGGGACAAGAGGTCCTTCATGGAGTATAGTAGGATATCTGCTGTCAACTCCTTCTAGGAAGAGCATCATACGACTTTTCCACAGAGAGAAGTTATTAGGGTTAAACTTTGGTGGTTTGGCTATGGAGCCATTTTCGTATGATCCAGCATTTGAGTTTTGAGAATAAACATTGTTTAAAGAAGATGAAGCCATTGCAGATCAAGTTTATTAGATTAAACTGATCCGCTCTGATACCACTTGTTGGTCCTAGCTATTGAGTAGCAATGGTAGCAACCCCCCCCCCCCCCCCCCCTTCTACAATACTTGTTACCATTGCTACTCAATAGCTGGGACCAACAACTATTTCATGACTTTAAATCCAGTTTGAACGTTCGAAATCCGGATGTTCAAACTGCGGGGGGATGTTAGTCGATACATATGTATATTTGTGTATTGTATTTTTATAGATAGATTTTCCTAGTTAGCCCTTTCAGTTTGGCCCATGGCCCATTATTGTTGTATATCTAGACTTTGTAATCTCATTTTTGAATTCAAGGAAATTGATTCCATTTCATATTGTATGTGATGAACTATAGTATCACATGTAGTTGACTATAATAAAAAAAATGTTCTCACATTCTCGTAACATAAAAATATTTTCGTTTAAACTCTTCTCTGTTGGTGATTTTAGTGAAATCATCGGTCCATTTTGTGTAGTTGGATTCACAAAGGTAATAATGGGGTTGTTAGCTAAGCTATAACATGAGTTAGGAGGTGTGGAGTGCACACTCGTGTAAGCTAACTAGAACCCGGGATTGTTGGACGGTTAAAATCGATAAGTTACAAAGTGGTTTCATGAGCTGGGCGTCGGGGCCACTTGTGGCGCTACTTATCTAGCGCGGGAAGTAGCGCCGGGCTCTGGAATGTTTCCCGCGCCCCTTTTGGCGCTACTTATGTAGCGCGGGAAGTAGCGCCGGCGTCAGGGATTCTTTCTCTTTTGTAACTCTCATTTTGTAACCGACGTCATTATGTCCACAATCAAATCTCATTAATTGAGATGATTATTTCCTGAAACAATACAGCGTAGGTTACATTTCTAAAGTGTATATATATGAATCGATTAGTGCCTTAATCGAGACACCGAAACAAAGAGATTATCCCCTAGAGAATTTCGTGATACCCAGGCATATAGGGTCGAAATATCTCTTACGGAAAGCGAGCTCTTACGCGATCTCTGCGTTTATCCAAGTCATTCTACATCTATTTCTCTCCCCAATTTTCGAATTCCTCCAACATTCTCTATATACGTACACGAAGATATATGTGTGAGAACACTTATTTCATACGAAACACAATTAAAAGTAATAAAATTACGTTGGACCGATTTAACTTATTAAATTCAAAGTGTCAACGTAGAGTTGTTGGGGTTTAAGAAAATCAAAAGGGAAACGGTTGAAACATCAAACACCCACGTCTTGGTGGACGTTGACACCTTGCATTTTGCGGCGTTTAAGGGGCCGTTTACCTATTCACTTACCCGGGTAAGTGCTTACCGGTAAATTCAAACCTATCACTTACTTCCCGGGTAAGATTTTAGTCCACCAAAATGGCACCGTATGCAACAATTTAGCCGCTAAGCGCTTACCGTGATAAGAGTCGTCGCATTCACATACCGGGTGAGACTCTCGGTCCTTACTTTCGACTCTCGATCCTTGTTTCCGCTCTTACCGGGTAAGATTTTTGGTCCCTGCCATATTCATCCGGTAAGCTAATGTGACTTGGTAAGCGCACTTATCCGGGTAAGCGTTTTGTAAACGGCCCCTAAATCATTCAATTTTGTGCATGTTGACATTAATAACTTGAGAAATTGATAAAAATAGCCTCTATTTCCAAACAAATTCACTTTTTAATTAAATTTTCGTTTAGGTAAGTTCGATGATTTTCAGATTAAAAATAACCTTTTTCCCATTAACATAAAGAATTTGTAAAAATGATTTTTTTTCTTCATTTGAAAATAACTTTTACGTGAAACGTTTATATAAAACTCTGGTAAATATAGGAATATGGTTCAAAAATATTTAAAAAGTGAAATTGATTGAAAGAGATTGAGTGATTGGTTTTAAATAATACATTAAAAATATTGAAAGATGTTTTAATATGCAGGGGGTGCAAAATAATGGCAGGGGGGTGGGGAAAGAAAAACCCTATTTTAATTAGGCGAGGGAAGCAAGAACTTGACATTCCATCTGATCATCTTGTCGTTTAAGCACTTCATCTCATTTGTTTTTGTTTTTATTAAAATTACAATAATTTTTCTGTAAAGGAAAATTGCAACAATTTAAAATCAATTTTATTTTTATTTTAGAGTAAATTTCATTTTTGGTCCTTGTGGTATGTTGTTTTTTTCACTTTTGGTCCGTAGAAAATTTTTATTGTAAGAAAAACCCTGTGGTTTGCAAAAGTGCTCGGTTTTGGTCCTTCAGGACTAACACCATTAGGTTACCTCTGTTAAAGCCCCTCATGTGACTTGCACATGAGGGCAGTTCGGTCATTTTAGCCACATGGACCAAAATTGTAATTTACTCATCCTCTCCCTCTTTGACTCCGACGACAAAAAAACCCATCACCTCCCAACGAAAAACTCTGGCGACAAAAAACCCCACCACCTCCCGACGTAAAACTCCGGCGACAAAAAACCCCACCACCTCCCGACGAAAAACTCTGACACACCCTCGTTCCTTCTCTATCTCCACCACTGCAAAAAAAACCACACACATATCCATATATATGGTCTGAAACCTGTGGGTCCTCTCTCATTCACAGCTGAGGCTGCATAACAGATCGATCCCAACATCCCTTTCAACCATTCGACGGTCTTCCTAGAATTGATGGCCATAGATGAAGAAGTCGTGAACGATTTGTAAGAAGCAGAAGGAAGAAGAGGTGAGAATGGTCTGAGGTGGAGAAAAGGGGGGTTGGTGTCTTAGGTTGGGGGGGAGGGGAAGGAGCATGAGGTGGGTAGAGATGGGTGTGTATGGAGCAGGTTGGGGTGTGGCCGGAGGTGTGAGAAACACATATGCCGGAGTGGAGAAGACGGAGGAGACGTCTTTTTGTTGGAGACGATGCTATATATATATATATATATATATATATATAATTGTTTACTTTTTAATTTGAAATTAAAGAAAAAGAAAACTGCAATTTTGGTCCCTATGGTTTTTTGTTAAAAAAAAATGCTAAAAAGACAAAATGATCGAAATGCCCTCATGTGCAAGTCACATGAGGGGATTTAACGGAGGTAACCTAACGGTGTTAGTACTGAAGGACCAAAACAGAGCACTTTTGCATACCACAAAGTTTTTCTTGCAATAAAAATTTTCTAGGGACAAAAAATGAGAAAAACAACATACCATAGAGACCAAAAATGCAATTTACTCTTTATTTTATGAATCAATATTCAAATATTTTATTATGGAAACCTAATCTTCAAATTTTAATACTATTTAAATTTATGCAACTAAAATAAGAAGAGTAAACTACAATTTTCGTCCCTGGTGTATACCAAAAACCATGAAAGTGGGACCTAAACTTCAAAAAGTGCAAGAATAGTCCCTGATGTCCTGATTTTGCTATGAAAATAGTCCATGCTCATTAACTCCATTAAAAAAACTCAGTTAAGTCAGGGGTATTTTGGTCTTTTTACACTTCTTTTATCTTTTTCTGTTAAAAAAAATAAAAACAAAATATTTTATATATTTATATTATATATATATACACACATATACATAGGCTGGGTATCAAATACAAACCAGTTAGTTTGTACAAACTCGTACAAACCATACATAGCTTCATGATTTTGTAAATTTGGCTTCATGAATATATATATATATATTTTGGCTTCATGAATATATAATTTGGCTTCATGAATATATCATTTGGCATTTTTAACTAATTTTTTTACAAAAATACCCTAAAATACCCTTATTTTTGTAAAAAAAATTAGTTAAAAATGCCAAATGATATATTCATGAAGCCAAATTATATATTCATGAAGCCAATATATATATATATATATATATATATTCATGAAGCCAAATTTACAAAATCATGAAGCTAGGTATGGTTTGTACGAGTTTGTACAAACTAACTGGTTTGTACCCGATACCACCCCATATACATATATATACAAAGTGATGAAGAACACCCCGTGAACCACCTCCGTCGGCCCTCCGATCACCATCTCCGGCGATGGTCAGGCCACCACCATCACCCGTGAACGACCCAATGTGTCATCGTCCCTGTGGTATTGTTCCCCTTCCCCTCCTCCTTCCTCGTTGAGACCCTCACCCACCACCGTGACCCACACGTCTTCCATCTTCATCTTCCATCTTCCATTTATCTAATACCAGGTGTCTGAAACAAATCAGATCTAATACCCAAACCTGCAGGTGTGTGTTCTCGTTGAATCAGATCTGATGTGTTTTCGTAGTTCTTCCTCACAACCTAAATCAAGTAAGAAAATGAAGTATTAAGCATCAGGAAATCCAAATCCAGTTCTTCATCTATTCTTCCATGAACCACCCACCCACCCACCATGGAAAAACAATATATGTAACAGTTTGTCTGTATTAATATATGTTCATTATAGATGACAGACAAAAACTATAGGATATATATCAAGCCCTTGGCAAGTATCTCATAGTATCTTTTACTCTAAAAACCACTGAGTTGAGCAATACAATTCTCTGTCAACAATTTCAAACATCTTCACAATCCTGGCAATAAAACATGGTTTCCCCTTTTTCGGCCATGTAAACATTAAATATAAGTGTCAAGAAATAAGCTAAAAGATCATATCTTGAAATTTCATCCATCAATCACCTATAATACAATAAAATGAACTTAAAACCTAACCATCAAGAAGGATTTAAGATGATAAAGAATCCTAGTTCACAGAGTAGTGTTTTTTGACCAGATATTACATTTCTATTATAAATATATGGTTATTTGGTTTCTTCCAGTATTCATGTGTTTAGACCTTAGTGTGCCAAACCCAAAAGTTCTCTGAAAATGCTTGATAAACACCATGGCTAATCTATTCAAAGTCTACATTGATTTACTAAAAAAATCAATAACCATTTTACAATAACATTCAAGAAATGTGTGAATTTTACAAAATTCTGCATTGGTGTTTTATATGCTAGCCTAAAAATTATATAACTGCATACAAGATACAAGTGGAATTGGACAAACAGAGAGGCAAGATGAGGCTCACTTTGACAAATGCATCATCATTAAGATAAAATGCCATCAACAACAGCTTTGGTATAATAAAACTTAGCTTAAATGATCTTCTTGCCATCCAATTTACTGCTATTATATAATTTAATAAACCCTTAATAGTTCCACCATCAACCATAACTCAAGAATCATGCTTTAACCTTTAACCATCAGGGGAAAAAAACAGAAGTCATTACACCACTCTGGAATTTTGTTTAACCTGCAACAAGTTAAACCGATCATAGAAAGTTGAGTTTGCGATACATCAAAATCTAAATCAAAATTGAAATGGAAATCAAATCAACATCGATAACAAACCTTGGAGAAATCTCTAGGGTTTTGAAGAACATGCGAAATCAAAACCTCGGGAGTTGATGGTGGTGGCCTGACCATCGCCGGAGATGGTGATCGGAGTAGGCCGGGAGTTGATCGGAGGGCCGACGGAGGTGGTTCACGGGGTGTTCTTCATCACTGTGTATATATATGTATATGTGTGTATATATATATAATATAAATATATAAAATATTTTGTTTTTATTTTTTTAACAGAAAAAAGACAAAAGAAGTGTAAAAAGACCAAAATACCCCTGACTTAACTGAGTTTTTTAACGGAGTTAGTGAGCAGGGACCATTTTCATAGCAAAATCAGGACACCAGGGACTATTCTTGCGCTTTTTAAAGTTTAGGTCCCACTTTCATGGTTTTTGGTATACACCAGGGACGAAAATTGTAGTTTACTCAAATAAGAATGAAACCAAAGTTGGTTTCATTTAAATTTTCTAAAATACTAAATTATAAAAGTTGATTCAATAAAATAACGACTTTTGGAAGTTAGTTATCAAAAATGATGATTTTAAAAATTAATTTTCTAAAGTAAAAGAAAATCTTGAAAACTGTTTATTAAAAATAAGAACAAAGACAAAGATGATTTTTTTGTTAAACGCAAGTGTCGAGATCAATTTGTGAGTATCTCGACTAATCTCAAAGACCTGAAGAACAACCAGAAAAATGGATTGCTTGTAAGTCTTTTACTCGGTAAGCCCAAATAGGTAAGAGTCATTTCCTCAATTACTATGTAAAATTCTCAATCCTTATTATAATTCTTACCCGGTAAGATTCATAGTCCTTGTCAAGGTGATCTATTATCTGGTAAGCGTTTAGTAAACAAGCTCTTATACTATAAATTTGAAAAATATCTTTTATACATGATCATATTTGTAAATAGTTTATACATTGATATGCCATTTAATATTGAAAAAGATCAGTAATAAATCATGAATTAAAAGGATCAAATTGCATCAGACTTCTAAATGACAATTTTCTGGTACAACTGTTTGTTAACAACTTAATGAGCTTATTCGGTCAGCTATATATGACCGTTTAGTATTGGCTCAACGATATAAAACGTATCAGTGAACTTCTAAGGGGGAGCTCTATGCAGAAAACCAAGTTTTTTCCCCGAACTTGCCCCTCCAAATTAAAAAACATGCTCATTCCATCTATGAAAAAATCATCCCAAACAAAAACTCTTCCAATCTATACAGACATATTAATCCACAAAATCAATTTTATCCATATAAGACTGGTAAGGTTTTATGTATCTCAATCAGCTGCCTTCCATAATGCTTGGAAAAATGAAAATTGTAGCACATATGTAAATGCCGAATTGATGTTGTATCGGGTTAGATATAACATTAAGATGATAAAAAAAGAAAGCTGCAGCCATCCGTTAAGACGACAAAACCTTCTGAACCTCAACAGTCACTTCCTTCGCAGGTTTTTCCGCAGGTAGCTTTGCAACAACGCCCTTCTTTCTGTAGTAGTCTATAACCTGCAGTTAACACACAAAACCGGCTTTTCAATTTCAAGGAAAATCCCATGAAAATCACAATGATCTAGCTCAAATGTGTGTCCTATCTTCGTTTATTTCTACCAAACGCAGATGGGACCCACGACAAATGAATGTCCCACAAGATCCACGACATATAAACAGTAAAACAAGAAGTAAAAGATCATTGACAAGATCTCGTGCGAGTAACTTTGTGACAATGGTCTACCACTTGACATGTCCTGCTAAAAATTTGCAAAATCACCTATTTGCACACTATTGTCGCTACAAATAAATTGAAAGTATCGATTTTAGTCTACAAAATTTCATGTTTTGTCTTTGTTGAAGGGTATTTAAGATATTTAACAACTAATTAATCACTTCCCTTAAAAAAAACCAAACCAAACCAAACACAACACACCCAATATGGCCCACTCCAAAATAGGGTCTGGCGGTAGAATGTACGCATTGATTTCCAACCACTTTTCTTTAACTATGTGCCAATTCAAATGTTAATGATGTATGATTTCCCAACAAGATTAGGCGAAAAAGCACTTACGGGTTCAGTTTGACGGTGAAAAGCCTCCAGCCTTGACTTGAGAACTTCTGCGGTATCATCTTTCCGTTGCATTAAAGGCTCTCCAGTAACCTACAAGGAAAAGGAAACAATAAGCATGCAATAAAATGAAGGAATTTTGTTGTTTTTGTAAGGTTGACAATCAGCAAATAGGTAACTGTAACTTATAATAATGAGTGAAGAGGAAACTTGGCAATTTTAATGAGGCATCTCAAAATGAAAACAAATTGAACTTCAATTTGATAAAGGAAGCAAGAGATATCTGGTATCTCTTATGGCTTACATCATCAACACCGTGAACCTTGGGAGGTGCAAACTTTGTGTGGTATGTTCTACCACTTGAAGCATGGATCCAACGACCAGTAATTCTCTCCTCCAAGATGGAGTCATCGATTGCAAAATCAAGCACTTTATCAATCTTGGTTTTTTGCTTCTCAAGCATCTCGTCAAGCTGCAAAAAACAAATCAAGGGTCTGATTATCATTTAAGCTATTTAACATTTCAAAATTTTATTTTTTTATACTGTGTGCACATAAAAGATGTGACTTTAAGTTGAATTCACGTTATCTGAGACCTACAAAATGCATAATGATTCAGATGATGTGAAAGGATCAAGAAACCTTTTCTGCTTGCGCAACTGTCCTAGGAAACCCGTCAAGAATGAATCCCTTTTGACAAGATGGCTTCTTCATTGCATCATCGATGATCCCAACCACCAAGTCATCAGACACTAGTTCTCCCTAAGAAAAATTGCGAATGAAACAAGTCAAAACAAAGAAGAAATAAACCTAAAGAAATAACACCAAGTCAACTCATACCAACTATAAATAGCATAACCAAAGTGACATAGCCTACCTTCTCCATGGTTTCCTTGGCTTTAATCCCGAGTGGGGTTTTAGATGCTACGGCTGCTCTCAACATATCACCTGTAGCCAAGTGGCATAGGCAGTATTCGTCCTTAATGATGGGCGATTGGGTACCTTTTCCTGACCCGGGTGGACCTACATTTCATTCGTTTTCTCATAAACATTTAATCAAACACATAGATGGCAATACCTATCAATCTCTAGAACGTAAAAAAATCCAACAAAAAAAAACGATCAATGTATTAAAATAGATCCCCTGAGAGCTCTTCTATAATCAGAGGGGATTCAAGATTCATATTTGTCTCCAACTCTAAGATGTAATCTAGTTTGGAGTGACCAATTCATAAGAACATTCACATATATCAAAGAACAAACCCCATCAAGAAGAATGAATCATACTATAATGAATGATCTTATTGCAGAAATGAAAAGCGGATTGAGAGGGAAGAAAACAAATTTTTATAAATAAATAAATAAGACAAAATTTTGACATCAATTTTGAAGATGAAAAAGTAAGCCGTGAAATCAAAACTGAAATATTTATGGAATGGAAGGAGTACCCAGAAATTGTGACATGAAGAAAGCATTGACAGATCGAAGAAAGCAAAATTCCACCAATAGAAAAGCAGCAAACGAATTAATACACCTTGCCTTAAACTTGTTAATGGGAACATTTACAGATCTTAAAAACCAAACCCCACCGAGAAAACCCCAACAAAAATCAAACCCCTAAAACTCAAAATGGACGAATCGACGTAATAAATTGATAAGAATGAGAAACGAAAAGATGATTTAAGTGTAAGACCAATGAGGATGAGGCGTTTATCGGGCTTGGAGAAGCAGTTGAATCGGCGAAGGAGTTCAGTCATGATGTCCAATGAAGGTACATCCTCCAAGGAGGTGCTGGTGGTGGTGGCCATTTCTCAGTGATTTTTGGTGCAGAACTGAAGGGTTGAAAGGATTTATATAGAGGAGTAGTGGGTGAAAGAAGTCAAGTTGAGATGGATAGATGAGGAAGAAGAAGGCGGGGTTTTCAAAGCTTTGATCAATGCAACAAAGCCACTCCTTTTGCTTTTCTTTTTCTTTTCTTTTTCTTTTTCTTCATATCTTCTTGCATGCAAAAAAGGAGCACTTTTTCCAATTATTTTTGAAAAGTTAAAAGAAAGTTTAAAAAAACTATAAGGCCTTCCGTAGCGCCCTTCGGGCTCGAGCTCGGCCTCGTGCGGGCTCGGGCGGGCAGCGGTGGAGGGCACGCGGGCTTCCCCTTCGGGCTTGGCGTGCGGGCTTTCAAACCCGAGGAACCCGAGACTCTCCAACGGCTATTTGGCATTTTTTTTAAATCTTGAAAATAAATAACTACCAACAGCTACTTTTATAAAAAAAAATTAATTTTTTTTCAATTTAATCACACTATATATATTAACCCTCAACCTCTTATTTTTTCACACCAACAATCTCTCAAACTCTCTCAAATTCTCTCAAACTCTCTCAAATTTCATCATGAATCCAAACAAAACACCTACATCCCGTCGTAACCGACCGGATACACCGCAACCGTAAGAAAACCTGGAGCTTGGTTTCCAAGCGTTTACACAACCAGGTTATCGTCCGCAATTTTCGCAACAAATTCCGCCACAAATTTCGCAACAATATCCGCCACAATATTTTTACAACTCATTAGGCCATCCGCAACAAATTCCTTACCAACTTACACGTTCCGGTATGATTGAACAAGGTTTTACTCCGACCAACTTCAATCCTCCTTCACCCTTCATCAATCTCGCCGACGACATTGTTCCAGAAACCCAACATTCTAGCCCGCACACACCACAATTCATCTACACACAACCATCAAACCCTCAACCATCGAGAAAAGAAAAAACAAACAAACAATATGAAAATTGAGCCCCCAAACAGATGTGGACTAAAGATGAGGAACTCGCGTTAGTGTCGGCGTGGGTTGACGTTTCGGAGGACCCCGTTATCGGTAACTCACAAACCCATGGTAATATTTTTATTTTTATTATTATTATTATTGTTATTATTAATATTATTATTATTATTATTATTCTTGTTAATATTCTTATACTTGAATTTACATAAATGTAGATAGTTTTTGGACCCGAATCGGGGAAGTGTTCTTTAGTTCGATGGGCCGCGGAAATTATAGAACAATTCATCAACTCAACACGAAGTTCAACGACCTTAATAAAAGAATAAATTCTTTTGGCGGCTTCTACAACAACTTGGTCACTAATAGATCAAGCGGAATGAGTGAGGCCGACATTTCACGAATGGCACACGAACGCTACCGAGCACAAATTGGGTTTGCTTTTGTTGGGTCACCAAGGATTTGAAATTGACTCACCGATGTTTTCCCTAAAACTCCTACTTAGAATATTTTAGTTCAGTTCTTTGAATGACTTGTACAAGATATCAAATGTTCGGTGAAGTCGAAGATCAACCGAAACCAAGCTTGAAGACTCTCTACTTGTGGAAAATAGAAGACTCTCGGCAACATTCAAACAAGTCATCACCACCGAAACTCCTTGACATTTCGGTGGCCTTCTCTCCACCGAATTTATAGGACAATTTCGGTGGCCTTCTTCCACCGAAGTGCTTGGACAAATTCGGTGGCCCCATCCACCACCGATGACTCTTTCGGTGCTCCTCTCACCACCGAAACATGCTTGCAATTTCGGTGGTCCTCTCACCACCGAAACATGCTTGCAATTTCGGTGGACTAGTCTTCTTTCCACCGAAGATTTCTCAATCTCGGTGGAAACCACTTCGGTGCTAAAAGCTCAAGACAGAAGATCATTTATTATGGGACAATATCCTCCAGCAGAGAAAAGTGACAGTTTGTCTCTTTATCCACTTTCAGTTAAGGTCCCTTTTATCTGCTCAAGCTACTCTGTCTGCACCTAGTGAAAAGTGACAAGGACTTCACAGTTCTCCTGGAGTCAACATTATCAGCATATGTGAAGATGACAAGTGTCCCAAGCATTTAATGCTTGGGCACTCCTTGGCACTATAAAAGGAGAAGTGCTCTTCATGCAATTCTCACGCTTTCAAGAAATTCTCTCAGTGCAAGAAACCTTCTTTTAAGCCTTAAAACTCAATAGCTTTGCTCTCAGTGTTCTTAGTTGTTTTGTTGTATACTTTGTGTAAGATTGTTAGAATAGTTTATCTGTTCTTTTCCGCAACAGTCTTAAGTTTTCTGTGTGTAATTCTTTTGAAAGTTTTTCAAATATAAGAATTAAAATTGTGAAATTTTTGTGTATTGTATTCAACCCCCCCCCCCCCCCCCTTCTACAATACTTGTTAAGCCATCTGGGACTAACAAGTGGTATCAGAGCAGAAAGTTTAATCCCATAAACTTGATCTGCGATGGCTGCCTCTTCTTCTTCTACTGTTAAAAACTCTCTTCAAAGCAACTTTTCAGAAAATGGGTCTATTTCAAAACCTCCTAAGTTTAATGCCAACAACTTCTCCTTGTGGAAAAGCCGCATGATGCTATTCATGGAAGGAGTGGATACTAGATATCCAACCATTCTCAAAGAGGGACCCATTATCCCCAGAGTTTGGGCTCGCTATGACACGCAGAGGCCAGGTAAAGAGACCTTTGAAAAGGAAATCTCTAGTGATTCTGATGAGGAAAAATCCAGTGCTACTGGTCGGTATATTCTCAAAAATCCTAAAAAGTATACTGATGAGGAAAAACGTTTAGTTACTCTTGACTCCAAGGTAAGAGCTATTATTGCTCTCTCTCTTCCTGATGAGGTCTACCACTCTTTGGTGAACTTTGAAACTGCCAAAGAAATGTGGACCACTCTATGTGTTCTGTACGAAGGTACAGAGGAAGTCAAGAAATGTAAAAAGATTGGTCTTATCAGAAAGTATGAACTATTTTCTTTTGAAAAAGGAGAATATCTTCCTAGCTTCTACAATCGCTTCAACTCTCTTATTAATGATCTCAAGTTATTGGGCAGAGTCTATGATAATGAGGAAGTTTTATGCAAGTTCATGGACTGTCTCCCAGAATTTTGGGAAAACATATGTACTTGTATTAAAACTACCAAGGACCTTGAGTTCATGCCCTTAACTGTTTTATATGGTACTCTTTTCAATTTTGAGCAAACCAAGCTTCAACGGAAATCTTTCATCAAAGAAATAAAGAGCTCCTCTATAGCTCTTGTTAGTGAAAGTTCCAAGAATTCTCAAAATCTTCCTAGAATCACCTATCCTTCATCTGACTCTGACAATGACAGCCAAACAAATGTAACCCACCAAACGGAAGCATATCTTAGTGATGCTGATGATGAAGGTGAGGATATCATGGTTGAACAGTTGTCGGATGAGATGGCAATGATGGCCGGTTCTAAACACAAGTTTCGTCCCTTCAACAAATCTCGAAGTCTTAGAAAAACTTCATCTTTCAAAACTTCTTCTGACAAGTCTAATGAGGAATGCTACAACTGTGGCAAGAAAGGACATTTTGCATCTGAGTGTAGAAGCAAGCGTATCTCCAAGTCCAGATTTACTTCTTCTGACAATCCCTCTTCAAAAAGGGAAAAATCCAAACACATGCCTTTCAAATCAACCTTTCCCAAAAAGGAGTCCCCACCATCCTTCTTAAATCATCAGGAGCGTGCTGAGAAATACAAGGCCAAGTACAAGAAAGAGAAGGAAAGGAGTGAGGGTCTAGAGAGAAAAGGGAAGGGTCTCATGGCAGAAACCCACGATTGGGACGACGAAGACACCTCCGACAGTGATTCTCAGAATAGATGCTTCGTGGCCATCTCAGAAGAAATGGAAGTTTCCGAAAAGGCCACTTCTCCTATGGCTCTGGTGGCAACTGGGTGCTCCACAGCCTACGCTCACGTACATCCCTTCAATAATATGTCTGATATTGAAAAGATCAATGCCTATGAGTCTTTAACTCAAGATTTTTATTCTGTTAAAGACAGTAAGAATAGAAAATCTGCTCAAGTGAAAGAGCTCAAAGCTGAACTTGAAATTTGCATGTCTAAGCTTAAAAGGTTTGAGGAAATCAAAAATGAGCTTAAGGACTTGAAAACAATAAACCATGTGATCTCAAAAGAAAAGAACTCCCTGTTTAAGAAACTAAAAAGGGAACAAGAAGTCATCAAAAAATGGTCAAGCTCTTCCAAAAATCTTGAACAAATCTTTCAAAGTCAAATCTGTAGTTCAAACAAGTTCGGTCTAGGATTTGGAAAAACTGATGTTTGTGAGTCCACTCTTGCTCTTGTTCCCCCCACCAATGCATGTGATGATTTCTCTGATTCTAGCTCTTGTGATTCCATCTCTTTGAACTCGTTAGATCTGTGTGAAGCCTTAAAGTATGGTATATCCTTAAAGGCCAAAGACTCCTCATTGCAAATCATTGAGAAGCAAGATTCAAATGACGTTTCTAAACCCATCCATGATCAGCTCAAATTTTCGGCCATGGATGAAGCCTCCTCCTCAAACTCTTCAAAAGCTAATCCTTCCAAAAGATCTAAACCCACCGATCTTATCCCCTTTGTGCCCACCGATCCCTCAATCAATGATCCTCCAATTCCTCTTCATGAAGTGTTAAAATCTATTCACATAGATACCTACACCGAACCTAAGCCCTCAAAGATCCCCAAAAGAGAAACTCCTGTTCACTCAAAAAGGATCTCCTGTGCCGACAAAGGAAAATCGGTGGTCAACTGCATGGCAAGCTCCCATCCTAAAAGTTTTACCCCAAACATTCCCTCTAACAACACTTATATTCATCAAATTCCTAGATCTGTGCTTTTAAGAAAATCAACCTCCAAAGATTTATCCAAAGGAATCCTTGGGACCAAACCTTCTGCTCTGTTCTCCTCTAACAAGGTTATAAGAACAAATGATAAAAGCCAAAACATGAAAAATGCTAAAAATGTTAAAAAGGTGTTTATCTATAGAAAATGCTATAACTGTGGTGACACTTTTCATATGGCTAAGGACTGTCCCAAGGATAGAATTGATAGATCCAAGCTTAAGGAATCATGCTCTTCTAACCCCAAAGGACCCATTACAAAATGGGTACCAAAGAACTAATATGTGTTTGCATGCAGGCTTTTGAGCACCATCAAATTTGGTATCTAGACAGCGGGTGCTCACGCCACATGACGGGAAACAAGTCTCTTCTCATCAACTATGTGCCGGGAAAAGGTCCATCTGTAACTTTTGGTGATAATTCTAAGGGTTACACCAAAGGATACGGAACTCTCTCTAATGGATCTGTAACCTTCAATAAAGTGGCTTTTGTGGACGGCCTCATGCATAACCTCCTCAGCATTAGCCAACTGTGTGATCTTGGATACAAAGTTATCTTTGAACTTTGTGTCTGCTCCGTGGTAGACAAACAATTCAATGTGGTATTATCGGGAAGACGGATGGAAAATGTCTACGTCATAGATATGGGACAATCCAATTCTTCATCAAATGTCTGCTTTGTGTCAAATGATGCATCCAAAAGGAACTGGTTGTGGCACAAACGTCTCTCTCATCTAAACTTCAAAGACCTTGCATAAAATCTCCAACAAAGAGCTGGTGACGGGCATGCCAAAGTTGAACTTTGTCAAAGAGAAGCTGTGTGATGCATGTGAAAAGGGAAAGCTCACCAAAACATCCTTCAAGACGAAGCAATGCTCTTCCATCACTCTTCCTCTTCAATTGCTGCACATGGATCTATGTGGACCAGTTAGCACTCCAAGTCTTGGAGGCAAAAGGTATATTCTTGTTATTGTTGATGAATTTACCAGATATACTTGGGTGTTCTTTCTCAGGTACAAAAGTGATGCCACTGAAGAAATCATCAACTTTGTCAAGAAAAATGAAGTTCTCAATGGCCAGCTTGTCCGCTCGGTAAGGAGTGACAATGGCACTGAATTCAGAAATAGTGCTCTTGAAGACTTCTTCACCGAGAAAGGGATCTCTCAGAACTTCTCTGCTGTTCGTACTCCTCAGCAAAATGGAGTGGTGGAAAGGAAAAACAGAACACTGTGTGAGGCCGCTAGATCCATGCTGAGTGAATCAAATCTCCCCACCTATTTTTGGGCCGAAGCTGTGAATACTGCCTGCTTCACTCAAAACAGGTCAGTAATATCCAAAAGACATGATAAAACCCCGTATGAAGTTTTTCATGGCAGAAAACCAAATATTGGCTTTCTTCATGTCTTTGGGTGTATCTGCTTTATTCTTAATGATCGTGAAAATCTTGGGAAGTTTGATCCCAAGGCAGATGAGGGAATATTTGTTGGGTACTCCTTATCCTCCAAAGCTTATAGGGTGTACAATCTCAGAAGAAAATGCATTGATGAGTCCATTCATGTCAAGTTTGATGATCTCAGATGTTCATCACTTTCAAGTGATGAGGATGATTTACACAGATGGATCTCATCATGTATTGGTGATATCCCCTTAGTCACTTCCACCGATATCTCCTCAATTCCCTCAAATCCATCTACCTCAAAAAACCCAGCTGGATCACTCTCTCCCACCGAAATTGATCAACCCATCTCTCACACCGATTTTCCTATTCCCACCGAAACTCCACACCGAAGCCCTTCTTCCATCCTTAATCCCACCGAAAATCACATGGCATCCACTACCGAAAATCCCATCTTACACCAAACCTCTGATCTCACTACTCCAGTTCACTCTACTTCTCATACCCCATCACCTTTACCCCCTGCTCTAAAATGGACCAAAGATCACCCCATAGATCAAATTATTGGTGACCAACAAGCAGGTGTCCAAACTCGCAGAGGAGTTGGAAATATTTGTCTCTATGTGAATTTCCTCTCTCTCTCTGAACCCAAGAAAGTGGATGAAGCTCTATCAGATCCTTGTTGGATCACTGCCATGCAAGAAGAACTTTCTCAGTTCCAGAGAAATAAAGTTTGGAGATTGGTTCCCAAACCCAGAAACAAGACAATCATTGGAACCAAGTGGGTATTCAGGAACAAAATGGATGAAGATGGTACTGTTATCAGGAACAAGGCCCGATTAGTAGCTCAAGGATACAGACAGGAAGAAGGCATTGACTATGATGAAACATTTGCCCCTGTTGCAAGACTTGAAGCCATAAGGATCTTTCTGGCTCATGCTGCCTACCGAAATTTTAGGGTCTTTCAAATGGATGTTAAAAGTGCCTTTCTCAATGGGGAACTTGCAGAGGAAGTCTATGTGAAACAACCTCCTGGCTTTGAAGACCCAGCTCATCCAGACTATGTGTACAGACTTGACAAAGCATTGTATGGTCTCAAGCAAGCTCCACGTGCTTGGTATGACACTCTTGCCAACTTTCTTCTCAAGCATGGATATTCCAGAGGTAAAATTGACAATACTCTCTTCATCAAAGAAACCTCAGGTAATATCATTCTTGTTCAAATCTATGTTGATGACATCATCTTTGGTGCCACTGATGAATGCCTATGTGATGAGTTTGCTTCTCTCATGATGAGTGAATATGAGATGAGCATGATGGGAGAGCTTACATTTTTCTTGGGCCTTCAAGTCAAACAATCTTCAGAAGGGATTTTTATAAATCAAAGCAAATATATTCGTGACCTTCTGAAGAAATTTAACTTTCTAGATAGCTCTCCTATGAAAACTCCCATGGCACCTCCCTTGAAACTGTGTGCTGATCTAAAAGGTGAATCTGTGGATGTCACTCTTTACCGAGGTATGATAGGCTCTCTGCTTTACCTAACTGCTAGCAGACCGGATATTATGTTTGCTACCTGTCTATGTGCTCGTTATCAGGCCAATCCTAAAGAATCACATTTAAAGGCTGTAAAACGAATTTTTCGGTACCTTAAAGGGCACACTGCACTTGGGTCTTTGGTATCCCAAAGACTCGGGTTTTGAACTAATTGGTTGCTCAGATTCAGACTATGCAGGTTCCCAGATTGATAGAAAGAGTACTACAGGAAGCTGTCAGCTCCTTGGTGGAAAATTGGTAAGTTGGTCCAGCAAGAAACAAAACTCTGTATCAACCTCTAGTGCTGAGGCTGAATATGTAGCTGCTGGGAGCTGTTGTGCTCAGATTCTATGGATGAGAAACCAACTACGGGACTATAATCAATTCTTTTCTAAAGTCCCAATTCTGTGTGATAATTCCAGTGCTATAGCTATAGCAAATAATCCTGTTCTTCACTCTAGATCTAAACACATCGATATCAGGTATCATTTCATCAGGGACCACATTTCCAAAGGTGACATTGAACTGCACTTCATTCCCACCGATTTGCAGCTTGCTGATCTTTTCACCAAACCTCTTGATGAAACCAGGTTCAACTTTCTCATCAGTGAACTTGGGATGTGCAATCTACAAGAATAAACAAGTGTTCATACTCCACCGATCTCACATCGGTGGACTCTTCTTTATCTACCTCTCTCTCACCACCGATCTCTCATCGGTGGACAAATCTATGTGTTAAATTTTTTCTTTTCTTCTTTCTTTCCAACCACTGAATCAAAATTCGGTGGCATCTTCTCGGTCCACATTTTGGTAGAAGCTATCTAAACCCTCCCCGAAATTCTACAAATTCGGTGAAACCTTTCTACCACCGAAGCCTCATTTCGGTGATAATCTTCAAAATCGGTGAAACTTGTCCACCACCGAAGTCTTATTTCGGTGGTCACCTCCATTCGGTGATACCATTCCACCACCGAAATCCAAATTCGGTGAATCCACTCTACCACCGAAGTTCCATTTCGGTGGTAAATCTCCTCAATCGGTGAAACCCTACGACCTTTTTCCACCGATCCCCCACCGATCTCTCACCGACTGTCCACCGAATAATCACCGAATGTCCACCGAACCATCACCGAGTCTACACCGATCCTTACGATTCCCAACGCCCACTTGTGGCCACTCAATTGCATTTGTGTCAGACCTTTCGCCTATCCGCCGTTCCGTGTCCCGATTCCCCAAGAAACCTTTCATCTCATGAGTCGCATGTCCCATTTCCCCATGCAAACTCATCATCACGGTACCTTATCCTTTCACTATATATACATACCGTCCCCTACATCTTTTCCACTTCTTCCTCAAGTTTCAAACCTGCACTCTCTCTTCTCTCTCAAACACATTTCTCTCATGGCATCTTCTCGATACCCTATTCCCACACGATTTGAAGAGCTTAAGTTTAATCAATGCAATCACGTTGCCCGCTTCGACCCGGATCCAGCTCATCCCGAGTTCTCCATAGTCGCAAAGTTCCTCACTCGCTCTCCTCTTCTTCATGCCTTTTCATGCAACCCCAAGATGAGTAAAATGCTCATTGGCAGATTTTGGTTAACATGTGTGTACGATCCCTCCAACGAAGCCATTCACGCCTCCATTCTTTCCGACGACGCCGGTGATCACGACCTCACTTTTGGAGTCGATGATGTTCGTCTCGCTCTCAAGATCGACGCCTTTTCCGACTATGAAGACATGTATTTGGACACCATACATGAAGACATTGTTCTTACCACCGGTTATGTGCTCGACGACTCCTCCAAAAGCTCCAAAGGCCCCGGTACTCTTCTTCGCAGCAAAATGGGAGGCATTTGGAACTTCTTCTTTGCCCACGTTATCCATTGCCTCTCACGCAAAACAAGTGGGCATGATCAATCGCCTTCACACGTCAACAAACTCGCTCATGCCCTCATCTTCCAAAGAAAAGTCGACTTCACCCAATATTTCTTCTCAGAGCTTGTCGAGGTCATCAAGACTCCCAAGAAATGCTATGTTGCCTTTCCACGCTTCATCTCAATGATCATACAGCACAAACTTTCTAAGGCATTGGAGTCAGATCGCAAATCCCCTTTACCGCGCTTCTCTTATGACTGGTCTTCTTCGTTTGTAGGCACCAAAACTCTCAACGTTAAGCCTCTCGCCACCGATCGCCCATTACGACCAAGTATGATTTCTTTTGCTCTTTCTCCCGAACTACATTGGGGTGATGCGGAAATTCCCGGGTTTCAACACCTAGAAATTCCCGAGGTCCCTCCAACTGTAGTGGCCCCTACTCCCCGTTACCGAGTTACGTCGGGTGGCACTCAAAAGAAACGACGAAAGGCCACCGACACCTCCGCACCCGCTTCTCGAACTATGTCACCGAGAGTTCCCTCGGAGGCTTCCCCGGTTCAAACCCCTTCTCATAAGCGGAGGCACTCATCTTCCCCTTCGGGATCTCTTCCAAAGAGGTCCCGGAAACCATCGGCCCCTCCAACAAATCCAACTGTCGATTCTCAAAAATCGCCGGTTGTTGAACTTCATCCCTCCGGGCCAAGGGTATCCGTTTCAGACCCCACCAACTCCTATGTTGCTTCTCAAAAGGCCTCAGTTGTACACTTGGAGAACCCTCAACAAACCTCCCCACTCGATTCTTTGGGTGGTGGAGATGACCTCGAGGTCTCTCCTCTCGAGGGTTCTGATTTTTCACTTCACAGCTTTTCACCCGATCAGTTTCTGATCGATGAGATTGCACAACCCAATCAGGGTTCCCCCCCACAGACTTCACCCCCACATGATTTCTTTGCATTTCTTTTAGCGGACACTGGTTCTCCCCGAACCATCCCGTCCCCCGAAGAACATCCCATCGAGCCTCCCTCGCCGAGGCAACACTCTCCACGACGTACACCCTCACCTCCCCGACCTCCCCGAACCCTCTACACCGACGCACTCGCGCCTCACTTACGACATCCTCTTCCCGAAGCGGATCCCCTTCGATGGCACTGTTCGTTCCCCGAAATCGGTGGCCAAACTTCCCCGCACATCGACCGCACCTCTACCTTTCTTAAATCTACCATCACCTTAATCTCCCAAGCCAATTCCCGCATCTCTAACCTCGAGTCTCAGCTACCGCATCTTCTTCTTGATGCCATCACCGAAGCCCTACGCCCCATTCAAGAAAAATTATCTACCCTTTCTACCACAGTGGAGTCCCTCTCCAAACCTTCCACCGACTCACCCAATCCTGAACGTTCTCAGTGGGAAATGGATCTCGGTGACTTTGCCTTGGTTCCCCATACCACCGAAACGAGTCTGGCCTTCCTACACTCCAAGTTTGATAAGGCCTTCTATGAGTTGGGTTTCAAGTTACCGGCTGTTCCTGAGGGGGAGAAAACCGCGGCTCCACCGAAACTTCCATCCATCAAGAAACTTTCCAGTAACCAGCCTCCACCGAAACCCTCTTCACCAAAATCCTCCTCACCACCGAAATCCTCCTCACCACCGAAATCCTCACCACCGAAACTCTCTACCTCTTCACCGAAACCCTCTTCTCCACCGAAAAATGTCTCACTCTCACCGACCCATACTGGCTCCACCGAAGCTCTTGACCTTAATGCATCAGTTGAGGGGGAGCAGTCCAGCAAAGCTCCCGAAGACAAAGGAAAAAGAACTCTTTCGGCCGAAGAATTGGCCAGAGAAGCAAAGAAGAAAAAGGATTTGGCAAGATATGGGGCTCGACCGAAGGACGCTGAAACTCTCAAACTCAAGCCTGCTCCTCAACCTATCACCACCGAACTTGGCCTCTCTGCTCAAGAAATTGAGGAAGCAAGAATAGCTCAAATCGACTTAGACAAATCCAGAGATCTGTCTCTCAAAGCTGCCGCAGAAGAAGCTACAAAAGTCAAGTCCACCGATGCCATCCAAACACAGAAATCGGTGCTCAGTGCCTTGGAACAAGAAAAGAATGAAGAAATTAGTTGGTACAAAAAGACCATGCACCTCCGAAGCTATAGGTCACAAATTTCTTCAGTAAAGATTGCCACCTCCAAGGCAAACCCTCAAGACATCAGATTGATTATTAACTGGGAAGATGGTTCTATGAAGAGTGTGAAAGAAAGCCATCTCCAACTCCTCGGTCTCTCGGAATGGTATGAAATCACTCAACACCTTGTCAGGAGTCCAAATCCAAAGAAAGACATCTTTGTCAAATACATTGATGGTCTAATGAATAAGATGAAGGAGATCAAAAGAAAACATAACATCACCCTCTCCACCGAAGAAAGAGCCAAACTGCAGTCTCTGAAAGAGAAGATCATCCTCCCCAAAGTCAAAAATCCTTCTGACTCAGTCTTCAAGGAAATGGCAAGAGAAGGTAAAATCCCGAATGTAAACAATCTTAACCTTACCATTCCCACTTCTGTTCCCTATCCTACAACAACCTTAAGCCTCTCACCAATACCAGGATTGTTCTTTAACGACGGTCTCGGTCGTCGGGCATTCTTCAGATTTGCCCAGATATCCATCGCCGATACTATATTTCTGGAATGCATTCACAACCTCTTTCCGAACATCCCCGAAGCTCAACCGTTCTATAGAAACTTACTGGATGAAATCAAGCGCCGCAAAACCTCAAAGAAGTAAGTTCTCTCCATTTGGTACTTGTAAAAGTTAGTTTCTCATTTTGTAAATTGTACGAGAACTTATCTTAATACAAGTATCTCTATTTGAATTTTATTTCTGTACATACTTTATCTTTCGTTACCTGTAAATACTGTACATAGTATACATACGCATACAAAAAAAAGATCAAAAAGAACAAAAAGAATGGTCTATGTGAAAAGAACCCAAAAGAGTAAAAAGGGTCAAAAACGCACTTACTTTTATTTACTCTTGAATATTCTAAGATAAGGAGCTCAAATTCAAATAGGGGGAGATTGTTGGGTCACCAAGGATTTGAAATTGACTCACCGATGTTTTCCCTAAAACTCCTACTTAGAATATTTTAGTTCAGTTCTTTGAATGACTTGTACAAGATATCAAATGTTCGGTGAAGTCGAAGATCAACCGAAACCAAGCTTGAAGACTCTCTACTTGTGGAAAATAGAAGACTCTCGGCAACATTCAAACAAGTCATCACCACCGAAATTCCTTGACATTTCGGTGGCCTTCTCTCCACCGAATTTATAGGACAATTTCGGTGGCCTTCTTCCACCGAAGTGCTTGGACAAATTCGGTGGCCCCATCCACCACCGATGACTCTTTCGGTGCTCCTCTCACCACCGAAACATGCTTGCAATTTCGGTGGTCCTCTCACCACCGAAACATGCTTGCAATTTCGGTGGACTAGTCTTCTTTCCACCGAAGATTTCTCAATCTCGGTGGAAACCACTTCGGTGCTAAAAGCTCAAGACAGAAGATCATTTATTATGGGACAATATCCTCCAGCAGAGAAAAGTGACAGTTTGTCTCTTTATCCACTTTCAGTTAAGGTCCCTTTTATCTGCTCAAGCTACTCTGTCTGCACCTAGTGAAAAGTGACAAGGACTTCACAGTTCTCCTGGAGTCAACATTATCAGCATATGTGAAGATGACAAGTGTCCCAAGCATTTAATGCTTGGGCACTCCTTGGCACTATAAAAGGAGAAGTGCTCTTCATGCAATTCTCACGCTTTCAAGAAATTCTCTCAGTGCAAGAAACCTTCTTTTAAGCCTTAAAACTCAATAGCTTTGCTCTCAGTGTTCTTAGTTGTTTTGTTGTATACTTTGTGTAAGATTGTTAGAATAGTTTATCTGTTCTTTTCCGCAACAGTCTTAAGTTTTCTGTGTGTAATTCTTTTGAAAGTTTTTCAAATATAAGAATTAAAATTGTGAAATTTTTGTGTATTGTATTCAACCCCCCCCCCCCCCCCCTTCTACAATACTTGTTAAGCCATCTGGGACTAACAAGTGGTATCAGAGCAGAAAGTTTAATCCCATAAACTTGATCTGCGATGGCTGCCTCTTCTTCTTCTACTGTTAAAAACTCTCTTCAAAGCAACTTTTCAGAAAATGGGTCTATTTCAAAACCTCCTAAGTTTAATGCCAACAACTTCTCCTTGTGGAAAAGCCGCATGATGCTATTCATGGAAGGAGTGGATACTAGATATCCAACCATTCTCAAAGAGGGACCCATTATCCCCAGAGTTTGGGCTCGCTATGACACGCAGAGGCCAGGTAAAGAGACCTTTGAAAAGGAAATCTCTAGTGATTCTGATGAGGAAAAATCCAGTGCTACTGGTCGGTATATTCTCAAAAATCCTAAAAAGTATACTGATGAGGAAAAACGTTTAGTTACTCTTGACTCCAAGGTAAGAGCTATTATTGCTCTCTCTCTTCCTGATGAGGTCTACCACTCTTTGGTGAACTTTGAAACTGCCAAAGAAATGTGGACCACTCTATGTGTTCTGTACGAAGGTACAGAGGAAGTCAAGAAATGTAAAAAGATTGGTCTTATCAGAAAGTATGAACTATTTTCTTTTGAAAAAGGAGAATATCTTCCTAGCTTCTACAATCGCTTCAACTCTCTTATTAATGATCTCAAGTTATTGGGCAGAGTCTATGATAATGAGGAAGTTTTATGCAAGTTCATGGACTGTCTCCCAGAATTTTGGGAAAACATATGTACTTGTATTAAAACTACCAAGGACCTTGAGTTCATGCCCTTAACTGTTTTATATGGTACTCTTTTCAATTTTGAGCAAACCAAGCTTCAACGGAAATCTTTCATCAAAGAAATAAAGAGCTCCTCTATAGCTCTTGTTAGTGAAAGTTCCAAGAATTCTCAAAATCTTCCTAGAATCACCTATCCTTCATCTGACTCTGACAATGACAGCCAAACAAATGTAACCCACCAAACGGAAGCATATCTTAGTGATGCTGATGATGAAGGTGAGGATATCATGGTTGAACAGTTGTCGGATGAGATGGCAATGATGGCCGGTTCTAAACACAAGTTTCGTCCGTTCAACAAATCTCGAAGTCTTAGAAAAACTTCATCTTTCAAAACTTCTTCTGACAAGTCTAATGAGGAATTCTACAACTGTGGCAAGAAAGGACATTTTGCATCTGAGTGTAGAAGCAAGCGTATCTCCAAGTCCAGATTTACTTCTTCTGACAATCCCTCTTCAAAAAGGGAAAAATCCAAACACATGCCTTTCAAATCAACCTTTCCCAAAAAGGAGTCCCCACCATCCTTCTTAAATCATCAGGAGCGTGCTGAGAAATACAAGGCCAAGTACAAGAAAGAGAAGGAAAGGAGTGAGGGTCTAGAGAGAAAAGGGAAGGGTCTCATGGCAGAAACCCACGATTGGGACGACGAAGACACCTCCGACAGTGATTCTCAGAATAGATGCTTCGTGGCCATCTCATAAGAAATGGAAGTTTCCGAAAAGGCCACTTCTCCTATGGCTCTGGTGGCAACTGGGTGCTCCACAGCCTACGCTCACGTACATCCCTTCAATAATATGTCTGATATTGAAAAGATCAATGCCTATGAGTCTTTAACTCAAGATTTTTATTCTGTTAAAGACAGTAAGAATAGAAAATCTGCTCAAGTGAAAGAGCTCAAAGCTGAACTTGAAATTTGCATGTCTAAGCTTAAAAGGTTTGAGGAAATCAAAAATGAGCTTAAGGACTTGAAAACAATAAACCATGTGATCTCAAAAGAAAAGAACTCCCTGTTTAAGAAACTAAAAAGGGAACAAGAAGTCATCAAAAAATGGTCAAGCTCTTCCAAAAATCTTGAACAAATCTTTCAAAGTCAAATCTGTAGTTCAAACAAGTTCGGTCTAGGATTTGGAAAAACTGATGTTTGTGAGTCCACTCTTGCTCTTGTTCCCCCCACCAATGCATGTGATGATTTCTCTGATTCTAGCTCTTGTGATTCCTTCTCTTTGAACTCGTTAGATCTGTGTGAAGCCTTAACGTATGGTATATCCTTAAAGGCCAAAGACTCCTCATTGCAAATCATTGAGAAGCAAGATTCAAATGACGTTTCTAAACCCATCCATGATCAACTCAAATTTTCGGCCATGGATGAAGCCTCCTCCTCAAACTCTTCAAAAGCTAATCCTTCCAAAAGATCTAAACCCACCGATCTTATCCCCTTTGTGCCCACCGATCCCTCAATCAATGATCCTCCAATTCCTCTTCATGAAGTGTTAAAATCTATTCACATAGATACCTACACCGAACCTAAGCCCTCAAAGATCCCCAAAAGAGAAACTCCTGTTCACTCAAAAAGGATCTCCTGTGCCGACAAAGGAAAATCGGTGGTCAACTGCATGGCAAGCTCCCATCCTAAAAGTTTTACCCCAAACATTCCCTCTAACAACACTTATATTCATCAAATTCCTAGATCTGTGCTTTTAAGAAAATCAACCTCCAAAGATTTATCCAAAGGAATCATTGGGACCAAACCTTCTGCTCTGTTCTCCTCTAACAAGGTTATAAGAACAAATGATAAAAGCCAAAACATGAAAAATGCTAAAAATGTTAAAAAGGTGTTTATCTATAGAAAATGATATAACTGTGGTGACACTTTTCATATGGCTAAGGACTGTCCCAAGGATAGAATTGATAGATCCAAGCTTAAGGAATCATGCTCTTCTAACCCCAAAGGACCCATTACAAAATGGGTACCAAAGAACTAATATGTGTTTGCATGCAGGCTTTTGAGCACCATCAAATTTGGTATCTAGACAGCGGGTGCTCACGCCACATGACGGGAAACAAGTCTCTTCTCATCAACTATGTGCCGGGAAAAGGTCCATCTGTAACTTTTGGTGATAATTCTAAGGGTTACACCAAAGGATACGGAACTCTCTCTAATGGATCTGTAACCTTCAATAAAGTGGCTTTTGTGGACGGCCTCATGCATAACCTCCTCAGCATTAGCCAACTGTGTGATCTTGGATACAAAGTTATCTTTGAACTTTGTGTCTGCTCCGTGGTAGACAAACAATTCAATGTGGTATTATCGGGAAGACGGATGGAAAATGTCTACGTCATAGATATGGGACAATCCAATTCTTCATCAAATGTCTGCTTTGTGTCAAATGATGCATCCAAAAGGAACTGGTTGTGGCACAAACGTCTCTCTCATCTAAACTTCAAAGACCTTGCATAAAATCTCCAACAAAGAGCTGGTGACGGGCATGCCAAAGTTGAACTTTGTCAAAGAGAAGCTGTATGATGCATGTGAAAAGGGAAAGCTCACCAAAACATCCTTCAAGACGAAGCAATGCTCTTCCATCACTCTTCCTCTTCAATTGCTGCACATGGATCTATGTGGACCAGTTAGCACTCCAAGTCTTGGAGGCAAAAGGTATATTCTTGTTATTGTTGATAAATTTACCAGATATACTTGGGTGTTCTTTCTCAGGTACAAAAGTGATGCCACTGAAGAAATCATCAACTTTGTCAAGAAAAATGAAGTTCTCAATGGCCAGCTTGTCCGCTCGGTAAGGAGTGACAATGGCACTGAATTCAGAAATAGTGCTCTTGAAGACTTCTTCACCGAGAAAGGGATCTCTCAGAACTTCTCTGCTGTTCGTACTCCTCAGCAAAATGGAGTGGTGGAAAGGAAAAACAGAACACTGTGTGAGGCCGCTAGATCCATGCTGAGTGAATCAAATCTCCCCACCTATTTTTGGGCCGAAGCTGTGAATACTGCCTGCTTCACTCAAAACAGGTCAGTAATATCCAAAAGACATGATAAAACCCCGTATGAAGTTTTTCATGGCAGAAAACCAAATATTGGCTTTCTTCATGTCTTTGGGTGTATCTGCTTTATTCTTAATGATCGTGAAAATCTTGGGAAGTTTGATCCCAAGGCAGATGAGGGAATATTTGTTGGGTACTCCTTATCCTCCAAAGCTTATAGGGTGTACAATCTCAGAAGAAAATGCATTGATGAGTCCATTCATGTCAAGTTTGATGATCTCAGATGTTCATCACTTTCAAGTGATGAGGATGATTTACACAGATGGATCTCATCATGTATTGGTGATATCCCCTTAGTCACTTCCACCGATATCTCCTCAATTCCCTCAAATCCATCTACCTCAAAAAACCCAGCTGGATCACTCTCTCCCACCGAAATTGATCAACCCATCTCTCACACCGATTTTCCTATTCCCACCGAAACTCCACACCGAAGCCCTTCTTCCATCCTTAATCCCACCGAAAATCACATGGCATCCACTACCGAAAATCCCATCTTACACCAAACCTCTGATCTCACTACTCCAGTTCACTCTACTTCTCATACCCCATCACCTTTACCCCCTGCTCTAAAATGGACCAAAGATCACCCCATAGATCAAATTATTGGTGACCAACAAGCAGGTGTCCAAACTCGCAGAGGAGTTGGAAATATTTGTCTCTATGTGAATTTCCTCTCTCTCTCTAAACCCAAGAAAGTGGATGAAGCTCTATCAGATCCTTGTTGGATCACTGCCATGTAAGAAGAACTTTCTCAGTTCCAGAGAAATAAAGTTTGGAGATTGGTTCCCAAACCCAGAAACAAGACAATCATTGGAACCAAGTGGGTATTCAGGAACAAAATGGATGAAGATGGTACTGTTATCAGGAACAAGGCCCGATTAGTAGCTCAAGGATACAGACAGGAAGAAGGCATTGACTATGATGAAACATTTGCCCCTGTTGCAAGACTTGAAGCCATAAGGATCTTTCTGGCTCATGCTGCCTACCGAAATTTTAGGGTCTTTCAAATGGATGTTAAAAGTGCCTTTCTCAATGGAGAACTTGCAGAGGAAGTCTATGTGAAACAACCTCCTGGCTTTGAAGACCCAGCTCATCCAGACTATGTGTACAGACTTGACAAAGCATTGTATGGTCTCAAGCAAGCTCCACGTGCTTGGTATGACACTCTTGCCAACTTTCTTCTCAAGCATGGATATTCCAGAGGTAAAATTGACAATACTCTCTTCATCAAAGAAACCTCAGGTAATATCATTCTTGTTCAAATCTATGTTGATGACATCATCTTTGGTGCCACTGATGAATGCCTATGTGATGAGTTTGCTTCTCTCATGATGAGTGAATATGAGATGAGCATGATGGGAGAGCTTACATTTTTCTTGGGCCTTCAAGTCAAACAATCTTCAGAAGGGATTTTTATAAATCAAAGCAAATATATTCGTGACCTTCTGAAGAAATTTAACTTTCTAGATAGCTCTCCTATGAAAACTCCCATGGCACCTCCCTTGAAACTGTGTGCTGATCTAAAAGGTGAATCTGTGGATGTCACTCTTTACCGAGGTATGATAGGCTCTCTGCTTTACCTAACTGCTAGCAGACCGGATATTATGTTTGCTACCTGTCTATGTGCTCGTTATCAGGCCAATCCTAAAGAATCACATTTAAAGGCTGTAAAACGAATTTTTCGGTACCTTAAGGGCACACTGCACTTGGGTCTTTGGTATCCCAAAGACTCGGGTTTTGAACTAATTGGTTACTCAGATTCAGACTATGCAGGTTCCCAGATTGATAGAAAGAGTACTACAGGAAGCTGTCAGCTCCTTGGTGGAAAATTGGTAAGTTGGTCCAGCAAGAAACAAAACTCTGTATCAACCTCTAGTGCTGAGGCTGAATATGTAGCTGCTGGGAGCTGTTGTGCTCAGATTCTATGGATGAGAAACCAACTACGGGACTATAATCAATTCTTTTCTAAAGTCCCAATTCTGTGTGATAATTCCAGTGCTATAGCTATAGCAAATAATCCTGTTCTTCACTCTATAAATAATCCGGTCTTTTAAGAATCTTTCGATTGGGTTGGCGGGTTGGGTCGGTTTGGCTTCAAATTTCTTAACGTATTTAAACGTAATTATATATGTTAATGTGATATGTTAAAACGTATTTTTTTAAACATATTTTAGTTAATATATGATTATTATGTTAATGTGATAAAAATGTAAAACGAAAATTAAAAAAGTAAGAGATGTACTATAAATGATATATAATTAAATAATTAAATCAAAAAAATCAAAAAAATTCAATATTAGGCTCATTTCGAACGTATTGAGTAGATGATTATAATGGTGTAACTTGTTAAAATTAAAACATATTTTTTTAACGTATTTTAACTAATATACGATTATATGTGTTAATATAATAAATGTGTAAAATGAAAATTAAAAAAGTAAAAGGTATAAAGTAAATAAATTATATAAGTTTAGGGGTATAAAATGTAAATATGAATTTACTTTTTGGTTGCTTTTTGGTTTGGATGATTGTTTGTGAGAGAGTGACATTGGTGTCAGGGGGTGTAAACTTCGCAGGGGGTGGGGATATCAACACCCTTAAAATATTAGGCTTGACCCATGAAAAATGGATCCAATTCTAGAATTTATCTGACCCTTTTTTGATGTTAAATATAATTTAATGATAGTTGTAGTTTTAAATCGTATATTTATCGAGCTCGAGCTCAAACATTGAAAAAATATTCGAGCTCAAGCTCGAGCCCGAATCTGAAAAAGTTAATCGAGCTCGAGTCTGGTATTATTTTTTCAAGTCCGACTCGAATATAGCCTGCTACTCGACTCGGCTCGGCTCGTTAACACCCCGACTTATAAGCGAGGTGTTGGCTGATAAACTAGTTGTTGACTGATAAGTTAACTGATGAAAAAATCACGTTTGACAAAACTAGCTTATAAGCGTGTAAAAGGGAAATTTATTAAAATACCCAAAATCTCTTTGGTTTTGCAAAAATACCCCATTTTTCCGCGATTGGGCCCGCGATCGCGGACCCAATAAATGTAGCCCGCGATTAGGAGGAAGAGTGTCCCGCGATACTCACATTTGATATATTTTGATTTGAAATTTACATTTTATACCTCTATAATTATTTACTTAGTTTACTTTATACCTTTTACTTTTCTAATTTTAATTTTACACTTTTATTATATTAACACATATAATCGTATATTAACTAAAATACGTTAAAAAAATACGTTTTAATTTTAACAAGTTACACTATTGTAATCGTCTCTTCGATACCTTCGAAATGAGCCCAATATTGAATATTTTTTAATTTAATTATTTTATTATATATCATATATATACTACATAAAAATATCTTTGATATTTACAATTCATACTCTTATAGTTAATTATTTAATTTATGGTACATTTCTTACTTTTTTAATTTTCGTTTTACATTCTTATCACATCTATACATATAATAAATAAGTAACTAGCATGCCACGTGTCGTCTTTTGGTGAGCCGACTTCAGTATTTTCCCGCCTAAACATGTATCTGGACGCAATTTACATTATAAGTTCAATTAACACACCCACATTCACTTCTCATTAAATCTCTCCTTAATTAATTTTTTTTAATTTATACGTTACATTTACTACCGTTATAATTAGGTATGTAGTTTACTTTTAATTCCCTACTTTTTTATTTTTCATTTTAGACTCTTATCATATTAACATAAATAATATATATGAACTAAAATGCATTAAAAATATTTTTATTTTTTATAAATTATACCATTGTAATCTCTTCGTCAATACCTTCGAAATGAGCCCAATATTGAATATGTTGGATTTAATTATATTATTAAATATATACGAATTAACGTGTCGTGATTAATATGAGATTTGTTGAAATTAGTATGAGATTTAATACAAATAATCACTAAATTGTCGTGATTTTCTTTTTGCAATTTCATATCAATTTTTACTTCAAAGTCGAATTCCTTCGACGAATTACAATTCTATCAAATTCCATTCTGTCAACGAAACACCCTTAGAATTATCATAAGAGATTTAATTACTTGGAAAAAAAATATCACTTATCAACTGACTTTTGGATTATGAGTTCGAACATTTTTCAAAAATATAAATATGCAAATATTTTAGTATAGTATATTTAATTATTTATACTTTCTTAATCATGATTATATTATTTTCTCTAACTTTAATTGAACTACATAATATCAGTTATCAACAAATGGTTAGTTAATGATATTTTCAAATTCAAATTGTTGTGTTTCCCATCAATTCACTTTAAATTATTCTTTCATAATAGTTGATAAGTTTTCTGGAATGATTTAATTTTTTTAAATTACCCGTGTAATACACGGTTCGAACCTAGTTAACATAATAATCATATATTAACTAAAATATGTTTAAAAAATACGTTTTAACATATCACATTAACATACATAATTTCGTTAAAATATGTTAAGGAGTTCGATATATATATATATATATATATATATATATATATATATATATATATATATGGGCTTACTCAAATGAGAACTAATTAGTTTGTGGTAATCGTAAGAACCAATATGGACCAATCATTTAAGATAATTAGTTTTATTTTTAATAGATAATAAAAGGGTAATTTGGTAATTTATGATGATATTTTAAATTATTTTAAAAATCCCATTTGGCATGTATATCTCCCTAATCTCACGAAATATCTTTTTCCATAAAAATCTCATTGTTAGACAACCTAAGGGGGGGGGGGGGTAAGGTTGTATTTTAAATCTTTTACTTTCAAAAATTCTTTTATAAATAAATACAGTACAGAAACAGTATAAATAAATCAGAGTATACAAATAATAACGAAGAGTGTAAATATAAACAAATACACAGAGATTATATAAATAAATATAAATGCAAAGCAGTTTATATAAACAAATATAATAAAGCACAGCGGAATAAATAAAGAGATAAAGGTTAGAGATACTTGACACGGAGATTTACTGATTTACCACCAACTGTGATAAACCAGCAGCCGAGACACTTCTCGACACGATCCAATAAATGTATTCTTTACGGTAGAACACAAACCAAATACAAAGGAATTTGTAATAGTTTCTCAAGCCTCTGCTATGAGATAAACAGGATCACACACCCGTTATTCAAATACTTACAAGAGGAGTATAACTCACAATGGGTAATCACTCTTGTATAATATCTCACACTTGGATATTTTATAAAAAATGTTTTATAAAATATATATATATAAAATAAGTGAGAGTGAGAGAGCTGAGAGTTTGGATTGTTGTTGTTGCTGTTTTTGTTTTTTTCTTCATCACCAGCATGCTTCTTTATATATCAGCATCTCCAACGGATATATGAGGCGCGGTATACCGCCAAATGCACGCGGTATACCGTGCAGACAAAAGGACACTGACACTCCAACGGCTCTCATGCAAAGTTGACTGGAATACATACGTGGCGGTATACCGGCTAGTCTTCGCGGTATACCGGCTAGTAAAAGTAGCTTCAACCAATCAGAGATGCACACCGAGCCTGCCGCGGTATACCGGCTGAACACCCGCGGTATACCGGCCGTACCACCGCGGAATACCGGCTCTACCTTCGCGGTATACCTGCGTCAGAAAGTGGATGCAGAAACAGTACGCATGGCAGATACTTCTAGAACCAAAATTTCTTATTTAAAATATTATTTAAAAGGTTTTTAGAAATATCCAAGTGGTATATTATTTTAGGGTGTTTATCATTATTAGTTATAAACAATAATGACAACGTAAATCTTCCGTCTTGAACTCTTCAGATAAAATCTTCGTGTTCTTCAAGAACTGTACACTTGGATAGGATTGTTAGATAAACAATAATACGGTGTGTTTGTAATCATCAAAATAAATATATATAAATATATAGAGATGTGGTACACTTGCACCAACAATCTCCCCCTTTTTGATGATGACAAACACAACCGCTAAGCATAAGCATATGCGGTTTCTCTCCCCCGTTTGTCGAAACAAAAAGGGTCAAGAAAGACGGTATGCTTCCCCTCGAGAGATGCTCCCCCTCAAAATATGCATATAATTGAGGTAGCATAAACTCATGGGTAAAGATAAAAAGCTCCCCCTCAAAAAAATAACGATTTATAAAATTTGAGGGACAATAAAATATGCATAAAAAAACATATAATAGACATAAAACAAAATAACCTAAAAGAAACACTTGCACCAAAAAGGATCTTAAGGCTTGGATTTTTCGGTTAATTTTATGTGAGCAAAAAAAACCACGTATTATGACCTCGTCAGGGAACACGTATTATATCCTCGTCAGGAAACACGTATTATATCCTCGTCAGGAAACCACGTATTATAACCTCGGCAGGTAACCACGTATTATAACCTCGTCAGGAAGCACGTATTATATCCTCGTCAGGAAGCACGTATTATATCCTCGTCAGGAAACACGTATTGTATCCTCGCCAGGAAACACGTACAAAAGGCAAAGAAAATTTTTCGTGGTACCCTTTTCTTATGGGTCCTTTTATCAGTTAGTATAAAACATAAACTGCAAAAAAATATGTTGTCGACATAAAACAAACACGACAAACATACAAAGCCATATAAATGGTTTAAAACCATAAACGCATCCCACCGGGATTGTCAACATTAAACATTCCTTTCGGAATCCATTTTCTAACCATTTTAATTTTGCGATTGTATTTATCATACACATAAAAAGAAGTATGCGGATTAACATTTTTCTTAGGATTCACAAACTTATTATTATACATAAACGCATGTGATTTTCTCGACATATAATTCACATAATTCATTTTAGGAACATACGGAGGTTTTTGCGTTTTATTTTTAACAACAAATTTAGGTTTTTCAAAAACCTTTTTAATTGGCATACAATCACATTTTTCAATACACGTATTTGAACCAATGCCTTTTCGGCAATTTATACGATTTGATATATTAAGCATTTTAAGCACTTTATCATTGCTACTATTAAAAGCATTTGCTAATAAATTATCTTTTTCATGCGATTTACATTTAGCATTTAAACATGCAATTTCATTTTCAAGAGACTCGCATTTTGTACATGTAATATCTTCATGTGTCTTTTTATTTAAGCATGCAATTTTATCATTTAAAATAACACAAGATTTACAAATATCTTTTTCACTTAATTTATTTTCTAATTTAGTGATAACATCTAAATCATGAGCAGATTTTTGTTTACCGTCATCTATTTCATTTTTATATACAGATACGGTTTCTTTTAAATTAGAAATTTCATCTTTATATTTATTTGCGAGAGCGGCCATAGCATGAAATGATTTATATAATTCGTCAAGATTATTTTCATCGTCACTATAATAATTATCACTATAATTACTATCACAATTATTTTTAGAAGAATATGATGAAGATACCTCATTATCATGGTCGGCCATGAAACAAAAATTTTTGGCCGAATTTATGCTTGCGCTCAACGCGCCTCCAACTAAAGCTTTTGGTGTGTTGATTTGTTTTGCTCGTTTCGGACACACACTCGCATAGTGATCCTTGTCACCACACACATAGCAAAAGCCTTTCTTTTTATTGGTTTTTTCATCGTCGCTAGATTCGTCATATTTGTCTTCACTTTTGTGGACGTTGCGACTTTGGTTTTTACCACCACGACGGTAGTCTCCATTTTCTTGAAACCTATCATTTTTGGCAAACTTTTTGTTAGATAAAAGTTTAGAAAGTTTTCTTACCAACTTGACTAAATCGTCAAGATTTTCGGGTTCGTCATCGGATGAGCTAGCTTCTTCCTCCTCTTCCTTTTCCTCTTCTTTTGAGGCAATGACTTTTAAAGCTATGGATTTCTTTTTGACTTGCTCCCGGACTTGATTTCTTCTTAGTGCAATTTCGTGCACTTTAAGATTGCCGATGAGATCATCGAGCTTCATAGTTGCGAGATCTCGGGAGTCTTCCAAGGATGTGATTTTTGCCATCCACTCCGAAGGAAGTGCTCGTAGGATTTTCCTTACATAGTCTTCGTTAGGATAAGTGCGACCTAGTCCTTTCAAAGTAGTCATAATGAGGTTAAAACGTTTAAACATTGAGTCGATTGACTCATTTTTTGACATTTCGAACAATTCATAATCATGAACAAGAATATTTATTTTAGAGCTTTTAACTTGAGTATTTCCACGATGAGTGTCACTCAAGCTTTGCCAGATTTGATTAGCAGTTTTACAGGTATATACTCTTTCTATTTCATCGGAAGTTAAAGCAGCATATAATATATTTTTAGCCTCAAAATTTAAACAAAAATGAGATTCTTCAGCGGGAGTCCAGTCTTTAACAGGTTTATCAACAATAACATTATTTTTTATAATAGTAGGATTAAAATTCCCATTTTCTATAATATCCCAAATTTTTTGACTTTTGCCACGAACGTGACATTCAAATAGCTCGGCCCAAATGCCAAACTTTTCAGTATCTATCAAAGGAGGTTTAGAGAACACAAAATTAGTTTGTTGAGCCATTTAAAAAAAATTAAGACAGAAATTTTTGAAAGACCCGCTCTGATACCAAATGTTAGACAACCTAAGGGGGGGGGGGGGTAAGGTTGTATTTTAAATCTTTTACTTTCAAAAATTCTTTTATAAATAAATACAGTACAGAAACAGTATAAATAAATCAGAGTATACAAATAATAACGAAGAGTGTAAATATAAACAAATACACAGAGATTATATAAATAAATATAAATGCAAAGCAGTTTATATAAACAAATATAATAAAGCACAGCGGAATAAATAAAGAGATAAAGGTTAGAGATACTTGACACGGAGATTTACTGATTTACCACCAACTGTGATAAACCAGCAGCCGAGACACTTCTCGACACGATCCAATAAATGTATTCTTTACGGTAGAACACAAACCAAATACAAAGGAATTTGTAATAGTTTCTCAAGCCTCTGCTATGAGATAAACAGGATCACACACCCGTTATTCAAATACTTACAAGAGGAGTATAACTCACAATGGGTAATCACTCTTGTATAATATCTCACACTTGGATATTTTATAAAAAATGTTTTATAAAATATATATATATAAAATAAGTGAGAGTGAGAGAGCTGAGAGTTTGGATTGTTGTTGTTGCTGTTTTTGTTTTTTTTCTTCATCACCAGCATGCTTCTTTATATATCAGCATCTCCAACGGATATATGAGGCGCGGTATACCGCCAAATGCACGCGGTATACCGTGCAGACAAAAGGACACTGACACTCCAACGGCTCTCATGCAAAGTTGACTGGAATACATACGTGGCGGTATACCGGCTAGTCTTCGCGGTATACCGGCTAGTAAAAGTAGCTTCAACCAATCAGAGATGCACACCGAGCCTGCCGCGGTATACCGGCTGAACACCCGCGGTATACCGGCCGTACCACCGCGGAATACCGGCTCTACCTTCGCGGTATACCTGCGTCAGAAAGTGGATGCAGAAACAGTACGCATGGCAGATACTTCTAGAACCAAAATTTCTTATTTAAAATATTATTTAAAAGGTTTTTAGAAATATCCAAGTGGTATATTATTTTAGGGTGTTTATCATTATTAGTTATAAACAATAATGACAACGTAAATCTTCCGTCTTGAACTCTTCAGATAAAATCTTCGTGTTCTTCAAGAACTGTACACTTGGATAGGATTGTTAGATAAACAATAATACGGTGTGTTTGTAATCATCAAAATAAATATATATAAATATATAGAGATGTGGTACACTTGCACCAACACTCATCTTCTTCCATTTTTTTTAAAAGGTCACCTCTTCCATTTATTTACCCTAAATCAATTTTTAAAATTTTTCCAGCCGCCTCTCTCTCTTTCTCCCTAACTTATCAAATTCATGGTCTTTTCTACCTCAACTCCAGCCATGTACCACATTATTCCATCCTCATTCATGAAGCCTCAAGTCTTGGTACGTATCACAGTGGGTTTTAAAAAGAAGTGAAGGTCCATGGTTGGTTGGGCTTTTTCGTGTTACCAAACTTTAGACCAACTATTCATCTCTTCCATGGCGGAGAAGATGATGATAGCATCGTCGGAGTCCGTCACCTGGTTGGAAAAGGGAAGAGGCGACGATGTTGTGATACCATGAGATTCGTTTTGAAGCCCACAATTGGTATCACAGTGATACCTCTCTCTTATCCTTTTCACGGTGGTATCACAATTGGTATCACAGTTGGTGATACATCTCTCTCTTATCCTTCTCACAGTTGTATCACAATTGGTATCACATTGGGTGACTGGATATCACAGCGGTATCACAATGAGTATTGTATGTATTTTGTATATTGCATGTATTTTGGGTATCACACTCTGATTCTTGGTTTTTTTGGGTATCACAATGAGTATTGTATGTATTTTGTATATTGCATGTATATTGGGTATCACACTGTGATTCTTGGTTTTTTTTGGTATCACACTGTGATTAATTGACGGTGTACGCCGAACAGAGAGGAGAAAGGAGAGAGAAAAGAGGAAAGATGAGAGAGGAGAGATAAGATTTTTAAAATACCTAAAATATCCTTTTATTTAAATTTCAAACAAAATTACCAAAACTAATAATTTTCTAATTTATTGTTTAATATGTGGCTGAAATTGGTTCTTACAGTTACCACAAAATAATCAGTTTTCCCATGAAGGACCCCATATATATATATATATATATATAGACTTGAGATCATGTGAGACCAAACTATTTCCGTGAGACCCGTGAGACCAAACAAATAACACTAAACCTTCACAACAAAAGACTGTGAAGGTGTTGTGAAGGTAAACTTTCACAGTGTTTTTGCCTTCAAAGTTCGTTGTTTTGCTTACCTTCACAATGAATCGTGGTGAAGTTTTAGTGTTATTTTGTTGTCTCACGGTCTCACGAAAACAGGTTGGTCTCACGTGAACCCAACCCTATATATATTACCATCTGCAATGCATCTAGACATATAAACCAAATAATTTGACGATTTAATCAATTAAATCAAAAAATATTCTATATTGGGCTCATTTCGAAGGTATCGACGAGACGATTATAATGGTGTAACTTGTTGAAATTAAAAGTAATTTTTAACGTATTTTAGTAAATATACGATTATATGTGTTAATATAATAAAAGTGTAAAATGAAAAATAGAAAACTAAAAGGTATAAAGTAAATTAACTAAATAAGTATAAGGGTATGAAATGTAACTTTCAAATCCTCAAATTTTAATTTTTTGATTTGAAAGTTACATTTTATACCCCTATAATTATTCACTTAGTTTACTTTATATCTTTTACTTTTCCAATTTTAATTTTACACATTCATCATATTAACACATATAATCGTATATTAACTAAAATACGTTAAAAATACGTTTTAATTTTAACAAGTTACACCATTATAATCGTCTCGTCGATACATTCGAAATGAGCCAAATATTAAATATTTTTTGATTTAATTATATTATACTTATTTAGTTAGTTTATTTTATGCCTTTTAGTTTTTATTTTTTTATTTAGTTAATATAAGATTATTATGTTAATGTGATAAGAATGTAAAACAAAAATTGAAAAAGTAAGAGATGTACCATAAATTAAATAATTAGCTATAAGATTATGAATTGTAAATATTAAAAATATTTTTATTTAGTATATATGATATATAATAAAATAATTAAATAAAAAAATATTCAATATTGGGTTCATTTCGAAGGTATCGAAGAGACGATTACAATGATGTAACTTGTTAAAATTAAAACGTATTTTTTAACGTATTTTAGTTAATATACGATTATATGTGTTAATATGATAAACGTGTAAAATAAAAAGTAAAAAATAAAAAGTAAACTAAGTAAATAATTATAGGGGTATAAAATGTAAATTACAAATCAAAATATATCAAATTGAGTGGATCGCGGCCATATTAACCTCGCTAACCTCGCGGGCAAATTGATTGGGTCTGCACGGGTCCAATCGCGAGAATATGAGGTATTTTTGCAAAACCAAAGAGATTTTGGGTATTTCTGCAAGTCAAAGTCAAAGTTTGGGTATTTTAATAAATTTCCCCATGTAAAATGATCAAAAATGACATCTTCAAAAAATTATCAATTACAATATTTAATTACATAATTAAAACAAATTTATAGCAATATAATATGTTATAAAATAATTTAAAATTTATTATTACATAGGGTTATGATCATCCAAACATGTACCTAACAAATAAGCTAGTTTTTTTTGCCAAACGATGCTGACGTCTCAAAGAAATTTAGAAAAATAGAAAAAAAAAACTATGTAAATCAAGAACAAGGCAAGCATAACATAGCATCTATGGCAAAGCAAAAATATAGAATAAAAAAACAGATATTGAACAAATCAAGAATAGATCCACGATAAAAAAAAAGATATAGAATGGGGCGGAGATGGTAATACATGCCAGAGAGCGGCAAAAAGCGTAGTGGCGGCAAGGAGCGGAGACGGTAGAACGGCGACGAAAGAAGAACGACGGGAGGATAAGTAACGGGGTACGGAGAGAGAGAGAGAACGCCGTTTGGTTTCAGTATATCCTTCTTTTCTAATTTGAGTTTATAATTCAATTTGTTTTTAAATCCACCTAATGTTTTTTACTTAACTAATTTGACACATCAGATTATGATAACTAGTAACTGATAAACAGGTCAATGAAGCCCTTAAATATATGAAAAGTTTTCTTTAGACTCTAAAATAATTATTTTGAAACAACATAAATCCATTTAAAGTTAGTTCCATTTTGAATTTTGCTTGCAATTTATCCTTAAGTTAAATTAAAGAGTCATTTATTGAAATGCCCTAAGTTCACCACCCTTTCATCCATTTGCCCTTTCTCTCTCACAATTAACCAAAATACCCTGAAAATCCGTGGGCTAACCCGTGGCCCACGGATTTGTTTCAAAATGCTCATCCCACGGATTCACACACACACACACCCACTGATTCCCTATCTCTCTCCCACGGATTTGACCTACGGACCCACGTATTCAGACACACACACCCACGGATTCATACACACACCCACGGATTTTTTCGAAGGTGGTCCGTGGGCCACGGGTTAGCCCACGGATTTTCAGGGTATTTTTGTAAATTGGGAGGGAGAAAGGGCAAATGGATGAAAGAGGTGGTGAACTTAGGGCATTTCGTATAATTTCTCTAAATTAAACGAAACTAAATTAAACCAAAAAGACTTAGTAAATCTCTTTTTTAAAATAAAAACAAAAAATTAAAATAGAAACGAAAACAAAACAAACAAAATAAAATACCAACGAACATGACAACTATTTTCATGAGTACCCAAACACATAGAATGGTGTCATGACTTGGTGTGTTAACTTTTACTTATTTTTAAATAATCTTCTCTTGAACCCACAAACCATTTTCTATTCCTTAATACGTAACCCTTGCAACGTCATCTTAGCTTCGTTTAATTGTGTGCAACACATGTATCGGTACTATTTAATATAAGGCCATCCGTAGCCCAGCGGCTTCGGGCCCGGGTTCGGAGGGCGGGTTGGCGGGCTCTGGGTACGACTTCGGCGGGTTCACGCGGGTACGGGTGGCGGGTAAGGGGCTCGGGTTCCCCAGCCCGCATACCCGACGAGTTTATTTTTTTTTTTATAATTTTTTAATTCAAACGGCTATAATTCAAACGGCCATATTTTTTTTTATCAATTTTTTATTTTCCAATTTAAACCCTATAAATCATCCTCAAATCTCATTCATTTTTCACACCAAAATTTAAACACTCATCTCAATCCTTAAATATTTTCTTTCATTTCTTTCAATCCGATATAAACTTTATGGATTCGCCACCCGTTTCATCGTCCGGTTCTTCATCATCCATTGACACCGACGAGGAATTCGGTCAACTATTAAATCGTTATGCAGATTTGTTGCAACAAGCTGTAGCCTCATCGTCAAGAAGACCGAGGTCCGGGAACATAGAAAGAGGGTATGGAGTAGCTTCCGACGCACTTGACGAGTACTTGAGGATGGGAGAGAAAACGTCACGAGATTGTCTGCACACTTTCTGCACAGGTATTATTGAACTCTATGGTGGAAAATATTTACGCAAGCCTACTTACGATGATATTCAGAAGTTGTACCACAAGCATGAAGCTAAACACGGATTTCCCGGCATGCTCGGCAGCATAGACTGTACTCATTGGTCGTGGGCAAATTGTCCGAACGCATGGCGAGGTCAATTCATGAGAGGTGATCATGAACATCCGACAATCATGCTAGAAGCGGTGGCCTCCCAAGATCTATGGTTCTGGCACGCATTCTTTGGTGTTGCCGGTTCCAACAACGACATCAATGTTCTCAATCAATCGCCCATCCTCAACGATGTCTACGACGGAAAAGCACCCGAGTGCCCTTTTGAGGTTAATGGAGTCACCTACAAGAACGGATATTATCTAACGGATGGGATATACCCGGAATGGGCAACTTTTGTAAAAGCGTTTACGTGCCCAAATGATGCTAAACGAATAAAGTTCAAGGCCGCACAAGAATCGGCACGTAAAGATGTTGAACGAGCTTTTGGCGTGCTTAAACAACGTTGGCATATACTTAAGTACCCGACACGCGGATGGCATAAGAATAAATTGGCGAATATTATGTACGCTTGTCTCATATTACACAATATGATACTCGAAGACGAAGGTCATGCCATTTGTGCCGATGGAAACGCCGTGGTAGCGGATGAAACACAAATCACTGAGGCACAACGCGCAACAAATGTTCGAGAAGTCAAAAACCGAGAGACTCATAATAACCTTCGGTCGGATTTGGTCGAACATATTTGGCATATCCGACTACCCAACAACGACGACGAGTAGATTTTTAATATTTTGTAATTTTTAATTTTATTTTGTAATTTTTAATTTTATTTTGTAATTTTATTTTTATTTTGTAATTTTATTTTTATTTTGTAATTTTTAATTTTATTTTGTAATTTTATTTTTATTTTTATGAATGTTATGATTTTTTATTAAAAAATTAGATGATGTGGCATGAGGGTTCAAAAGGTTCAAAAGGTTGGGGTACGGGATTAGATGGTTCAAAAGGTTGAAGAGGGTTCAAAGTGGAAAACTGATGTGGAGCTGATGTGGCACTGAGGGTTCAAAAGGTTTGAACCCTGGGGTACGGAAGGCCTAATATGTTTCAAAATTAAAGTTAAAATTATTTTTTTAGGATGGTTTATATGGATATAATTAGGGAAATTAATTAAAATACCCATATTTTGACTTTGACTTGCAAATATACCTACATTCTCGATTTTTTTTTGCAAAAATACCCATTTTTTCCGAGATGGGTCCCGTAATCGCGGACATGTGCCACGTGGCCCGCGGTTGGGTCCGCGATGGCCCCGCGGTTGGCCAAAATTTTCAAGTTTGGCTCCTCTAGTTTTGGGCAAAAAAATTATATTTTTTGTCCTTTTAGTTTTTAGGTTATCATTTTATGTAGTTGGGGTTTTTAAAGTGTTGTTGCATGTCTTTGCTCTAACACAACTTAGGTCTCTTTTGTTTGTTAAATTACAACTTCGGTCCCTTATTTTATGTAACAACCCGTTTCTGTCAAGTGCATAGTTTGGTGGCCAAAGTGTATGAAATGAAAGTGTTATTCAAGGGGCTGTTTTGCAAATGTGGGAACTATAAAAAGGACCAGATCCCTAGGGCTATTAATCATTTTCTTAGTGTTGGCGGCTGAATACTGGAAGATGAGAAGCAGTGGAAGGAAGGCTCGGACTGCGATTTCTTGGGGAAGAGACTCTATCAGGTGAGAAATCTTCCATTCCCTATTATTTTCCATGTAATCTATTAGTAGATAAGCCAAATTCCAGACTGTATTCAATGTTTTAGCTGGGTTTGTTGGATAAGAACACTGTGGAGATTTTAGTTCTCGATTGGGATTGTAATCTAATGAAATCAATGGACTAGGAATTTGTGTCGTCTAAGGAGTATAATAGAGCGATTTGGGTGAGAATGTTGTGTTAGAATCTCAGCTTACTGGACTCCCTAGGAAGAAATCGAGTATTGAATCGTTTAAGGTTCGTCCCTGTTCGCCAGACCGGGAGTTAGGGGTACCGGGAGTTAGGGGTACCGGGAGTTAGGGGCACCGGGAGTTCGGGGTACCGGGAGTTCGGGGTACCGGGACTGTTGGTTTATAGATGGACCTAAATGAGTAGTTGAGACCGGATTAAGAGAAACGTAGGATGAAAATAGAGCGTTCATCTAATTGAATCTGTGAATCATTAATTAGGTGAGCGGTCGGTGCAAGATTCGAGGTTAGAGGAGGAAATTTCTGTCAGGTGAGTTCTCTCAACCCTTTTTATGACGTACTGTTTTTACTGAAATGGTTGAGCATGATTTGAATGTATAAAAGCTATGCATGTTTTCATAAATTGCATGATTATTTACCAATGAATGATGATTAAGGTTTTTCATGTACGTGGTTTCAAGTGTACTTGTATGTTTTGTGAGGTCGGTTACACAGCGGGGTCAGGGTACCTTGGGATCTCTGATCCTTGGGGCATATGGAGGATTAGCTTGTAGGTTGGAATTTGTTTTCTCCTACATGAAGGAACGAGGAGTCCATTTGGATTTCGGCGTAGACGAGAGGGTGCCCGACATGCCCCAATCGGTTTAGCTTATGCGAACCCCTGAACCCTGTGTTAACCTTGTATGATGGAAATGTGATGCATAAGAACTCTTTTATACATGAAATGAATTTATTATTTACATGTTTTATGGAGGGAATTCACTAGACCTTTTGGTCTAACCCTCGCTTTTCAAAAACTAAACCATTTTCAGGTAAGCGCGCTATGGGTTCTTCTAGTAAGAACTAGAAGTGACTCAAGGAGGATTTGGAGACTAGAGCGACTCCAAGATTTTGAATGATGACTATAGATAGAATCTCGGCTGTGGATGTAGAGCCTTCCGCTGTCAATTTTATTTAGAGCACTTTATTGATGATGTAAAGACAAGATATTTTTGTAATGTGAATGCTTATTTTCTAGATGAATGCATGTTATGAAATTGGGATGTTACAAATGGTATCAGAGCCTTAGTTTAAGGGATTTAGGTGACCATTAGGGCCTAAACTTAAACTGTAAGATGAGGAACACAGCCGAGACATAGGATTGCCTCTAGGAACGATCACTATAAATGCGTTAGGAAATAAGGTGCCAAGGACAAACGTGTAAGGTAAGTTTGGGATTACACCTGGCCAGTGTAATTGCGAACTTACAGGTATGCGTGCGTGCTTAAACCTACCTTATATAGCAAGATTACTGTGTCATGTCTAGCAAAAGTTAATTATTGTCTTCTTTCAGCGTTAGTGAAATGGCTGGAAGAACCCTGAGGAGTAGGTCGGCACCTGCTGTGCCAAGGAATCAAGATGACGAGGTACTAGAGAACGGACCGGTGGAGCCGGCAAGGGCGACTGTTACCCGCGGAAGGGGAAGAGGTAGGGGTCGGGGAAGAACACCCCGCCGGGCCGCCACCCAAGTGGCAGGGGATGGGGGAGAACCGAACCTGAGAACGACTCGTGCAACTAGAAGGACGAGGAGTGTAGAAGCCCCCATTTATCAAGAAGACTCTCTTCAGGAGAGTTTATCTTCGGCAAGGAGGGTAATACAGCCAAGGGGACGGGGTCGAGGCCGCGGATCTACTTTCGTCACTCGAGAGAACCTAGCTGCTGAACTGGGTAAAATTCAGGAAACTCTGCAAGCCCTCCTGACCAAACAGAATGAGTCAGCCTCGGGAAGTAAAGAAGCAAGTGAGAACAAGGAGAGTGTAGAATTGTCAAGCCCAGTAGAGACTGGTAATGGGAGTCACTCAAAAGAAGTTTCTCTAGTGGTGAATGAGTTAGCAGCTAAAGGGTGCAGTTACAAGGCCTTTGCCTCATGCAAGCCCCCTACTTTCAAGGGTGAGTGTGATCCGGTTATGGCAATGAAATGGGTGAAAGAGATGGAGCTGGTGTTCGATACGTGTAAGTGTGCTGATGGGGATAGGGTGATGTATGCCTTATCAATGTTGAAATCTGAGGCCGTTTATTGGTGGGATGCAGAGACTGGGGGAAAGGGATCGGTAGTGGCAAAGGGAATGTTATGGGAAGCGTTTGTAGACAGATTCAAAGCTCAGTTCTGCCCACTCGCGGCAGTAAAAAGATTGGAAGAAGAGTTCTTGGGGTTGGATCAGGGAGGTATGACAGTGCGGGAGTATACTACGAAGTTTATTGAGAAGTCTCGCTTTGCAGATTTGTACGTACCAACGGAGGAACGCCGAGTGGAGCGTTTCATTCATGGACTGAAGGGAAGCATCCGCGAGCTAGTTCTGACAAGGAACCCCACTACCTTTCAAGGACCGGTGTGTAGCCGGGTTCCGGTGAGCGGACCGGTGAGTAGTCGGGTTCCGGTGTGCGGACCGACAGGTATCCGGGTTCCGGTGAGCGGACCGGTTGTTGATTTATTAGTTGGCTTGCTACCAACTAATATGGCCATTTGTGGAGGAATAAGGTGAATGAGATGTACACGATGCACGAGTCTGGATTGGTATTTAAATACGTGTGGTATGTTTATATTTTACGAAAGAATTACCAAAGGTTTATCTAAACTATTTTGATACAAAGGATTTACATAAAAGGTTTTATGATGATTTTGGAAAGGACCGGGATTAACTCACTAGACCCGTTTGGTCTAACCCTCATTTTGTTTTCAAAAATATGTTTTCCAGGTTAAGGATCGGCAGGAGAGGATGAAGTGTAGGAAGCTTTTGATGAATGTTGATTAGGAAGCTTTTATATATTTTGTAATGTCAAGACTTTTGAGACCGTACTTGGTTTGTAATGTATCTTTTCTTATGAATGTAATGAAGTTATGCAATGTATGTTATTTGTTGTATGTTTGGGAAACCGGGTCGTTACACTGTCGCCCCCAATCCACCTGTTCCACGAGTTATGTGATGTCCGATCTACGCTTTCCCCGTAAGGCATGCGATCCAGTCCAGATTCAACCAAGAACCAACAGGAATGTGCAACTACACTAGTTTGCAAGAGACGAACCAAACAGCCACACATCCAGCCCAACTTAATCAAACAGTTGCACCCTCCAGCCTAGCTAAAGCGCTGCTGCTGCTGTCAATTTTTCGATGATACTTATGTGACGCCACACTCATGAGTTTTATTGAAAACATGAGTTTCTTTTATAACATCTTCATAGGTTTTTTCAGTTAGACATTTGATTTTTTGTGATGTGTTTGATTTGCCATTATTGTTTATCCCCATGTCTCTCTCATCTATTCATACATAACCCACATCCATTCTTCATAAAAACCCACATGAACCCTATTCAAAGTCACTATGTAGTGCATGTATATTTATATTTATATGTATATGTATATATATAATTTTACTGTGTATATGTGTGTATACACACACTACGTACTGCCTGTATATAAACATATATATATTTATTTACTCTATGTATATATATACATGGACCCAACATGGAAGCAATGTCCCGCCATGGATCTGCTTCTCATGCCATCGTCATCCTTCTACATCATTCTCATGTGATGGGTGATGAATATGGGGGAAGAACGGAGGAGAGATGACAATGGTCGACTTAAGGGACTAAGAGGAAGACAAAGAAGTTTTTTTTGTGGGATGGATGTCTCCTGTGAGATGGATATGGAAAGCTGAGGGAAGAAGAAGATAGGAGAGAGAAAGGGAGAGGGGGTGGGGGGTGGGGGGAGAGAAAAGGCGGCAAAAACCAAAAAAGTCAATACAATTAATAATAAAGTGTAGAAATATATTAAAAGACTAAAATACCCTTTATTTAATGGATGGGGGTTAACCTTCGTTAGTGAGAGGGACCAAAAACAGACAAAAACACAAACCACAGTGGCTAATTTGTAATAAATGAACTGTAGGGACGATTTTCGTTATTTTTTGCAAACACAGGACCAAAATTGAGGTTTACTCTTTATTTTTTGATTTTTTTCCTATAATATACGGCTCTAAAGTGATTATATAAGACAAAAGATAAGTGCCTTTGACTTTGAAAAGGGTTGGATGGCTGGTAGTTGTAGATATTATTGACTTGTACTATGTGCATTAAAACTTATTTAAAGGTTTATTACTTTTCCACATTATTAAATGGCAAAATGCATAAATTTATGCACCATCAAGCTCCTTTCCAGCATCATCCTCGACATAAGGGCATCCACAATCATCAAGCTTTATAAAGACTTGAGAAAAATAAAAAAATAAAAAAAATATGTTGGACCTACCAATTTGACCTTTCTCTCTCTCTCTCTCTTGCCTCTCACATCCATTACTTCAAAGACTTGAGAAACCTCAAGCCTTTGAGAAGTAAAGTTATTGTCAAGTTGTGTCTCCAATGGTAAAGTCATGTTCAAGTCTTTGCAAGTCTTTTACAAATGTCATTGGAGATGCTCTAAGTTTACAATGTATATCAAATTCCTATTGAAGCCCTACGAGCATGATAGTTTTAAGAAACACCAAAATACACATAACTAAGAATATTGAAGAAAAAAATCATAAAAATACACATAAACGCGGTTATAAATCTACCGAAAATAATATAGAGTTGACTAATTATTTTTAAAACGGATCAAAGGCCCTACCCCTTGACCGTCGTGCTTCTGAATTCCAATTTAGTATTTTTTGAAATTTTTTTATTGAAGAAATTGTATTAAAATAGAATGTAACTAGTGTTATTTCCGCCCGTTAGTCGGATACATGACATGACTTTAACCTATGCATCAATAAACTCAATTGTTGCAATGATATGTCAACTCAAAGGAAAAATTGGACAAACATGAATAATGATGCATATTAGTCCCCCCATCCCAACATAAAAAAAGGGTTAATTGTGTAAGAACCTTGGTTGCAAACACACTAATATTGATAGTCAATCTTTCAAGGATTTATGAGAATCCTTTAAGCCAATTTCCCAACTTCATGGTTGAATTCGGGCATCAATTGATCTATTGCTTTTACAAACGTCATCTTTGGGACAATGAGAATCATATAACACAAGACAAGGAATACCAAGAGCCTCGTGAACATGTCCTTTCATATGCATAGGTTCATCTCAACATTCCGTCTTGCCTGCAACTTGGTGGTCGGGTACACAACATGTTTGATACCTATTTTAAGTACCCGATGTCAGAAACTACATTTTGATGATTACAACACATCGTTTAATAAAGAAACTTTTAAGTCTTTTAGTTTACAAAATTATAATACGTTGACTTTTTTATTTACAAAATTATAATATATATATATATATATATATTCTTTTAACCAAACAAAAAAACATAATAATTAATGTTAATTGTATTAAAATCATAAGACCTTTCTCAAATGAAGATAAATTTCCAAAATAAAAATGGAAACAAAATAGCGGTACTATTTATTTTAATTAATGCATGCTTGCACATTTTCTATTTAATTAATGATTTGGATTATAACTTTTATCCCTATTTTATCTTTACTTAATTGACAGATAATCATAATTTAATCTGTCTTTTTTCTATAAAACGTTGAGTAATAATAATAGCTGAATCTCACTTAGTTGGTCTCCACACAAAAATGTACACATCTCCTCCACTACCTACCTCCACTTTCCGGCAGCCGGCGGCGATCTCCACGTCAGGAAACCCTACCATCAGCATCCTGAGCAGAAACCAAACATGGGTTGCGGGTTCCAGGTCAACCCTCCGGACCCGCAGGGTCCGAGGGTCAACAATCAAGGCGGTGGTGAGCAAGGAAGAAAGCAAGAGCAGTACGGCGGCAAAGAGTAGAAGCGCCGCCGTTAAAGGCGGGATGATTGATCTGGAAGCCATGATCACAATCAAGAAGAAGACGAAGCAGAAGATGGAAGATACATGGGAGTCATTCATGATCGGAATTGGTCATGGGATCTTGATTCAACTCATTAGTCAAGATATTGATCCTGGTAATTAAATTAAACATCTCATTCTTTCTTCTATTCCATTCTGGAATAAACGGGTGGGCTGGAGAACACTACAACAAATTTGAGTTCATAGGACGACGACCTAAAATAAATAAGTGTTTTATAGAACCTTAGTTTACAGAACCGAAAAAAGCGTGTCATATCTGAAAGTGTTACAATAAGTTTATAGGATGTTTTTTAGCGTTGTAACAACGTTTTTTGGACATTTTCAAAATAAAATGTCGTATTAGCTAATTTTATAGGACGCTCTTGTTTATAGGTGTTTATCGGACACTTTTTCAAGTAGTGTTATATAAAATAGTTAATAGGACGTTTTATTTGAAAAATGTTCTTAAAAATTTGTTACGACGCCCAAAGATGTCTTATAAACTTTGTGTAAGACGTTTTTTGTCTGGTCCTATAAAACACCCTATTTATTAGGACGCTTATTTATTTTAGGCGTCCTATAAACTCAGTTTTGTTGTAGCGACAAAAGATAAAAAAGCTCGACCCCACCAGTTTCCAGCCCAAACCCGCAAATGACAACTCTACTATAAACTAATAGAATCGTGTTGCAGAAACCAAATCGGGCTATTTTGCGCAATCTAGTGCAAGGGGTTGGTTGGTGAGGGCGTCGACACATCCGAGCGTTATGGGGTTCACGTCCAACCTAACGGTTCCGGCCAACTTTGGCCAACCAGGAGCCATTCTGGTCACGAATTTGCTCCGGAAAGAGTTCTACTTGGTTGACATTGTCATCCATGGGTTCAAGCAAGGTCCGGTCATCTTCCATGCCAACACTTGGATCCATTCGCAACATGCAAACCCCGATAGCCGAATAATCTTCAAGAACCAGGTATCCGAAAGTGGTTATTTTAACTACAACAAAAAACGTCTTATCAACTTATTGATACAATTGTTTGGTTTCTATAAACATAAGTTCTATAAAACAGTCTATTAAGATATTTAGACATGTATGGCACCTGTGTCTTGATAACTAGAAATCAAATCAGCTGCAATCTAATTAACAAAATTAATCTGCTGTCAAAACAGGCTTACTTACCTTCACAAACCCCGCCAGGGCTTAAAGATCTTCGTAGAGAAGATCTACAGAGCGTAAGAGGCAACGGGAAAGGCGAAAGGAAACCGCACGATAGAATCTATGATTACGCCCCTTATAACGACTTGGGTAATCCTGACAAGTCCCAAGACTTGGCCCGACCGGTTCTTGGTGTCCCAGTCAGACCGTATCCTAGGCGTTGTCGTACTGGACGACCAAAAACCAAATCAGGTAGATTTTTGTTCCCATTTTCTCCACTTATCGTTTCTTGAATTCTATAAGTAAGAGTATGTGAAACTCAATTAGATTATTCTCCAAACAACCTTTGTATGGAATAATCAAATGGGGTTTCACGAATTCTCGTATGGTATCGGAACCAAAGTCTATCATTTTAAGGTATCACAACGCGACAAGTGACATTCATCAATAATATGGACGAATTATTCATCATGCATGAATGTGATTTATGATGAATAACAGGTGTGTTGTTATTCATCATGAATGTATTATTCTTATTCATGATGAATATTTATATTTTTACCAAGGTTTTTAAAGTGTAATCTGGTAGGTTTCCACGTATATATTCACACCAATATGCGATTTGCTGATGACTTGATACAGATCCAGAGTCTGAGACAAGAATAGAGAAACCACATCCTGTTTATGTTCCTAGAGACGAAACCTTCGAAGAGATCAAGCAAGACACCTTCTCCGCCGGAAAATTAAAAGCTCTTCTACACAACCTAATACCGTCCATTGCCGCCAATTTATCAGCCTCCGACATCTCCTTCGGATGCTTCTCCGACATCGATAAGCTTTACAACGATGGATTTTTCCTCAAAGATGAACAACACAAGAATTTCTTCCTCAACCTTATGAATCAAGCTACGTCAGTTAGTGAGAGATTGTTAAAGTACGACATTCCAGCCATCGTCAAGCGTACGTATGATTCGCGGATTCAAATTCAAACATTTTGATTTCGAAATCATAAAAGAATTTAGGTTTTCTTTTAATTTTCAGGGGATAGATTTGCTTGGTTGCGTGATGATGAGTTTGCTCGACAGGCTTTGGCCGGGGTTAATCCGATGAACATCCAACTGTTGAAGGTACGATTTTACAATTGCTTCCTGATCAGCATAAACACTAATGATTTGAGGTTATATTTCGAGATTTTTGTGTATTTAATTTTGTTTGTTTCTTCAGGAACTTCCGATTCTAAGCAAGCTTGATGCTTCAATTTATGGTCCAGAGGAATCTGCAATCACTAAAGAAGTAATAGCAGAAGAACTCAATGGAATGAGTGTTGAAGAGGTAGGCATTGATACAACATCATTTACCGTTGAAATAAAGTGTCTTATTAGTTTTTTATTGGATCTTTTTTACAAGTGTCCTAAAAAGTTGTTACGACGCCCAAAGGCTTTTGATCAACTTGTTATAACAGTTTTACGCAGGATTCACATCTTTTTGGTCCTATAAACTTGAATGCTAAACAAAATAGTTTATTAAAACATTTAGGGGTGTTTGGTTCGGGGTATTGAGGGATATGATAAGGAATGAGAATAATAATGAAAACTGTTGTTTGGTTTGATATAATATAATGGAATCATTACCCCAAACCCATTAATTTCCATTCCTGACCAAATTGGGGGGAATGAAAATTTTAATACAAATATGTGACATCTAACGTGAAAATAAAAATATTTTTCATTTCTCGATGTCGAATGAAAAATATTTTTATTTTCACGTTAGACGTCACATATTTGTATTAAAAAATTTATATAAAATATTTTTTATTAATTATATTGGTTTAACCAAACAACATCAATGGAATGCTTATTTCTATTCTCATTCTCCTGCATTCCCATTTCCATTCTTTAAAATGAACCAAACACCCCCTTAGACATATTTGTCATGGCATGGGATCACGTGAAAAGTGTCATTTTTGGTGAGAAGTGTGATAAGTGCTTTTAAACCGTTGATCACTTTTAATCAAATACCCTCCCATGAATTGTGGCTTAAAAGGAAATTGATCTGGTGCTTCTCATCCTAATGTTTGTCCATTTCTCATCCAACGGTTGATAACCACTTATCACGCTTCTCACCAAATTTGACACTTTTCACCAGAACCCAACCCAACCCTTTTCACTGGAACCCAACCCTATTTTCTATAAAATCAATTTTGTTGTAGTGACACAGGCCCGAGCCGGGCCTATGATCCACCCTGAAATATGGATTTCTGATAATGTAGTATGTCCTTTGTCATGAAACAGGCGATTCGGGAGAAGAGATTGTTTAAAATCGACTACCACGACACACTTTTACCATTTATAGAACAGATGAACGCGTTGCCAGGAAGGGAAGCGTATGCATCCAGGACCGTTCTGTTCTATAACCGAGCCAGGGTTCTACGGCCTATAGTCATCGAGCTCTCACTCCCTCCAACGCCTTCTTCAGCTTCAAATAAACGTGTATTCCGACCAGGCCACGACGCAACGGCTCATTGGCTGTGGAACCTAGCCAAGGCTCATGTTTGCTCCAATGATGCTGGCATTCATCAGCTTGTCAATCACTGGTTAGATTTCAAGATTTTTTTTAAGTATATAATATTTGTATACGGTAGATAACACTTGAAAACTGGGCTTTAATTTATCAGTAATCCAGATACCGCTGTACCAATAATGAAGATGTCCAAAATGATCAATTGGTAAATTTGGCTCAAAAAGTTGGTTTTTTTTTTCTTTTTCTTTCTTCAGGCTGAGGACTCATGCATGTATGGAGCCTTATATAATTGCAACCCATAGGCAGCTTAGTTGTTTGCACCCTGTGTTTAAGCTTTTGCACCCTCATATGAGGTACACTTTGGAGATCAATGCACTTGCTAGGCAAAGTTTAATCAATGGAGGTGGGATCATTGAGGCTAGTTTTAGCCCCGGAAAGTTCTCGATGGAGTTGAGCTCCGCGGCCTACAAGAACTCGTGGCGGTTCGATTTGGAAGCTTTGCCAGCGGATTTGATTCACAGGTAAGACTTGTTAGACTGAATTTGTCGCTACAAAAATCGGCTTTATAGGACGTCAAATATATCGATATGTCGTAATAGGCTGCTTTATAATACTAAACAATTATAAGTGATGCTACATTTTTGGGGCTTCTCACAAAATTTTAAGACACTTTTAAAATAAAAGGTGGTTAGTATTTATATGACATTATTTGAAGAAGCGTCTTAAAAAACAAGTGTTCTATAAAAACTAATATGACGCTTTATTTCAAAGACATCCTAAAAAACTTGTTAAGACGCCCAAAAACATCTTATTTAACTTATTATAAACTGTAACACTTTTACATATGACGCACAATTGTACATTCAGATCATATAGAACACTATATTAAGACATTTAGACATATTTCGCCAATTTTGTTGCAAAAGGCCAAGAAAATCATAGCTTTATGATGATAAATCTTGTAATTTTATCAGGGGGATGGCAGTTGAGGATCCTACGATGCCGCACGGCGTGAAGCTTGTGATCGAGGATTACCCGTATGCTGCGGACGGGCTCCTAATATGGTCCGCGATAAAAGAATTGGTCGAAAGCTTTGTGGGTCGTTACTATTCTGAACCAAACTCCATTACGTTTGACATAGAGCTTCAGACGTGGTGGAGTGAGGTTAGAAACAAGGGCCACCATGACAAAAGTAACGAGTCCTGGTGGCCTGAACTCCATACAAAAGAAGATTTGTCTGGTGTGCTGACCAGTATCATCTGGATAGCTTCTGGTCAGCACGCAGCTATCAATTTCGGGCAGTACCCGTTTGGCGGGTACGTTCCTAATCGGCCTACACTCATGAGAAAGCTCATTGCTGAAGAAAACGAACCTGAATACGATCAGTTCCTAATGAACCCTCAGTTTACGTTTCTATCGTCCTTACCGACTCAGCTCCAAGCAACGAAAGTGATGGCGGTTCAAGACACGTTGTCGACTCACTCAGCCGACGAAGAGTATCTGGGTCAGGTGCACCATTTCCAGAACCAATGGCTTCATGATGGTGAGGTTTCAAAGTTTTTTGAGAGGTTTGGCGCTAGACTAGAAGAGATAGAGACGGTTATAAATAGTAGAAATAAGGACACTCGTTTAAAATATCGAACGGGGGCGGGGATACCTCCGTACGAGCTTCTTCTCCCTACGTCTGGCCCCGGTGTCACCGGACGTGGCGTTCCAAACAGTATATCCATTTAGAGTCAATTCGTAGTTTGTTATCTCGTGGGGCGGATCTATTCACAATGTAGAAAAGATCTTTATAACGAGTTGTGCCCCCAGTGCCCGATGTGTATCCTGATTGTCGGAGGTTCTGAAGCTGGTTGATTACCTGATCAATCTTTTCAGGTGTTTGAAAAACGTCATGATACACAAGGCTTGGGCCTTTCAAACCCGTTTTCTATGAGAAAAAGACCCAGGCTTTGGGGTTTAAAAAGGGTTCCTTATTCAGGTTGGGCTTTTCTCGAGATATTTCGAGGCTTTTTCAGGTCGGAATTATCCAAAATTTTGGCATGATCGGGCTTTAAGGCTTGACCTGCACCGGGATTCAGGCCAAGGTTTGGACTTTTGCTTTTTTGCGTCTCTATGTGTGTGTAGGGGTGTCAAATTTGTACCATGACAAACCAACCAATTCATTATCATTCGTACCAATTCAATTGGTACCAACTATATTGATACCAATTAAATTGGTTGGTACTATCGTACCAACTTCATAAACTTAGTTGATACGTGGTATTTGAAAATAGTCTGTCACGGTAATATCGTACCGTACCGTACCGACTTATATATATATATATATATATATATATATTTGAATTATTTATTAAAAAATTAATGAAATGAAATATATTTGAATACTAATTTACTAATATGCATTTGGTGATGAGATGACTTGATTATTTTTTTAAGGAGATTTAATTATTTAGTAAATTAACATTTTATTGTTTTATAATTTATAGTAAAAGACTAAAAGTTTTACTCAGACCTTCAAATTCAAAGAACTCAACATTAGCATTTTATTGTTTTAAAAAGTTTTACGGACAACAAGTTTTCGACGTAAACTTTATAAACTTTTGAGATGTTGGTACAAAACCATATCAACATGTACCAACCAAAAAAAGTTGGTACCAATTAAGTTGGTATCAATTAGAGTTTACACGGTATAAATTTTTGAATACCAATTATATATGGTTGGTACATGGTATTGAGAAAAAAAAGTGGTACCGTACCATGTTCATCCTATGTCTATGTCAACTGCCAAGTGCAGTTTTGTATATTAATACATTTGATTATAATATGCAATTGATTATATCATAAATTGAACAAAATTAGAGCAGATGATTTTTTTAAATTGTTATTAAAAAGTTAATACATGTGATTTATAATTTAAGAACATAAAATAAACTAGTAGCTAAACTTGACAAAAACAATTAATAAGCAAATAAAAATTGAAGGATGTAATATGTGAATAGTTGGACACCATATTTTGTGAGGAGTTGTTTTACAACTCCCATTTTTGAAAATTGTTCAAATCATTTTGATGCATCTCAATTAATCCATGTAATTTAAGAGGCAAGTAAACTTGACCTATGTGCTCCAAACTCTATTTATGAAAAAAAAAGGGGGGGGGGGGGATGAAAATAAAAAACCGTGTTCTTGAAACTTTTTTATGAAAGAAAGGAAAGGAAACGGAAGAAAAATAATGATAAGTTTCCTTCTAAATGTGAGAGGAAATGGAAGAAAATGAAAGAAATTAAAACCATGTACAAAAATTACTAAAATTATTTAAATTGCTAAAATAACTAACCTTTCATTATAAATGATATATTTTTAAAGGGTATCTTTGTTAAAAAGGACATTTTCTTTCTTTTCTCTCATGTTCAAGAATATGAAAAATTATTTTTTTTTCTTTTATTTTTTTCCCTTTCCAGAAGACAAATGAAAAATAATTTTATTTTTCTTAACTTTCTTTTCTTTTAGTTTCTCTCTAGATTAGTGAACATAACGTAAATGTGTGTTTGATGTGCACACCGAATTAGATGGACCGGAGAAAAATAATTCTATGTTTGACTTGACATGAAACAAGAATAAGGCCGGACAAAAACTCGTTTTTATGGGACAAAAATGATGATCTTTTGTTCCACCATTTTGGACGAAAACAACAAATGAATATCTTCCTAAAAAAAGTGGAACAACTTGTTCTAGTCGTACGTATCAAATGCAAGACAAACAATTAATTCTATCTATATGATTTACATGCCAACACTACTAAAAAATCTCTTTAACCTGTAAACAACCGCAATTTAGGTTGTTATCGTAATAACCACATGGGCCATGGGGTTTTTTTTTCAACTTTTAGCCGTCTTAAAAAAAATCACAAAGTAGCCAAGAAACCGTAAATCAACGTCGTAAGACGTTTTCTCTATGGTTTCTAACATTTTCTGAAGCATACATGTGAAAAGCGGGCCAACCACAAAAATAAATTGAGACACTGTAGCTTCCGGTAACGCAAGGAAATGCGTCGACGCACAAAAAGCAAACTAAAGTCGTAGCTTGTAACACCACAAGAAAAAGTAACTTACGGTGTTGACTTGTAATTTCTTGGTTGTTTTTATAGAAAAGTGATCAAAAGTGACTACAGATAAAACTTCTTACCGCACCATTTCTGTAAACTTTGTTGGATATAATATTGGCACGTTTAGGTTGGAAAAAAATCAACCTAACCCATTATTTCACGTGAGACTACCTCCTAGGTATTAGATCTTCATCTCATTATTTTATCCAAAATAGTGGTCTCGGAAGATCCTGTCACCACCACCATGCCCAATTGGCCAATCATCAACAACCCCCACCTAACCCGTCCCACCACACACTATTCCACCTCGTACCGCCACCCAACTTGTCCCACCCCACCCTACTCCACCTCTACCCCCACCCCACCACAAAATCTAAGCACCACCGGTTAAAAGGTAAGAACACTATTTCCAATCTTGTCATTTACTAATTTATGGAATTGTAATGTTTCAGATATGTGAGGGGGTTATTTGTAGAAAAGATGAAAGTTGATTTAAAGCTAGATGTTGATTCTGAAAGTACATGGATGGCGCTTCACATTCTTGTGAAGATGAAGGGTAGCGGAGTAATGATTCTGAAGCTAAGGGACTAAAGTGGAAATATATTGCATAGTATATAAATGATGTCTTTAGGGTTTTGTATCATTCATTCGTCTCATTTTCCTTTTCATTATCACAGCCGATTCTCTCTTTCGCTTTCTAGAAATTAGGTTACATTCTGTTCTAGTTTTAGAGATTGTATCTTTTGTGTTTTGAATATATGAAGTAGTATTAAAGTTTTGTTATTAGATTTGTTGGTGTAATTGTTTGTAGATGGTATCAGAGCCTTGTGCTCGATCTGTTCGTCGGTCTTGAAGAACCGCAAACCTCATCAACGAATCTGTTCATTTTGTCTATTCGGTGAGTTCGCTCATCTTGATCATTCTTCTGTTGTTTTAAGAAAAGAAACTCATATCATTCTTCTGTTGTTTTAAGAAAAGAAACTCATAATATCGATCTGAGGAGATTTACTCAGATCTGTGGTTGTTTTTCCACTATCACTTCGATCTGAGGAGATTTATTCAAATATGTGGTTGTCTTTCCACTATCACTTCGATCTGAGGAGATTTACTCAGATCTGTGGTGTTTTTTCCACTATCACTTCATCTATGGTTTTTCACTCCATCGTTTAATCTGATATAGTTCGACTATTTTACTGAGTTGCTTAACAAAAATCGATTTCTCCTATCTGTTTAGGTTTATTTCGATTATTTTGAAGTAGTTCGACTATTCTGCTTTTCATTTTTCACTCTACACGAGAAGATTGTATCTGGATAGGTTCAAATCTTCTCATCAAGAGTGTTTGGCTATCACAGTAACATGTTCTTATTCTCTTTCTGGATCTGAACATTTCTGTTTGGTCATAAAGTGTTTCTCATGATTGCTCTAGTTGTGTGTGATTAGTGCATTGTTCTTGGTGTTATCTAATACGTTTCTTCTTAGATCCGTATGAGATCTGCCTAGATCTGTTGTTCTTGATGTTATCTCGTACGTTTCTTCTTAGATCCGGGAGTTAGGGGTACCGGGAGTTAGGGGTACCGGGAGTTAGGGGCACCGGGAGTTCGGGGTACCGGGAGTTCGGGGTACCGGGACTGTTGGTTTATAGATGGACCTAAATGAGTAGTTGAGACCGGATTAAGAGAAACGTAGGATGAAAATAGAGCGTTCATCTAATTGAATCTGTGAATCATTAATTAGGTGAGCGGTCGGTGCAAGATTCGAGGTTAGAGGAGGAAATTTCTGTCAGGTGAGTTCTCTCAACCCTTTTTATGACGTACTGTTTTTACTGAAATGGTTGAGCATGATTTGAATGTATAAAAGCTATGCATGTTTTCATAAATTGCATGATTATTTACCAATGAATGATGATTAAGGTTTTTCATGTACGTGGTTTCAAGTGTACTTGTATGTTTTGTGAGGTCGGTTACACAGCGGGGTCAGGGTACCTTGGGATCTCTGATCCTTGGGGCATATGGAGGATTAGCTTGTAGGTTGGAATTTGTTTTCTCCTACATGAAGGAACGAGGAGTCCATTTGGATTTCGGCGTAGACGAGAGGGTGCCCGACATGCCCCAATCGGTTTAGCTTATGCGAACCCCTGAACCCTGTGTTAACCTTGTATGATGGAAATGTGATGCATAAGAACTCTTTTATACATGAAATGAATTTATTATTTACATGTTTTATGGAGGGAATTCACTAGACCTTTTGGTCTAACCCTCGCTTTTCAAAAACTAAACCATTTTCAGGTAAGCGCGCTATGGGTTCTTCTAGTAAGAACTAGAAGTGACTCAAGGAGGATTTGGAGACTAGAGCGACTCCAAGATTTTGAATGATGACTATAGATAGAATCTCGGCTGTGGATGTAGAGCCTTCCGCTGTCAATTTTATTTAGAGCACTTTATTGATGATGTAAAGACAAGATATTTTTGTAATGTGAATGCTTATTTTCTAGATGAATGCATGTTATGAAATTGGGATGTTACAAATGGTATCAGAGCCTTAGTTTAAGGGATTTAGGTGACCATTAGGGCCTAAACTTAAACTGTAAGATGAGGAACACAGCCGAGACATAGGATTGCCTCTAGGAACGATCACTATAAATGCGTTAGGAAATAAGGTGCCAAGGACAAACGTGTAAGGTAAGTTTGGGATTACACCTGGCCAGTGTAATTGCGAACTTACAGGTATGCGTGCGTGCTTAAACCTACCTTATATAGCAAGATTACTGTGTCATGTCTAGCAAAAGTTAATTATTGTCTTCTTTCAGCGTTAGTGAAATGGCTGGAAGAACCCTGAGGAGTAGGTCGGCACCTGCTGTGCCAAGGAATCAAGATGACGAGGTACTAGAGAACGGACCGGTGGAGCCGGCAAGGGCGACTGTTACCCGCGGAAGGGGAAGAGGTAGGGGTCGGGGAAGAACACCCCGCCGGGCCGCCACCCAAGTGGCAGGGGATGGGGGAGAACCGAACCTGAGAACGACTCGTGCAACTAGAAGGACGAGGAGTGTAGAAGCCCCCATTTATCAAGAAGACTCTCTTCAGGAGAGTTTATCTTCGGCAAGGAGGGTAATACAGCCAAGGGGACGGGGTCGAGGCCGCGGATCTACTTTCGTCACTCGAGAGAACCTAGCTGCTGAACTGGGTAAAATTCAGGAAACTCTGCAAGCCCTCCTGACCAAACAGAATGAGTCAGCCTCGGGAAGTAAAGAAGCAAGTGAGAACAAGGAGAGTGTAGAATTGTCAAGCCCAGTAGAGACTGGTAATGGGAGTCACTCAAAAGAAGTTTCTCTAGTGGTGAATGAGTTAGCAGCTAAAGGGTGCAGTTACAAGGCCTTTGCCTCATGCAAGCCCCCTACTTTCAAGGGTGAGTGTGATCCGGTTATGGCAATGAAATGGGTGAAAGAGATGGAGCTGGTGTTCGATACGTGTAAGTGTGCTGATGGGGATAGGGTGATGTATGCCTTATCAATGTTGAAATCTGAGGCCGTTTATTGGTGGGATGCAGAGACTGGGGGAAAGGGATCGGTAGTGGCAAAGGGAATGTTATGGGAAGCGTTTGTAGACAGATTCAAAGCTCAGTTCTGCCCACTCGCGGCAGTAAAAAGATTGGAAGAAGAGTTCTTGGGGTTGGATCAGGGAGGTATGACAGTGCGGGAGTATACTACGAAGTTTATTGAGAAGTCTCGCTTTGCAGATTTGTACGTACCAACGGAGGAACGCCGAGTGGAGCGTTTCATTCATGGACTGAAGGGAAGCATCCGCGAGCTAGTTCTGACAAGGAACCCCACTACCTTTCAAGGACCGGTGTGTAGCCGGGTTCCGGTGAGCGGACCGGTGAGTAGTCGGGTTCCGGTGTGCGGACCGACAGGTATCCGGGTTCCGGTGAGCGGACCGGTTGTTGATTTATTAGTTGGCTTGCTACCAACTAATATGGCCATTTGTGGAGGAATAAGGTGAATGAGATGTACACGATGCACGAGTCTGGATTGGTATTTAAATACGTGTGGTATGTTTATATTTTACGAAAGAATTACCAAAGGTTTATCTAAACTATTTTGATACAAAGGATTTACATAAAAGGTTTTATGATGATTTTGGAAAGGACCGGGATTAACTCACTAGACCCGTTTGGTCTAACCCTCATTTTGTTTTCAAAAATATGTTTTCCAGGTTAAGGATCGGCAGGAGAGGATGAAGTGTAGGAAGCTTTTGATGAATGTTGATTAGGAAGCTTTTATATATTTTGTAATGTCAAGACTTTTGAGACCGTACTTGGTTTGTAATGTATCTTTTCTTATGAATGTAATGAAGTTATGCAATGTATGTTATTTGTTGTATGTTTGGGAAACCGGGTCGTTACACTGTCGCCCCCAATCCACCTGTTCCACGAGTTATGTGATGTCCGATCTACGCTTTCCCCGTAAGGCATGCGATCCAGTCCAGATTCAACCAAGAACCAACAGGAATGTGCAACTACACTAGTTTGCAAGAGACGAACCAAACAGCCACACATCCAGCCCAACTTAATCAAACAGTTGCACCCTCCAGCCTAGCTAAAGCGCTGCTGCTGCTGTCAATTTTTCGATGATACTTATGTGACGCCACACTCATGAGTTTTATTGAAAACATGAGTTTCTTTTATAACATCTTCATAGGTTTTTTCAGTTAGACATTTGATTTTTTGTGATGTGTTTGATTTGCCATTATTGTTTATCCCCATGTCTCTCTCATCTATTCATACATAACCCACATCCATTCTTCATAAAAACCCACATGAACCCTATTCAAAGTCACTATGTAGTGCATGTATATTTATATTTATATGTATATGTATATATATAATTTTACTGTGTATATGTGTGTATACACACACTACGTACTGCCTGTATATAAACATATATATATTTATTTACTCTATGTATATATATACATGGACCCAACATGGAAGCAATGTCCCGCCATGGATCTGCTTCTCATGCCATCGTCATCCTTCTACATCATTCTCATGTGATGGGTGATGAATATGGGGGAAGAACGGAGGAGAGATGACAATGGTCGACTTAAGGGACTAAGAGGAAGACAAAGAAGTTTTTTTTGTGGGATGGATGTCTCCTGTGAGATGGATATGGAAAGCTGAGGGAAGAAGAAGATAGGAGAGAGAAAGGGAGAGGGGGTGGGGGGTGGGGGGAGAGAAAAGGCGGCAAAAACCAAAAAAGTCAATACAATTAATAATAAAGTGTAGAAATATATTAAAAGACTAAAATACCCTTTATTTAATGGATGGGGGTTAACCTTCGTTAGTGAGAGGGACCAAAAACAGACAAAAACACAAACCACAGTGGCTAATTTGTAATAAATGAACTGTAGGGACGATTTTCGTTATTTTTTGCAAACACAGGACCAAAATTGAGGTTTACTCTTTATTTTTTGATTTTTTTCCTATAATATACGGCTCTAAAGTGATTATATAAGACAAAAGATAAGTGCCTTTGACTTTGAAAAGGGTTGGATGGCTGGTAGTTGTAGATATTATTGACTTGTACTATGTGCATTAAAACTTATTTAAAGGTTTATTACTTTTCCACATTATTAAATGGCAAAATGCATAAATTTATGCACCATCAAGCTCCTTTCCAGCATCATCCTCGACATAAGGGCATCCACAATCATCAAGCTTTATAAAGACTTGAGAAAAATAAAAAAATAAAAAAAATATGTTGGACCTACCAATTTGACCTTTCTCTCTCTCTCTCTCTTGCCTCTCACATCCATTACTTCAAAGACTTGAGAAACCTCAAGCCTTTGAGAAGTAAAGTTATTGTCAAGTTGTGTCTCCAATGGTAAAGTCATGTTCAAGTCTTTGCAAGTCTTTTACAAATGTCATTGGAGATGCTCTAAGTTTACAATGTATATCAAATTCCTATTGAAGCCCTACGAGCATGATAGTTTTAAGAAACACCAAAATACACATAACTAAGAATATTGAAGAAAAAAATCATAAAAATACACATAAACGCGGTTATAAATCTACCGAAAATAATATAGAGTTGACTAATTATTTTTAAAACGGATCAAAGGCCCTACCCCTTGACCGTCGTGCTTCTGAATTCCAATTTAGTATTTTTTGAAATTTTTTTATTGAAGAAATTGTATTAAAATAGAATGTAACTAGTGTTATTTCCGCCCGTTAGTCGGATACATGACATGACTTTAACCTATGCATCAATAAACTCAATTGTTGCAATGATATGTCAACTCAAAGGAAAAATTGGACAAACATGAATAATGATGCATATTAGTCCCCCCATCCCAACATAAAAAAAGGGTTAATTGTGTAAGAACCTTGGTTGCAAACACACTAATATTGATAGTCAATCTTTCAAGGATTTATGAGAATCCTTTAAGCCAATTTCCCAACTTCATGGTTGAATTCGGGCATCAATTGATCTATTGCTTTTACAAACGTCATCTTTGGGACAATGAGAATCATATAACACAAGACAAGGAATACCAAGAGCCTCGTGAACATGTCCTTTCATATGCATAGGTTCATCTCAACATTCCGTCTTGCCTGCAACTTGGTGGTCGGGTACACAACATGTTTGATACCTATTTTAAGTACCCGATGTCAGAAACTACATTTTGATGATTACAACACATCGTTTAATAAAGAAACTTTTAAGTCTTTTAGTTTACAAAATTATAATACGTTGACTTTTTTATTTACAAAATTATAATATATATATATATATATATATTCTTTTAACCAAACAAAAAAACATAATAATTAATGTTAATTGTATTAAAATCATAAGACCTTTCTCAAATGAAGATAAATTTCCAAAATAAAAATGGAAACAAAATAGCGGTACTATTTATTTTAATTAATGCATGCTTGCACATTTTCTATTTAATTAATGATTTGGATTATAACTTTTATCCCTATTTTATCTTTACTTAATTGACAGATAATCATAATTTAATCTGTCTTTTTTCTATAAAACGTTGAGTAATAATAATAGCTGAATCTCACTTAGTTGGTCTCCACACAAAAATGTACACATCTCCTCCACTACCTACCTCCACTTTCCGGCAGCCGGCGGCGATCTCCACGTCAGGAAACCCTACCATCAGCATCCTGAGCAGAAACCAAACATGGGTTGCGGGTTCCAGGTCAACCCTCCGGACCCGCAGGGTCCGAGGGTCAACAATCAAGGCGGTGGTGAGCAAGGAAGAAAGCAAGAGCAGTACGGCGGCAAAGAGTAGAAGCGCCGCCGTTAAAGGCGGGATGATTGATCTGGAAGCCATGATCACAATCAAGAAGAAGACGAAGCAGAAGATGGAAGATACATGGGAGTCATTCATGATCGGAATTGGTCATGGGATCTTGATTCAACTCATTAGTCAAGATATTGATCCTGGTAATTAAATTAAACATCTCATTCTTTCTTCTATTCCATTCTGGAATAAACGGGTGGGCTGGAGAACACTACAACAAATTTGAGTTCATAGGACGACGACCTAAAATAAATAAGTGTTTTATAGAACCTTAGTTTACAGAACCGAAAAAAGCGTGTCATATCTGAAAGTGTTACAATAAGTTTATAGGATGTTTTTTAGCGTTGTAACAACGTTTTTTGGACATTTTCAAAATAAAATGTCGTATTAGCTAATTTTATAGGACGCTCTTGTTTATAGGTGTTTATCGGACACTTTTTCAAGTAGTGTTATATAAAATAGTTAATAGGACGTTTTATTTGAAAAATGTTCTTAAAAATTTGTTACGACGCCCAAAGATGTCTTATAAACTTTGTGTAAGACGTTTTTTGTCTGGTCCTATAAAACACCCTATTTATTAGGACGCTTATTTATTTTAGGCGTCCTATAAACTCAGTTTTGTTGTAGCGACAAAAGATAAAAAAGCTCGACCCCACCAGTTTCCAGCCCAAACCCGCAAATGACAACTCTACTATAAACTAATAGAATCGTGTTGCAGAAACCAAATCGGGCTATTTTGCGCAATCTAGTGCAAGGGGTTGGTTGGTGAGGGCGTCGACACATCCGAGCGTTATGGGGTTCACGTCCAACCTAACGGTTCCGGCCAACTTTGGCCAACCAGGAGCCATTCTGGTCACGAATTTGCTCCGGAAAGAGTTCTACTTGGTTGACATTGTCATCCATGGGTTCAAGCAAGGTCCGGTCATCTTCCATGCCAACACTTGGATCCATTCGCAACATGCAAACCCCGATAGCCGAATAATCTTCAAGAACCAGGTATCCGAAAGTGGTTATTTTAACTACAACAAAAAACGTCTTATCAACTTATTGATACAATTGTTTGGTTTCTATAAACATAAGTTCTATAAAACAGTCTATTAAGATATTTAGACATGTATGGCACCTGTGTCTTGATAACTAGAAATCAAATCAGCTGCAATCTAATTAACAAAATTAATCTGCTGTCAAAACAGGCTTACTTACCTTCACAAACCCCGCCAGGGCTTAAAGATCTTCGTAGAGAAGATCTACAGAGCGTAAGAGGCAACGGGAAAGGCGAAAGGAAACCGCACGATAGAATCTATGATTACGCCCCTTATAACGACTTGGGTAATCCTGACAAGTCCCAAGACTTGGCCCGACCGGTTCTTGGTGTCCCAGTCAGACCGTATCCTAGGCGTTGTCGTACTGGACGACCAAAAACCAAATCAGGTAGATTTTTGTTCCCATTTTCTCCACTTATCGTTTCTTGAATTCTATAAGTAAGAGTATGTGAAACTCAATTAGATTATTCTCCAAACAACCTTTGTATGGAATAATCAAATGGGGTTTCACGAATTCTCGTATGGTATCGGAACCAAAGTCTATCATTTTAAGGTATCACAACGCGACAAGTGACATTCATCAATAATATGGACGAATTATTCATCATGCATGAATGTGATTTATGATGAATAACAGGTGTGTTGTTATTCATCATGAATGTATTATTCTTATTCATGATGAATATTTATATTTTTACCAAGGTTTTTAAAGTGTAATCTGGTAGGTTTCCACGTATATATTCACACCAATATGCGATTTGCTGATGACTTGATACAGATCCAGAGTCTGAGACAAGAATAGAGAAACCACATCCTGTTTATGTTCCTAGAGACGAAACCTTCGAAGAGATCAAGCAAGACACCTTCTCCGCCGGAAAATTAAAAGCTCTTCTACACAACCTAATACCGTCCATTGCCGCCAATTTATCAGCCTCCGACATCTCCTTCGGATGCTTCTCCGACATCGATAAGCTTTACAACGATGGATTTTTCCTCAAAGATGAACAACACAAGAATTTCTTCCTCAACCTTATGAATCAAGCTACGTCAGTTAGTGAGAGATTGTTAAAGTACGACATTCCAGCCATCGTCAAGCGTACGTATGATTCGCGGATTCAAATTCAAACATTTTGATTTCGAAATCATAAAAGAATTTAGGTTTTCTTTTAATTTTCAGGGGATAGATTTGCTTGGTTGCGTGATGATGAGTTTGCTCGACAGGCTTTGGCCGGGGTTAATCCGATGAACATCCAACTGTTGAAGGTACGATTTTACAATTGCTTCCTGATCAGCATAAACACTAATGATTTGAGGTTATATTTCGAGATTTTTGTGTATTTAATTTTGTTTGTTTCTTCAGGAACTTCCGATTCTAAGCAAGCTTGATGCTTCAATTTATGGTCCAGAGGAATCTGCAATCACTAAAGAAGTAATAGCAGAAGAACTCAATGGAATGAGTGTTGAAGAGGTAGGCATTGATACAACATCATTTACCGTTGAAATAAAGTGTCTTATTAGTTTTTTATTGGATCTTTTTTACAAGTGTCCTAAAAAGTTGTTACGACGCCCAAAGGCTTTTGATCAACTTGTTATAACAGTTTTACGCAGGATTCACATCTTTTTGGTCCTATAAACTTGAATGCTAAACAAAATAGTTTATTAAAACATTTAGGGGTGTTTGGTTCGGGGTATTGAGGGATATGATAAGGAATGAGAATAATAATGAAAACTGTTGTTTGGTTTGATATAATATAATGGAATCATTACCCCAAACCCATTAATTTCCATTCCTGACCAAATTGGGGGGAATGAAAATTTTAATACAAATATGTGACATCTAACGTGAAAATAAAAATATTTTTCATTTCTCGATGTCGAATGAAAAATATTTTTATTTTCACGTTAGACGTCACATATTTGTATTAAAAAATTTATATAAAAATTTTTTTATTAATTATATTGGTTTAACCAAACAACATCAATGGAATGCTTATTTCTATTCTCATTCTCCTGCATTCCCATTTCCATTCTTTAAAATGAACCAAACACCCCCTTAGACATATTTGTCATGGCATGGGATCACGTGAAAAGTGTCATTTTTGGTGAGAAGTGTGATAAGTGCTTTTAAACCGTTGATCACTTTTAATCAAATACCCTCCCATGAATTGTGGCTTAAAAGGAAATTGATCTGGTGCTTCTCATCCTAATGTTTGTCCATTTCTCATCCAACGGTTGATAACCACTTATCACGCTTCTCACCAAATTTGACACTTTTCACCAGAACCCAACCCAACCCTTTTCACTGGAACCCAACCCTATTTTCTATAAAATCAATTTTGTTGTAGTGACACAGGCCCGAGCCGGGCCTATGATCCACCCTGAAATATGGATTTCTGATAATGTAGTATGTCCTTTGTCATGAAACAGGCGATTCGGGAGAAGAGATTGTTTAAAATCGACTACCACGACACACTTTTACCATTTATAGAACAGATGAACGCGTTGCCAGGAAGGGAAGCGTATGCATCCAGGACCGTTCTGTTCTATAACCGAGCCAGGGTTCTACGGCCTATAGTCATCGAGCTCTCACTCCCTCCAACGCCTTCTTCAGCTTCAAATAAACGTGTATTCCGACCAGGCCACGACGCAACGGCTCATTGGCTGTGGAACCTAGCCAAGGCTCATGTTTGCTCCAATGATGCTGGCATTCATCAGCTTGTCAATCACTGGTTAGATTTCAAGATTTTTTTTAAGTATATAATATTTGTATACGGTAGATAACACTTGAAAACTGGGCTTTAATTTATCAGTAATCCAGATACCGCTGTACCAATAATGAAGATGTCCAAAATGATCAATTGGTAAATTTGGCTCAAAAAGTTGGTTTTTTTTTTCTTTTTCTTTCTTCAGGCTGAGGACTCATGCATGTATGGAGCCTTATATAATTGCAACCCATAGGCAGCTTAGTTGTTTGCACCCTGTGTTTAAGCTTTTGCACCCTCATATGAGGTACACTTTGGAGATCAATGCACTTGCTAGGCAAAGTTTAATCAATGGAGGTGGGATCATTGAGGCTAGTTTTAGCCCCGGAAAGTTCTCGATGGAGTTGAGCTCCGCGGCCTACAAGAACTCGTGGCGGTTCGATTTGGAAGCTTTGCCAGCGGATTTGATTCACAGGTAAGACTTGTTAGACTGAATTTGTCGCTACAAAAATCGGCTTTATAGGACGTCAAATATATCGATATGTCGTAATAGGCTGCTTTATAATACTAAACAATTATAAGTGATGCTACATTTTTGGGGCTTCTCACAAAATTTTAAGACACTTTTAAAATAAAAGGTGGTTAGTATTTATATGACATTATTTGAAGAAGCGTCTTAAAAAACAAGTGTTCTATAAAAACTAATATGACGCTTTATTTCAAAGACATCCTAAAAAACTTGTTAAGACGCCCAAAAACATCTTATTTAACTTATTATAAACTGTAACACTTTTACATATGACGCACAATTGTACATTCAGATCATATAGAACACTATATTAAGACATTTAGACATATTTCGCCAATTTTGTTGCAAAAGGCCAAGAAAATCATAGCTTTATGATGATAAATCTTGTAATTTTATCAGGGGGATGGCAGTTGAGGATCCTACGATGCCGCACGGCGTGAAGCTTGTGATCGAGGATTACCCGTATGCTGCGGACGGGCTCCTAATATGGTCCGCGATAAAAGAATTGGTCGAAAGCTTTGTGGGTCGTTACTATTCTGAACCAAACTCCATTACGTTTGACATAGAGCTTCAGACGTGGTGGAGTGAGGTTAGAAACAAGGGCCACCATGACAAAAGTAACGAGTCCTGGTGGCCTGAACTCCATACAAAAGAAGATTTGTCTGGTGTGCTGACCAGTATCATCTGGATAGCTTCTGGTCAGCACGCAGCTATCAATTTCGGGCAGTACCCGTTTGGCGGGTACGTTCCTAATCGGCCTACACTCATGAGAAAGCTCATTGCTGAAGAAAACGAACCTGAATACGATCAGTTCCTAATGAACCCTCAGTTTACGTTTCTATCGTCCTTACCGACTCAGCTCCAAGCAACGAAAGTGATGGCGGTTCAAGACACGTTGTCGACTCACTCAGCCGACGAAGAGTATCTGGGTCAGGTGCACCATTTCCAGAACCAATGGCTTCATGATGGTGAGGTTTCAAAGTTTTTTGAGAGGTTTGGCGCTAGACTAGAAGAGATAGAGACGGTTATAAATAGTAGAAATAAGGACACTCGTTTAAAATATCGAACGGGGGCGGGGATACCTCCGTACGAGCTTCTTCTCCCTACGTCTGGCCCCGGTGTCACCGGACGTGGCGTTCCAAACAGTATATCCATTTAGAGTCAATTCGTAGTTTGTTATCTCGTGGGGCGGATCTATTCACAATGTAGAAAAGATCTTTATAACGAGTTGTGCCCCCAGTGCCCGATGTGTATCCTGATTGTCGGAGGTTCTGAAGCTGGTTGATTACCTGATCAATCTTTTCAGGTGTTTGAAAAACGTCATGATACACAAGGCTTGGGCCTTTCAAACCCGTTTTCTATGAGAAAAAGACCCAGGCTTTGGGGTTTAAAAAGGGTTCCTTATTCAGGTTGGGCTTTTCTCGAGATATTTCGAGGCTTTTTCAGGTCGGAATTATCCAAAATTTTGGCATGATCGGGCTTTAAGGCTTGACCTGCACCGGGATTCAGGCCAAGGTTTGGACTTTTGCTTTTTTGCGTCTCTATGTGTGTGTAGGGGTGTCAAATTTGTACCATGACAAACCAACCAATTCATTATCATTCGTACCAATTCAATTGGTACCAACTATATTGATACCAATTAAATTGGTTGGTACTATCGTACCAACTTCATAAACTTAGTTGATACGTGGTATTTGAAAATAGTCTGTCACGGTAATATCGTACCGTACCGTACCGACTTATATATATATATATATATATATATATATTTGAATTATTTATTAAAAAATTAATGAAATGAAATATATTTGAATACTAATTTACTAATATGCATTTGGTGATGAGATGACTTGATTATTTTTTTAAGGAGATTTAATTATTTAGTAAATTAACATTTTATTGTTTTATAATTTATAGTAAAAGACTAAAAGTTTTACTCAGACCTTCAAATTCAAAGAACTCAACATTAGCATTTTATTGTTTTAAAAAGTTTTACGGACAACAAGTTTTCGACGTAAACTTTATAAACTTTTGAGATGTTGGTACAAAACCATATCAACATGTACCAACCAAAAAAAGTTGGTACCAATTAAGTTGGTATCAATTAGAGTTTACACGGTATAAATTTTTGAATACCAATTATATATGGTTGGTACATGGTATTGAGAAAAAAAAGTGGTACCGTACCATGTTCATCCTATGTCTATGTCAACTGCCAAGTGCAGTTTTGTATATTAATACATTTGATTATAATATGCAATTGATTATATCATAAATTGAACAAAATTAGAGCAGATGATTTTTTTAAATTGTTATTAAAAAGTTAATACATGTGATTTATAATTTAAGAACATAAAATAAACTAGTAGCTAAACTTGACAAAAACAATTAATAAGCAAATAAAAATTGAAGGATGTAATATGTGAATAGTTGGACACCATATTTTGTGAGGAGTTGTTTTACAACTCCCATTTTTGAAAATTGTTCAAATCATTTTGATGCATCTCAATTAATCCATGTAATTTAAGAGGCAAGTAAACTTGACCTATGTGCTCCAAACTCTATTTATGAAAAAAAAAAGGGGGGGGGGATGAAAATAAAAAACCGTGTTCTTGAAACTTTTTTATGAAAGAAAGGAAAGGAAACGGAAGAAAAATAATGATAAGTTTCCTTCTAAATGTGAGAGGAAATGGAAGAAAATGAAAGAAATTAAAACCATGTACAAAAATTACTAAAATTATTTAAATTGCTAAAATAACTAACCTTTCATTATAAATGATATATTTTTAAAGGGTATCTTTGTTAAAAAGGACATTTTCTTTCTTTTCTCTCATGTTCAAGAATATGAAAAATTATTTTTTTTTCTTTTATTTTTTTCCCTTTCCAGAAGACAAATGAAAAATAATTTTATTTTTCTTAACTTTCTTTTCTTTTAGTTTCTCTCTAGATTAGTGAACATAACGTAAATGTGTGTTTGATGTGCACACCGAATTAGATGGACCGGAGAAAAATAATTCTATGTTTGACTTGACATGAAACAAGAATAAGGCCGGACAAAAACTCGTTTTTATGGGACAAAAATGATGATCTTTTGTTCCACCATTTTGGACGAAAACAACAAATGAATATCTTCCTAAAAAAAGTGGAACAACTTGTTCTAGTCGTACGTATCAAATGCAAGACAAACAATTAATTCTATCTATATGATTTACATGCCAACACTACTAAAAAATCTCTTTAACCTGTAAACAACCGCAATTTAGGTTGTTATCGTAATAACCACATGGGCCATGGGGTTTTTTTTTCAACTTTTAGCCGTCTTAAAAAAAATCACAAAGTAGCCAAGAAACCGTAAATCAACGTCGTAAGACGTTTTCTCTATGGTTTCTAACATTTTCTGAAGCATACATGTGAAAAGCGGGCCAACCACAAAAATAAATTGAGACACTGTAGCTTCCGGTAACGCAAGGAAATGCGTCGACGCACAAAAAGCAAACTAAAGTCGTAGCTTGTAACACCACAAGAAAAAGTAACTTACGGTGTTGACTTGTAATTTCTTGGTTGTTTTTATAGAAAAGTGATCAAAAGTGACTACAGATAAAACTTCTTACCGCACCATTTCTGTAAACTTTGTTGGATATAATATTGGCACGTTTAGGTTGGAAAAAAATCAACCTAACCCATTATTTCACGTGAGACTACCTCCTAGGTATTAGATCTTCATCTCATTATTTTATCCAAAATAGTGGTCTCGGAAGATCCTGTCACCACCACCATGCCCAATTGGCCAATCATCAACAACCCCCACCTAACCCGTCCCACCACACACTATTCCACCTCGTACCGCCACCCAACTTGTCCCACCCCACCCTACTCCACCTCTACCCCCACCCCACCACAAACTCTAAGCACCACCGGTTAAAAGGTAAGAACACTATTTCCAATCTTGTCATTTACTAATTTATGGAATTGTAATGTTTCAGATATGTGAGGGGGTTATTTGTAGAAAAGATGAAAGTTGATTTAAAGCTAGATGTTGATTCTGAAAGTACATGGATGGCGCTTCACATTCTTGTGAAGATGAAGGGTAGCGGAGTAATGATTCTGAAGCTAAGGGACTAAAGTGGAAATATATTGCATAGTATATAAATGATGTCTTTAGGGTTTTGTATCATTCATTCGTCTCATTTTCCTTTTCATTATCACAGCCGATTCTCTCTTTCGCTTTCTAGAAATTAGGTTACATTCTGTTCTAGTTTTAGAGATTGTATCTTTTGTGTTTTGAATATATGAAGTAGTATTAAAGTTTTGTTATTAGATTTGTTGGTGTAATTGTTTGTAGATGGTATCAGAGCCTTGTGCTCGATCTGTTCGTCGGTCTTGAAGAACCGCAAACCTCATCAACGAATCTGTTCATTTTGTCTATTCGGTGAGTTCGCTCATCTTGATCATTCTTCTGTTGTTTTAAGAAAAGAAACTCATATCATTCTTCTGTTGTTTTAAGAAAAGAAACTCATAATATCGATCTGAGGAGATTTACTCAGATCTGTGGTTGTTTTTCCACTATCACTTCGATCTGAGGAGATTTATTCAAATATGTGGTTGTCTTTCCACTATCACTTCGATCTGAGGAGATTTACTCAGATCTGTGGTGTTTTTTCCACTATCACTTCATCTATGGTTTTTCACTCCATCGTTTAATCTGATATAGTTCGACTATTTTACTGAGTTGCTTAACAAAAATCGATTTCTCCTATCTGTTTAGGTTTATTTCGATTATTTTGAAGTAGTTCGACTATTCTGCTTTTCATTTTTCACTCTACACGAGAAGATTGTATCTGGATAGGTTCAAATCTTCTCATCAAGAGTGTTTGGCTATCACAGTAACATGTTCTTATTCTCTTTCTGGATCTGAACATTTCTGTTTGGTCATAAAGTGTTTCTCATGATTGCTCTAGTTGTGTGTGATTAGTGCATTGTTCTTGGTGTTATCTAATACGTTTCTTCTTAGATCCGTATGAGATCTGCCTAGATCTGTTGTTCTTGATGTTATCTCGTACGTTTCTTCTTAGATCCGTATAAGATCTGTCTAGATCTGTTGTCCTTACTCAGATTGCTTTATGTTCTACCATATCGTGTATGAAACTGTGTGATTACCTACAGATCTATTTCTATCCAGCTATATTCGTTTGATCTAATAGTAGATATGCTCATATCTGGTTAGATCTGTATGTTTTTCCTTTAATGTTCTTGTAAATCTTAGCTATCTTGATTTCCTATTATGTTCTTGCTCGTGTAATATAGTTCAGTTGAATTATTTCATTGCATGTACATAATCAGCTGATGATCTGAGATACTTCTCTCGTGAAGCTAGATTTATTTTTGATTAGATCTGTCACGTGATTCTCTTTGGTTTTGTGCCTGTTAAGCTCCATATCTGGTTAAGGCTCCAGATACGTTGAGTTCTGTTTGGAGTATTCCTTCTCTCCTTTCACTGTTTGGACCTTCTCCCCTCTGGTGTTGTTTTTCCTTTTGTTCTGGTGTAGGTCCTAGTCTCTATTACAGAGACGTGTTTGCTTACGTTTCACTGTGCTTTTCTAACAAGAACATCTGTAAGTTGTTCCTGTTATTCACTCTATTGTTGCTGACCGCACTGTAAGTTCTCTCTTCCCTACTCACGTGTGTGATCCTATCTCATCTCAATTCTTCTTAGTAGCTAGGAGATTGACTTGACCTACCACTGCAAGTGGCAAGGAATCCTGTCGCATGGTCTTCTAGGTCTTACCTTGTGTGAGTTGATTTTTACTTTGCCAATATCATGACTGTTGGAGAGGGAGAAGGGTCCAAAAATCAAGCGGAGCAATCTCTGATTGCTAAACTTGATTTTGGAGACCCACTTTATCTCCATCCAAGTGATACTTCGGGCGTTTCTATTATTAATATAAAGTTAAGTGGTACTGAGAATTATAAAGTGTGGTCGTGTGCTATGATTTTGGCTTTAGAAACCAAAAATAAATTGGGTTTCATAAATGGTTCTGTATCTCGTCCTACTGATAATGAGATTTTAGGTAAACAGTGGGACAGATGCAACTCTGTGGTTTTGTCTTGGATTCTTAGCTCTATTTCTGATGAATTGTTTGTGAGTCAAGTTTTTTCAAGGGTTGCTTCTGAAGTTTGGGATGAACTTAAAGAGACTTATGATAAAATAGATTGATCTGTGACTTTTAACTTACATCAGAAGATAAATTCCTTGAATCAAAATTGTGCACATGTTTCTGAATACTATCACAAACTCAATTCTCTTTGGAAACAATTTGATGCCTTAGTAAAGTTACATGTATGTTCTTGTAATGCAGCTCACGATTTTTCAAAACATACTCAACTGTTGAAACTGATGCAGTTTTTGATGGGTCTAGATGACATGTTCATTAATATGAGAAGTAACATATTAATGACTGACCCTCTCCCCTCAGTTAAAACTGCCTTCTCCTTGGTATCAAGAGAAGAGTCACATCGGGGTGTGACTCGCACTGCTTCTGATACTAAGGCTCATACATCTCAGACATCTGCATTTTTTGGGAAAACTTCTAACAATAATAAAAAGCAAACAGGAAAACCTAATTTGCAATGTAAACATTGTGGTTTGAATGGTCACACTATTGAGAGATGTTTCAAATTAATTGGTTTTCCAAAAGATTTTCAGTTCACTAAAATTAAAACCAATCAACCTGTCAAGTCCTTTAATAGCATTGCAAACACTGCTGATGGCACCAGTCGTGGTTCTTCTAACTCCTCCTCCCTCACTGAAGAGCAAATCAACAAATTGTTGTCGCTCATTGATCAGAAACAGACTGATGGTCTTGCCGTCAATATAGTCGGTATGTTTTCTGGTATGTCAAGTATTTCCAAAATATCTTCAAATTTAAACCAGTATGGTTGGATTATTGATTCTGGTGCAAACCAGCACATGACCTCTTCTGTTTCCTGTTTAGACAATGTAGTTGATATTTCTGACCTTAATTTGAAAGTAACTCAACCAAATGGTGATGAAGCTATCATTAATAAGATTGGAAATTTTAAACTAAATGATAAGGTCACATTGTTTGATGTACATGTTATTCCTGATTTCCATGTGAACTTATTATCTGTGCATAAAATTGCTAGAGATAACAAAAATTTTGTTGGGTTTAATGAGTGTAAATGTTTTCTGATCTAGGACTTTCCTGCAATGAAAGTTGTGGGGACTAGTAGTGAAAGAGGAGGGTTGTACTTATTTGATCAAGTTAATCAAAATGGTGTGGTTGGTTCTAGGAATCTTAGTAATAGTATCAATACTTCAAATATGTCTATATATTGTAATGTTTCACGTCAACTTTAGCTGAAACACCCCCGAAATCAGGGTCAATTTAAACCTTAAAATTTACTACAAGTTATGATCAAAAACTTCAAACTTATATAACCTGAGGATCAAAAGTAAGGTTTCTATGTACAAACAACAATACTTAAATAACTTATTAATCTAATCATGTCATGACAATCAGATTAATCAAGTTATCTAAACAATCGTCCCAAAAGCTTCAAAGAATAACTAGATCCTCCGTTATCTCTAAGTCTGAATCTTTCCAAAAGTTCTCTTCTCTCATTCCCGCTACTTCCCGGAGCTTGTACCTGGTAAGAAGATTCAACTTAAAACATTAGGCTTTCGCCTAGTGAGAATACTCAAATCAAAATAAAATTTAATAATTAAAATATGAACAGATAACTCAAAACTGCTCTCACCCATCTTACCGTACAACAACTCCTTTCCAAAATCGGGGAATCTACCCCACTCCCATACTTACGACTAACTCATCTAATCATAACAACAAATTTAAGAGTTTACTATGAATCATCCCAGATTCACAGTTAATACTCTTTACACAAGAAATTGCAAGTCAAAACCTGCCTATTTCTTAATCAGGAAGTAGAGATTACAAATTACTTTATGCCTATCTCTAAGCTTCCTCTCATCACTGGGAAATCTCCGATCTTCCCTTTAATAATGGAAATCTCCGATCTTCCAAAATCGAAATGGGAATTACAAATCAAAATTTGCCTATTCCACATTCCACCTCAGAATCAATGGTCCCAATGGGATTATAATATCGCAATACTCAACCGGGACACCCAATGATTCAAGGTACACCCAATTACTAAAAATTACATCCCTTTTTGTCAATGGGAAGTAATCGGTTCCCATTATACCGTACCCAGGTGCCCCCGATGACCGGATGCCTATTTTTAATAAAAGCACATAATATATACATATAATAATCGATACTACTATATGCGTCCGACATACAATAGATCATTTCTCAATCATATTCTATATATACAAAAATAAGGAATTTTATTAGCTCCTCATCCCAATCTCTTAACTATCCCCTCTTTGTAATCTAGCACTGGAGTTAATCATCTCAAATGTTAATCTATATTTTTGGACTCATAGATAGGTCTTCATAATCTATTATGATATAGTTTCAAACTCGTATTTAGAATTCATAATCATATAACAGATTTCATATAGCAAATAATCATATTCATTATAAAGAATATTAAAAACCTCGGTTCATCGACTTCTTTACTATCCCCTCATAGCAATATAGCGCGGGGATCATTATAGCATAACTTTTAATCGCCCTCTTGGACTTGTCTCTGACTTATTCAAGTCTTTATAAACATATTCAAAGATACATATAAAACATCTATTTCAATATTAACTACTAAATTTTAAAGAGAGTTGAATAAACTCACCTGATGCGTTATCACTTCTTTTAATCCTTTTTAACTCGTAAGGGACTCCCTTCTTCACTACCACAGTTTACTGTAATATTCAATTTACATATATACTGATATTAATTTATAAAACAGAACCCTTCACAGCTAAGAATCCTTAATCTCTTAAAATTACATCTCAAGTCGCAATGAACTGAAGTCGCAACCACCTATTGCGATTCCAATTCTAAATCGCAACCAACTGTTGCGATCCCACCCCAAGTCGCAGCCCACCATTGCGATTTCACTCCAAATCGCAATCAACTGTTGCGACTACAGTGCCAAGTCGCAACCCACCATTGCGATTTCACTCCAAATCGCAACCAACTGTTGCGACTCCAAAGCCAAGTCGCAACGGTCTATTGCGACAATCATGAATTGTCGCAACTCAAGGTTGCGACTTCGATGATGTTCATCCAAGTCTCAGTCCACTCTGTTCATTCTTAAACCCATATTTTGTACTTTTACTCTATGCATGTTTCTGATAATGTGCAGATATGTTTAATAACTTCATCTTAACATACCCAGACACTCAGATTCTCATAAACATCAAGATTTACCAAAAACCCGACTAAAACTCCATAGAAAGCTTTTTAACTAAAAGATGAAGAATTTAAATGAGATGATTACCTTTTGATTCTTCAAGATTAAACACCAAAATCAGATGTTTGCAGTTGTTCTTCTTCCCTTTCTCTTTTCTCGGTCTCTCTATCTCTCTATCTCACGACTTTCTTTCTCTCCAAACCGAGAAACACACACACCATACACAAAATACACTCACACACTTAGTCTATATTAACTAACTAATTGACACCTCACTTAATTTAAACATGAGTCATAGGGACTCTTACCAAGTAAACCTCTAACTTTCAAGGAATTGCACAACCAACCCTCAAAATGAAAATCTATCTCAAGTAACACTTTTAAACAATTACAAACTTAACCCCAAGTTAATTTGTAATTCACAAAATAATACAACGAAAGTTCGGGATGTTACATTAGCACAGTCGCCTAGGGCATCCTGTTGATCAGGTGCTAACTGTGTTGAAAAATAAATTGAATCTAAGTGATGGTAGTATGTCAGTTCTATGTGAGGTATGTCATAAAGCTAAACAAGCTAGAGACAAATTTAACCTTAGTGAACATAAAACCACCAACTTGGGGGACTTAGTGCATATTGACTTGTGGGGTTCCTATCGTGTCTAGTAGAGAGGGTTATCGTTATTTTTTAACTGTGGTAGATGACTTTACTCGTTCTGTGTGGGTTTACTTATTGAAAAATCAAGATGAAGTCTTTGACAGTATTGCTGGATTTTACAGTTTACTCCTAAATCAATTTGGCAAGTCCGTAAAGGTGTTAAGAAGTGATAATGGTACTGAATTTGTTAATAATAGGTTAGTAGAATTTTTTAAAGTTAAAGGTATTGTTCATCAAACTACTTGCGTCTATACTCCCCAACAAAATGGGGTAGTAGAACGCAAACATAGGCACTTGTTAAACGTTGCTAGAGCTTTAATGTTCCAAGGGGACATTCCATTGAATATGTGGAGTGAGTGTATACTTACAGCCACATATCTTATAAACATAACTCCTTCTGTTTTGAATGGAAAGTGTCCTTATGAACTAGTGTTTGGATTTGCACCTGTGCTTTCTCATTTAAGAAATTTTGGGTGTCTCTGTTTTGCAATTAAACCTAATATACTGATAAGTTTTCTGCACGCGCTGTAAAATGTGTTTTGTTGGGATATTCAAATTCAAAGAAAGGATATAGACTTTACAGTCTAGATTCCAAGCAGATTGTAATTTCACGAGATGTGAAGTTTTACGAAACTATTTTTCCATTTAAGATGAGTGCAACCAAACAGGCTTTAGATTCAAACAATTTAAATACTTTAAACTTTTTTGATTCAATATTTCAGACTAATGAGTTCACTTCTGAAACACCCTATGATGAGACTAGGGAGAAAACTCAACACGAAACTAATTCAAATTCTGATATTATCAGTAACCCTGATCATCTTGGTGGCCTAAATAGGGCTACCGGAGTAAATCCTGGCAGTACTACTGATTTGAACGATACTAACATAGAAAGTAACAGGGTTGCAGAACCTAATGGTTCTGGTAGTACTGATACTGATCTGGATGTCGTTGATCAGTGTGGTACTGAATTTAGTCCTTTAAGTGTTCGTCATAATGATGTAAGGTTGAGTTCCCCTGCTGAGGGTACATCTACTACTGACCTTAATATTACCTCTACTAGAAAATCAAGTCGTCCTTCAAATTTGCCTAAACGGTTTGTTTATTATGTTGTTGAAGGAAAGGTCAAATATGGTATAGAAAAAGTTGTCAATTATTCATTTCTTAACAAAGATAATTTTTGCTTTGTTTCTAGTTTAAATAAGGCTATTGAACCTAGTAACTTTTATGAGGCTTGTAGTGATCAAAATTGGGTAAATGCTATGAATGACGAAATGGAAGCCTTATATTGGAATAGGACTTGGGTTTTAACTGAACTACCGCCTGGCCGTAAACCTATTGGATGTAGGTGGATATATAAAATAAAATATAAGTCCACTGGTGAGATTGAAAGATATAAAGCTAGGTTAGTGCCTAAGGGGTATTCTCAAAGGGAAGGATTAGACTATAAGGAAACTTTTTCTCCAATAGTTAAAATGGTTACCGTACGTTGTGTTATTGCATTGGTTGTTCAATATGATTGGCCTTTGTGTCAATTGGATGTAAATAATGCATTTTTGTATGGTGATTTAACTGAAGAAGTGTACATGTCCTTACCTCCAGGGTATTTTTCTTCTAATGACAAAAGAGTTTGCAAATTGGTTAAATCTTTGTATGGTTTGAAGCAGGCTCCTAGGCAGTGGTATGAAAAACTATCATCCTGTTTGATTGAAAATGGGTTTCAACAAAGCTCAAATGACTATTCTCTGTTTTCTAAAAGTGTAGGTTCTATTTTTCTTATTTTGTTAGTATATGTGGACGATATTATACTAACTGGAAATTGCATTAATGAAATAAACAAAGTAAAAGAACATTTAAAATCAAGTTTTAAGATTAAGGATCTGGGTGAGTTAAAAATTTTCCTTGGTATAGAAATTCTTAGAACTGGACGAGGTATTTGTATGTCACAACGTAAGTACTGTCTAGAACTTTTAAACGAGTTTGGATATTTGGGAGTCAAACCAATTGGTACTCCCATGGATATGAACTTAGTGGTGACTGATTCATGTGGTTCAGATTCTAAAGATCCTCCATTAAAGGATTTTTCTGGATTTCAAAAGCTAATTGGTAAGTTGATCTATCTATTAGCTATAAGACCAGATATTGCATTTATTGTTCATTGTCTGAGTCAGTTCATGCATGCACCAAGGTTATCTCATCTAAAACTAGCTCTTAGGGTGCTTCGTTATCTGAAAGTTGCACCAGGTAAAGGAGTTAATTTTTATGTGTCTTCTGATTTCAAGTTAAATGTATTTGTTGATGCGGATTGTGGCAAGTGTTTATCCACGCATAGATCTGTAACTGGTTACTGTCTTTTTTTGGAAAATTGTATGATTTCCTGGAAGAGTAAGAAACAAACAACAGTTTCTCGCTCTTCAGCGGAATCTGAGTATAGAGCCATGGCGTCGGCTCTATGTGAAATAATCTGGGTACTTAGTATTTTGGAAGAGTTGAAAGTAAAAGATTTACTTCCTGTAAGTCTTAATTGTGATAACAAATTTGCAATTCAGATTGCAAATAATCCGGTTTTTCATGAACGCGCTAAGCACATTGAAATAGATGTTCATCAAGTAAGACAAAAAAATTCGTCAGGAATGTTGAAAACTGTCAAAGTCCCTTCAACAGAAAATCTTGCAGATATTTTTACAAAATCTCTTGAAATAAACCAACATAATTATCTTTGCGATAAATTACTTATGTTGGATTTATTCAAATGTCAAGATTGAGGGAGGGTGTTAAAAGGTAAGAACACTATTTCCAATCTTGTCATTTACTAATTTATGGAATTGTAATGTTTCAGATATGTGAGGGGTTATTTGTAGAAAAGATGAAAGTTGATTTAAAGCTGGATGTTGATTATGAAAGTACATGGATGGCGCTTCACATTCTTGTGAAGATGAAGGGTAGCGGAGTAATGATTCTGAAGCTAAGGGACTAAAGTGGAAATAGATTGCATAGTATATAAATGATGTCTTTAGGGTTTTGTATCATTCATTCGTCTCATTTTTCTTTTCATTATCAAAGCTGATTCTCTCTTTCTCTTTCTAGAAATTAGGTTACATTCTAGTTTTAGAGATTGTATCTTTTGTGTTTTGAATATATGAAGTAGTATTAAAGTTTTGTTATTAGATTTGTTGGTGTAATTGTTTGTAGACCACCCATCAACCACCACCCCACCTACCAAATACAACCCAGCCTCCAAACATCCATTATCGGCACTAAGAACCATCATCCCTACCCACCCATCACATTACCAACCCTACCACCATTGATCAACCACGTACACCGCCACCCTATTCCACCCCCACGGCCCCACCCCTACCCACCACGAACCAAATGCACCACCCACACCCATATGTAGGTAGGTGGATGTGTATCGGGTGGTGGACTAGTTGATGATGATAGGTGATGGGTGGGCATGGTGATGTTGTTGGGTGGGGTGGTCGATGATGGTGGTGATGTAGTGGGTGGGGTTGCTCGGGTAGTGTTGAGTAGGCAAGGATGGTGGGTGGTGGTGTTTGGGAGGGGGTGATTGTTGGTAGGCGGGGCTTAATGATTGGGCATGGTGGTGGGGTTGTAGGATCTTGTGAGACCACTATTTAAGATATAAGATGAAAAGAGGTGGTCACAAGTGAAACCATAACTATATCTCTATATATAAAGTAAGTAAGAGATATAATAAAACAATTAATGATGAGGGGTTTGTAAAATTATAATCTTTATATCTTTATATAAAAGGAAAACCCAATAGGAATGAGGTGGCACCATGAGAATTGAGTATTCTCAAATGGTGGATTGTGGTTGAGTTATAGCTATCCCACATTGGTGAGGAGTTGAAATATAAGAACAAATATGTGTGTATAAAAAAGTTGGATGTGATGACTTTGTTTTCATTCTCATAGAGTTATCTTATTTTGGATAACCTTTATTTTGCATCATGAGATTATTCTCAAATGATAGATTGTGGTTGAGCTTTAGCTCTCCCACATTGGTGAAAAGTTGAAAATTTTGAATAAAGAGGTGTATAAAAAGGAGGATGTGATGCTTTTGTGTCTATTCTCATATGGTTGTCTTATTTTGGATGACCTTTTTTTGCATCATGAAAATTGAGTATTCTTAAATGCTCAATTGTAGTTTACTTTTAGCTATTTCACATTGGTGACAAGTTGAAAAATAGAATAAAGATGTGTAAGAAAGGTGAGTGCAATGCATTTGTGTCTATTCGTCGGTTTTGACACATAAGATTGTATTATTTTAGATGACATTTTTTACAAAAAATATCATCAATTATCAATATTATATATATATATATATATGTATGTATATATTAAAAAAACCAAAAGGTTATGAGATGACACCATGAGATATGAGTATTATCAAGTGGTGAATTGTGTGATTGAGTCATTGTTTATCCCACATTGGTAAAAAGTTGAATATTTAGAATAAAGATGTGAATAGAAAATGTGAATGTGGTACCTTTGTACCCATCCATGATCCATAGGGCCATGATTCATAGATTGTTTTATTTTGGATGAATTTTTTGAAAAACAAATAAAAATTATTATTATATAAAAAATCAATCGATTAATATATCAATTAATAAAAATGTTAAAAAACCAATAATTGAACTAAAGGTCATGATTAATTAAAGGATTGTTTGGCTAGATATTCTTTATGCTCAACCTTATTTTTCTTAAAAAGCTATTTATTTAAGTAAATAAATTGATAGATAAATGTATAGAAATCATTATATTTCATCAAATTATATAATATTATCAAATGTTGAACCGTGATGTTTTTTTATTATCTCACAAGTCACAAGAAGATGTAAGTATTATCAAATCTTGAATTAAGATGATGTTATCCACATTGATAGAAAAACGATAAATTTGGAAGAATTAGTGAGTATGTAAAGTAAATGAGAGTCTTATTTAATTATCCCACATCGACGGAAAGACAATAGATTTGGAAGAGGGTGTTAGTATATAAAAGCTGGAAGAGATGTTTTATTTGTTTATCCCACATCGATGAAAAACGATAGATTTGAAAGAAGAGATTAGTATATAAAAAATGGATGAGATGTCTTATTTGGTAAGTCCACATCTACAGATTGGTAACAAATTTAGAACAATAGGCAAGCAAAGGAAAATGTGGATAAGATGTCTTACAAGTTTAAAAGAGTTTGTTATAACTTATTTGGTTGTCTTTTTTTAGTCGACCTATTTTGCTAAAAATCAGTTTTTATTAAAATATTAACCTTTATATAACTTCATTTATATAAAAAGAACAACCATTATTATGAGTCACATTGTGAGATTTCAGTATTCTCAAAAGGCATAAGATTGGAGAATGATGGTAATTATAAGAAATAAGGGATAATTTTGATAGTCAAAATTTTAGTTAGCTAAATATGTTTTAGCTCACGATTTGAATCCATAATAAATTAGCAAGAATGAAGGATCTCGAAGAGAAGGTCGATACTATATGAAAATGTACCACTTATGAAAATACATTATATTTTTAAAATTGTATCTCATTAACTATTAATGGAGAAACTACGTTTTATCTTAACTCAACTCGGTCAAGTACTTAAAATATTTATCGCTACTGCGCAACATGGACACTAGTTATAGTAAACACCCCACCCCCCATGTAATAATGGTTTATAATTTATACTAACTAAACATGAGGAGCCATAAGCTGATGAGATGAGGTTAGGCTTAGCATGCATCAACTTATATTTACAGATGAAATAAACTCTTTACAAAGTTTCTGATCTACAAACGATGTTACAATCAGTCAAAATCAACGATCGATTATATCAACCTTGTTATGTCCTGGTTCCATTCTTCATTCTTGTTGTCGGATTCCTAATCACATCCTCATTTTCTTTCGGGGCAGATTCAAACGAGAACCTCTACTATTTTGAAAATCTAACTATTAAAGTATCTATGGTTAATTCTTGTTTGAAATTTCCTCAAATTGCCGCAGTAAGTTTGCATACCATAAACTTGGCGTGGGAGTGTCTTTCGGTAAATCTTGAAAGGAGTAATCTAGAAACATCAGGGCAAAGTCTCGCCAGTGAAAACCGTAGTCCTACCCAGCACAAACAGAACCAGGGATAGCTCGATAAAGAAGATGGTGTTTATGAGACCACGATCCACCGTCCAACCATATAAAGTAATCCCTCCAGGATTATTCTGCAGATACATCACTGCACAAAAGGTTCAACATCATGATTCATGCATCAAAACTCTCAATTTTAGAACAACTCAACTCAAACCATACAATTATAAATTATGTAAAATCAATCAAAATACACATTTTCTTTGATTTTTTTTTAAAGATTTAAGGTTACTAAGTCAAAGAGTCAAACAGATAGGAAACTGGCGCAAGAGCCTCATGTGATCGGCAATTCAGGTACACAACCACCTACTAGACGACTAGTGCCGACAGGGGGCCCATTCCCCAACGGAATTGTAACATCCATTATGCGGCTGTCAGACTCGAACCCTCACCTATTCGTGAATATAACACCCCGGAACCAACTATACTATGACTCGGGGGGAAACAAGGTTATACTGTTCAAAGTACAAGCATTAGAGTTGTTCATGGGCAGGACGGCCCGCTAGAAAAACAGGCTTGGGCTACCATTCTCAAAGAAATGGGTGGGCCTGGATTGATTTGTTAAATTAATGGGCAGGCCCACAAGGCCCGTTAGTATTTTTATAATTAATTAACTTTTGTAAATAAAATTGAAATTTCTTGATACTTATCGATTCCCACTTAATTATGACTTAGATATAAACACTCTTTAAAATCTACGAAAGTAAAAACATAATTACCTTAATCGATCAATTTCTTATTATCTCGTTTGGGCATTTCCTTTATCGATGCTCCTTATTTTGCGAAACAATTTTCTATAAATTATGTACATTGTTACGTATTTATGTCTAATTTTAAGTTGGAAAAATTGCAATGTATTTTGAATTATTTTACATGACTTGTGATTTTAAAAATGTAAATTTTTAGGGCCATTAGACCATGGGCAAGCCGGGCCCATTTATAGGACGGGTAAGGGCAAATTTTCAAACCCGTCCTATATTTGGCCCGTTAGAAAAAAAATAGGTCAGGCCCGGCCCAAGCCCGCAAATGATCAGCTGTAACAAGTATGCCCACTAGAGATTTGCTTACCAAATGCTTGTCTCCTGTGGTATGAAGACAAAGAAGAAGCCAATTGTGTGTTTGTAGGAAATGGAATATAGTTCATTGCTTCCAAATCGCTTTCCGAAGACACCGCACTCATCGCTCTATTCGAGGGTCTCATATGAGACGTATCATCTGGACCACACGAAGCTAACGCATGCCATCTGGTTGCCAGCGCTGCAACTCCTTGAGCTCGGTGGGAAATCTTTGCAGCAGCATTCAAACACAAAATCACCCCCACCACCTGCGCAATAGAGGATACCTACAAACACACACATAGATTTATGTAACTTCATAACATATGACGATGAAACAGTTTAGGGTTTAGGGTATTGTGCCACTTACTGCAAAATCACCTCCATTTATGAAAGTTACTTTGTCACTGAACTCTGTGATTTGGAACAGCATTGCAAACTGGCTGGATGTGACAACGGTGAACACGAGGATGAGATAAATTCGGAACCTGTGGCTTATCTTTGAAAGATCATGGCGTAAACGAGCATGCTCCTCAATGAATACCAGAACATCGGTTTCTGTTTCTAGAAGTTTCCCATAATCATCAAAGTGGATAATCTGCAAAATACAGACCAAATGGAAGACGAGACAGGATGATAAATAGATCGTGTTTACATATGCCCAAGACAAAGTCAGAGCTATGGGGAAGCTTGAAGACTTCCACCACGATTCATGATGCATGTACGCAACACTGATGATTTCATGTGCAATCTTCAAGATCAGACATGGCAGAAGCCACAATACTAGCAAGCGTATCGTTTCCTGTATAAAGAGAACGTCTCTTTAGTTACCAACTGCCATTAAAACAAATGTACCAAGGCTATTTTTGGCAAACTAGGTGTTAGCTGAAAAGTTAGTTGTTGTAGCTAGCCATGTTTGGTAAAAAGATTTGCTGATAAGCTAGATGACAAAGTAAAATGACCTAAAACATGAGTTTGAATCCCCCCTTTCTTTAAACCTAAAGAAAACCCCCCATCTAGATTTCCTAAATTCAAAAGACTTATACCAAAGTTTGGGAATATATATAAGATACAATTTCAAGATTTAAAGAACAAGGAAAACCAAAAGAATCGAGATAGTCATCAAATTTAGAGGTTGTTTGGCTTGAATGGTTTAGTGCAAGATGATTAAGTGGTCAGAATGCTTAAGATGCTCTTATGATATAGTGCAAAATGAAATGTGGTTGTTTGGTAGTTGTTCAGAATGAAATTAGTTAAAGGAGACCCAAAATACAAAATCATTCAGAGGGTTTTAGAATCTTTTTTTTTTTGCCAAACAAGATTCACCTCTTAACAATTCAGATGTTGCCTCTTAACTGAACTATTAAGAGGTAAACAAACAACCTCTTAGTCTGGTTCAGACCTGGAATGAAACAGATGAGATATAAGTAGTGGAATTGGGAATTTACTTACAGAAATCTTGTGAATATACTCCTTTGAGAATCTTTGAGCATGGCCACTATACTGATCAACAAATAGAAATTTTCGGATCCCATATTTCCTCAAATTATGTGAAAGACAAAGGAGAGCAACAGCTGCCAAACAAGCATGTGAAGCAACAATAACAAGCTCAAAGCCGTTGATTTGGTAGAGATCACAACTCAAACAGTTGGTGGTCACAATAACAGGAATCGCAACTCCGATTACCAAAAACGTTACCCAACAAATCACACATCTTATAACCGAAGATTGATCGAAACCCAACAAACATAAATACAAGTTCAACCTTTGAAGGCTTTTATCAAGATGGGTTCCTCCTCCTCCTCCTTCTTCTTCTTCTTCTTCTTCTTCTTCTTCCTTGTCGTCTTGATTTGCTTCATTTAGGTTTTGGGTTTGGTCTGTATTGAGGTGAATTAGGGGGGTTTTGATTTGGGGTTGTTCTTGTTTCGACTCGTGTTGTATTGGAGTTGGAGAGTGATCTGACATTTGACAGAAGAAATTGTTTTGGTGAAGAAGAAAAGATATTCGTTTGATGGTGCAATGGTGGGTTTTCTTGAAATAATAGGTACACAGATTTCAGAGGAGAGGAGTATTGAAATACAAGTTTGAATTGTGGGATGCTTAAAAGAGGAAAAAAGGACAATCGCTTTCGAACTTGTATGGTGTATTATTGTTGTTCTTGTTGTGTTCCTCGACTCTTTTGGGCCGAATCTCGCGAGTTTGTTCTTAAACTTTTTAGTGATTGAACATATGCGTTAATATGCTGTTCTTACTTCTTAAGCAGCAATTAATATAACTAGAAATAAATAAATTATTTTATTTTATTTTATTTATATTTATATTATATTATAAAATATTTTTTTAAAAAAAACTTTTAGAAAATGAATTTTTATGTATCAAGTATTATTTATTGATGTATATTACTTCAAATTTAACTTTACAAATAAATGATATATGAGTACACTTTTTTTAAAATATTAATTGATAAATATAATCAAATATATGATAAATATCTCATTTTAATTATAAAGATTCTAATAATAGTTAGGATAATCACTGAATTCTAACATAATACTTTATTATTATTTTATAAAAAATATTACATTATTAAACCTAATGGGTTTTCGAGACGGCTTACGTGCATTGACTAATCATCGGGCGACCACGAATGGCCTGGAGTTATTGCATGTGAACCTCCATAGCCACAAGAGCTTTGACAGCGCTTGGATTTGAACAATGGATAGAAGAGATTTTCCACTACATCCCACAAAGGTTTTACATTATTATCTTTAAGATATCCCAAGATTGGAATTAAAAATACAAGCATGTACATATTAGCAAATCACATGAAAACAAACATTAAAGCTAGACACAACATTTAATGCATTGCTAGTTACAAAAAAAACAACCCTTGTAAATGTTGCAAATTACCCATTTGACATAAATTCTAAGTGATAGTTTCTTAGCCAAATCGATGTCAATATCTGAATACCATCTCAGTTTCTTAAGATATGTTAGAGTACCTTCTTCTACTATTTCAGTATCTCTTCAAAAGCAAAATTGCCATCACGTAAATTGTTTAGGTTAAGTCTTTCCATCCTAGTTTCGGCAACAATCTTTAATTTTTTGTTTTTAGAAAAATACATGATTAAATTTGAAAACTTTGTTGTTTTTTGTATTCAACAATCCTTCTGTATGTGTTAGTTATTATCTAAAGAGGATCAACAGACTAACATATAACCATGTTTTTAAATAGAGTAAACTTTACTTTTGGTCACTAAGAGCATCTCCAATAGATTCTCTAATTTTTTTTTTCTAAAATAGAGACTTAAAAATCAAAATCTCTAAAAAAATTACATTTAACTCCAACAGATTCTCTATTTTAGAGATTTTAACATCCATAATATTGTTAAAATAATCTAGAAATTTATCCTTCCAATACACTTTTTAAAAATCAATATATATAGAAGAATGTATGAGAGAGAGTTAAGGGGCTTTAAAATTTTATGAGATTTTTGATTGTTTAAAAAAATAAATTGTTGTATTTACAACTTTTCATTTTCTATTTTTTCATTGGTTTTAATCAATAAATTTTGTATACTTAGTTAAACTATAATTTAACAAATTAAACACTTACTAAAATTTTAAACCTATAAACACTATTTTATAACAATGGTTATTTTATTTTTATTAAATAAATTTATTAAACCCATAAATATTTTATGAACTTAAATCAATATATATATCAATCAATATATTTGAATACTTATTTTATTATAGTACCTTTTTTTTGTTAGTAAGTTAACAATGATTATAAATCAATATTTATTTTAAAAGTGATTTATTATTAATCTGACAAATGCTTAATAATCAAAACCTTTTATTTTGTAAGATAACAATCAACTAATAATTTTTTTAATAGTATACTTTTTTATTTAATTTTATTATTTTTCTTATTAGGCTAACAAAAGTGTATATTTTTTAGTGATTTTGTTTGTTTTTTCTTATTAATCTAACAAATGCTTAGAAATCAAACCCTTTTAATTGTTTTATTATTTGGTTAGATAATAGTCAATTAATACTTTTTTTAATAGAATGCTTTAATTTTATTGTTTTTAGTAAGTTAAAAATGTTAACTTTAGTACAAATTTTGAATCATTATTTTGCAACCAAAAAGTTAAAAATGTATGAAACAATATTATATTACATTTTATTATCAAATTACGCTTCATCTTAATTTGGCTACACATTTCTAACATAAATTTCGTCACCGTGCATCGCACGGTACCAAACACTAGTATTTTTATAATGTAAGTAATTGAACCCTATTGATGGGATTGAATAAAATTTTAATTTCTCTCTCCATATACCAAGTTTTAGATAATTCTCTAAAATTGGAGTTTTTTTAGTTTTCTCTATTTTAGAGAACCATATAGAGAAACTATTGAAGCAATTTAGAGAACAAAACTCCATTTTTCTCTTTTTTTAGAGAAGTTGTTGGAGATGTTCTAACATTAAGGTTATGATCCTATGGTTTACTTTTGTTTTAGGGTTTGTGCATTTCAACTCCATATCCATCTCCATATCCATCTCTATTTAGGGTTTAGGGTTTTGGTTTTGGTTTTGATTTTGGGATTAATTTAGGTTTAGGGGTTTATGGTATTGATTTTAATTTAGAATTTGTATGTCTTTGAAAGAATTATTTTAGGTTTTATTAAGATTTTTGAGTTTTAACATCTGTTTCATTTAATACTTTGAATACCTCTTTTTGTGTTTGGATTTGTGATTGTTGTCGATGGTGGATAGTGATCAATGTTGGTGGTTGGTGGTGATTTTGGGTTTATAATATATATATATATATAATATATATTTTAAAGTTTAATAGAAAACTAAGAAAAATTGTGAAATGACTAAAGTATCCCTCATTTAATTGGACTTAGGGACTAAACCCAAAGTGAAATGATAAACGTGAGAGACCAAATCTGAGTTTCGTTAAGAATGATATACGTTAAAATTGACAAACGTTAGGAACCATAAATGAATTTAACTCTTTTAAATATAAATTATCATGTTTAAATACTATGAAATGACATTTCTTGTAAATAGATATTTCATGTCCTTTAAATAAATAAATAAATAAAAAATACGTTTCATGTGAATAATATGATTTAAATGGATAACCGAAATATAAAATTCAAACATGTCGATAGGTACATACCATGGTTTAAAAAAAACCACTTTAGGGATAACGTCAAGGATCTACCCAAGTTTATATGATGACATGTGTCTTCTATTTCGGTTATCTCAAAAAACTTCATTTTTTATCTCAAATAATGACCTCGGATGATCCTACCACCCATCACCATCCACCACCATCAACCACTACCCCTACCTAGCAACAACCACCCAACCACCACACGGTCAACTAGAACCACCACCGTTCGAACACTACACCATACACCATTAGGGTGCTAAAAAAACCAACCAATACGTAATTAGCTATATTCAAAATTATATTACAATTTCAATCGTAATTTTACTTTCTTATTTGCATGAACTTTCAACTTTTTTTGAATTTGTTAGTTTTTTTTTTACATGTTCTCATTTTGATTTACTTCATTTAAACACAAACGCTTAGCTAGATTGTAATAAGATGTACCAAAATTTCAACTCAACCTAACCTGTACGGTTTGGGTTGGTTTAAAACTGCAAACATTGGGTTTAGTTGTTCAAATGTTATTCAACCCGACCAACCCGACCCATATGCAACCTTAACACCCAGCGCCCTTGCCCACTCCACACTGAACACACCCACAACCCACCCACCCCCATCTTACCCCACCCATCAGGGACATATTCAGGGATGTTATCAGGGACATAGACGGGCAGGGAACCAAATTCCTTCTCACACCTAACTCTTTTTCTCATATATATATATATATATATATATATATATATAGACTTGAGATCATGTGAGACCAGACTATTTCCGTGAGACCGTGAGACCAAAAAATTAACACTAAACCTTCACAGCAAAAGACTGTGAAGGACTGAAGGTACTGTGATGGTAAACCTTCACAGTGTTTTTGCTGTGAAGGTTTGCTGTTTTTCTTACCTTCACAATGAATCATTGTAAAGGTTTAGTGTTAATTTTTTGGTCTTACGGTCTCACGAAAACAGATTGATCTCATGTGAACCCAACCCTATATATATATATATATATATATATATATATATGCGTGTGTGTGTGTGTGTAGGGTTGGGTTTCGGTGAGAAGTTGAGGTTAACGTGAGAAATGGTTATCAACTGTTGGATGAAAAATGGATGCACATTAGGTAGAAATACATCGAAATAAGATGCACCAGATCAATTCGCTTATAGCCGCAATTCATGGGAGCGCGTTTGATTAAAAGTGATCAACGATTCGGATTCACTTCTCACAGTAACCTCAACTTTTCACACGATCCTTCGCCTATATATATGTATATGTATAATATGTTTTGAATAGAAAAATGCTAACATTAAAAGTGATCAATGGTTAACATTTGTCTCATCATGATGTTAGTTGCATTTCTATTTACTTTTATATTGTAATCTTAGACATATTCCGTAATTGGTTTTATCATGTTTGAGACATTTAGACTTGCATGTTAAAGAAAATTATAATTTACTCTTAGTTGTGAAAGTTAACATGTAATTTTTTCGGGCAGGGTTTGGTTTTAGGTTCCGATACAACTAATGATGAATGGAATTTTTACCTCTAACCGGTTCCTCAAAGGAATCAGGGAAACCGGGGAACCCGATGAGGATCGGGACGGTTCTGGTTACCCGTACCGGCCCAAACCTAACCCATTGCCATTCCTAGGGGTAGGTGGGCTTGTTAGTAATGGGTAATAGATGGACTCATGGACATGGTGGTGTTGGTAGGTGAAACCGTGAAAGTATAGTAGGGTGGGGATGAGGCAAGTGGGGTGTTGGGTGTCAGCGGAACTGGTGGGTTGGTGGTGATGGTTTGGGATAGATGTAGGCAGGGGCAGATGCAGCTTTTGTAAAGGTGGGGGATAGCCCCCACTAAAAAAACATGTTTTTTTAAGCTTAAAAAAAATTAACGTTTTATCATGGTTCCCCCTAGTGATTTTCTGGTTGTGCCGCCACAAACCAGAAAAACAAAGTTAAAACATGAAGGGTAGTTAGTGTCTAAATAATCCAAGGTTCAAAATGACGTTAGGTGTGACATAAGATGTGACATGACGGCAAAGTTCAAACCTTAAGCCTTAGGCCATCAGTACCCCATCCCTTCTATCTTTCAAAAATTCCACTACACATCAGCGCCACATCAGCTTTTCTTCCATCCCTCACTCCATCCCTAACGATCCCTAAACATCCGTACCCCATTCCCTCAAACCCCTTTGCCACCTCATTTATTTTAATTCTTTTATTTATACATTTAATTATTTAACAAAATAAAAATATTTATATATATTTTTAATAAATAAAAATAAGATAAATAATAAAAATAAAAATTCATATCATTCATTAAAAAATTAAAAATTACAAAATAAATTTAAAAATCTACTCGTCGTCATTCCAATCATGATATTTTTTAATTTGCTCTTTTCTCTTTAGCGTAGCCATCAAAGCGGGGCCCGAAAGGTGATCATGCGGGGTTATGTAAAACTGGAAGTCTGCATCAAATCGTTTTGCTCGTTCGAGTTCTCGTTCGTGTTCCAACCTTTGAAGTTCGACATCGAGTTTTTTCATTTTGTATTCAATTGCACCATCAAACTTGTCGTTGAACGTCGTCAACAACTGAGTAACACTTTCGTCCGTATTCGTCCCGGACGTATTACTCGTTGATGTTTTTTTGCCTTGTTTCTCCCGATGGGTCGTTGAATTGTCTCGTCATCGTCATCATCGGAAGTTTGGGTACGTTTTGAACCCCGCGATGAAGTTGTGGTCATCGTTGGAACGGCTCCCCATTTTGGACATTTTTTTAGGATGTCCCAAGCTTGTTCGTGAGTGAAAGCAACGTTATGGCGTGCTACATACCGTTCGTGTGCCGTTTGGGATATATCGGCCTCACTCATCCCGCTTGATCTATTACTGAGCAAGTTGTTGTAGATGCCGCCAAACAAATTAACTCTTTTATTGACGTCGTTGAACTTGCTATTGAGTTGATGGGTTGATCTATAACCTGGTTCACGACCCATGCGAGTAAAGAGCAGTTGCCCGATTCGGGCCCAAAAACTTCCTACATTTATGTAAAATAAAGTATAAGAATAATAATAATAATAATAAGAATAATAATAATAAGAATAATAACAGTAAAAATAATTACCACCGCTTTGTGCGTTACCGACCACGGGGTCCTCCGAAACGTCAACCCACGCCGACACTAACGCGAGTTCCTCGGCTTTACTCCACATTTGTTTGGCGGCTTTCGTTCGTCTCGGATTTGATGGTTCCGGGTTAGATTGTTGTGTCGGGATAAACTGTGGTGAGTTCGGGGTAGAAGGTTAGGTTTCCGGAACAATGTCGTCGTCGAGATTGATTGCGGGTGAAGGAAGATTGTAGTTGGCCGGAGTAAAACCTTGTTCAATCAAACCGGGACGTGTAAATTGGTAAGGAAATTGTTGCGAAAATTGTTGGTGATATTGTTGGGGAAATTGTTGCGGAAATTGTGGCGGAAATTGTTGCGGAAATTGTTGCGAGAATTGTGGCGGAAATTGTTGCGAGAATTGCGGATGATAACCTTGTTGTGTAAACGCTTGGAAACCAAGCTCTTGATCTTCTTGCGATTGTGGTGTATTCGGTCGGTTACGACGGGATGTAGGTGTTCTGTTTGGATTCATGATGAGAGAGGTGTGAAAAATAAGAGGTTGAGAGAATTTGAGAGAGTTTGAAAGGTGTGAGATTGAGAGAATTTGATAGTGTGAAAAATAAGAGGTTGAGAGGTGTGAGAAATAAGAGGTGTGAGAAATAAGTGGTTGAGGGTTAAATATATAGTGGGATTAAATTGAGAATTTTTTTTTTTTTTTAAGAAAGAGCCGTTCAACGGTTATTTTTTAAAAAATTTAATTAAAAATTTTTTTTTTTAAAAAAAACCCTCGGGATGGATCGGGATCCCATCCCCGAAAACCATCCCGCCCCGCATGCCCATCCCGAGCCGTAGCCCAACCCCGCTGCCACCTCACCCATCCCGAGCCCATCCCGAAGCCCGCTACTGATGGCCTTACACACATGTTACTATTTGTCATCCAATAATATAATGATATTAAAAAATTTACATTCATGTTAATTAACTAATTATATAAAAAGTTAGTAATTAGATATTCAAAATAGAATAGGAGTTTTACAACTACGTTTTAACCGTAAATCCATGACATGTCTGGATCCTAGAAATTGTGAGTGGTGTAAAAATATTAAATCTAAAGTTAAAAAAATTAATATAAAAGTTTGAAAAAATAACGTCTTGTGAAAAAACAAACGATATGGGCCTTATTGTAACGGCAGAAACACGTCTTACGCCATGGAACGCCTTTTTGAACACTAGAATAATCACACTATTACATTTACGCAATGCAGCTGCTTCTCAATTCAGTGTTTGCTCCTCCAGAATGTAGCTTCTGCTATAAATGACCAAAAAAGAACAAATTTCTTTTCGACCAAATTAGCGGAATTGTTCTCATGATGACATTTCTCATGCCAAACTAATACTAGCATGCCCAGTCAATCAATATATGTTTAAATTCAACGAACGAATGTCCAGTCAATGACTTGTTTAAACATTAATCGGGCTTAAAATGCTGCCAGATGCTCTAAATTCAACAATTTGCAACAATAGTACACTTCATGTCCCAAATATATCACTTAGGGGCCGCTTGCCAACTACTAACCCCAGGTCACTTACCTTACCAATTAAGCATAGCAAGGGCCTAGAATCTTACCATTTAAGTGATGGTGGTGACTCTTACCCGTTTAGCACTTACTGGGTATGATTGTTTGCTTACTACACCATTTTGATGGCCAAGAATCTTACCCGGTAAGGTATGGGTGGTGACTCTTACCTCGTTCACGTTGGTAAACGGCCCCTTAAACTACCAACTCACGCAACTACCGACTCCACTTTTAACTATACATCTAGCCCTTTTTAAATGTAGGCAAGATGTTTCAGTAAATCTCACAAGGTGAAGACACAACCTAATCAAATCAGTTGTTGAAAGTCTAACCAGCAAATGAATACCAATCGAGAAATTCTAGTGTTACTTACAATTGCATATCAGTTGCAACGATATCAAGTTAACCCTGAAACTATATAGTGGGCATATGTTATATATCCTAGTCTTAAGTTAAAAGTGTCTGATGAAAAAATTAACAAAAAACAAACTTTTTATAATAAAATGATGCACTATATAAAGTTCTCGTTAGATTTGGATGCATGTATGGATCATGGGTTTCCTAAAGCTAGAGCGCAGAGGACATTGTTGTAATACCAAACAGCACCTTTGTACTTTGTTAACAATTAATATGAATCCATGCTTCAGAACATGATATCCCTAAAACTTCCAAGTAACATACGTGTTTTTGTTATAAAAATTGTCCCTCTACAAATTTCACGATTTCAGAGAGACCAGTGTTTCAGGTGCAGGTAGAAATCCCATGATTCCTAAAGCTAAGAAGCTTCCAGCAGGTAAAGATAAAAATTTAGTTCAGTAGATCATACACATTTTAAGCACACAAAGGTACATTGATGAGGATGGATGGACAAAAAGTACCTGAAGAACGGAAAATTAAATGGAAATTTTACAAGTTTCTGGATGCACAGGTAACCTCCTCAACTTTGATACTGCAGTGACATTTGCAGATAGCCGTCAAAAAAAATCCGGATACTGAAACTTTGCATACTTGACCAAAGATTTAGAAACAAAGAGATAGAAAAAGAGGGACCAAGAAGAAAAAAGTAATATCCATGCTACAAAACTATAGTATGCTGCTATAATCACAATGGGATTGGCCTGAAGGAAAAAGTTACTGATCCTTGACAGCATTACAAGTATATTAGATATAACGTATTACCTTCAAACTGCATAACTTTCTGTTAAATACTCCGTCAATGACAAGCTAAGAATGTCCCTCCATGCTACACCAACCACCTCTTGCAAACACAATACGAAGATTAAGAAAGATGAAAGTAATAGCAAGAAACAACCCTTCCGATATTAAAATCTAAATTTATGAATTGCTTACAGTACACGAATTAAAAAGTTGTTACATAGACAGTTCCTAACAGTAAATTTCCCCAAAAAGCAAGACCAAGTCAACCTGGCTATGTATCAGGTAAGAAAGCAGAAGCAAAAGAAACTCCCAACCCAGATCATGAAGGGCGCCTGCTAAAAACAGCATGAGTGATGATCACCTAACTGCAAACGTTGCCAATTCCTTTCACTACATGGGCTTTCACCTCAACAATGTCATGTTTTAGTACTGCACAAAACTAAATCAGAGAGATAAAAGCTTTGTAGCACCCTTTTATCTTAGCCAAACAAACCACCACCTGTCCCTAATTTGGCTTGCTGCAATTCCTTCCGACGCTGCTCCTCTAAAGGATCAGGACTCTTCATTACCCTACGTGTACGCCTGAAATAAGTGGGTAAGATTGATTAGGGTCAAGAACAGGCTTGACAAATTATCAAATGTTCGGAAAGATACAGCTACGATACCTGTCCTGTGCATGATGTGCAGGAAAAGTGGGCATAAAATCTTTGGACTTGGGAAGAGGGACTTCACGAAACCACTCATGTTCAAGAGCCGCTTCAGCTGTTATCCGCTGCAAATATTCCAGAATTCCCAAAATATTATTCACAATGGATACCACTTTTTCACCATAGAATGTGATTCAACTACAAAATGATACCTTTTCAGGGTCATAGGTTAGAAGTTTGTTCAGCAGGTCAAATCCAGCATCAGATAGAACTGGTGATCCGGTAAAAGATGTTGCAGGGAATTTTCTACGTAATAAATTATACCTGAGGAGAATACAAGATTGTCAATCAAACCAAGAACTACTTGCAACATAACTGAATCTGTCACCAATGGAGGCCAGAAAGCCAGACCAGAAAATCACCCAAAGCTGGAAGCCTGGGAAAACAGCGCCAAACAAAAAAAATGTGAACCTCATATTCAACATAACAACTTTTCAATATAAGAAATTGAACACTTACTGGTGCTTCACAAAGTTCAGCTTCACTCCAGGAAGTTTAGAAAACCCAGGCCAAATAGCCTCATTTGGTGTGCCAAGGGTTTTGAAAATCTGCAATAGTAGACACAATTTAATACTATCAAGGCAGCAGCAGCAGCAACAAAAGAACAACAAAACAGAATAATAAAGCAGATTATTATCCAAAAGAGCATCCTATCATTACAAATTATTATTTAACCAGCTTGATAAATATTCTCTGTTCTATCTCCATTTTAGACACTCCAGTCAACTTGAATGGCTGAAATTCCTGCATGATGCTTCATGGATATTCATAAATAGGTGAGAAAAATTGCAATGACAAATGGCCAAAAAAAATCTGGTTAATGCATCCTTTCAAGTTCTCCTTGCTTCGAACTTTTTCGCCTACTCGTATAACCATGTTAGTTCTACAGAAAAAAATTCAACTTTTGAAGAGGGACTTTTTTCTGGTTAACACTTCTTCTGTCATCGAGTGCTCTGCAACCGCAAACAGTCCCTCTTCAGAGGAGCTTTAAAGTCTAATTCTGAAACCTCAGATCCTGGGTTTATTTTGTTCAATTGATGCAACTGAGATGTGAGTTGTATGAGGGTAACAGTTTGCTTGTTTCTGATGAAATTGATGGCGATAGCGAGGCTTGCTTATGAAGAACACTGAAAATAATGTCAATGGTTACTAACCAGAAAGTTCAGTCGATCAAGATTATATTGATATAACCTTTCTTTCTGATTGTATTAAACTTGAGAGAGGAAGGTGTCGCTGGAGATTGAATATATTACAGCTTGGCATGCCACATCATGTTTGTGGTCATTCAAGTGAGTGGAGTGTAGAACTGGAGAACCAATGGTGAAATGTTTGTCAAAATTAGTTAAAAAGAACTCATGTACGATGGTTTGTTTGGTCATTATCCCTAATGATATTAATGATTAGGACTCCATACCACACAAAATGCTACCGTGACCCTTTACACCTACTTTTTTGGAACAGTCAATAATCTGTTAAATTTATATCTCTGACAAGACATGAACTCAGAACCCTGATGTTGTAGAGTACCACTAATACCATTGGCCCAAAGGCCACTTGGTCAGATATATGCCTACTAATAGAATTATTATTTACCAAATATCAAAAATACACTTGCATTTCACCTCCATATTCAAATAATAACCTATAAAGAAAAACAAACACAGCTACCATTGAGAAAAATAGGTAATTTCACCTTCAGACTTTCGAAATTTAAAATGTTAAACTTCTTATGGGACGTCCCAAATAAAAATATTGCATTTCTATTGGAACCAAAGGAGAACAAGAAGTTTGTTGCATACAGAGTATTGCTGAATTAATAAATATGTATCACAAGCTATATAAGTTAGACTTACCTTGTCAAGCTGATCAAACTCTGTTTTTCCGTTGAACAATGGTTGCTTTGATAACAATTCAGCCATGATACAACCCAATGACCACATGTCAATTGCAGTAGAATACTGTTTTGCTCCCAACAAAAGTTCCGGTGCCCTAAAAGAGTAAAACCACCCAAATAAGATTAGACGGCAAACATATAACACAAAGACTTCTAATAAAACCAACCATCTCAAGGTAACTATTCTAAAAATCAGTCAACCGTACCTAACACCATCATCGCAAAAAAAAAATCACAGAGCAGAACTTGACAAATTCCAATAATCTTAAAGTGTAATCTTGATTATTGTAAATCAGGAACACCATCTGAGAATTTGCAACCAAGTAAAATACTTGGAATATGCGATGGTAAAGTACATCGTATAGACAACAACCAATAGTTTTAAAATAATAATGTATTTGTGGAAGCTGATAAGGGCTGATAATATAACGGAGTAGCAATAAGAGAAGTCAGCATTTAAACATTATAAGATGAGAGAACGTGAAAATTCACCAAATACAGATGCTGACCTGTACCAAAGAGTCACCACCAAATGAGTGTAGGGTTTTAAAGGGCTTCCGTATTGACGAGATAATCCAAAGTCACAAATCTTCAACTCACCACGATTGTTTAGGAGTAAATTTGATGTCTTCAAATCTCGGTGAAGAACCCAATTGTCATGGAGATACTTTGTTCCCTCTAAAAGCTGGAGCATAAGGCATTTTACTTCACTCTGACTAAAAGGTTGTTTCATTGTCTCCATCAATGCCTTAAGATCATGTTCCATGTATTCCATTACCATAAAAATGCTGTCCAGATTACTGCCAACCACCACTTCCTTCACATCTACCACTGAAGGGTGATGAAATGAAAGAAGGATATTTATTTCCCTCAATGAAGTTAAAGGAAATCCTTCTCTTTCTTTCTCCATCTTCACCTTTTTTAAAGCAACAACTTCTCCACTTTTTTTATCTTTGGCCCTGTAGACAACCCCATAAGTGCCTTCATCTATCTTGTTCAATCTCTCAAATTCATCAACACTTCTACAACCTTGTAGCATATTTACACTTCTTTGAGGAGGGAGAGCAGGCTGTGGTGTACCACAAGAGCCATCTTCGCTCTCGGAATCGGTATATGATTGGCTGACACTAGGGCGACCACTACTGTGATCCTCATCTATCTCCATGTAGTCCTTCCTTGCCAACGCCTTCTCTGGGTAGTCGTCACTACTTGAAGCCCTCATATGATACCCATTTTCATAGGACTCGGATGATCGTGTTCTAGTTCCTTCAGAGCCTTCCCTGTGAAGCTCCCCGATCTCTGGGCTCAATGACTGCTTTCCCGGTCCAAGATGATCAGATCCAGAAGGCATTTTTCGCCTCTTCTGAATCCTGTGGTTGCCCAATGCATCAGAAACTTCACCTTCATTGGCTGGAGAATTGGCATCATTTGCCCACCGAGATGATTTTATATTGGGTGCAGGCACATAATCCTCATCTTCTGGTTGCCCTGCATTCTGAACATAGACAAGACGCTCTTCCTGGGCAGGTAAAGAAGATAAGTCCACATGCTCTTTCTGAAGTGGGGAAGAAGACAAACCAGCATCTGGTTCAGAACCATAAGAATCATGTGTCCCAATATCAACAGGGGTATTACCTGGGGATTGCTCAGCACTATGAAGCTTGTCCTTTTCTAGGGTGGAAATTTGTACAACAGCTGGAGGAATAGGATCAGGCGATTGCCGATGAGACTTGGGCACTGGAGGCATAGCAACAGTAGTATTCGTTGTAGAAAATCTACTCTTAGATATATTACCTACTTCCTTGTCATCTCTATCCCAGACGATAGGTGAGAACTTCCTCTTCTTACTAGGAGAATGAGAACGAGTCGCTTCCTCTAGCCTAGAACCCTTATCATTTTTACCATGTATTTCCAAATCAATGGCCTCATCAGACCCACTGTCACTAGACAACTCCCCAGGTTCCCGGTCCCTTACTCTAACAGAATACTCACGATGCCTTAAACCTCCATCACCACCACTACCTCCTGAATCACTCCTACTAGAAGCAGACTGATAACCCCCACTGTTCACCGACTCTCTTTCTTTGACATCCCTCTGTCTAACTCTACCCCTGTCTTTGCCATCGCGAGCCCTGTTCCTACCCCTCTCATAATCTTGATTGCTGCCATTCTTTAAGCGTTCATACTCACCTCTAGAATAAGGGATTTCCCTCTGGGATGCATCAAAATCAGCCTCGTTCTCCCTAAATTCATTGTAGTATCCCCCATGCCTTCCCGCGGCCATAGATTTGTTTATATATACAAAACAGGTCACAAACTGATTTCTAAAACCCTAACCCCCAAAAGCTTTACTATAAACGAACAGACCGATACGTAATTCTAAATCGAACCAGTCACAGATCGGGAAATAATAGTATATGGACCAAACAGAATCAGAATAATCAATGTTTGTAATCGAATCTAGTATGTCACTCTTGTCTTAATTACGATGAATCGTGAAACCCTAGAAATCGAAGAATACGATAACGTATAAAGGAGAAAACAAAAACCTTGAAACCTCTCACATCAAGTAGTGGGCGTCGGCCTCTCACATACAAAACTGGAAAGCTGTTACCGGCGGCGTCGATTAATAAACAGCGGCGGTGATTGGTGTTTGTAGGAAAAGATTTTAGAGGGAGAAACTTAAGAGAAAAAATGGAAAGGTGTATCGGAGAGCGACGATATTCCCATTCTGTATACATACGGGTAACGATTTAGGGGTGTTTGGGATTGCTTTTTTTTTTTTTTTTTTTTGACTTATTTTGGTTATTGTTTTTTCTCATCGCATATGATTTTTTCCGAGCACAAATAAGTTGTTTTTGATAAGTTAAACTATTCTAACTATTGAAAGTGCTTATACCTTATTTATTCAAATTACATTTTTACCCTTAACTTCTTTTTAGCATGACATAAGTTGATAAGCACTTTTAAAAATAAGCATAAGTTGTTTTAAATAAGCAATCCCAAACACCCTCTTAGATGTTTGATCGGGATGTGACGGATATTTGCTGCTAACAAATCTATACGTATTTTTCGTCCCTGTGGTTTGTTGAATTTTTTTATTTTTGTGCTTGTAATTTTGAAATTACGATTGCCATCATCATGATCTATGCTTAATTATTTATTTTTGTTTTTATAGTTTAAACTTGATTGCTTTCTTCGTTCATATGGTTTACAATTTATTTTTATTTTAGTTTTTCATACACAAAAATAGTAATTAGCCTTAGTGACGAAAATAAAAATAAGTTGCAAATTATATAGATAAAAATCAAAATTTCAAAATCACATGGACAATATCCACAATTTTTAACAAATCACGGGGATGAAAAATGTAATTTACTCTTTAAAATAAGTATTACTATGATTTTATGAATTTAAATCATTCTTATCAACGTGGTTTCCATTTCGTTTCATTTTTCGTCCCTAAAACTAATTTTGTTCATGGATCAGTTAAATTAAGGATGTTTTAGTCTTTTTACCTTGTCAATATATCTTTTATTATAAAAATTAAACTTATTCAATAATATCATTCCATCTGTCTTCTTCCATTAAAATATCAGAACCAAAAACCCTGTCATTACCCCTCCAACAACTGTGGCTCTTCTCTAGTCAAATTCTTTTCAATTTCTCTAGCGACTCGCATATTAAGAACATACTAAGCATAAAATTAAGAATATTCAACCAAAAAATCTAGGAACATTAAACCAAAAATATAGGCATTGATTTCTTAGAAAATAGTTGAAGAACATTTATAGAACCCCCTAAAGTGTGTACAAACTTGGGGTCTTGATGTGCTCATGATCATGGTTTCTAAGTTATTTGTTCTCAAACTTGTTGATTTTAAATCAACATAAACCAATTTTTACTCCTCACTCGCACCATCTTTTGCACATCTCTGTTCTTGAATCTGAGAAGGGATCACCATCTTCACTAGTATTAGGAATGCCACCATCACCATCGTACCACCACAGGAACATCTTTATGTGATTTTGACTTTGCAAAACCAAAAACAAAAACGAATGGGACGGTTGAACATCGAGATTGGAGTGGTGTGGTTTGGGGTTGAAGCAGTGGTGGGGCGGGAGAAAGAATATTGGTCAATAATTTATTTATTTTTACTTTTGTATAAAAAAGACAAAAGAATAGGTAAAAAGACTAAAATAGCACTTGATTTGATGGAGTTAACGGAGGCGTTAATCAGAGGGATCATGGTCAAAACAAATTGAATATCACAAAGACCAAATCCACAATAAACATGCTATAGAGAATTGACTATAAAGACACTAATAAAAAAATCATAACACATAGACCAAATCCACAATTCACTCTTTCATAATATTTAGTCGATATAGCTCCAAATTCTTCCTTTTGTGTTTACATAATATACCATAAGTCTTTGTAATTCCTCATCATGTTTTTATATATTTAGCTTTAATATATCACATGATTAATATTTTATAATCCAAAAAATAATAGGTCTACACATATGCATACGTGACAAGCGAGACAACATTTTTGATGTGATTGGAATACTCTTTATTGGTGATTTAAGTGAAATTATCATTCATTTTGTGTAATTAGTAGATTCACAAGAGAATATAGAGTTCTTAACAAAACTATAACACATGCTAATAGGTATGGAGTGCACATTCGTATAAGCTAACTAGAACCCGGATTCACTGGATAGCGCCATATGGCAGTGGTCAAGGGGGTTGTGCAACTTTGCAAGGTATCATTCTCACTTATTGGGTAAACTAGTTTGGCGAACAAGCTCTTCTTCATTCAAAACAATAGCCATAATCATTTTGGCATATGATAGGTAACCGGATACATTGTTCTCAATCAAATTTCGAAACAAATTTTGTCAAACCGATCAACTGTTACAGTTATTTATAAAATTGATGGATGACACAAAATGTTTGTCTAATAATTACTATGGTGGCTGAATTTGAAATGACATCTTCACATAAATAAATGCTATAGAATCTATTAGTCATGGATGCATCTATGAGCCTTATCATAGAGAACCATAACCAGCAGAGGTCAAGCAATAGCCCATGAGATTAAGTGAATAACTACTGCTGTAATGCAGCCCAGCAACCCACCAGCCACCACCTGCAACATATATCAAGAATTGCTGAATTATGAAGCTGAAATGTTACTCAACCAAACCAAACCAAACGAGTCCGGTACATGGGGACTTGACAGTTTACACCTCTAAATGATTAAACATTTGCTTTTGAACAAAAAACTCAATTGATTTCAGATGAAGAAAATGCAACCAAGTGATCATCAGATGAAACAGTTTTTAACAATATCGAAGGCTCTTGAAGTTAAAAGACTTGAAGAAGTAAATGCATGTAAACATACTTGAGGAGGGGTGTGGCCAAGAAGTTCACGTAGTGGTCGGCTTTGAGCCAAGGGGTGTTCAGCAGGAAGTTCGTATACGATTTGATTCAGAACCTGAAAATTAGTAATTTCGGATAAGAGGAAATGGTGTGGACAAGAAGAGTCATTTACACACAGGGGAAAGGGGGTGATCAAACCTCTGCTTGGCGGCCAGCATGCAGTCGTACCCCAGTTGCATCATACATTACCTATAAAGATTCATCTCATAAGAATTTTCAAGCATCATTAACACCAAGTTTCTCAGTTTATATCCTAAGCACATGATTTCGTTAAACGAGTGAAAAAAAAGGTAATGGCCGTTCAAAACTATAAGAATATGTGGAACCCCGTTAGATTACTTTCCAAAAGATCCCTTGAAGAGGAAGGGAGGTTCCAACATATATTGACGATGAATTTCAATTCTAAACTGTTCATTTATTTCACAAGATGCATCATAAACAACAGCAGACGATGAATGGAAGGGTATAAGAAAGAGAGATCATACGACACAAGCTAATATGAGGGCAGTGGCAAATGTAGAACCCGCAGCACCATCTTGTAAACCAACAGCAACAGCAAGAGCAGTCACAGTAGCGGAATGTGATGATGGCATGCCGCCTGATCCCACAAGTTGCTTAAGATCCCAACGTTTTTCCCTATACCTGCATGTCTACAACAGTTATATGATTCTTAGGATGTAACAATACTAATAATTGGTACTAAGTAATGCAGCCACATAATCAATCCAAGAAAGAGTGATCATCTTTCTGAATGGCTTTTTAGTGCAACAACCAGTAGTTCTTATGAAAATTAAAAAAAAACGCCACACTTTGCAATAATGACGATTTTGGACAAAAAGTACAAAATTAAGATGGTGTTTTTTGCATTTATATTCCCACAAACATGTCCAAAATCAATCATTCACATTTTTGCTAGAACTATGGTTTGTTTGCAATGAAAAGCTAAGTATGATTATTCGAAAAAGTATAATTTAGAAAGTCAAAATCAGGAACTGATTTTTAATTGGCAAAATAACTTGCACTCTAATCTGGCATATTCTCATTGCAGCAAACCAAGAAGAAGGGCCACAGGGAAAATCATTCAAGCTGTGAGCAAGCTGCAGTGCTATGAATTACAATTAAGCATGAATACAGAGCCATTTTAAAACTTCTTTCCGCCAAACTCTCTGCTTTCTTCTCAAACCTCCATCAAAGGAGCTTATCTATTTTCATAGAAACCAACATTAAGTCGGCTAGAGATCTTGTGTTTGAATCGATAGGTCTGGTTGTATGTCCAGTCATCGGATGTTGTCCAATGAATTATCAGGGGTTCATTAATGGGTGGATCGCAAAACTCTAGGTGTCTTATACAAGTCTTTCAAAGAAAAATGTAGAAACCATTACTTATTTGAGTTGATGAACAAGTAGAATTGAATAAATGGAAACTGATACAAAATGGAAGTTGAGTGAAAGCAGAATTTATGTAAAATATGTTTTCCTATATATGTTAATTTGCTTCAAACATACCAAAATCAAAAGTTTCCCCAACTATCCTTAAACATAACATGAACCCCATAAAATCACATATATACAGAACACCAATTTCCTCATTCAATTTCTCAGATTCAAAAGCTCTAACATGAGACAATCATAAACATTCATTTTGCACTATCATGAAATCGAAATCACATTGCAATACACGGTTCTTAATCTATTGTTATCATCTAGATGTGGAATTCTAAATTCAGCGATTGAAAAAACCAACGGAAGAGATAAAAGATCATAATTCAAACCTAGCTAAAACAAAGTAAATGAAAATTGGGGTTATATTGATGAGAAATTAGAAAGAAAGAAAAAGCATACCAGGTGGTGAAGACCTTAATAGACTGGGCGAGAGCGAAGGCGACAAGTGCAGAAAGGAGAGCGTAGTTCATATGAACATGGCGTTGATTCTGGATCGGTGGCGATCCTGACATCTCCGTTTCACCCATGGATCTCATAGCTATGAGATGGTTCGCAATCGCAAATGGGTGGCTGGATTATGGAAAACGTACGTAAGAGAAAGAAGCAAAGGAATGATGATTGTGTCAGTGTATGTATAAGTAACGATCTTGATTTCTTTATAGGTTCATGTTCATGGTGGAACAGACCTCCCCGATCCTAGTAATTTTTATTTATTTTTATTATAATTTGATTTTAATTATTTATGAGTTAAATAATAGGTGGTTTTATACTAATTACGACAAACTCTATTATAAAAAATTAAATTATTTATGAGTAAAGTACAAATTTGGTCCCGATCGTTTGACAAAAATAATACACTTTTGAAATTATTACAAGACCATCATAATTTATAAAAACACCCGTGTTTGATCCTTCCATCTAATAACGGTTAAAAGGTTCCGTTGTATGAAGGTACTTTTGTCTTTTATAAAAAAACATTGTAATTTACCCAATCAAAAACCACATTGACCAAACTATAAAATCAATTTTGATTGGTTAAAAGACAAAAAAAATCGTAAAAGAACGCAAATACACCCCAACGGAATATTTTAACAGCTGTTATAGAGGGAAGAACTATATCCGGACGTTTTTGCAAACGACAATGACTATTTTAAAAAACATAATTTTGCATTTCATAGCAATCGCTGATATGTTAAATTCAGATGGTAGAAGCCAATGATTACTCCAACAATAACAACTTGTTTTACTCCATCATATCATTGTCGACCTGTGCAAACCTCGATCAATCTCATGGACTCTGAAGACATCAGTCAGAAAAATCCCAATGGCCCTAAGGAGACCCGAATTGCTGACCTAGGGAGATGAGCCCCACGACTTAGCCTTTATTTGCCAGCTAAGCCGACCCTCAAGATTGTTAAGGTCCGTTTTTTTGCAATTTTTAAGTGAGGAATATGACCAAAATGTGATGGGTGATTACTGAGATGTTACACAAATCAAAGTTTGTAACAGTGATATGCATTATTTATTCAATGCATATTGTGTCTTTTTCTTATCTTTTTAGTTAGAATCTTTTATTTATCCCAACATTTGAGTCATTTTTGTTTACTTATTTTTACCTTTTGTTTCATGGAGCTAAGTTTGTGATTTACCTGTCTTTTACTGATTTAAGAAGGTTAATTGTGATTATTTATATAGTGCAGCCCTTGCCCAATGCTACAGCATTGAAGACTGAAGAAATGGAATGAAGAATCGGTTTCTAGAAAAATTTTGTGGCTGACTTTTGGCACCATTTCCAGCCATATTCTAGAAGATCTGAAGTCAATGTTGTTATCTTTTGTAATCTCTTTAAACTCTAAGGCATGTGGTGTAATAGTTTGCAATAGTAGGAAGTACTTAGTGAATAGTATGATAAATAGTGTAAGTTAGGCAATATCACCTTACATTCTATTAGTATAAATAGGAGTGGTGTGTGTGCATTTTCCTTAGACAATTTATGTGGATTGGTTCTTACAATTAATCTGCAGAACTCTCTTTAATTTAATGCAATTTTAGTTCTTGTTCTTCATATTGTTCTTGATCTTCATAGCTTTTATGAGTTGCTGCAACATTGGTCCAGCATTGCTACAATAACTCATAATCTCTTATTTTCTTGTACTTTATATTCATGTCATTTACATTTAAGTCTTTACTTTATGTATTTCAATTCTGTAATTTATATTACCTGTCATTTATATTTAAGCATGAGTAGCTAAGTTTACATAGCTTGGGTGTGAGGTAAAATGGTGAGATTTTGAATATAACGAAAAGTGGACATCGTTTCTCAATAATGTTGTTCACCATTTCATGTTAAGTTTTATAAAATATTCAGTTTCTTCTAGATGGTTGATCACTTTGAAAGTGTTAAAGTGCCATGGTGTCAGGAATGAACCATTGATATGCACGTCAATCCAAATGACAAAGGAAGTATGCTCGGAAGAGATATTGATAAAGAAATTTATCGTCTCTGTCTTTTCTAGGTTGATTTTGCCCGATAAGTTGATCATCTATGTGGGTGGTAACAGTGTAGAGTGTGTGCCAGGAATGGACCGCTTAGAACACGTCAACTTAACTGATATGGGAATCAGCTCGGAAGAGTGATTTTAACAAAGGAATTTGTTTATCCGTATACTTGGAAGGCTTCACCTTGCTATTGATAGTTCTGACAACAATGCCAGGAATGGATTGATTGGCTGCTAGATCAGTCGTGAGTCGTTGAAAACCCGAGAGGGCATCCTGAAAAGTAGATGGTGAACTTAAGTGTTGAAAAACGGATGCTGAAGCAATGCTACAGCATTGGCCTGCTGGACTTTATATTTAAATCTCACCCCAACATCTTACACCCTTGCTATCTTTTATTAATTGTTATATAATCTGTGATAATTCCAAACACCAACAAACAAATATTATCTTCGAATTGATCCTTGGAAATCATTTCTTTTACTAGACTTTTATTGCGCTTTTACTCCAATCTCTGTGGGAACGATATCTGGTAATTTACCATTTTATTACTTGAAAATTATTCTTGCCACTTACAAATATACCTTGACAAGAACAGCAAATTCCAGATTGAATTTTGATTGTTTTCTTGACATTAAAGAACCCTAAAAAAGTAACCCCAATGCATCAACCATAAAAAAGTTAAAACCACACAAACACACAGTAAAAGACCTCCATTATTATGCTCCTTAAAACATATTTCTCATTAAAAGGTCAAAACTTTTACAATATCTTGCAGGACCCACAAAATCTACTCTTATCAAATAAGTAGAACCTATGAAACCAAAATCTTGAACAAACAAATAGATCACAAGTATATATGCATCTGTGTTTGCTTATCATAATCTACAAGAACTTGTTCATCTGATTCTAATGCAAGCTTGCTAACTCAAAAAACTAGCATCTTCCCTTTAATTTGGATTCAGTCTCAATAGAATGACTTCAATTATATGAATTTGAGAAAGTCAAATCAAATATACACTCAACAAGCAAGATCAAGATTCAAGGTTTACCTGTATATGGCAATGGATGATGATGAAAGATGTTCTCATCAGCGAATCCAAATATGCTTTCCAAGTTCGAGTGTATGTCATCTATTTTGAAATGGGAATCATCAGCAGAATAAAACTGATGAACTTGATTATCGATCTCGATCCAACTGCAACCTGGTATCTTATAAGCCTTTTGCTCCTTCAATGTAATCCATACCATTCTCGCCTTTTCCCACTCCCCTAACGCTCCATAAATATTAGCTAACATCGTGCCATACCCACCATTGTTTGGATCAATTTCAATTAGTTTCTTAACTGCAATTTCAGCCAAATCCATTCGGCCATGAATCTTGCAGCCGTTGAGCAACGAACCCCAAACAGCTTCATCAGGTGGGGTTTTCATTCTCTTTATAACCTCCATGGCTTCTGTAAATTGACCTGCGCGACCAAGAAGATCAATGAAACAGCCGATATGATGAATGTCAGGCTCGATTCCATTCTCGCTAACCATTGACGTGAAAAAATAACGACCTTTTTCGACCAATCCACCATGGGTACAAGCATTTAATAGTCCAACAAATGTAACAGCATCCGGTTTCACATTATGTTGCATCATTTCCTCATAGACCATTATTGCGGATTCACTTTGGCCATGGAGGGCAAACGAATTAATCATGGAATTCCATGAAGTTAAGTTTCTTTTTAAGGTGTCATCAAACACCCTTCTGGCTTCTTTCAAGCTCCCACATTTTCCGTACATGTCAACCAAACCGTTTGCGATAAGGGAGTTAGGAGCAAGTCGGTTTCTAAGAACGTAACCGTGGGTGGATTTCCCGAGCTGTAACATACCCATGTGTCCAAAGGCTGAAAGCGAGCATAGAACCGTAACATGATTTGGTTTCATTCCATTGGCAATCATCCTCCTTAGAAGACGAATAGCTTCCGAATACATCCCATTGTGAGTACACCCAGCTATTATAGAATTCCATGATGGTGTATCTCTATCAGGCATTTTTTCAAACAACTCAACTGCATTCCCCATTTCACCAGCTCTAGTATACCCCGAAATCATAGCAGTCCAAGACACAACATTTCTCTCAGACATTTCATCAAACAGTAGCCTCGCAATACCTATATCCGAAGAAAACCTCGAGTAAGCGTCAAGTAAAGCCGTTTGCACAACTGGGTACTCACCATAACCCGTTCTTACAATCTGGGAATGCACCATTTTGGTTCCATTCGATCCCAAAACCTCTGGACACGATTTAAGGACGTGCGGGTAGATAAAATGGGTGACTTTAGGTCGTTTCTTTCGAACCATGTCGCGGTATAACAGGAGCGACGAATCGTGATCTGGTTGAAAAGAATAAGCCGTGATCATGGCGGTATAGAGATAGACATTGGGTGAAAGAAGAGAAGAAAAGATTTGGCGAGCGTAATCGAAGTTGGATAGAGAGAGTACAGAACAACGAAGGAGCTTGAAGGAGAAGAACTGGTCTTGAGAGTTGCCGGTGGCGATAAGATATGCTTGAAGCTGCTTAAGATGATTAAGGTGGTTGATCTTTTCGAGTATTGGCAAGATCTGCGTGTTCAGGTTGGAGGATGCCCGCATCTTAAGCCTCTGCACTATGCTCCTCGGGTCACTCCCACCTTCAGACTGCTTAGCTTAACTCCAACCTTGTGTGTGTAAGTAGTTCTAACATAAAAATATGATAATTTTCATTTTAAAATGCTACCACCTTCCATTTTATGTTAAATTTATTAATTACAAAATGGGAAAAGATACTAATTACCATTCTAAAAGGCTTGCCGCAACAGCAGCTATGGCGCGTCACGTTATGTATATGGCACGTCATGTTCTAATGTGCGGTTTTCCGTGACGCGATATTTGATTTTTGTTTACGTTTTTAATGTTCTATTTTCTAGTTTTTAATATATAAACTAATTTAACTTGTTTATTATCATTGAATCATCGAGTACTAGTACAAAACATATGTTTTTATATGTAGTATAGACATTTGCCGTCATAAGTCACGCCTTGATAAACGTCGTGATCTCGTCGTGGCTCCTAAGGCTTGAGGCTTGGCCTCGTCGCCGCGCCACGCCTCAAACCTTGCTAATGACACGATGTTAGGGTTGTTAAAAATAATTGATACCAAATAATCCACTCAAACTGAATGATTTTTTTGTTAATGAAGGGTGTCTAAACCAGCTTGCTTACCCATCCTTCCTTCCACTAATTTCAATTGGCATATTAATTTGACGGAAAACTTGATACTTCCTTCCAAAGCATTTATTGTCAAGTTTTATATTTACCATTCCAATTTCCAATCATAGATAGTCTTATATTTTATTTTCTTTGGAAACTTAAAACGATATCTATTTCACTTGTAATTTGAGTAAAATATACTATATGATTTTTTTGTTTTTCTTAAAAGAACAAATTTTTTAATAATAATAATAAATAAAAAACACTAACAGAAGTGTTATTTTCAGAAGACTAAAAGTGCGCAAAACAGAACAAGACATGATATCAACATTTTGTTTTCTTATACCAAAAACTCAACATTTAATTGATCAATCTAATAAAAACTGAACAAATATTAAATATAGAAATATAATTGTACAAATTTATAATTCAGTTTCACATATAAAACATTACATGTAAAATATACAATGTTGTTTCATATGTAAAACGTTCATGATTGTTATATAAACAATGCATTTTTGTATGTTTTGCAAGTTTGTATGGATTATTGAGTTTGTAAAAGAAGATGGCTCTGTTAATATAACTAACATCATTTATAATTTAATTACCCCTTAAACACAACAGATAGAATTAAAACCATACATAATAATAATAATAATACAGTAAATTTGGAGACTAATTGGCAGTAACTTTCTAACTAAGAAAGTGTGTATTATATACGAATGACTGAAGCAGAAGAAGAATCAGGGGTGGCATGGAATTTAAGTTGTACAAAGTGACCACTTCCTTCACCTCTGGCTAATCTTCCTGGATTCACACATATGCATTTCACTTCTTCTCCTTCACCTGTTCCCTCAAGCGTCAAAACCTATACCAATCGGTTGCCCAAATCAATGTTAAGATAAACAGAACAGGGATCACTGCTTCACGTTTAGCAGAGTGGAACAAACATGTTCCACACCCAACCTCATGGAACAATAGGGAAGAGACCTATATTTTACCAATATAAATTCAAAATAAAACTTAATTGTCTTCTAAAACATCAAATACACCTCCCTCTTTATATTTTATTCATTCTTTAAATTTTATTTATTATATTTTATGATCTATAAACTTTCAATTTAATATCCTCAAAATATTATTTTTATACGGTTTCTATTTTTTGATTAAGTTATGTAATTTATTAAATACTAATAACAATATATAAAGAATAATATAAAATTGGAAACGACAAACTTTTTTCTGGTGTCATTTTAATCGTTTTGACGAAAACTTTCTAATAATATATTTTGTTATAAACAATATTTATTTTATTATAATTTTAATAAATTAATCAAAATATATAAACAACTCATTAGGGGTAAATTGGTCATTTAATCTATTTTGTCCGACTCTGTCTTACCAAATGATGAACAGGTGTGTCATCTTGTCCTGTCTAGATACCAAACACACCCTTATAGAAATCCCTAACAGAAATAGGATTGCCTTGTAGAAATCCCTATGATGGTTCATGTCCAGCAAACGTGGGGGACTTCAACAAGCCCCCTCAAACGAGGCTAGATGGTGCCCCAAGAATGAAGACGGAAGAGTGTAGAGTCCCTAGATACCATGTTAGAATACGTGGAACTGGTTTACGTCTCTCTAAAAGAGATCCCTTATACAGAGAGGGGAACGTAAGGTTTTATATAATTTTGGTGGTCCGTGTCTAGCCCGCCAACAATCAACAATGGCGGAGACCAAAGATGCAAAAAATCTTGAAGTCAAAGAGATTTTGATGGTTACCTTCACAAACTGCGTGAGGTCTGAAGGGACGATGAGGATGTCTGGAAGGATAGACATTCGAAGAGCTTCTGGGGCGAGTGACAAGTCCATGGGAGTGTCTTCGGCAGGTGGATATAGAGGATAGAAACTGTTCTCCCAAGTTTAAAAATAGTAAGTAAGAATTAAGAAAGAAAGAAGCAACATGGTCCATATTTCTATTTTAGTTTGTCCTATAATAAGAGTCTACTTTCCAATTCTATATCTAATTATGATATGGAGAAATTAATAACTCCCTCTACAAGGGTAATTTTGTCATTAACTTAATTAAAAAGTGTAATAATTATATCTTTTATTCAAACATTTATTTTGGGACAGAGTATTTGTAATGCCAAGAAACATACCTGTGTTGGCTCAGGAGATGGTTCGTTAGTGTAGTCATGCGATTCTTGATCCCCCGTGAGACCACATCCGTACTAAGCTGTTTGAGGACATCCACACTGCAGCACCCTACCTTCACCTATAAATTCAGACCAAATTATTCCTTTATTAGACTCAGTGCTTCTATCGAGAGCCGGTGTTTTCTAGGAAAACCTTGAGAACACTTGCTTTCTAATAAAGATATTATTATATTTGCAAGTCTCATAAAATTTAGACATTTTATTTGGTTAACAAGCTAATGCATCTCTAGTCAAGAAGTTGGGTTGCAACATAAAGCATCAATATTTACCTTATTTGCTGAGAAAATTCCTGGATTCGTAATGCAAGTAATCTGGGTAACGAATAAAGATCATGAGATATGGTAACTCGGTATTGACTGCAAAAGTAGCCACTCAAAATAACTTGAAAGAAAAAACTGAATATACCTGATGATTTAGATCTGCTAGATTGATATCAAAAGCGGGCTGCAAACCAAAAGATACCATAAACATAATATTCATACGAGGAATTCCTAATATTGTATAAATATTTCATTTGGCAATAATCACCTGAGGAAATACGTAGTCATGGTGTGCATCACGTATGGATGGCACAAGAATCACACGTGCAGCAGAACCCATATATTCCACATAATCTTGAAGCTGAAGAACGATTAATGTATAAAGTTGAGGGCAAAACTAGCAATAGCAAATAATGTTGAGCCAAACACAGAGAAAACAGTTTAGTAGATGTTACCCTTCTAAGAACTTCGAGTCGGAATAATTCATCATACGTCCTGTTTAGAGTTCCTTTTTTGATCTCAGGGTGTTCGGAATCAATAAACGGCCCTAACTGTGAAAAAATCAAATACCACGTTAGTCTCTAGAATAATTTACAAGAGTGAAACTTGCTAATTCTCACCAGTACAAGCAACTGAGGCTGCTTTCTTTGTGCATACGCTAGAAGCTCAGATAGTGGCTCGAAGAATAAGTTATCAGTCGTGGTGAAAGGACCTGAAGCAATAATCTGGTCAAGGTGACATGAACAGAGAATCAGATAAATCTCGATTACATTTAGGAAGCATAATACGAGTTTCAAGGATAACAAGTTTACACACCAATGATAGATCTGATGGTATATCAGATGGATCAGCAGGCTGGGTATCCTGGTCCACAGCTTGTCTCTTTGTTTGACGAAAATTATCATCATCAACAGGAACTGATAGTGGTACATAATCCACAATTTTTGTTGCAATCAGATAGTGTCCACTTGGATTATGTCCTTCAACACCTACAACCTGTTGAATGCAACCGTGAGAACTTATGTTTCAGTTAAATATTTTTTTTCTTTTCAATTGCCTTCTTCTAACTATCTACCTGGCCTGGAAAAAGAGAAAATTGGTCCAATTTCTGTAAGTCAAGACGCACCCGTTGTCCTCCAGAGTGCTCAACACTGTTAAAATCAGTAAAAATCCCTATTAGAATTGAAGTAATGGACAAAAGAACTCAAAGATACACCAACGACCACGTATTTTGAAAGAAAGAAGCAGCTTTGTGTTTTTACCTGCTTTGAAGCATGATTGGTTTTTCCTTTAATCGGCCTTCTTCACAGCAAATCATGCCAACAGCGAATATACTTTTCTGAAAGAAAGCAATGACAGATATTACTAAGTTGTAAAAGCTCTTGAAGGATAATTAAAAAAAAAGCAAAGAAATGCATAACTGCTAAGAACCATGTGAAGTGGAAACAAAATAAAGATAGCTGAGAATTACTTGTGAAGCAACTGAAGGATCCACAGGTTCCTCATAAAGCTGAGATGCAACAAGCGCTTTCGAATATGTCATGATTCTATCTTCAAGACAATTGAACTAAATTCCCAAAATCAGAGTTACTGCTGTCAGCATGGTCAACAGGTCAAGTTGACCGAAAGTAATCAAATGCACAAGAAAGTTACAATTACCTTGTCTTCTATCCTGTCATACATGTATTTGCAGCCTGGTGCAGGCTGGGAACTGAGAATTTCAAGGGAACACCTTTGACTGGGCTGCACCCTCTTAATCACATCATCATCCGAATTCTCTTCGCCCTTTTCCATTTTTATATCATTAACTATCGGTATGCTATTAAGGGTGGAGTGTACCACAAACTTGTCCTTCCGTTGCCCAAAGGGTGTCACCAATTCTAAAGGTTTCCCCAAGGTATGCATGCCCCCATTCATTATAGGTGTTGCATCAAAAGACTCAAGATGTACATCATTTTGTCCTGCTGGAGAGGTAGGGACAACCTCTTTAGCATCTTCATGCTCATCGTTTAACTCCCTGTGGTAAAACTTTACGATTATTGATTCAAGACATGGGAAATAAGGCTCAAGCATTCATAGTTCCACTAAAAGTTCGAATTTTTGCTACCCTCTAGAAACTAAAAGTAATGATCTAGAAACTAAAAGCTCACATGGTGACATCAGTGTAGGTATGTAGCCCTTGTTCCTTCTCAATAATAGCTTGTTTCTGTTCAATTTGTAGTTGTTGCCGAAATGCATCCATATGAGCATCGGATACTATTAGTTCTAGTTGCCTGTCAAAGCAAGAAGTAAATATTAGCATCAATTAACCTCTTCTCACTTTGGCATACCCTCAAAAGTCAAAAATGCCCTTCAATTGTCTCATTTAATTTGGATATGTGACAGACATGTGAACTGTACTCACAAGCAATGGTAGACTATGCTACATTAAAAATCAGTACATAACTTATCCAAACAAAATAAATAACAAAATTTCGTCAAGGGCCAAGGCAACAAGGTGCCTCCCAAAAACTTACAATACAAAGGGTTGTTAAACGTTGATGATTAATATACAATGACAATCTTTTAAACTAAACGAGCATAACTTTTATAATTTTTTCTGCATTATTTTAATCCCCTATACAAATTTAACATTTTAGTTAACAAAGATGCAAGCATAGTCTCCTTACGGTGTGGAATACCAGCAAGCCTTTAGCAAATGCATATATAACAAGAAAAACAAAAACCACTACGACATTATGTCGTATGCAAACCAATTTGTCCTCCATTTTTTAGGGAAACCCCATTTTTCTCCTTGTGGTTTTAAGATTTTTGCAATCAACTCATTATGATTTAGGTACTACCATAACCTTCAGTTTCCATTTAAGAAATTGACAAAATTGCTTCGTAAAAATCTGCATGATAGTACAAGTATACATTTATTGATGACATTGAATTGATATTACTTACACAAGATGTTTTAATGATTTGGTGATTGTATTTATCCGACTTAACGAGTAGGTCTCTTTCATTTCATTGTTCCTAAAAGAACATTTCATTGATCAATACCTAAATTGTGAATAAATTGTCAACCTTATTGCTGTTTTTGATAATACAGGGTCAGACCGTAAATAACCAAAAGCAAACAAGCATATGACTGGGTCACGAGACATACATGACGTGAGCTAGAAGGTGCAGAGTGTACACTCACAAATGTTGCCCCTATCACCTTATATAGCCATTTGGGGGTAGGGGTGGGGAAAAAGTTAGAAAATTTTGAGTTTCTGAGTATTCCGTGTGAAACTTAGAAGGTTAGAATCCTTCTTAACTTTGTCAGAAACTTAGTATTTTAAAGACCAAGTATGGAATCCGAAGGCTCAGAATCTACTAACATCGTGTTACCTTCTGACTCGGAGTTTCTGAGTTGCAATTCGTCTCGACCTTATTCAGAAGTGATTATAAATGTTGTGCAATTATCTACTAACCGCCTAACCACCCCATAACTGACAATCTCTCATATAAATATATAAAACGTTTAATCTAGGGTGATATACTTGAGTTTTTCTGCCTTAACAACAAGAGTTAATTCTTGGATTATCACTTGGCTGTTTTAATAAGTGCAACTAATACACAATCCAATAATTTATCCAAGTGATTGTAACCACGATACCAAGATTCTTAAAGCATCTCCAGCAAATTCTCCAAAATTCCTCCAAAATGGAGAATCAAAGTACAAAATCTCTAAGAAAAGTTGCATTCAACTCCTACAAATTCTCTACTTTAGAAATTACATCATTAATTATATTACTAAAATAGGATCAGGTTCAGGAGAAAACCGCAAAAAAAAACTGAGGAACACCCTAGTAGTCATTCCTCTAGACAGTATGCATATAAGTAATTTGTAACATGCACATGTGCATAGATCACACGTGCTATGCTGTTAATATCGTATATCGGTGCCATATCGGTCAAGGACCGATATTCGATATCGGTGATATATCGGTCCAAGAATATCGGTTCATATAATATTTTTTAGAAATATATATATAATTATATAATATATATATATATATATATATGCATCCATAAACATATGATATGCATTAATTAAAATTTAAAAACATAGTTCAACAGAAGAAGTGAAGAAGAAGAAGTGAAGAACAGAGCAGATCAGCAGAAGAAGTGAAGAACAGAAAAAACGAGTACGGGAAGAAAAGAGGGAAAAGGAAGGAAGCATTAAAACCTAACTAATAAATCAGTAAAAAACAGGAAAATAGCCTCATTAATAAGCCCACACCGTAAAGCCCAAAAAAGTCCCAAAAAAAAGTCAAAAGGAAAGTCTTACAAACGATATATCGGCCGATATATTAACCTCAATATCGGCCGATATATTAACCTCAATATCGGCGATATATCGGTACATATCGGCGATATATCGCCCACCGATATAAAGACCGATATTTTGCAAAGAGATATCGCCCTATGTCAGATATCCGATATATCGCCGATATATCGCGATATTGACAGCATAGCACACGTGCATAAAAAACAAAAAACAACTAATCTACTTGTATTGACATGTGCATACCGTCCGGATGAACAGTTACCAGGGTCCTCAGTTTTTCATTTTTTGGGGGGTTTTCCCTGAACCTCCCTAACCTCCCTCAACTAGGATATTTTATCTATTTAATAAAATATAATTATATCTCCTAAAAATTTCATTTCAAGGTTTCTTATCGGTGGAATATAATAAAATATCATTTATCTCTCCTGGTGATCATTTCAAATTTGGAGAAATTTATATACTCTCTCCTACTTTCTCCATTTTAGAGAATTTGTTATAGCAAAAAATCCCCATTTTCTCCATTTTAGAAAAGCTGTTGGAGATGCTCTTAACACCATGTCCCCTTACACTCACTCCAACGCAGATCAACCCTATGAACAATATGATGTGGTGCCAATACGTTATATTTGTGTAAACTCTACTTTTGTGAGTGAAAATTAGTTTTTTTTTCCTCCAACGCTTGAACAAAGTCAGATCACTTAAAAGGATATCAACGTGAGGTTCAGAGTAGCCAAATGGTACCCAGGTTGAGAATTGAGATAATGGCAATGAAACCATCGATTAAAATCCATAAAAAGAATACAATAACAGTGGCGAAACAGATATTCCTACCACAAAAAGCAGACTAAAACTTCTCTTGACCCTCTTGTTCAGAAACCATATACAGATAGTTAAGATAATCGCGCAGACTAATTACCTGTTGATAGAGTACAGATCCCAGCTCGAAACAAGGTCCGACGGACTGAGATTGTAATTTATACAAAACGTCAGACCTAGTCACCGCAATCAAACAAATTGGAAAGTAATCAGTTGCAAGGAATATAAAATCGAGTTCAAGATGAAATTAGCGGGGCAAATAAGTGCAACTCTGTCTTACATTTCTGAACTATTTCTTCTTCTTCAACTAGAACGAAATTGTTCTTCCTGAATTCTGCTCTAATTTGGTCTTCCATGGCGATCTAGGGTTCTTGCTGTGAACTGTGATTGGAGGGAAAAGAAAAACACATAAACAAGATGGCGCGAAAACTTTGTTCGTCGTGTCTCGTGCGCGCATGTGTGTGTGTGTGTGAATTAGATTTTAAGCTTTCACAAGTGGGCTTTTGGAATAAGGATTCCTGAAATTTGGGCCTTAAATATTAAAATTCAAAGAAACCAACCTACAAGAATCAAGAAACCCATTTGTGGGTACATTCACATAAGAGGGTGTTCGGTTTATTTTAAAGAAATGTGAATGAGAATAAGAAGAATGGGAATAGAAATGAGCGTTGCATTGATGCTATTTCGTTAATACTCACAAATCACTTTCATTATAAACCAATATAATCAATAAAAAATTATTTTATATAACATTTTTAATACAAATACGTTTTGTCCAACTTGAATATACAAAACATGTTCCATTTAACATGAAAATACAAGATATCTTTAATTGAACTTCAAAAACAATACAATTCAATGCTAATATACTTACATAGTGGCCCAACTTCAAAAAACAATACAATCTAATGCAAATATGTTCCATTAATACAATCTAATGCAAATATGTTCCATTCAACTTCAAAAGAATGCAATGCCACACATAAGCATATATAAACAGAAAAATATGTAGGATCTCATTCAATAAGCTAAAACGAACCACAGAAGCTTTCAAGATGGATTGAATTCATGGCATTCAGCCAATCAGCCCCTTTCTATTAAAAAGGGAGGACAAAAAAACAAATAGATCGATAAACATGAACATATTGCAAAAATCGATCTCATTCTTATAAATCTCCCAAATCCCATATGTGTAGTAATTCAACTTCAGAAGCACCATTTGCACATACAAAATGCAAATTTTAAATCAGCTTAAAGCATCTCCAACAGCTTCTCTAGAATATAGAAAATTGATATTTTGTTATCTAAATTGCTCCAACGGCTTCTCTATAATGTTCTCTAAAATAGAGAAAACTAAGAAAAACTCCAAGTTTAGAGAATTCTCTACAACTTGGTAGATGGAGAGAGAAATTATTTTTTATTCATTTTCACCAATAGGGTTGAGTTATTATTATTTTTTACTAATTATTTTTAAAATATGTATTAGGATGATAAATATAAGTAATATTTTAATAATATAATAGATGTTGAAGTCTCTAAAATAGAGAATCTGTTGGAGCTAAATGCAGTTCTTTTTAGAGATTTTCACCTTTGAGTCTCTATTTTAGAAAAATTATAGAGAAGTTGTTGAAGATGCTCTTACACTCCGATAACTTATCTATTTGTGTTAAGATTCTTATGTTTTCATTGTAGCTAGCTATTTAATTTCTGCTCTAATTTCGTCTTCAACTCTTTTATGTGATTTATTCCATTTGGATTATTGCTTTCAATATAACTACTTTGCAATTTATTTATTTTGATTCAATTTGGATGATTGCTTTTCTGTAAAATATTCATTTCAATATTCACGAAGAACATGATTCATGTCACTTAGTGTTGTCACTGCATAGTTTCCACGTTGCTATACATTGTATATACAATTTTCCTCAAAGCGTAAAGGGTTTAGGGATTCTCTAGGGGTTGGGGTGATATAATGCACAAACATGCGAGGTTTCAAGTCAGACAACTGGAATGTAGGAATTGCAATTCTTTAGAGATTGGACTCTTTGTCAACAATGACTCTTAAGTGAGCCATCTAGCGGATAGTTATGTACCTTATTTATCTCTCATATAATGCTTTTAGGTGGAATTTACATCGATTTTGTTCAACTATATGCATGTGTGTCCTACCTTTTAAACTTGTTTACCTTGATTTCATCTTGGATATACCGTGCTGCCTATAAAAACAGAACTTTTTGATCTCCAACTACACCACCCACTATCGGATGAACTTATTGCTCAGTTTCCTGGTCTTTAAAAGCATCATGCCAAACTTGTTGGGGGCTTATGTTGTTGGTCAGTTTCTCTGGGACAAGTTTATGAGATCTAAATAGGGTCATCCATTGGATGTGGTGTCTAAGCCTATTTCTTTCTGATTTAAGCTATCATTTGCTCCGTTACTACGGTTTTTAATTTTTAATTTTTCCTTTTTGAAATATATGTGAATTTTGCATCAATTTGACAAAAGAGAAAATCCAACACATTTTAATCGAATTGTTTATATGAGTTTTTATTCTACAATTTTTATGTTATATCTTTCCATTGAATTAAAAATTTCAATATAACTTAACAATTTAATATTCTATAATCAATATTCATAAGATCCACCTATTATCGTCCAAAACTGATACGTAAACAAGAAGAAATTAGACTTTTACTACATTAATTAAAAAAAATAGCATCACAATAAATTAGAAGTCCAACACAAAATATGTATAAACAACAACAAAAACATAATAAATTTCGTTCAGTTGGTAAAAGATTGAGCAACTTTGACTAAATACAAGACAAATCTCGAGTTCAAAACCTGCCGATAATTAACTTTTTGACTAAATAACAATAAAGTTGTACATTCAAAAAGGTATCAATTATAAGCAAATGGGGTAAACTCCCCTCAAATGTAGTTCCAATACAAATTTGTACCATGAGTTAGAGCCTAAAATTGGCATTACATCCTTTACAACCTATGAAACACACCATGCTCATATCAAACTCCAAAATCTTTTTTTTTCTTGTTTCTTTTTTAATGTAGCTCACAAAACCTACATCCATGTATAATCTTGTAAATTTCACATGGCATCCTTATTCCTTTATTTATTCACGAATATCGAATCAGTCTTTTTTTATACTGCAAAATAAAGATCGTATAAGAAAACTTCTCCTTCAACCCTTGCAAAGGCAAGAAGGCTTGTTGATGAACCAGGTTCATGTTTTATTATACAACCTCCTATTCTTCTTCGACTTTTTTGAACAAACTTCATCGTCATCATCTACTATATCGAGTATAGGAGAGAGAGATGGATGTTTATGAGAAAAAATGGTAGGTCCCAGCCTGCTTAATGATCGATCTAAGACCTCCGATGGGAGCTACGATCATCAATATGACACCAATTACTATGAAAATCTGAAACATTCATAAAACAAATCAGGCAAATCAGAAGAAAAAGATTGGAAATCTTTACAAGAATAGGGCTAAAGAATTTAAGTTATGACTTACCCAATTTATGCACCAACTTATGCTCCACCTTTTGGGCTTCTTGATCACTAGCCAAATGACGCAAGGAAGCTACAAGTGAAAAAAATGATACAAATGAGATTGTATACCATTAACGGTTAGACCTTTGGCTCATAGGTTTTAGAGGGTTTTATAACTTTGATTTTTGAGAATTTTCAAGACTGATTTTCATACTAGATAAAGGTTCAAGTGGATGGGTATATCCCAGCTGAGGTGGCTCAGGTGGGGTTTGGGGAGGGTAACATATTTGCAAGATGGCATGATCTTTAATGTTAACTTAGTTTAGTTGAAAAGGAGGGACTTACATAATAGGTTGTTGGAGCCAATGCAAACCCTCCAAAGAAGCCAAGAAGACCACCAAAGAAAGGGATTGTGATTGCAATTAAAGTGGTGATAGCTGCAAATACCTCAACAAATGAAATCAAAAGAACCCCACAAACAAAACACATATTGTTGACATAAATTAGCATCAGGGTCTTACCAACAAATGAAGTACGAACAGTGAACCGAAGGGGAGCACTTGGTTTAAATTTCATTGATTTAACCAAGTAGGTTTCGATCATGTCGTACACTGGCATAGAAAAAAGCTGAAATGTTTTCGGCCCATCCCAAGAAAGAGAGAAAAAAAATGTTAGATTTGGGAACTAAGAGACAACTAATAAGATTTGTACACTGTAGACTTACCTGATAACCACCAATGACATGAATGATGACAAACATGTTGGCGGTGGCAATAAGCCAAGCGGGGTGTTCAAGAGTGATGAGGATGTTATCGTCAACAATGTTTCCAAAGACATAGTATCCGATTATGGCAACAGGGAAGTAGCAAATGGCAACAATGAGATACGCAACCACACAACCTAACCACATTGGACCCTTGGACGGCTTTTCAGGAGTCGAAGGGAGGGTCGCTTGAATCTCCAAGACCACATTGTGACCAGCATATGCGAAAGCTACATCACCCAAAGCAGCAAACATGTCGAACATTTGACCCACGGCGGTTTTTGACCTCAAGCTGTAATCCACACCTTCATGAGCTCCCCTATTCCAAGCAGCTATCCAAGCAATCATAGAATAACTGCAAGTCCCTATAAATAGTTAGTAAGACCAAACCAAACAAACCCAGTGAATCCCACACATAGTAGGTCTACCCCAAGGAGTATAGATTGTTTTTGTGAATATCTTTGGCTTCTAAAAATGTTTAATAGTGGCCATCTCAAAATTAGTGACCCCACCCCATATTGGTCGAAAATATGGTGCTTATAGACAGAGGTCCGCCTTTCAGTGCCACCGCACTGAAAGGTAAGCGACCCCTGAATCTACAAGCACCACCAAGACCGGTACTTGTCCATTATAGCGACCCCTATTTGGGCCTCAAATGTTGTATAATTCTGTAGTGAAACGAATTGGAATAAATTTATGGTTTCATACCTCAAGGACATGACAGCGGCAGCCAAAGAGACACCGGAGATGGAACTTAAGTTGGGGAGATGAGCGAGGACAAAGTGGACGGAGGAGAAAATCAAGATGAAGTAAGTTGTCCTCATAGGTCTACAATTCGGACAAATCGATTGTTGGAACTTCTGCAAAGATTTACCTCCGGTGACCATGTAAACAATGCAGGTACCAACTTCCACCACAAGCTGTTGAGGGACGACAATGAAAAGCCCAAGTCGCTCACCAAAAGCATATTGGCCTAACTCATGGTACCGGTCAAACCTCTTGCCCGGAACCGCCTCGTGCATCTCCACCATTTGCCACAATGTGTACAGTGTAATCACCCAAGACATGACCAGTACCGTGATTCCAAAGCCCCTGCATCATACCCAAACACTTGTAAAAATCTTTACAAATTTGGCTTCTGTAAGGACTTTTATCGAACACGTTACGTGCATCATTTTAACCAAAGAAAATCTTACCAACCCAGTTCAGATAAGGCATAAGGAAGACTGAGGACACCGGCACCAACCATGGCGGTGACATTGTGAAAGGCTGAGTACCACCACTTTGCGTTTCGGGAGGAGGTTATCGGAAGCCATTCGTCAATGGCTTTTTCCTCAGCAGTTCTTGTATCAAACTTTGAATCACCAGACTCCATCGAAATTTGAAGGCACACCCTTCTGTGGTCACTTCAATTTCTTTGATAAAGAAGAAGAAGGAACCAACATCAAGTATAAATAGAAACCTTAGATCCATGATTTGAGTTCTCTCCTTAATTTTCAAAACTAGTGTACTCTATTCGATGACACATGTAGAGAAAATTTTGGTGAATGTGAGGAAATGGAATTTGGCGGCAAAGCTGCTATTTCTCTGTATAACTGTAATTTAAATAATCACAACCACTAACCTAAATCTGGATCATCAATTACCAATTTACCCCTATTTGGACATTTTGCAATTACCAAATCACCCCTACTTTGGGATGAACCCCTTCTTAAATATTCTATTTTTACACTATTCTTTATATATAAAAATAGAGTATATTACACTCCCGGTCCCTGTGGTATGCACGTATTACGGATCAGGTCCCTAAAACGCAGAAATTACACTGGGCATCCATGTGGTATGCCAAAACGCACGCAGAGGGTCCCTCCCTCTAACGGAATCTGTTAACCCAGTTAATAAAGGGGTATTTTTCTATTTTTTTATTTCTTATTAGAAAAAGAACAAAAGAGAGTAAAAAGACAAAAATACCCTTTGAGTTAACTGAGTTAACAGATTCCGTTAGAGGGAGGGACCCTCTGCGTGCGTTTTGGCATACCACAGGAACGTCCAGTGTAATTTCTGCGTTTTAGGGACCTGGTCCGTAATACATGCATACCACAGGGACCGGGAATGTAATTTACTCTAAAAAGTAATTTTATAACCTTTTTTTAAGATTGTGGTATGGAGATATTTGAGTGTCACCTTTATTTGTACCGCAATTGTCTTTTTTTCTCTCTTCCAAAACGATGACTTATCAAACAATCATGTATATTCGACTGAATAAGTTGTAAGTCTCATTAATCTAATTAAATTGCTAACATATAGACCCTTATACAACCTTGTTACTTGTATACACGGATGCTACATTGAAGCTTACACGATAACTTGACTTTATCCCTTCACCAACGGGTCTTGCCTCTTGTGTACATGTTTGCCAAGCCTCATAACCAAATTCTTTTGGTTCAATGTACCTACTTGATAGTTTTTGAATCATGTGCTTTTTGTTAGAAATGCAAACGATGAACGACCAATGCATCCTTAAGGGTGCGTTTGGTACACTGGACATGACAGAACAGAACAGGGTCCACTGTCCCACGTTTGACAGGACTTTTATGTGGAACAGACTGGAACAAGGTGGAACAAACTGAAACAGGCCTGTTCCACCCCCACCCCATGGAACAAGCTAGAACAGACTTATGTTTTACCAATATAGCCTCAAAATAAAATCTAATTCTCTTCTAAAACATCAAATAAACCTTCTATTTCATATTTTATTCATTCTTTAAATTTTAGAAGGGTAAATTGGTCAATGTTATCTATTCTGTTATGTCCAGTTTTGTCTTACCAAACGTGGAACAACTGTTCTATCATGTTCTGTCTTGTTCTGTCCTGTCCCACCTTGTCCTGTCCTATCATGTCTGCGTACCAAACGCACCCTAAAGGGACCACCAATACATTTGGTACCTACGACCAACTCGTTAACGTCTAACACCTTTTCATATTACGAGGCCATAAAACAAAACCATCACGGGATGATAAAAACATATCCGATACCAAAAACAAAACACTTATTATCCATAACCAATCGGTAATTTTAACCACTGAATACTGGCATGCACACTAGAATCAAAAAGCCCATTTCTAAACAATCATGCTCTATTTCAGCAATGGTGTTTCTTAAAACAGGAGGAGCAGGTAAACGAAATAACCCAAACGAAACCAGCCAAGAACAGTTGGTGAAAATCTAGGCTTCCACGGATGCAATGTGGCAGATCAGGTCGATAACACGGGAGCTGCAGGGGAAAAATAAGGCATTGATGAGAGAACATTCATGCCCACCTCTATATATACATTTTTTATACAAGAAAAGAAATAAGTACCTGTATCCCCATTCGTTGTCATACCACGACACAAGCTTCACAAAGTTGTCGTTCAATGCTATTCCAGCTTTCGCGTCGAAGATGCTTGACCTGGATGGTAAATTCAGAAACAAATTGATTCGTAAAACAAGTAGGAGCGAAATCCATACCTACAAAATATAGTTGTTTAGTTACTTATTAGTGAAATCAGCATAGGAAGTTCTCACCTGCTGTCACCAATGAAGTCTGTGGATACAAGATCGTCTTCTGTATATCCCAAAATACCCTTGAGCTTGCCCTCTGATTCCTCCCTGAATCACCAAATGTTATTGTAAATTTACGAATATCCAGTGTTAATATTGGTATTTCAACTGAATGTTTATTCCAACACTTACTTGATGGCAGCCTTGATTTGCTCATAGGTAGCCTTCTTTTCAAGCCTTACGGTTAAGTCCACAACTGAAACATCCACGGTTGGGACACGGAAGGCCATTCCAGTTAATTTGCCATTAAGGGCTGGCAACACTTTACCAACGGCCTACATCAAAGCAGAGGATATCAATTTGGGTCCCACAATCATCGAAAGGGTACCAAGATTATAATTCATGAGTCAAATCTTATTTACCTTGGCAGCTCCGGTGCTGCTGGGAATGATGTTGAAAGAAGCAGCTCGTCCGCCTCTCCAGTCCTTCATCGATGGACCATCCACAGTCTTTTGAGTGGCTGGAATATTATTTCATCAGGATGTTAAATACATGTTAACTTTAGTCGATACTTGATAAAATGATTGATATAAGCAACTAGAAGAAAAGCTGCATACCAGTGATAGAGTGCACTGTTGTCATAAGACCTTCAACAATGCCAAACCTATCGTTAATGACCTTGGCCAGTGGAGCAAGGCAGTTGGTTGTGCAGCTAGCATTGGAAACGATGTTAAGCTCGGGTTTATATTCATTCTCATTGACACCCATAACAAACATGGGAGCATCCTTGCTAGGAGCAGAGATGACAACCTTCTTGGCACCACCCTGATCATACAAAAGCAATCCAAAGTAAATCCATCTTTTAGTATCTAATCTTTACCACAATGTACACTATCTACTCTTATGTTTCTATCTTACAATCTACAATCATGAAATAATGACCATAAAAAGCAACCATACAAACAATTAAGCATAACCCAACTGCTAAAAGTGTACAAAAACTAGATATTCAATCAAACCTTCAGATGGGCTGCAGCCTTGTCCTTGTCCGTGAAGACTCCAGTAGACTCCACCACAAAATCAGCTCCGGCTTCACCCCATGGGATGTCTTCTGGGTTCCTAAATAGCATAAAAAGATGGACCAGTTTACAAAATCTCCTTCATAAAAAAGATCCCCAACAGGTAACTTGAATAGGTCTCTGATAGATGTTACCTGATGCCAAAAACAGTAACGGGCTTCTCACCAAAGAGAAGGGTCTTCTCATCCTTGACCTTAAGCTCATGGTTCTTCCATTGGCCATGAACACTATCGTACTTGAACATATACGTCTGCATGTATGCTAACCGGTGAATTTTTGCAAAGAGAGACACTAACATCTATATCACTACACTGTTTTGGCTTGGACTATGCCCTAGTATACAAACCTAATTAAGACATTTATTTTGACAAAACACCATACGAGTACAATAGGGGTGTTATTTCCCTCTATAACATAGAGTATAAACAGAGGACGTGTATATATAGGGGTGGTTTCAATGGAGAACGCTAACTATTTAATAAAACATGAGAACGGCTGTTAAAATACAAAATCATATACGGTTAACGATTCACACGAGTTTGCCTCGCAACTTATGTCAAGAGTTAAGATCCATCAAGATCGGTAACAATTTACTTGTCCAGACAGCCACAAGACTCGCATTCTATACAATTTTTAGCATTTGTAAAGTCCATATCGCCATACATTATATGGCTGCAAGAATTCGTCACACATAAATACAGAGATAGAATCCCTGACACATGCGTTACATGACTGCAAGATTCGTTACACATATTTCAAGTTATTAGTTGCATCTGAACTCAAACGGTCCCATAGAACACAAACATACCTACATGGAACCGTAGTTTAGTAGCATTTTGACTACAAATTTAGCCCAATACCGACAAATAGAGGAACTAGTTACTGTATACCGGCAACACAATGATAGATCACCGCATACATTGGTATATACACATGGACGAGCAGACAAGAACTCACACGCTGCATAACTTCGCTGTTCGTAACATACACATACATACAGAGATCGACTCGTATTTTAACCCAGCATCTGTTGTTTGTATCCGTGTTACCATGTGATCCCAACAACAATTTTGATTTTAATTTCACTTTGTCTTCGTCTACCTATTGCAATTCTGTACGACTCCGAAACTCGCATACACACGCGCACACACACTGACACACACACACACACACACACACACATATATATATATATATATATATATATATATATATATATATATAGAGAGAGAGAGAGAGAGAGAGAGAGAGAGATCGAATCGTAAACAAACCAAATCATTTGCAGCATAAGCAAAAACAAATCACAGTTGATAAAGTTACCATGTAGTCAGTGGTGATGAAAGGATCGTTAACGGCAACAAGCTCAACATCATCTCTCTGAAGAGCAACTCTAGCAACTAGACGACCGATTCTTCCGAATCCTACCACACATCAAGTAAAACAAATGAACAAAACAACAAGGCGTAACACAGATCAAAGTGTATCCAATCAAACAAAAAAAAAAGTACCATTGATCCCGATCTTAATCTTCTTATCAGATCCTGCACAATGCAATGAAATGGAAGAAAATGTGAGAAAGTAAATCAAAATCAACTGTAAAAAGGATAGTATACGAGAAATTACCCATAGCGATTGGACAGTGTTTAGAGACAGAGAGCTTGGAGTTGGTGGAAATGAAAATGGTTTGCGAAGATAAAGGGTTTAGGACGTGCAATTTATAAAGGATCGGCGAAATCGGTGGGTCACGTGATAGGCGGTTTTTTAAGTTACTTTCTTGGAGAAAAAGAAAGTATAAGGTAGATGAATGTAATTTCGAGATCGAGCCGCTGGTAATTTACCAAACCCATGAGCCGGTTTATTCTAGAAACGAAGATAAATCAAACCAAACAAAGTCGGTATTTTCAAGATTTTTAACACATAATCTATTTTTTTACTTCAAAAAGAAAAACATATAATTTATTCTAAAATAGATAATTAACCCAGCAAATTTCAGGCGAAACTCGCATCTAGGTAAAAGTTACGGTGAAAAGTGTAAAAAAGAATACAATACAGATCTTTGATCACTTTTAATTTCAAAACAGCCCATAAGTTAAGTTATAAAAGAGAATTTGGGTTCCCATTCCAGCTCTGAGTTAACTATTTCAGAGCTCTATCCCGTTCTTTCTCCCAACGCCGTTTAGCCGGATCTAGTTTTCCTCTCACCCGGAAGGTGGCTAACTCCTTGGTCTTACGAGCCGCTTACGCTAACTCAAGCAGGTACCGGGAGGGACATCTTAGGCAGTAGAATCGAGCGGTGTCGTTCAGTGACTACATACGAGTTTATGAATCAATGAAATTTCCTCTTCTATTGTAGCGATACGAACTCATAAGCAATAGTAAAAGAAGCTATCATCTCCGGAGAGTCATATGATTGTCTTGACTGGTTCTTTTGAGGGAGGCCTATAAATTGCATGGGTCCAAGCTTGATTGATTGATTCTTTTAAAACTAGCTCCTGTAACCAATCTCACCATTAGTATTTTCACCATTATAATGGAAACTCAATTCTGTGGATTAAAGCCCTTTTTTAAAAGAAGTCATCTAACTAGATCAGCTAAGTAGGTAGCTTCGCTCAATTGATTCTATAACTCACCATAGCAAGGTAAGTTGCTCTGTCTGAGTCGTTACTAACAACCGAGAAGCCAGTCTCTCAGTTGATAGCTCATCGGATCATGCAGCTCCTCATCTGGTCATAGAAAGAAGGAAGTCTGAACTCAAAGCCAGTGTCTGAGCCAGCTGTCCTTAGTAGACTGGAAGCCAGATAAAGAAGTATGGTCTAGTTCTCGAAAGTGGAAGGCAGAAAAAGGATAACTGAAAGCGGGGAAAGTAGGGCTACTCACATTGATTTACAACCAAAAATCCTATCTTGAAAATGACATCTTCGTGAAATAGAGAAAGTCGCCCCGTCTCCAACTGAGGTCTTCTCTCCCGCTGCCAGGAAGATTCGATCCCAACGACCGCCTCGCAAGACCTCTGTACTTTTTTATTGCCTTTCCTTATTTAAATTTAAGAAAATCCACTTCTTTACTAGAGAGAACTCGACTATTACATTTTATTAGTGTTAATATGCAATTAGAAATGACTGGAGTAGATATTCATTTTTATCCTCCTCACCGTAATTTTCATTTTCTTAATGGAAAATGAACTGAACAACTCCTTATCCGGTTAGTGCTTACTAGTTAAGAGGCGCTTACCAACGACCAATTTTGATGGTCGAGAATACTACCCAAAAAGTGAAATGATAATGGTACCTCTTGCCAGTAAACATTTACCCGATAAAAATTCGGTAAACAACCCATAGAGCTATAAATATTACTCTTTATGTCACAAAATAAATGTCCACTATGAAAATGATCCATAATTTAGGACCGTATAATTATTACACCTTTCAAATAATCGTAGGACGTTTATTCTTAATAATAAGGAAATAATTTTTCTCCTATCTTGTAAAAATAAAATTAAAAACTTACTTCATAAGTGAACACTTTTAAAACAAATTAAAACAGTATATTTATATTCGACGTTGATTTTCAAATACTACTATCTATTCTCCTTTATAAAAAGAATAAGGGCTTAGGGCAGTTAATTTCAACATTTTAGAATTACTTCTATTTTAGCTTAATGTACAAGTGTCAAAAGCATAAACCCTTCAAACAATCTCTCAGACTCGCCACGTTCCTCAAAAAACTGCAACCCTCCACTTCCCCCACTCCGTCATCCCCTTCCTTTCCGGCTTCCCATCCACGATTATATCCGCACTGCCCCTAAATCAATCTCAATCACACCAGCAATCAATCAACGAGAGGAGAACTCTCAACAAATCTTCGTGCACAGTGGCTGATGGAAAGATTTCAGCACCAGAAAATCTAAATCCAAATCCTCTTCCTCTTTCTCCGCCAGTGAGTTTCAATTTGATTGCTTCCAAACCCTAAATATCATAATCACCCTCTGACATTCTTTTGCCCGATTGATTGTGCATAAGTTTTTTGGTTCAGGGTTTCGATTTCGTTCTTCAAACAAAATGGAGGAAACATGCATTTCTTTCTTTCTCCGTTTGATTTGAGACCGAGGTTTTACCCTAATTATCTTGCACGCCTATTGAGGTAAACCTAAAATCAAAATCCAAACCTAGAGTTTCTTCACCTAATTTTTCTGTTTGGTTTTCCTTTTCATCATTATTGATGTCGAATGCAATGGTGGTTATATAATCGATTCCAACGTCGTAGGTAAGCAGATATCGAATTTGCAATTTTATAAATATTTTGTTATGCTTCAAAGATCTAACAGTCGTTCTAACACGAACTCAATCTTCAATTTCTATTTATTTTCCTGTTTGTATATTTCTCAATCATTAGTTGTATTTCTTTCTTACCCTTTTTCACTTTTGTGGACTTAGATCCTGAGAAGTTGGGTTCTTGCTAGGAGGTCATTTTTATTGCACAGGTAGTCCTTCTCTATCCTCGGTTATCTTTTCGACTATCCTGTTCCCATTTGAAAATGCTATATATCTCTTTGTTTCTTTGATTGGATTTCTCCAGTGCATATTTATACACTTTATTTAATGTTATTTTTAACCTTCTTTTATTGCAATTTGTTCACATATTGTAGGAGGTTGACTGTTGGAAGTAATCTTGCACAAATGGGAGGGGTTTTCAACAGATGGCTAGCGGCTACAATGGACTGATGGTAATGAAAATGTGTATAAGAAGATATGTTTAGTTTGATCTAATTCTTCCAAGTTGACATGGAAGCATGGGTAGTTAAGTTTGAGTTGAATTCGTCCTATTCCTATCTTATGCTTACAAAATATGCATGGTTATTAAAGTTTGGTGTGGTAGGCATTTGATGTCTCTGTATAATTAAAAATCTTCATGTGTTTGTCATTTTGAAAACGCTTGAACTATTTTGTTAATCAACAACCGAAAAACGATTGAAAAATTGTCGATGTGAAATGTTGCATTTGATGTTGTTTTAATATACTAAAATCTTACCCAAGAACTAAAAAATGTTACTTTTACCATTAAGTGCTTAGCGTTGGGTAAATGTGCGTTGGATTTAGATGAAAACAAGTAAAAAGGGTTATTATTAACTCCATCATTTTCCTATTCCCAATTTTTAACTTATTTCACTGTTTAACTTCAAACATTTTCGCATGGTTGTAAAAAAGGTTGTCTAGAATGGATTACAAAGGATTAAGTAGTGGTGATATGGATTTTTGGTGTCCCTGCTTTTCTGCACTCTTTTATGTTGTTTTAGTAGAATGTTTAAGTAGTGGTGTTACAAGATAATCCTTGAGAGATAACCAAACTTTACTCGAAAGTTTGGCTGGATTCAAGTTTATTGAAGTCGTTATGTTGTTGGGTTCAAGTATGTTGAGGTAAGATACTCGGGTAAGTCTTTTACTGCTTTTTAAGTTATTGATGTTGTTGGGTTCAACTATGTTTTTTTGAGAGACTAATATTGTTCTTTGAAATAGACAGAATCTAATTTCACTTTTTTTTCTTTTCATTTTCTACTTTTTGTTACTTCTAATATTCATATATTGTAACATTTTCTTGAATAGGCAGAGTATATGGATCTTGAAACCTTTGGGATAGAGCTAAGGATGCCATTAACACAATAATTAGGTTGGATGAGAGTACTGAAACTGGAGTTGTCTTGCAACCTTGTATTGAAGGTACCATCTAAATTCATCCTTTGTCCTCTTCTTTTTTTTCATTTTATTTATTTGAAATTCATAAAAACACACACTTGAGGTCATAGATTCAAATGGGTATTTCTCCAAGAAACATTACAAGATTATTGGGAGAGGTAATATGAAGATTAACTTCTATTACATATATACCAGTAAAATTTTATTGTTGAAATTCCATTCATTAGATGAGTCCTCGTTCATAGCTTTTGGTTGCCTAATTGTAAGAACAATTAGAATTGCAATGTATTGCTTGTGAAAATAGGGCTATAATATATAAATAAGAAAAATTCGTTTGGCAAATTATCGAGTGAATTGGTCGAGAGATTAACTTCCATTATAAACATTCCAATAAAAATTGTAAAACTTTAGAAAAACTTGTGAAACTGTCAAAATCCCAGAGCCAACTCAGTTTTTGAGGAAATAATTAAAACAAAGATAATAATTTTTGCATTATGTTACGATTGAGATTCCCACCCTAAACAACTTTGAAACTTTTATTTCATATAGAAGATTTATGCAACAACCACTTAAGTTTTGGAGCAATAGTATTTGATCTGAATCGGATTGGCATTAAGAGAACAAATAATATGAAAGTGTACGGGGCCGTTTACCAAACACTTACCCGGGTAAGCACTTGCCAAATCACATTACCTACCGGATTGATATGGCAAGGACTAAAAATCTTACCCGGTAAGAACGAATGCAACTTATGCAAGGACCGAGAGTCTTACCCCGGTAAGTAAGTGCGGCGACTCTTACCACGGTTAGTGCTTACCGTGTGAATTGTTGCATACGAAACCGATTTGACGGACTAAAATCTTACCCGGTAAGTAAGTGATAGAGTTAAATTTGACTAGTAAGCGCTTACCCGGGTAAGCGTTTTGTAAACGGCCCCTACCTTTCTAAAACCAAATAAAGTTATGTTTTACTTGCATCTTTGTCGATAAAAATAACTTTGGTACCGACTAATTCTCATTTTCTTTCAATGTTCAAAGACTCCCACTTCTGGTCGCTGATATTTGGATCTGCTTGCTGTTGCACTTCCTGGGTCTGTCCAGATTAAGCTGCAGGGTAAAAAGCATTGTAGGCTGCTTTTTCAATTACTTTTTTCATATCAAAAGTGAAGTTTATCTCAATGAACTCACTGAACCATGCAATGTATTAATATGTTTTTTAACATGTTTATAGTTACTTGATCTAACTTTGAATAATTTTTAGTTTTCTGATAAATTATTTTATAAGTATTTTCATCGTAATCATGTTTGGTTTAAAATCAGGTTCTCTATATTCCAGAAGACTGAAATGGCACCGGGAGTATCAATCAACCTAGTAGGACAGAAAAATTCAGGCTTTGGGACTACTCAGGATCACTTACAAATATTTAATATTGAGATGAAACCCAAAATGAAGTCTCATCAGATGCCTGAGCAGGTGACAACTTTTTGAAATCTATACTTTAACGAGTTGCAACCTTCGCATTTTGTTTGTCAAACTTTGTTGTTTATTTGGGCTTCTCTCATTTCCTTCTTCAGGTTGTCTTTTGGAAGTGGGTCACCCCTAAGATGTTGGGCATGGTAACTCATACATCAATATATCATTGGTCAATTGCTGGTATATTGCATTCTTTGTGTCTTTCAGCATGTAAGCTAAAGATCATATTTTCTGAACTCAGTGTTCAATCTTTTCTGCACAGGTGATTCTGAGCCTGTGAAGATGTTTGATAGAACGGCCAATTTATCAAACAACCAGATTATTAATTACTAATGTGATCCATCTGAGAAATGGTTGTTGTTGATTGGAATTGCCCCTGGCTCACCAGAGGTTTGTTGTTATTTCATTAGTTGAATGTAAACATAACATGTTCCCTTTTATGGATCATTTTATCTTCAACAGTTGCTTATGGATCTTATTTATCTGAACACCAAACACAACTTTACTTTTATTTTGGTTGAGTGATCCTTGTGTTATTTATGTTATTTGTTTATGTTCTGGTCTCTTTAGGTTTTGTAACTTGGTGTATGTATTAGTAAAACCGTAAAAATTACCGCTATTGGTCATGTCTTCGTTAATTTACAATGGAATCTTGTAATGATGCATACCAAGGAGATTATATGGCTTGATAGAATGAAATTTTAACCAAATTATAATTGGGTTCCTCTCTTTAAGTTCAATTGTTCGTGTTTGTATATCAAGGGAAGCAATAAGAGATATGGTGGTTCTTGGCTTTTATTTTTTTATTACTGTTGTTTTAATTTTCAGGGTGAAATTGGTGCTTCATCTCTTATGTATTCAAATTCTTTTGCTACTTGATATGCTTGACTGTTGAGGACTGTTGATAGGAGTACTTTGGAAGGGCAATGACCTTTTTCCTTATTTTACAAATGGCCGAAGACAACCAATGCATAAATCGTCTTGCTTTTGGGTTGGCTGTAATATTGGACGGTGAGGACAGGAAGGAGAGTAGTCCGATAAATTGTCTTAGGTTTGAAACAACATTTAATTTTGTGTTTCTTTTTTAGGTTTTAATTAACATTTTAACTCAGTCGTACTTTATGTTTGAAATAACATTTAACTTTAGGTTCCATTACTTTTGTAAATACAACTATATTTTAATTATAAATTTTGAAAGTTTAAAATAAACGTAAACTTCATATCATTGATTTATCAAAAAGTTTAACGTACCGTGTATTGTACAGGTCTCAAAATTGGATATCCGTTTTTGGATTTAATCCCTTCCATTTTTCATTTTAATATGAAACCACATAATTTCATATTGCATAAGCTTTTAAATTATAGTAAATTAACTTGATTTTCATATATAGTTCTATATGAAATGGCGAACACAATAGTCCTTAAAGAAAGTCATCCAACTCTCTAATTTATATATCCGTCTATTTTTTCTTGGAATTTTGTGACTCAATATTTTTATCATAGAAGAGATAGTTTTTGGACATTTTTACCATATTTTTCTTACAACTGTTTTTACTTTCAAGTATGTATAAACATACATTTCTAATTTTATTTTTTTGAGTTTGAAAACCTCATTATCTAATAAGACCTATGCATCAATTGAATTTTTTTGAGACATATTTGGCTAATGTCTATTTGATAAGAAATAATACAAAGTAGGTAGCAAGATTGAGGATTTGAGTATTTGGTTTCAGAATCGAATTGCGTCCCGCTGCATCGCGCAGTATGATGACTAGTAATTCTAAAAGAAAACAATTTAAAGTATGCTGTGGGGTTCATTTGGCTTTCAAGACGAATTAGAGCTCATGATATAATTTATAACCGAAAATTAATTCAACAAATCAGAGTGGCGCAGCGGAAGCGTGGTGGGCCCATAACCCACAGGTCCCAGGATCGAAACCTGGCTCTGATATAAAAGAGTAGCTTCCGACCAATCCTTTTTTTTCGACAATTGAAACAAATTCAATTTTTACACAATTGGTCCCTGAAGAGTGAAGAATGGAACAATTTTGGTTATTTTTCTCGCCAATTTTATTTTTAATTTCCTAAATTATAACCAAATATGGACTAACATCGTGGGTATTAATTCTCTTTCACTACTTTTTTTTTCTTGTAATAGATCCTTTATCCCATAAAAATCAGTTTTCTCGTCTAAAATTAAACGGAGTAGAGAAGCTCAATAACATATGTATAAAGTGTGAAACAACGATAAATAAATGTTTAGTGATAATATTGCATGGAGTTGGTGGGTTGGTACTTGAGATCAAGAATTGTGGTAGAGTGGAGTTTTTCATATTTATCTCTATATTAAGTTGAATCACATAATTAGAACACGAATTTGTTACGTATTTATGATTCAAGCGTGAACTAACGTCCATACAGAAGGAGGTAATGTTCTAATGTAAAAAAAAAGTACTACAAATGAATGAGAAATGAGGGTTTGTGACTTGTGAGTCTATGTAACAACCCACTCCAAGATATGCCAAAATAAGACATTAATTAAAATAAACTGCCAAGCATGGCCCATAGTTCACGCTGTCAAAAATTCAAAAAATGGGTTCGCGGAATAAACCTTAATTACAACTGAGAATATCTAAATTATTATTGCAAAAGGGAAAGTCCTCTAATGCCATTAACTCCCGCCCGAGCTTACGCCCTCTCTTTACCACTAGCGGAACTGCCTCTAACATGTTTACCTGAAAAGGATTTCAGTTTTGAAAATGTGAGGGTTAGACCACAAGGTCTAGTGAGATCCCTCGGTTACTTCCACACCACAAATAATATTTAAAAGAATTTGCGAAAACATTAAACAATAGTTAGTTTTGGCAAATTAACATCCACACACATATAACTGAAATTTCTGTCCGGTCACACACACCCGTGACTTGATCTAGGGCACACACTCGCCCTTAAGAACAGACCTAGTCCGTTTAGACAATCCATATGGGACAACCCCCCCCCCCCCCCCCCCCCATATACATCACACCGTGCATAAATAAATTATATGCAAGCACACAATAATAAACACACACGTACGAGTAAATAAACAAGTACCATCAAACTTTAGTTTAGAAAAACTCACATGGAGTCCTTGCTAGGAATTCCTTACTCGCTACCAATTGCCTTTACTTGCACCTACATTTGGACCCAACACATACTACCCGGTAAGATTCCGACACACTCAAATTTCTAATACTTGAAAAGTCTCAGCCGAATAAATACTGAATCCTAAGTCCCGGTCTCAAAATAATTTAATTAAATCCAAACCGGATCCACCATATTTAATTAGATCCACTTCCACTATATTTAGTTAGGTCCACTTCCAATCTATTTAATTAAGTCCACTCCCCATATTTATTTAATTAAGTCCACCAACACTTCCAAATCACAATGAAATTTGGTCCACGTGGAGAGAGTTTCGGATCCATAAAGCAAGCCCAAAACGTTTTAGTGCCCAAAACGTTTTAGTTCCGGATCCCTTTTAGTAATTAAGTACCGGATCCACTTTTATTAATTAGACCACTTCCGGTACTTCAAGAATTCCGGTTCATGCTGGAAATTAAATTCCGGGACATATTTTAAACTCCGGATCCATAAATCTGAAGCCCAACTCCGGATCCTTACTTTTAAATTCCGGATCACGCTTATTAGTTAATTCCGGGCCACACTTGTTCCGGATCACCTTTTAACGCCCAACTCCGGAACTGATGGGTTTTTATTTCATTATCGACTACGATGGTTTAAATCGATTTTCACACAGTTCCATTCCGATGTTAATTTAACACCACTTTACCAACTAATCAAATTAGCTAACATCGATTCTTTACTTTTTATTGATTAGAAAATCATCCAGACTCATTTCTCCATCCTTAACAGGAGATAACAAGAACACTAATTCCACCTTCTAACATTTGATTTCAACAAGATACTAGTAGACAAGGATTAGTGATTACCTTGCAATGTGATTTCCACGCACTCAACTGAAGAATTCTGGATTGAATGATCTCCTTGATTTGCACCACAATTTCACCTCACTGCACACAATGTTCTTGATTAATTTTGTGAATCCTTAGGGTTTTACACCCATTTATACCTTTACACATGCATACCAAACTTATCTCTTTTTCACACTTTTCACCCCAAACTTGCGATTAATTAAATTAGAACATGGTTATTACAGTCTAGTGGTCAATGTGTCACATAACATTTGTTCCAAGCGACGTACATGATCAAATAAAGTCAGTTGGTGTTGCAAGTCATAGGTCATAAAGACGAAAGTGTCCAAAGGGTTGCAACGAGGAACAACTTTACCAAGTCAGATAACAAGTTGTGAAAATGATAACAAGTTATTAAATCATAGATTCATTGATATATTTACATGACTAGTGTTGTGCATCTAAAGAGTAGTGAAAATGACAATTAATAAGAGCAAAGGACAAGTCTAGTCGTAGTCTATAGTCTAGATATTAGAGACCTAAAACTATTCAATTATGTTGATTGTATAAACTTTGATATGTGTTGTGTTAGTAGACTTGAAGCATATGGTTGTGATTACCTATACTTGTTACTTACTCCGACCACGTGACATGAAGTCAGTCAAATACATGATGTTCCATTGTGTTTGGTTTATAACTGTTTGAAAAATAATGTCTTGTAAAATTTAAAATGTATCGTCAATTCTCTCGTATCACAAAGTAAATAATATACAACATGATAAAATATTCGATGCACCAATTGAAGTTGCAAGAGAAGTGCCACCGATAGAGGTTGAAACGGTGATGAATGATAATAACCAATTTCAACAATTTCTCGCTCGTTATAGACAAATCAAAGACAAAGTGGCACACTTCGAGCTTTGGAATGCGTTAATCGATCATTTGTGGGAAAAATATAGTAATGAAAATAATTAAATGCATATGTATTGTCTTCTTTATTTGTTTTAATGTAACTTTTATTGTTTGATAAAAAGTTTTGTTTTATGCATTAAAATAATTTAGTTCATAATTAATAAAAAATAAAAAATAATAAGTTAGGATCTAAATAAAAAATATGGATATAAATTGTAAAGTTAATAAATATAAGGATATTATTGAAAGTTTAATAAAGAGTAAATTACATTTTTGGTCCCTGTGGTTACCATTTAATATCAAGTCTAGTCCCTATTTCAAATGAATTTCGATTTTGGTCATTATGGTTACAACTTTATTTCAAACTTGGTCCTTTTGATTGCCATTTTGTTTCAAATTTGGTCCAACTAATTAAAATTCTTTAAAAAAATAAAATTAATTGAGGGCAGTTTGGTCTTTCCATTTCAATATTTTATTTTTTATTTTTTTTAAATAATTTTGAAGTACAATCCACTTGCACACCACCGACCCACCCTCATCTTCTTCCCCCTTGCACCCCTACACTCCGGCGCATCCTCACCCCTCCGTCCGGTCATCTTCTTCGCAAACTCAAATCCAAAATCAAACCCAAATCAAAAACTAAATTCAAAACCCAAATCAAACCTTAAATCTATACTAAATCAAACCCAAAATTTAAAACTAAATTAAAGACAAAATTTTAAACTAAATCAAACCCTTAATAAAAAACCAAATCAAAAATCAAAAATAAAAAACAAACCAGATCTTCATACCATATATGGGTCCTGTGGTATGACAAGGATGAGAGAAAGAGGGGAATAAGAAAGTGGGCAGCTGGAAGTGGGTTTCTTCCCATGGAGTTGCTCCTAAATTGGCAGTGGGTTTCTACCCATGAAAGTTGCTCTTAAATTGGAAGTGGATTTCTTAATGCATCCACCCCATCTAAGAAACTCAAATTCAAAATGAACTCAAATTCTGAAAATCACAAAACTCAAATCTAATTCTAAATTAGTTCAAAGGAGAAGGGCTACATGGAAAGAAAATGGTGGAGAGATGATTCTGGGGTGGACACCGACCATGGACTTCATTGTTTGCTGGGAAATCTCATTTATATATGTATATATCTACTGATAATAATAATAATAATAATAGAATTTTGATATATATGTATTTTATTTTTTAATTAAAAATTAAAGAAGTGATAGAAAGACCAAAATGCCCTTAAGTTAATAGATATTTTAAATGAATTTTAGTTAAAGGGACCAAAATTGAAACAAATTTACAACCACAATGACCAAAACTGTAATTAGTTTAAAATAGGGACTAAAGTTGATAATGAATGGCAACCACAAGGACCAAAAATGTAATTTACTCTTTAATAAATTAATATAAAAATGATTTGGTGTAAAAATAGTGTTACCCATTAGAGAAAATTTAGTATTAACACTAAATTTTACACTACTTTTGATGTTTAGTGTAAAATATAATGTCACCCATTGGAGATGCCCTAAATGCTCACCACATAAAGTGACACTCCAAAAGCGCAGTGGATACATAACCTATATATCCTAGGACCCAAACTTGGAGCTAATATAAGAGTTTTAAATCCCGCTTTATGTATGTTAAAATTCAACTATTACACAACTAGGGTCAGGTTCAAGAAAAAAATCCTAAATAACCGGAAAACCGAAAAACCACGAAAATACGGAGGAAAAAGTATATTAATATGGATGTCAAATTAACGAGAAAAATATGATCATTTATTTGGTGTAATTTATTTCGTTCGAATTTTGTTTATTTTTCGTCTTTTTTCGAATAAAAAATAGGGGGGTGAGGTTTTTTTATTTAATTAATATTGTTGTAACCGCCCGTCTAATAACATCCATCAGATCATCTGATCTAACGGTTGATAACGTGTTTTTTAGTTTTCCATTTATTTGAGGTTTTTCCCTGAACCTCCCTATACACAACTAATCCAATATCAATTATTTCTTATTAGTTATCTTTCTTGCCAATTTGTTTATATGGCTTAGGGGTTGTTTGACAGTTGCTGAATAGTTTGGTGCAGAATGATTAAGTGGTCAGAATGATTAGGAGACTCTTATAATATAGTTCAAAGTAAAATATGGTTGTTTTGTAATTGTCCAGAATGAAATCATGGCGTTTAATGGTTAAGGGAGGACCAGAACACAAAATCATTCAGAGTAGACTTGGCAAAAACTGACACGACACGCTAACACGACACGAACTCGACACGAAATAAACGGGTTAGGGTAATACATTTCAACCCATTTAAGTAAACAGGTTGACACGACACGACACGGATATTAAACGGGTAAGGTCAGAGTCAAAATTTTCAACTCGAAAATGACCCGAATAACCCGTTTATATATTTATATATATACACATATATTATGAGTTTTCTTTTCAATGCTTTGATTTTTAGTGTTTTGAATTTTGTTATAACTTATAAATTTGAACTATAAAATTTACATTTATAATGTTTTCATTTGAATTTTGGATTTGTAATTTTTTTGTGTATTTTCGATACTAAATTTTTAGTTTTATAAATGTTAAACGGGTTAGGCGGGTTGGGTTAGGGTTGGGATTTTCTGACCCGTTTATTAAACGGGTCGGGTTATGGTCAGACACTCACAACCCGTTTAACTTTGAACCCGACACGACACGTTTTCCAGGTATAATTCAAAGGGTTTTACAACCATTAAGAGGCGGACTATTTTTTGTCAAACAAGATTCATCCCTTAGGGATTCAGAGGTTGCCTCTTACTGAAACCTTTAAGAGGTAAACAAACAACCCCTAACATCATTATTACTTCCCCTTTATTATTTCCCCTAGTCAATTATTCTCTTTATCCCATTAAAAACACATCATTTAAACTATTGTTTTTGGTATAAAAATTAAAATGGGTCACATAAGTTCAATAATAAATCAGTACAAATCAAGATAAGGATTTATATCAAACATGTATGTCAAATGTGAAAGCAATGAATAAGGCAAAATAAAACTCTTCTTAATTTCTTATAATAATATTTAAGATCGTTACCTTAATAAATAAAAAATTTATTATAGTTACCTAAATATTAAATAATATTTAAGACCGTGATGGATAATTAATAAACTTAAAAGAGAATTAGGTTGGATTGAAATTGAAGACTATATATATGCAAATGTGGAAAAGGGTAATTAAATCATTAATGAAAAAATAGATTGAGTTGGATTAAAAGATGGAAATTAATTAAAATACCCTAAATTGACCAACGATTTAGTGAAATGTTCAAACTCTCCTCAATTTCACGAAATACCCAAAATTCCCGTGAAATGATCCGTGATAACGGACTTCTTTGTGAATTGGATTTTTGGTCCGTGAAATAGATGTTTTCACGGGCCAAAATTCAATCACACACAAAAATCCAATTCACAAAAGGAGTCCGTGTTCATAGATCTTTTCATGAAAATTTTAGGTATTTTCATGAAATTGGGGAGAGTTTGGATATTTCACTGAATCGCTAGACAACTTAGGTATTTTAATTAATTTCACTTAAAAGATTGTATATGTAAATAAAATAAAATAATATTTTAATACAAAAATGGATTGACTAGAAGGGACCCATCTATTGAACCGTTGAGTCCGCACCTGTTTTTTATATTTTGAACGGCTTGACCGTTTGGCATTCTCGGAGCCAAAAAAGCGAACGCAAAAAGTAGCCGTTGCTCTACATTTTATCGATTTAAACCCTAGTTTTATTTCTACATAATATCGGTTTCTTTTTCAAGAAGCACTCAACCTGTTTGATAAAATTCCCCACAGAAACATCACAAATCCGTGTACCCAATTTCAAAGAAAAAAGAAAACCCTAGCAACTCCGAAGAAATTTTACTGCAGAAATGGCTTCAAGAACTGTGAGCAAAGACATAATCACTCTCCGTGGATCCACCGCCATCGTCAGCGAATTTTTTGGTAAAATCACATCTCTTTTCTTCTCACTATTTTGAAACCATGAGTCCATCTGAATTCCTAGATGCTAACGATTCTCGATCTATGCAACCATTTTCAGGTTATGCAGCGAACAGGTAAAAATTATTAGGGATTTATCGTTTGGGTGTAGATTTTTGTGTGTTTTACTAGAAAATGCTAATTTCGTTGGGGTGATGTGTAGTATTCTGTACAATCGTGGAGTTTACCCTGAAGAAAGTTTTGGAAGAGTGAAGAAATATGGACTTCCATTGTTGCTTTCTCAAGATGAGGATGTTAAGACATTTATCGCGAATTTAAATGCTCAACTTTCGGGTAAACTTTCAATATCGTTGATTAGAATGCTGGTAAACCTTGTAATGTAATTTGCTCATTTGATTCGCTTATAAATTTGGGTATTGTAAAGAATGGCTGGAAGCTGGGAAGTTACAAAGGATTGTTCTTGTGATTATGAGTAAGGCCACCAATGAAGTGCTTGAGAGATGGAATTTCAGTATAGAGACCGATGGTGAAGTCGTTGAGAAAGGGTAAGATATTCTTGAATCTTTAGATCATCTCCAACCTTTTAACTCCAAGAAAACACCAAATTGGTGGACCCATTAACACCAAAAAAGAAATCAACTCCAAACCCGCATTTTGTCTTTGTTTTTGCTTGCTGGTTGGATCTTTCAAACCCGTAAATTGGTGTTTTTGCAGTCTTGTTGGAGATGCGTTTAGTCTCTAAGAGCATCTCCAACAACCATGCTAAAATAGAGAAAAGGGGGACTTTTAGCATTTTTTTTGCTCCAACTATTTTGTATGATAAAATAGAGAAAAGAGGCCAGAGAGGTGTAAAATTTTCTAAATTTAGAAAAATTTCTAAAACTTCATAGAAGAGAGAAACAATATTTTATCATTTTTCCACCAATAAAAGGTTTTCTAAATTAAATTTGTAGAAAAGAGAAACAATATTTTATTAAATGTATTGAATATTTTATTAATATAGTTAATGTTAAGATTGGTAAAATAGAGTAGATGGAGATGGATATAATTTTTTTTTTAGAGATTTTAACTTTTCATACTCTATTATACGAAAAATATAGCATACCTGTTGGAGATGCTCTGATACCTTTGTTTTCGTTCCAACTTAATGTTTGTTGATCTCCAGAGTTTCGAGGGAGAAAAGTGATAAAGAAATAATGAGAGAGATTCAAGCTATCATGAGACAGATTGCTTCCAGTATTACATACCTGCCATGCCTTGATGAACCCTGTAAGTATTAACAAAGTTTATGGATGTGTATGTTCCCATTGTTTCTAAAAAAGCATGTTTGATTGATTTATATGTTCAAATTGCAGGTATCTTTGATGTGTTGGCATATACCGATACGGATGTCGCAGTGCCATTCACGTGGACAGAGAGCGACCCGAAACTGATAGCAAATCCCCAGATGGTGAAATTGCATTCTTTCGATACCAAGGTTTGTAATCGTAATATGTATAACATTTTCTTGTGTCTTTTATTAAAGAAAAGGAACCCAGAATGAGTTTGAGATGGTTGTTTTTATGATGCAGATACACAAGGTTGACACTTTGGTGTCTTACAAGAAGGATGACTGGGATGAGCAGTAAACAAAGTTGACTGTAATTTCTTTTGTATCTGTGTTTTTTCTTGTTGACCCTTTAAAGGTCAATGTTTGATTCACTTTGTGTAAGCCTTGAAATATGAATATGGAAACTTTGAAATTGAAGAATTACATGAAAATTGTATCTGTGTTTTTGATTCACTTTGTGTAAGCCTTGAAATATGAATATGGAAACTTGTATCTGTGTTTTTTCTTGTTGCTCTTATATTCATGAAAATTGTTAAAAGCAAAGTCACCGTCTAACCTCTATCGGAGGGGTCCCACGTCCGCTATACTTGGACCATTTTTCCTCGGTCTTTTCTCTTCTTAAGGGCTCTTTTGGAAAGTAAATTAAGGGGTTCCACATATTCTCACATCAAATATAGATATCTACAAAGAATGTTGCTTCAATGAAATAAAAACCCAAGAACAAAGAAATGGTGATGATCACTATATGGGTCAAAAACATTTCAAGATTTAGTCATAAAAGATATAAAGCAAGATTTAGCACATAGTCATAAAAAAACAAGAAGAAATAAAAGAATTATAAATATTCATGCACTTTGAAACTGAACATCTTGAATTTTTTAAGATTTAGCACATAGTCTACTTATTGCATGTTTTCAGCCTAAATTTTTTAATAAATCATAACATTTAATTCATTAAGAACATCTTGAATAAATTTTTTAAACTAAAGAAAATAATAGTTTTGTTATTAACAAATTTTCTACATTGTTGCTTAAAGCATAAAAAACTAAGAGATTGAATTATTAGTATTATTTTATATATAAAGTTTGTTTAAAAAGTGAAGAGTAAATAAATTACGGATTTGGTCATTGTGGTATGTTGATTTTTATGCATTTCGTCCCACTTGGTACCAGTGATATGCAATTTCTATTGGTCCTAAAATAAAATGTTTATTTTTCTCTTCTACCCTTAGTCATTTAATTAAGGGTAACATTGTCATTTAATTATTAAAATGTAATAATTACACAATTTATATGTGTTTTTTTATTATGAACATTTATTTTGGAATGGAATGAAAGAAACAATATTTTAAATTGTAATGAATAAAAAAAGGTTTAAGGTTGAATTGAAATTAAAGATTGTGCGTATAATGACAAAGAAAGCAACTGGTAAGTTAGATTTTGTTAGGAAATAAGAAAATATATAAAGTTTTTATAAATAAAAGGATTTAATTTAGTTTCAGCCCAAGTGAATGGCCGAGCGAGCCTAGCTAATACCACGATAAATTGCACCCGGGCAAAGCTCATCCATCACATCGATATTTCTGTACCCGTTGTATTCCCTCAAACAAATCCAGCCTCTGCGAGATAAAAAGTCACGGAAATCATCTTCGGTGTAGAAGATCTTGTCTTCCGTATGGACCGGTACGTGATCTGGTTCCTCGAACAAGCATACTTTGATCATTAGCCCTGAGAGTTTAACGTTTAGGGCATAAACATTTGACTAATAGTCAATGGAGTGAATTATTATTGTTTACCTTCATCAACACGAAGAGAGTAGTTTCCGAGGGGCATGTCCCTATCGAGCGTCCTCACTATGTTATCCACATCTTCCAACCAAAACGCTCTGTTTGTTCTCAGCCTGAAAGCCGACTTGATGGTTTCTTTTATGGCATCCGGTGAACCATCAATACCAATTCGTCGTGTGTAATCCCCCAATTTGACGGAAATAACCCTACCACCGTAACTGTTATTCTGATCACCTGCAAATATAACAAGATATGTTAAAAAGGAACGAAAAAGTTGCAAACTTGAACAACAAAAAAACTAACCATTTCCAGGAGTCTCCGTCTCCCTCCAATTCCATGGAGAAACTCCAGTTGCTGCCATGGTATCGGCTGCAGTGATAGCAAGCGGATGCCCCTCTTGATCCAACCGTGTTTCTAGATTTAGCGCACTTCGGCCTTCAGCTGTCGTGCCAATGAAATTTGAAAACTTAGTTGTTTACGTTAACCGGGTAAAGAGTGCATTCTAGGTAAACGCTTACTAAAAATGGTTGTTTTACTGATAAAATACCCTTTATCATCTTGTGCTGACCCAGTAACTGAAATAACAATGATGCTGACTGAATCAGCACTGGTCAGCAGTAGGTAAACAGGTTAAAAAGATGTTTAATTTTCCATCTTTTTTGGGTTAAAACCAAAATGAGGACTATAATTTTGATTTTGTTGATGATCACATGGAATGATCTAAAAGGACCGCAAACTAGTTAATCACTAGGGACACAGAAGCTAAACCGATAGAAATACTAATAGGGAGAGCATCAAGAATGAATCGGAAACGGAAAAATTGACATGCCTTCTACAGGTCCAAAAGCGATGCTCGTGTCCTCTACGCCTGCAGAAAAAACAAAAGGAGAACAATTTTTACTAAAAGACTAAGAATAAACGTACATAGCATAACAATAATCAGTCCAAAATCGTTCATTCTTGCAAACAGTGTTAGTCCCACATATTCTCACATCAAATATCTGTCTACAAAGAATGTTGCTTCAATGAAATAAAACCCAAGAACAAAGAAATGGTGGTGATCTTAAAAACATTTCATAATTTAGCACATAGTCATAAAAGATATAAAGCAACAATTAACCATAACAATGGTAAACAGTCAGTCAAGCATAGTCAAACCCATTTCAAAACTTTCAAACAACAAAACAGATGATCCCAAATCTATTAACAGTAAACAAAGAATGGAGGCTAATTTCTTTGGACTTTTTTCAAGAAGAAAATCTCTTTGTGATAGTTGGCTTCTGCAAAATTAGAGTCATACGTGACGTGGGTGATCACCATTTGATGGTTCCACAGTTACATTTGGTGATGATGAAGACATAGATGCAGGATCAAGAAGGATTGAATTAACAAAAATGTAATTCAAAAATGGAAGAATGAAGAAAATAGCAATGAAAAGAAGATGATGCCCTGATTCAATGTGTTGACAAAAATTACAACCTATGATCGAATTAACTGCTATTTAGAACTGAAAATAAGAACCCTAAAAAAACCCCTTTCAAATCACATCACTGAATCTCAACAAAATTGCGCTTATAGGACCTTTATAAAGCAAGTTTACTTCTAAATTGAAGTGTTAGTTTACCTTTATCAGAGAAGTGCATAAAGGAATCAACCTTACAATTTTTGTTTCTATCCCTAATAATCTCTTCAACTTCTTTGTAAAACTGCATCTTACTGTTTGCTGAATAGCCATCAATATTACCCCCATTTTCGTGTTGCTTGGCTTTCTTAAACTCCTTGAGTAAGTTCCTCCACTTGTCCGTACACATGGTCGGCGATCGATCAAAACCCTTTTCTCTCATCTTCAATGAAATCTGATCCCACAAATGCTTGTTTGACTTTGAAGTGTTGAAAAGTGAATCGATCTCATGACGGAGAATGATTAGGGTTCGAGTTTCTTCTTTGACCCAAGTCTCGGCTCGTTTCTTCACCGGTGCTGATGCTGTAGCTGCAGCAGACGACGACTTGATGGTGTTTTCTTCGCTGCTGGTGGCGTCGCCGCCGGCCGGAGCAGCGACGATTAATTGGGTTTGGTGGTGGTGAGGGGTGGATGTGGATTCCATCATCATGTTTGTTTGCTGTAATGGAGGGCAGAAATTGATGGCTTCAGGTTTTGCAGGAGAAAACATGTGGAATTCAAACTGTTTTGAGTTTTTTTTAAAGGGGGAGTAAAGTAAAAAAAAAGTAAGAGTAAACTTTACTTTTAGTCCTTAAGGTATAGCGATTTCTTTAAAACAGGGACCTATGGTTTCATAATTAGACTTTTCGTTCTCATGGTTTTGATTTTGCTCTAAAACAAGGATCTTGCCACTAACTCCGTTAAAAACGATCATTAGAGGCAGGGGTATTTTCATCCTTTCACCATGTTTTCTTCCTCTTTTTGTAATTGTTTTTCGTTTTATTTACTTTTATAAAAATCATTAAACTACAGGGACCTGATATGCAATTAACTCTAATGTATAATATATATATATATATATATATATATAGAGACAGGTTCAAACGAGGAGCGCATCAATTTAAGAGAACGTGAGGAGCACTCTCATGCTTCTGATCACATGTGATCAACAACTGCTAAAAAATCGGAACAAATCGAAAATTCGCGCAAGATGTGGCGCGAGGTGGCAAGTCGCGGATCATTAATGATTCACAACTGTTAATCATATGTGATTCATAACTGTCAATTGCTCCTCCAGATCAGTTGTGAATCACATGTGATCCACAACTGCCAATCACATGTGATCCACAACTGTCAATCACATGTGATTCATAACTGTCAATTGCTCCTCACGTTCTCACGTTTTGGTGCGCTCCTCGTTTGATATATATATATATATATATATATATATATATAGAGAGAGAGAGAGAGAAAAAAAAAGGTTCAAACGAGGAGCGTAACAATTTACGAGAAACGCGAGGAGCACCGCCCATGTACAAAATCACATGTGATTCACAACAAAATCATATGTGATTAAAAAATGCAAAGCGCGCGGTTTGTTCCGCGGTTTGCAAAGCGTGCGGTTTGTCCCGCGGTTTGTTCCGTGAATCACATGTGATTTTGTACATGGACGGTGCTCCTCACGTTTTCTTAAATTGTTACGCTCCTCGTTTGAACCCGTCTCTCTCTCTCTCTCTCTCTATATATATATATATAACTCTCTCTCTCTCTCTATATATATATATAGAGTCTATATATATATATATATATAGAGAGAGAGAGAGAGAGAGAGAGAGAGAGAGAGATGGAGCTTCAAATGTAAACTTTTTTTCGTGTAAACTTTGTAGTTTCATATGGTTTTTTGATGAATTTTTTTTATGGAATTGTTTATTTTGATGAAATTGTTTCATATCATTCATTTCTTGATGATTTTTTTTGCTAAATTTGTAGTTTCATAGGTGAAAACGAAAAATTTCATAGGTGAAAACGAAAAATGTATGAAACAGTTCATAAAAATGAAAAAAACCCTATGAAACTACAAATTTGCATAAAAAAATTCGTCAAGAAATGAATGATATGAAACAATTGCATTAAAATAAACAATTCCATAAAACAATTTCATCAAAAAAAACTTATGAAACTACAAAGTTTACACGGTTTACACAAAAAAAAGTTTACATTTGAATATGACTCTCTCTCTCTCTCTCTCTCTATATATATATATATATAGGCCAAGACTATTTTACAAACCAGTGAAATTTAACTAACCGTAAAAACTCTTATTTTTAATGTTCATTTGGATGAAATTGTTTTAATGAAAGTGTTTCATATAATTTCCTTTTTTGATGAAATTGTTTCATATATTTTTGTTTTTATGTAACAATGAAATTGTTTCGTGTATTTCTCACTTTGATGAAATTTGTTTCATATATTGTTGATTAATCAATCTTTATATATTCTTGATAAAATTGTTTCATGTATTATTGACTAATCAACCCCATAATAAAGAAAAAGTGAAAAAAATGATTGGTTGAACGTGGTTTGTACGGGTTGTTAGATTTCACTGATTTGTAAAATAATCAACCTATATATAACATTACACACGGACGTCTCGTCTCCATCTCCATAAAAGAACTCCGGTGGCCCTCCGGTCATCTTCTCCGACATGTTGCCTAAGCCGTCGTCGACTCTCATGCTGCTTTCAACCACCACCTTTATCTCGTCTCCATGGATTGTTTCTTTTTTAATTCCCAATTTCAGTTTTGCTTGTGGGGATTTCACTGTGTTCATCATCACAAGTTTAGTCTTGATTTCTTCTGCATTTTTGTTCTTGATAAACTCCAAGCTTTCAATGAACCTATCAAACTAGTATTTATTACTTTATATAGAGTGAATTGCAATTTTGGTCCCTGTGGTTATCTGATTTATTTGAAAGAGGGACCTAAACTTCAGTATCTCAAGAAGTGGTCCCTTAGTTTTGGTATTTGCTCTGAAAGGAGGACCTGGTCACTAACTTCATCTAAAATCAACGTTAAAGTCAGCCTGCATTTTCGTCAAACCAGGTTTTCTATCTAATTTTGCAATTCTTTTTTTTCCTTGTTTATTGTAAAAAGGGTGAAATTATAGGGGTCAATTTGTAATATTATATATATATATATATATATATATATAAACAAACACAGGGACCATCGTCCCCATGAACACCGTAACCCAGTTCACCGGTTAGAAGCTGTCATGGAAGAACTGAAAGCAATGAAATCATCAGATTCCTTTTTCTGACTTTCCATCTTCATGTTTTCAATTTCTTTCATACCTTGTGCGATCAAGATGAACACGATGAGATTTGGATGTTTCCGGCGACCTTTTCCAGAAACCGGCGAAGGTGCGATTTTCCGGCGACGAACTCCCCAATCTCAAAAATCACTAAAATGATCGTCTTTTTTTGAATCTGAAAGTTGCAGCTTGCTCGAAATCAAGAAATATTGCAGTCTGTGGAACTAAATCGATGAAAAACTAACTAATATAACAAGATCGATCACATCTTTTAATCGTGAAACTCTTGATGAAGACTGTCGAACTCCAGATTTCATATCTTGTTGATTTGATTATGTTTATTGATTCTAAATGATATCAATCTGTTTGGAATTTGTAACAAAAGATATATGTGAGATTTAGACAATCAAACCACACTAAAACATACCAGATTGAACACCAACTTCAAATAAAAGCTATGAACCCTCGATGAACATTTTCGATCAGCTAGTACTCACACTTACTGAATTTATGCTAAAATTCTAAACTGAAACTTGCATTATGTTAGAAATAGCAATTAATATTGATCCGAGATAGACAAATCAATCCATAAGTCTAACAACAAATTCAAGTTTGAAAATAAAAACAGAACTTAAGAAAATATCTCGAAGAACACTGTTTATAATTTTGATTTTTCAAAAATTGTGTTTGTTGTTTGAACTCAAATCAAATTTATACAAACTGTTTCAAATCACAAACAATAACAATTTCAGTAAGCAAATTGAATCAAAACACAATCAAATTTCAATTTCTTGAAGATTTTCAAATGTCTCTAAAAGGACTTGAATTTTCTTGAAATATATAAAAATGTAATATATATATATATATATATATATATATATATATATGAGTTAAAGAGATTCTCTTCAAAAAAAAGAAAAAAATATGTGTGTATATATATTGTGTGTGCAGTGAGTATATATATGTATATAAAAGAGAAAGAGATGATAGAGAGAAAGAGCTTCCATGGTTTGGAGCTTTTTAGAGAATTTACAAAACAGGTCCCTACAGTGTTATGGGTTTTACAAACATAAGTAAAAGCAAGAAAATTTACAAAAGGAAGGACAAAACATGGATGGACTGTAACATCCCAAATTTTGATAGTATTATTTTAATAAGATTTAGAATGTATTTGTATTTGGAGTAACCTTGAATTATATAGTGTATTATAATTCAAATAGGTTAAAATGCAAATGTTGAAAGTTTAAAGATTTCTTTTGAGAATAATTTAACTTAAGGGTTATTATTTTGAGTTTTATTATGCATGAGGCGTGCTATGTTATTTCTTAAAGTTGAGGGTTTGTAGTGTCATTCTCTTAAAGTTGGGGGTTCCTTTGGTATTATGCCTTATGACTCATGTGACTAAGGTTGAGGTGTCCAAATGCTAGTCATTATAGACTAAGTGTGTGACTAAGTGTATGAGTGTGTAATATTTGTGTGTTTCGGTTTGCTTGAGAGAAAGAGAAACCGAGAATTGAGATAGAGAAATCGAGAAGGAGAAGGAGAATAGCCAGAAATCAGCTAATCTTATGTTTAATTTAAGACATCAAGAGGTAAATTATTCTACTTTTATGTTCATAATTGTTGGATAAAGTTTAGGAATGGGTTTTTATGTTAAATAGAGGTTTTGGGAAATGTGTATACATGAATAGGTGTAGTGTATACCCTTAAACATATCTGCACATTTTCAGAAACATGCATAGAGTAAAAGTACAAAATCTGAGTTTAAGAATGAAATTAGTGGACTGAGACTTGGATGAATATCATCGAAGTCGCAACCTTGAGTTGCGACATTCATGATTGTCGCAATAGACAGTTGCGACTTGACTTTGGAGTCGCAACAGTTGGTTGCGATTTGGAGTGGAATCGCAATGGTGGGTTGCGGTTTGGCACTGTAGTCGCAACAGTTGGTTGCGACTTGGGACGAAATCGCAGTGATGAGTTGCGACTTGGTACTGTAGTCGCAACAGTTGGTTGCGACTTGGAATTGGAATCGCAATAGGCGGTTGCGACTTCAATTCATTGCGACTTGAGATGTAATTTTAAGAGATTAAGGATTTTTAGCTGTGAAGGGTTCTGTTTTAGAAGTTAATATCAGTATATGTAAATTGGATATTACAGTAAACTGTGGTAGTAAAGAAAGGAGCCCCTACAAGATTTAAAAAGGAATAAAAGGAAGTGTGATTTCATATCAGGTGAGTTTATTCAACTCTCTTTAAAATTCAGTAATTAATATTGAAATAGATGTTTTATATGTATGCATGGATATGTTTATATGGACTTGATTAAGTCAGAGATAAGCTAAGAGGACGATTAAAAGTTGTGCTATGTTGATTTCCATACTAAAATTTCTAAGATGAGTTAGCTATAAAATTGATAAACTAGTACTTATTATTCTTGTATGCTAAGCTTGATTATCTACCATATGCAATTTGCTACCTGGTTATGAACTTTAAATATGATTTGAAGCTTTATTGAGATAAATTATAAAGATCTATTTATGAGTCTAAAAATGTAGATTGACAACTGAGATATTAACTTCCGTGCTAAGTTGCAAAGAGGGGATAGTTAAGAGATTGAGATGAGGAGCTAATAATATTCGTTATTTTATATATATAGAATATGATCGGAGAAATGATATATTGTATGCCGGACGCATATAGTAGTATCGATTATTACATATATATTATGTGCTATGTGCTTTTACTAAAAATAGGGATCCGGTCAACAAGGGCACTTGGGTACGGTATAATGGGAACCGAATACTCGCCATAGACCAAAGGGATGTAATTTTTAGTAATTGGGTGTACCTTGAATCATCGTGGGTCCCGATTGAGTATCGCGATATTATAATCCCATTGGGACCATTGATTCTGAGGTGGAATGTGGAATAAACAGTTTTTGTTTAATAATTCCCATTTCGATTTGGGAAGATCGGAGATTTCCCAGTGATGAGAGGAAGATCTGAGATATGCATAAAGTAATTTGTAATCTCTACTTCCTGATTGAGAAATATGCAGGTTTTGACTTGTAAATCTGAGATGATGCATAGTATATTCTTAAAATTGTTGTTACAATTAGATGAGTTAGTCGTAGGAATAGGAGTGGGGCAGATTTCCAGATTTGGAAAGGAGTTGTCGAACGGTAAGATGGGTGAGAACAGGTTTGAGTTATCTGCTCATATTTTATTTATTAAATTTTATTTTGATTTGAGTATTCTCACTAGGCGAAAGCCTAATGTTTCAAGTTGAATCTTCTTACCAGGTACAAGCTCCGGGAAGTAAGCGGGAATGAGAGAAGAGAACTTTTGGAAAGATTCAGACTTAGAGATACCGGAGGATCTAGTTATTCTTTGATGCTTTTGGGACGGTTGTTTAGATAACTGGATTAATCTGATTGTTATGTTATGATTAGATTAATAAGTTAGTTAAGTAATGTCGTTTGTATATAGAAACCTTACATTTGATCCTCAGGTTATATAAGTTTGAAGTTTTTGATCATAACTGGTGGTAAATTTTAAGGTTTAAATTGACTCTGTTTTTAGGGTGTTTCATGGACGAAACTACCCCTGGCACTAACTGGACTTTTTAACGGGGTTAGTGATCAGGGACTGGATTTGGAGCAAAATTGGAAACTGATGGACCACTTCTTGAGATATTGAAGTTTAGGTCCCTCTTTCAAAGAAATACTATAACCACAGGGACCAAAATTGCAATTCACTCTTTTATATATATATATACATACACACACGTACCTGCAACTATGAGTGATGAAGCTGTCTCTCCTGCTTATATTTTAACAATAAAGAGTTATCAAATGCATAGATTAAGTCAAAGAGACTAACAAATTCGAATTTCAGGTTGAATTCTCGAAAATTATTAGGAACTGTGTAAACTAATTTTGGCAAAATAGAAATTAAAAAAATAAGAAGCATGTAATTTAAATAACTGGTTGATTAAAAGTTTAAAACTAGGAATAATTATGTAACTTTTCAATTACTTTTCTATCTTACGAATTACTTTTGTTACAATATGTCTCTAAATTGGATCCTTTTGACCATAATTAAATTATTATCTACAAGTCATAATCATAATAACTTGCTAAACAATCAAAATTGATTTTTGCCGATTAAACTCCTAATAATGACTTGATTGCAATATTTTGAAGAAACCCACAGAGACAAGAGCCACAACTTCTCTTCATCGTCTTCTTCACAGGGACCATCGAACAGAAGACACACACACACACAGAGAGAGAGAGGAGATCGAGAAAACCTGCAACTCATCATCCTTCTACGGCGACTTAGATCAAACCTGCAACTCTCCATCCTTCTTCTAGTGTGAACGGTAAAGAAACACACATACAGTACACACTGTGATATTGTTCTTGTAATTTTGTGGTTTTATCCCCATGTTTGTTGTAGTTGTTGCCTTGCTGGTGGTGGCCGGAGAAATGTGTGTTGGCCGGAGATGTAAAGGACCACAGTAGGTGGGGGAGACGTTGGCCGGTGGTTTGCCTCCTGTTGGTGAACTGTTATATATATATATATATACCTATGAAGAGTCAATTACAAGTTGGTCCCTATAGTTTTGTTTCTTCACATAATTAAGAAAAAACAAAAAAGAATGCAAAGAAGGGACAAAAACGGGGTTGGACAATTTTACCCCTGACTCTAACGGAGGTTTTTAACGGAGTTAATGGTCAGGTCCTTGTTTCAAAGCAAAATCAAAACCATGAGGACGAAAAGTCTAATTATGAAACCATAGGTCATGTTTCAAAGAAATCACTATACCTTAAGGACCAAAAGTAGAGTTTACTAAAAAGTAAATTAGTTTTTTGTCCTGTGGTTTGCTAAATATTGCGGATTTTGTCTCTGTGGTTTTAAAATTTCGGTTTTCATTCTTGTTTGCAATTCATTTCTATTTTAGTCGTTGAGGCTAAAATACTACTTGTAAGTATGAAAGACTAAAATTAAAATGACTTTGAAACTATAAGGATGAAAATAGCAATAAAACATAAATCTTAAGGATGAAAAAAGTGATGAATTATAAATCATGGGGATGAAAACTGTAATTTCAAAACCATAAGAACAAAAATAGAAACTTTTAACAAACCACAGGGACTAAAAATGTAATTTACTCCAAAAAAATGTAAACTACGATTTTAGTCGACTAATTAATGGTCATATTGACCGACTTTTTAAAAAAATAGTCATTAATTTTCTTTTAAAAGTCTGATATTGCAAATCTTAAGAACTTGCAATTTTAGACTTTATTTAAGACATCTTCAATGCAAGATTCTTATAATAAGCAAAAAAGTGTAGTGTCTTGTAAGAACTACCATTGTGAAGAGTTCTTATAAGAACACAACCTCCTCTAGGTTCTTACCTTGATTTTTGGTGTGAAATGACATATTCCTCATTTCTATTGGTATTTAATTTAAATACTTAATATTGATTTATAAATATAAAATAGTTTTTAATGTTGATAAATATATGGGACCCACAAAAATGAGGTTCTTGTAAGAACTACCATTGTGGATTTTTATATAAAATTTTAATTTAATGAGTTGAAAATGAAGTGACACCAAAAAATGCAAAAATGAGGTTCTTGTAAGAACCTCCATTGGAGATGCTCTTAAGAACCTTGGTTCTTAACATGAAGTTTGTGTAAAATGTCAATGTCCTCATTTTTATTGGTACTTAAATTTAATATTTGATATTTATTTATAAATATAAAATATATATTGATATAGACAAATACATGGGCCCCACCGCCCCACAAACATGAGGTTCTTATAAGAACTATTATTGTGGACTTTTATGTGAATTTTTAAATTATTGAGGTGTAAATGAGGTGATACCAAAAAGTATAAAAAGAAGGTTCTTATAAGAACCTCCATTAGGGGGCGTTTGGTACACTGGACAGAGTGGGACAGGACAGAACAAGGTTGTACCATGTTTGGTGTGTCCAAATGTGGGACTAACTAGGACTAAGTTGAACAAGAGTGGGACACGCTTGTCCACTCCTCCCCCTAGAACAAGATAGAACAAGAATTTTTGGACAAAACTACCCCTCTTTCTTCTTCTCCCACCTGCGCCTCCATCCTAACGACTCCATCCAGGTATGTTATTCTTCTTCTTCTTCTTCCATTTTTCCATTGATTTCATCTTCTTCTTCACAAATTTCGAACCACAAATTTCTTCTTCTTCGATTTGTTTTCCACTGATTTCGTCTTCTTCTTCTTCCATTTCAACCCACAAATTTCTCCTCTTCTTCTTCGATAGTTTCTACAGAGATTTCTTCCCTAATACGAGTAAACATTAGTCGAAAACCACGACAGGCTTCTACTTGATTTGCGATTACAGGTATGAACAAACCCTAGCTCTGCAATTTCATATTTTCTTTTTAGGGTTTCGATGAGTTTGTATCGTATGATTTCCGCTTTTGGATCTGTCGTTTTGTTGCTGTCAGTATGAAGTTCGATTTGAGATATATGTTTCGTTTGAATATTATCTTTGTTTTCTTTTATATTCAACTGAGGGTTTGGCTTGGAATGGTGCTATTCATCTGAATCGGTCATAAGCGTCGTTTCTCTACTCGCTCTGTCTCCTGGAACTATTATCTCTCGCTACTATTGCTGTGATATCTCCTATCAATCCCAGTATGTAAAACCCCCTTATCTATTTCTAGGTTTGAGAATTTGGAAATTGATTTTGTATGTGATAATATGTTCTTGATCTTGGAATCTGATCTTTTTTGTGATTTTGTGAATCTGATCTTTTTTGTGATGATATGTATGTATGTTTACTCTACAAATGTGATTTTGATCCAACTCATGGTCATGTCCTGTCCTGTCTTACCAAATGCTGAACAGTTGTCCTGTCCTGTCCCGTCCTGTCCTGTTCTGTCATGTCCTGTCCTGTCTGCGTACCAAACGCACCATTAGAGATGCTCTAACAAAATCTGAAAACAATAAAAACTAGTATTATACTCGTCCGTTAGTTGGGTATATAACATGACTTTAATTTAAATTCAATTATTTAAGTGGTTAAGTCTTTAACTAACACCGTTAAAATAATTAAGACATATCACAACTAAAATATAAAGACAATGCAAATATTCACTATAATTCCCAATTATTCCTTGAACAAAATAGATTACATAAACATTTGTAAAACAAAACTAAAACTGAAAATCCACAATTTGCAAAATTTAAAACCAATGAAAAGTTATGATAAGAATTATGTCTTAATATTCAAAATATAACCTTTTCAAATCCTTGAAACATAATTAGTAGGTTATTTTATAACAAATACAACTTCCACACAAATTCAATAACTTTTGCAGAATGCATTTCTTGGTGCTGCTACTCATGTTGTTTTCCTTTCTTTCACCAAATCTCCAAGTTCTTCCACCACTTGTTGATCCATCTGCTGCTGCTTTTTTTCTCAAGCTCCACGATGCTCCTATCAAATGCCTTCTTTTGAAGCTGAAGTGAACACTGCAAAACAACAATATCAAATGCTTTAATTTCTTGACCAAAATCTACAAACAGGTTGATTGACCTCAAAACTCAAAGCTAACTTACTCTCTTTTCAAGAAACTTTCCAAGATCTTGGGTTTGAACCTTCTTTTTCTTCCAAAATATGCAACAAAATCGTAACAATGCTGCCAGTATTATCACTAGAATTGTTTCGAACACAAGAAATAATGTACTTGCTTTCTCATTGCCTGGGAAAAAGAAGGTATGTACGGGTGTTAACTGGTAATGGACTTTCGCACTGTTAAAATAATCAAGATATATTTCATATTCGGAAAAACACTTGATCAAGAAACCTCGTACATAAATTATCCAGAACAAACTTGTCCGGTAAACTAATCTGGAATCAAGTCTGGAAAATAGTCCGGAAAAGTATCCGGAAATCAAATCCGGAAAACATATCCGGTAACATCCGAAATCAAAAGAAATCCAGTAACATCCGAAACCTAGTCCAGGAACCATCCGAAAAAGTATCCGGAATTCGAGTCTGGAACCATCCGGGAAAACTTATCCGGTAAGCTAATCCGGAACCAAATCCGGAAAAATATCTGGAAAACGAATCCGGAACTATCCGGAAAATCAAGTCCAGATACATCCGGAAAATACAAATCCGGATATACCGAAAAAGCTATCTTCCGGATTTCGTTCGATACCAATCTGGTTATTTGCGATTTACACTTTGTTCCATAAAATCACATGTATCAATTCTCTCAAACATGTTAATAGGTTCATAAAAACCATTTCCAATTTAGCTAACCACTTTTGAAACGTAAAAACATGCTTTACAGTAAGAATGAACTCACCTGAAGAGTTCCAACTTAGCACCTGTGTGAAATCAATTCAAGTCCTTCCCTCGACTGGTTTCAATGATCTAATCAAAACCAAATTACTTATAATTATCCATTCTTAATAAATCGAATTGGAGGAGAGGATCGAAATCCTTACCGAACAAGTCCTAGAACCCCGTTTTTCTCTCTCTCAGACACCGACTTCACTGGAATGAAATTAAGATATCTCTCAATTTTCAACCGACTTCCAGAGTTTATACCTCAATTTCACAATTTCACAATTTAGCCCAAAACTATTCTAATTACATTTTCGACCCTTCGACATCAATTTATAACATAGTTTCCAAAACTAACACACTCACAAGAAATTAACATCCTCCACAATAACATACTTTAATCATGGAAAATTCGAGGTGTTACAGTTAAATTTAGAAAAGAAAAAAAACTAAACCAACATGGTATAAACTCTGGTTTAGTTTTATCCTTATGTTTTCATACTTAGCAATTTTCCTTTATTGATATGTCATAATCAAATAGGGGGAGATTGTTGATCCAAACCCTCAGTGATTTGATAATGACTCTTTAAGAAACACTTAGTGAAATTTGTAAGTAGACAATATGTATTAGAGTTTCACTATCGCTGATAAGTACTATGACTCTACAGTACCGCTGATAGGAAACTCATGCTCTTTAATTTTAACATTCAGCGAACACTGTTCATCAATAGAGCTCTGAGCCTGTTCAGTCCTATTGATGATCGCGGATAGTTTAGTTGTTTACTTATGATCCCTGAAGACAAGTTTCACGTCAACAAAGGTTCTACGCTGAAATCGAAGATCAAGCCCAAGAACCAGTGACAAGTCTACTAATGAACTGATGCGGATATCAGCGAAGCCAAGACCTGTCCACTCAACGTGAAGTACAAAGTTGAAGACTTCAGCGATCGCTGAGCTTTATCACTCGCTGATAAAGTACTGTTCAACAAACGCTGATCATGAGGTTTACTCTACAAGTTACTTTTGTCTTCCCCCTTGCACGTCTCCGTACGATAATGTCAGAAAGGACACCCCTTTTGTCCAGGATCGTACAACAAACTCTGATTCTACACTGTTCATCATGCGGCTACTAGGTTGTCTACAAAGGTCAAACCATGCAACCAATCAGTTGCTGCCACGTGTAAAGTAATATTGAAATGCATTAAATGCATGCAGTATAAAAAGGAGAAACCCTACTTCAACATGAAGTGCTCGGCCATCTTCTTCTTTCTCTCTTAGTGTTAGAATATTACTTGTAACACCCGTAATTTTCAGATAAGTACAATTTCGAATCAGTGTGGAGTCGATCTTTAAAGAAAAATATGGAAAATATGATTTTGGTTTAAATCTTAGATTTTATGGTCTTGTTGGATGAGGAATTTGAATACGAGTCCAACGAGCCTTTCCGGAGCTAAAACGGAGCTATAACGAAGAAGTTATGACCAAATCAGTGATCGAAAATAAATCGGGAATTTGGAGGAATTCCGCGGTGCTTCCGCGGAAGCAGCAGAACATTTCAAGAATTCGGATATTTTGGGCGCGAAATTCCGCGAAGATGTTGGCGGAATTCCGCGGTGTTGCTGACGATTTTATTTGGGTTTTAAACCCTATTCTCCCCATCTATTTCCCCATTCCATCTCCACTCTCGCTCTCAACTCTCTCTTCCTCTCCCTCTCACTGATTCGGTTTCTTCCACAAGACAACCACAAATCCATCCCCCTTCTCTTCATCTTCTCCACATAAACTATACCCACTTCCACCATTGTTGGCCATTTTAGGAGCTTGGAGCTTTTGGGAGTTTTGGAGCTTTCTCTTGGAGGATTTAAGTGTTAAAGGTAATCTAATCCTACCCAAGATGTTATTGTTGTTAATTTCATCTTTTTTATACCTTGTGATGTTGTTGAACGAATTTGGTGATGAATGGTTAAAGAAACCTTGCTTTCTTCATCACCAAGAGGTTTGGTATATTTGGGGGTTTTAGATGGAAATGTTTGAGGAATGATTTCTTATGGTTAGACTTTGGTATTGATGGTTGGAAACTCATAAATCTAGGTTTTGGAGGTTTTGGGCTTGAGGATGCAAACTTCTTCAAAGGAGCTTACGTTGGAGAAACTCTAGATTTAGCTAAATCTAGCAAGGTGAGTTCAAGTTACTTTGCGAAAACTTTGTACATGCCAAAAATAGTATTTTCCAAATATTTGTGTGTTTTACTTGAAAATATATGTGGTTGAGTTATTTGGATAATTTTAACTCTATTGAAGTGTTTATCTTCATAAATCTGTAAAACACCCATATTTGGGGCTTTTGAATATTTGGATGGTTAGAAACCATAATTTGTCTTTAAAAGATTAATTGCTCAAAATGAGGTTTAATTGATGGTTTAATCATATATGTGTAAATGATTTTGTAAACCATTTGAGAGAATGCACTTTTAAGTGTTATGAGTCATTTTGAGAATGTTAAGGGTGTGAGTCCTTTGGAAAAACCCTTTTTGGTTAAACCGTAATGAGGTTTGGGGTTAATGATGATTTTGTGGTAATTGTTTGCCTAATCAATGTTTAAACGCGTTTATGCGATGATGACCGACGTTTATGGGTCTAGAAAGCTTGGAGCACTTTGCTCGGTTTTGGCTTTGAGATAGTCATGGGACATTTGTCCGGTTTAATTGGCTCGATGTGGAGTCTTAATTATGGGTTGCGTTTATTGCACCGTTTGCATATTATTGCATGTTGTTAATATTTACATGCTTGGGTGAGTGAGTCATTCCAGGATAGGCATGTTATTCAGTCGTTGGTAATGGTCGATTGGGTATCTTGAGGCCGAACCTCGGAACTCATGTTTTATGACCTTAACTTTACGAGTAGGCATTAGGAGGATATAGTCTTGGGCACAGACCTTGGAGGTGTGTAGAGATCCACGCCGCTTATAGAGGGTGCCTTGGAGGTGATCCTAAGCGTGTCGGGCCTTGAGGCGTTACCAAGTAGGTAGACGTCAAGGTGTATCCTCAATTACGGTGTAACTCGGTTTCGTAGAGCAGAGTCGTGGAATAGGCCAGACGTATGTGGTAATTCCCGATTTCGTTGGGAGGACAGAGATAGGCATGACGTAACTTGTAATCTCTACTCCCAGTTGTGCGATGAACGTTGTATGGGTGGTATACTTATGTGTTACCTCCACCTTCAACGGATACGGGTCTCCCCCGTTTATGGTATTTAGTCTTTATTACATTTTACGGTCGCGTGAGTATTGCTTCGTATTATGTTTTAATAAAGAGTTATATTTAATGGATGGTTTCCATGTTTTACGGGTTGAGTATGTATTGTCAACCGTATTTGAAGGTTTTGCCTAAACTAGATTTATTCACGTATTTGAGTGAGTTGGAAACGTAAATCATTTTGGAAAACGTATTAAACCTTTCGGGAACTTTCCCATGGAAATGTGTGAGTTGGAAAATGGATGATTTGCAATTAAAGTAAACTCTTTTGAAATCATGACTAAACTATCACTCTCTTGACTTATGTTTTTATATAGTCATGATAAAATGCTTGAACTCACTAGGCGTAAGCCTAACCCTTTTTATTTGTCGGCATGTGCAACAGGTTCAGGTTGGGGTAGCTCTAGCTACACATTGAAGTGGCAAGTGCTAGTAAAGTGCACGAGAGGTGACTTGTTTAGTGAAGTCTTCCGCAATAGTTTGGACTAGCAATTTGGTGTGGTGTTAAGTAACACCCGATTAAGTTATTTATTTGTAGAATTTATGATGTTTTAATTCCGAGGTATTTAGAGGAATGAATTGTAGAAATGAATTTATCTATTTTGGTTAATTTATTGAATTTTATCTAACTTTTGTTTAAGTAAATGAGAGCGAAATTCACCATTAGGCACTTTAAGATAGGATGTTTTGAAGTTGATGGAGGTTGTTAGAAACGAGAATCACGTCGAGAGTAACAAGGATAATCATGTACGGTGCGTTCATAGTGACACCTGGCCAGTGTCATGGTGAACCTACTAGTACATGTGCATACTTGAATTACTTTAAAGTGATGATCGTTGGGGTAGTGAAGAAGGTTCTAAGCTAGTAGTCGTTGATGGACGATTCTAGTATTAGTCACTTGGAGTGACGATAAGCATGATATTTGCCTTAAGTAGACCGTTTCGGGTCGAAATTGATGGTTGGACTAGAACCATAGGCTTATTGAGCCGACTTTGATTTGAGGAAAAACCGTGAAGTTAATTGATGTAATTTTTGACTTGTCTTAAGAGGTTTGAGTATCCGGGTGAAAATAGTGGGCCAGAGGATTTTGGAGGAGTATGAGTTGCGATGTTGAATGCCGACTATGTCATGCACAAAGTTTGTTTTGAAAATAAATTACATCAACTATTTCTGGTGTTTCAAATCCTTATACGGATTGTGTTATGAATTTTGGGAAATGTTTAGCACACACTAGATTTTAAATTATGGTTTTGGACGTACATGAACCATCTATGTCGGGGGTTGCAAACTCCGTCAGAATTTGATTCACTATGTTATTGTCCAACGTTTCATTCGGGTATAGTAATGTCCGTGTTTTATGATGTCTAAGATGTTGGGCAAATAACTACGACTCATAACTTTAACATCGGATCTCCTCCACATATGTTAAAGTTTGGACGAAAAGTTAACTTCCGTGATGTCTATATAAAGTTAATTTGGGAATTTGTTTAATATGAGTTTATTAAACAGTGTTGTTTATATAGTGTTACGGCAAGAAAGGATTTTTGGGATTTTGGTGTTTTAGTCATGGTTTTGCTTATTGCAATTTGACTTTTGGATGCATAATGGTTGGTACCGTTTTATTGACTTGGAGTCAAAGAGTCCATTGAATTTCATGGAGTCTTGTTTTACGACGTGTGGAGTCGTGTGAGTGTAAGTTCATAATGTGCATACTCTATTTACTTATGTGAAAATTTATGAATTATGTTGGGCATTTTGCCCCATTCGTGCTTTATTGAGAAATGTCAATTTTATGCCATAAGGAGACCATAGAGGAATGAGTTTGGAACTCTAGTGTTGTGTAATTTCTCTTTCAAAGATTTGTATTAGCATTTTTTTTATTGCAAATAGTTCAGTGTATGGATTGATTTATACATGACTTAAGTGATGCATGAAAGAATATTTTAGAGACATTTCATAATAATTTGCTTGGTGCGCTTTCGGTTGGTTAGATGTTTTAGTATCATTTCATGTAAAGGCGTTATATCGACTTAGGGGTATGCATAGCTTGGTAACCATTGTTTCTCGAAACTTTGATAAACGAGTCGTGCATGGAAATATTTTATTAACTCCTTGTTTAATTGAAAGGCCATTTGGTCAAAGCATGTTTTAGTGGTGTGGGAGATCACGGATAGTTTACGACGCGTGATATTTGAAAAAACAAGACTATATGAATCATTGACATTGGTCAATTTTTGATTTGCCGAAAATTTTGGAAAATTGAAAAACTTTTGGTTTTAGAGGAAATATGTATTTTGAGTATTTCTAACAAATACATTTTTTTAGCATTGACGTTTTGGCATTTGTGTTCCAAGTACGAAACTTTAAGGAAAATGTTTCGTGATGAAGATTTTAGAAAAATGGTTTGTATAAAACTATGGTGCGTGTAACTTCTCATGTTTTGAACATTGACGCGCACCGCAAGTGCAATTTGAGATTTGAAGTCGGTTTGACCCTTTTTGGTGTCAACCATTTACTGGCACCTGTTTCCTCCTAGTTTTTGGAAAATACATTCTTGTGTGCGGTTTTTGTCAGAAACATTTTTTTTCTTCTCGTGTGTCATTAGGTGACCATTTGAGGCAATTTTTGGAAACGAATTTAAAGAAGTTCATTTTTTGAAATTTTGGTGTGAGTTATTTAGTGCATGTGTGCCATTGCAAGAAAATTTTAAGGAAGTGTTACAAGCTTGCAAGCCTACCCCAATGTGAAATTTTATGATGTTTTAGTCGATATTTTCAAGATATGGAAACGTATGGATTTTGTTTTAAATATGGACTTTGCACAAGTCATTTTGTGTTTTGACTAAGGTGTATTTGTAAACCGTTTCATCGTTTTGTATGATAAACTGACGCGCGCAAAACTTGGGTTGGTGAATTTTTGTTGCACCCTGTTTAAGGTCGAGCAATTACTTTTCGTGCATGTCATGAGTCAATCCATACTAGAACCGTGGCGGTTCATAATCTGAACTGCAATGAAATAATTTTCAACATGATTTTCATATGTGGGACGAGCGTGTCCGTTTTACGTAACTACCGAATTAATGATAGTAGTTTTCCGTGCGTACGATTTGTTGATATGAAAATCTTTGTATTGAAAGTTTTTGTAAAAGATTTTGTTGATTGGCATATTTGTTAAATAATTCACTTGAAAAACCTTGAACTCGTTAGGGACTTGGAAAGGTTAAGTAACCCCGATCAAGAGTAAGCTGTATAGAACCTCGACTATGAAAAGTTGGGCATTTAGGCACGTGAAATGACTATAGGCCGAATGATATCGGTAGCAAAGTCGATGTGCTTGTGGCAATTGGAGGGTTAGAATCGCGATGACGTATTTTGAGGATGATATAATCGTTTTGTCGACAACCCGGTTTTGGGTCTTGGACAATTATCGCATGGAGAACCCTTTAGACACCGTATTGATAACCTTAGCTTTGCGGAAATACTCGGTAGACGGAACTCGTATGTGGAGTCCTGTTAGAGTTCAAAGCTTGGTGGTATAACTAAGTGTCAACCTTTGTGGGTTGGAGTTTAGAAACCGTTAGCATATTCGGAGGATGTGGTCCGATTTTAAGTGAGATAATGGTAACGGTCGTAGTAATCCTAAGATACTCAAGTATGATGAGTAGACTTTGTAGGAATGACTTCCTTGTGTGGTAAAGGAACCTGCCTATCTGATGATCAATGTTGTGATGGATTCTTGGAGTCTATTAGCATGCGTTGGATTTAAACGCCAATTAAAGATAGGAACAATCGAGATGTATGGAACATCTAAGGTTGGGAGACAACCGAATGTCGTTTGACTAAGAGCTATTCCAGTGATTGGAATGTTCTCCCGGACATAAGTACAGTGTACTTGAAGGGGCTTTGTTGATAAGCAATTGTTCGAGGAATTGTCTTTATAGAATGTGTGGAGAGAATTTACACTCCGGTTAGGGACTGATAGATTATAGTTGGCGTTGAGTCGGTTAGCCTTGGGTTACAAAGGATGTAGATTTCGGGGACGAAATCCTTATAAGGTTGGGAGGATTGTAACACCCGTAATTTTCAGATAAGTACAATTTCGAATCAGTGTGGAGTCGATCTTTTAAGAAAAATATGGAAAATAGGATTTTGGTTTAAATCTTAGATTTTATGGTCTTGTTGGATGAGGAATTTGAATACGAGTCCAACGAGCCTTTCCGGAGCTAAAACGGAGCTATAACGAAGAAGTTATGACCAAATCAGTGATCGAAAATAAATCGGGAATTTGGAGGAATTCCGCGGTGCTTCCGCGGAAGCAGCAGAACATTTCAAGAATTCGGATATTTTGGGCGCGGAATTCCGCGGTGCTGCTGATGATTTTATTTGGGTTTTAAACCCTATTCTCCCCATCTCTTTCCCCATTCCATCTCCACTCTCGCTCTCAACTCTCTCTTCCTCTCCCCCTCTCACTGATTCGGTTTCTTCCACAAGACAACCACAAATCCATCCCCCTTCTCTTCATCTTCTCCACATAAACTATACCCACTTCCACCATTGTTGGCCATTTTAGGAGCTTGGAGCTTTTGGGAGTTTTGGAGCTTTCTCTTGGAGGATTTAAGTGTTAAAGGTAATCTAATCCTACCCAAGATGTTATTGTTGTTAATTTCATCTTCTTTATACCTTGTGATGTTGTTGAACGAATTTGGTGATGAATGGTTAAAGAAACCTTGCTTTCTTCATCACCAAGAACTAGGGTTTGGTATATTTGGGGGTTTTAGATGGAAATGTTTGAGGAATGATTTCTTATGGTTAGACTTTGGTATTGATGGTTGGAAACTCATAAATCTAGGTTTTGGAGGTTTTGGGCTTGAGGATGCAAACTTCTTCCAAGGAGCTTACGTTGGAGAAACTCTAGATTTAGCTAAATCTAGCAAGGTGAGTTCAAGTTACTTTGCGAAAACTTTGTACATGCCAAAAATAGTATTTTCCAAATATTTGTGTGTTTTACTTGAAAATATATGTGGTTGAGTTATTTGGATAATTTTAACTCTTTTGAAGTGTTTATCTTCATAAAACTGTAAAACACCCATATTTGGGGCTTTTGAATATTTGGATGGTTAGAAACCATAATTTGTCTTTAAAAGATTAATTGCTCAAAATGAGGTTTAATTGATGGTTTAATCATATATGTGTAAATGATTTTGTAAACCATTTGAGAGAATGCACTTTTAAGTGTTATGAGTCATTTTGAGAATGTTAAGGGTGTGAGTCCTTTGGGAAAACCCTTTTTGGTTAAACCGTAATGAGGTTTGGGGTTAATGATGATTTTGTGGTAATTGTTTGCCTAATCAATGTTTAAACGCGTTTATGCGATGACGACCGACGTTTATGGGTCTAGCAAGCTTGGAGCACTTTGCTCGGTTTTGGCTTTGAGATAGTCATGGGACATTTGTCCGGTTTAATTGGCTCGATGTGGAGTCTTAATTATGGGTTGCGTTTATTGCACCGTTTGCATATTATTGCATGTTGTTAATATTTACATGCTTGGGTGAGTGAGTCATTCCAGGATAGGCATGTTATTCAGTCGTTGGTAATGGTCGATTGGGTATCTTGAGGCCGAACCTCGGAACTCATGTTTTATGACCTTAACTTTACGAGTAGGCATTAGGAGGATATAGTCTTGGGCACAGACCTTGGAGGTGTGTAGAGATCCACGCCGCTTATAGAGGGTGCCTTGGAGGTGATCCTAAGCGTGCCGGGCCTTGAGGCGTTACCAAGTAGGTAGACGTCAAGGTGTATCCTCATTTACGGTGTAACTCGGTTTCGTAGAGCAGAGTCGTGGAATAGGCCAGACGTATGTGGTAATTCCCGATTTCGTTGGGAGGACAGAGATAGGCATGACGTAACTTGTAATCTCTACTCCCAGTTGTGCGATGAACGTTGTATAGGTGGTATACTTATGTGTTACCTCCACCTTCAACGGATACGGGTCTCCCCCGTTTATGGTATTTAGTCTTTATTACATTTTACGGTCGCGTGAGTATTGCTTCGTATTATGTTTTAATAAAGAGTTATATTTAATGGATGGTTTCCATGTTTTACGTGTTGAGTATGTATTGTCAACCGTATTTGAAGGTTTTGCCTAAACTAGATTTATTCACGTATTTGAGTGAGTTGGAAACGTAAATCATTTTGGAAAACGTATTAAACCTTTCGGGAACTTTCCCATGGAAATGTGTGAGTTGGAAAATGGATGATTTGCAATTAAAGTAAACTCTTTTGAAATCATGACTAAACTATCACTCTCTTGACTTATGTTTTTATATAGTCATGATAAAATGCTTGAACTCACTAGGCATAAGCCTAACCCTTTTTATTTGTCGGCATGTGCAACAGGCTCAGGTTGGGGTAGCTCTAGCTACACATTGAAGTGGCAAGTGCTAGTAAAGTGCACGAGAGGTGACTTGTTTAGTGAAGTCTTCCGCAATAGTTTGGACTAGCAATTTGGTGTGGTGTTAAGTAACACCCGATTAAGTTATTTATTTGTAGAATTTATGATGTTTTAATTTCGAGGTATTTTGAGGAATGAATTGTAGAAATGAATTTATCTATTTTGGTTAATTTATTGAATTTTAAAGTTAGTTGATCGTTCCAAATTTGAGGGTGTTACATTACTCGTAGTATTCTTATCTTCCTCCTGTCTTAATTCTAGTGCAAGAAACTTAATGTTCTTAACTTGTTTAGATTAGGTTAATTCTTAATCTTGTTCCGCAACAAGTTGTAAATTGTTTGATTATATCAATAAACAATTTAGAAAGTAAAAATCGTGTGTTTGTATTCAACCCCCCCCCCCCCCCTTCTACAAACTGGTATAACCCTTCGGGACCAACAAGTGGTATCAGAGCGGATTTGTCTAATCTCATAAACAAGATCTTGCCTATACAAATCTTTTCTCTTCCTTGCTATTTTCAAAATGGCTACCAACACAAACACTAACTATATTGACAATGGTTCTCTTGCTAAACCCCCTAGATTTTCCAGAGACAACTTTAATCTATGAAAAAATAGGATGATACTCTTCTTAGAAGGTGTAGACCCAACTATACCTTATTACATCGAAAATGGTCCATACATTCCTGTTAGAATTGATCCTAAGGTTCCAGCCGCTGAGAATAGAGCTGCTATTCCAGAACGATTGGTTCCAAAGGAAATTCATATGTGGACTGATGAAGATAAGAAGAAAGTGGCTCTCGACACCAAAGCCATATCCATTCTTTCCATGGCTCTTCCTGACGAAGTCTACCATTCCGTCATGAACCTGAAAACTTCTAAAGCCATGTGGGACACAATATGTGTTTAGTATGAAGGTACGTCTGAAGTCCAGGACTCTAGAAAGATCAACCTGGTAAGACAGTACGAAAGCTTCATTTGTGGTAAGAATGAATCTCTCTCTGAAGTACATCAACGGTTTAACTGTTTAATAATAGATCTGAAAACTGTTGGTAAGGAATATTCTAACTTTGAAATTCTGACAAAGTTTTTAGAATGTTTACCTGAAAGCTGGGACAGTTATTCAATGTGTCTCAAGCTGTCAAAGGATCTTAAATCTATGACTCTTTCTACCTTATATGGCACTATGCTCAATCATGAGCAATCAAGTCATCTTAAGAAGAATCTTGTAAAAGATTCCAAAAGCACCCATGTTGCTTTAATCTCAGAGTCACCTTCTACTCAGCGATCTACTATCACTATCACTGAGTTGGAGACTAACTCTGAATGGTCATCAGATCCTGACTCTTCAGATCTTGATGAATCTATGGCTCTCCTTTCCAATAAGTTCAGGAGATTCGCCAAAAAGAAAAATTTCAGAAAGAACAAACCTCTTGCTATTACTGACAAGCCTAGATCATCAACTCCTGTTGATAAGGCTACCGCTACTTGCTATAACTGTGAAAAGATAGGACATTTTGCTAGCGAGTGCAGGTCAAAGAAAGTTTATCGAACTTCAGCTTTCTCCAAGAAATCCTCTAATCCCAGGGCTAGAGATGACAAGTACCAAAAGCTGAAAGAAAGGTATGCAAAGCTGAAAGGCTTTAAGAAGAAAGGCAAAGGCCTGATGGCTGATTATGATTGGGCTGCCTCTGACGAAGAAGAATCATCTGACTCTGAAGATGATGATGAAGCAAATCTCTGTCTTATGGCCAAACTTGAAGATGAGGAAGAAAATTCTGACATTCCCTCTGCTTCAACCTCTGCTACCAATGTATCACCTTCCTTCTTTACCAATACTTCAAATATTGATGAAGCTGATAGTCTTCGAAAGATCGATCTCCTGACTATGAGTTTATATGATGCCATGAATGGCAAAACTGTTGTTGAAAATCAAAATCTTGATCTTACTGAACAACTTAAAAATTGTCACCTTCAAATAGAAAAGCTTTCTAAAATTGAAGAAGATTTAAAAGATCAAGTTCATATAAATCAGCTAGTCAAAATTGAACGAGAAGAAGCTATCGCTGCATTAAAAGCTGAAAAAGCTACTGTTGATGGATGGTATAAATCCTCAACAACGATCACTGAGATAATTAAGTCTCAGATTCCTCTGAGTGACAAACGTGGTCTTGGTTACAAAGCTAACGCTGAAGAACCAACCACTGACCATTCCATGCTTAAATTTGGAATGTTTGTCTCCTCTATCCCTGACACTTCATCTTCTCAGTGTTCCTCTTCAAAAAATCCTATCCCTGAGGAAAAACCTACCTTAATCTCTAGAGGTAAAGGTAAAGAAAAAGTATTTAACCAAAAACCTCAGAAGGGTACCTTTGTACCTAAGCTGAATGCTTCTAAAGCTTCAGTGACTTATCCCTCTACTTCTAAGAACAAGATCCCTGGATTTATTCAACGATCTACTCCTAGAATCAGAGTGGATATTATTGGTAAGAAATCCGAAGAACTGATTGTTCCTCCCATTTTCAATGCCAAAGGTATACTTGGTGCTGGCCCTGCTCATTTAAAATTTAAGGGTAAGCATGCAAATGGTCCTAAAGCTACTTTTAGCTATAGAAAATGTTATCACTGTGGACTTACTGATCATATTGCTAGTAAGTGCCCCACAGCCACCAAAGCTGAAAAGTTAGCTAAGGTGAAGATTACTGCCCCCAAGGCAAAGAAGACCACTGAGGTTAAGAAATTAACCAAAGTGAAGACTGACACCAAAGCTGAATCTTCAAATGCTGCGAAGATTGCTGAACCTTCCACTTCCTCTACCACCACTGACAAATGTGGACCCATGGTTAAATGGGTGCCCAAGTCAAACTAATCTTCCTTTGTTTGCAGGTTAAGAAGGGTATCTGGTATCTCGATAGCGGATGCTCTAGACACATGACTGGTAAGAAGAACCTGCTCACTGAGTATAAGGAAGAGAAAGGTCCCTCTGTGACTTTCGGTGGAAATGGAAAAGGCTATACCAGAGGTTTCGGTGTACTATCTAATGGTACAACAACCTTCGGAAGAGTTGCATATGTTGAAGGACTGAAGCATAATCTTCTAAGCATAAGTCAGCTATGTGACAAGGATAACAAAGTGATCTTCACTAAGGAATCCTGCTTTGTCACTGACAAAAAGGAGAAGATAGCTCTCAGCGGTTATCGTATGGAAAATGTTTACGTAATAAACATGGACTCTACAACCACTGAGAACTCTTGTTTCTTCTCAAAAGCCTCATCTGATGTCAACTGGTTATGGCATAAAAGGCTCTCCCATCTCAACTTCAAGACACTAAATACTCTTTCCTCTAAAGAGTTAGTCACTGGTCTACCTCAACACTCATACGCCAAGGAGTCCTTATGTTCAGCGTGTGAGAAAGGGAAACAGACCAAAGCAAGCTTCAAGTCAAAGCAAGTTTCCTCAGTGTCATCTCCTCTACAACTTCTCCATATGGATTTGTTTGGCCCTGTTAACAAACAATCCATCGCTGGAAAGAAATCTACATTGGTCATAGTTGATGAATTCTCTCGCTATACCTGGGTAATGTTTCTCCGTTCTAAGAGCGACACCCCTGAAGAACTCATCACCTTTGTCAGGAAAAAGGAAGTCCTGAACAACATGACCGTTCACTCAATAAGGAGTGATCATGGAACTGAATTCAAAAACAGTTCTCTTGATTCCTTCTTTGAAAGTAAGGGTATTTCTCACAACTTCTCATCAGTGAGAACACCGCAACAAAATGGAGTCGCTGAAAGAAGAAATAGAACTATCATTGAAGCCGCACGTTTAATGCTCAGCGATTCTCACCTGCTTACTCAGTTTTAGGCAGAAGCTGTCAACACTACTTGTTTTACTCAAAACAGGTCGCTGATCGTCAAAAGATTCAAAAAGACAGCCTATGAACTTTTTCATGGGAGAAAGCCTTCAATCAGCTTTCTTCACATCTTTGGATGTCAGTGTTTCATACTGAACAACAGATATGCCCTTGGAAAGTTTGATCCTAAGGCTGATGATGGAATCTTTCTTGGATACTCTTCAGTTTCCAAAGCCTTCAGAGTCTTCAATCGAAGAAGACAGACTGTTAAAGAAACTATTCACGTCACCTTTGACGAATCCCGTTCAGCAAACTCTAGACCTTCTGCTGATACTGAAGAACTGAAACAATGGATGTTTTCTCATTTTGGTGATTCAGAAGACATTCCCACTCCTCATACTCATAACGTTGAAGATGATGGTCGTACTATCATCCCAAACATGCAGACTAGTGAAGCTGAAACATCATGGGTCTCATCTATTCCTTTAAACACTATGCCTGCCTCTGAACCTTCTGTCTCAGATATACCATCTACTTCTCAGCAATCAGTGAATGAAATGACATCTGCACCTACTCCTCTCTTGGCTGATATACCAGAAGTTGCTGAAGCCTCATATTCAGCTCCTCCAGAAGTTCAGGTTGAGCCAATGACTCATGCTCCGGCTCAGCGAGGGACTATTAATCACCTTATTGAACAAATTCTTGGTGATCCAAACGCTGGTGTTCAGACTCGACGAAGTGCAGGTAATATTTGTTTATTTGTTAACTTTATTTCTCTGATTGAACCGAAGAAAACAGATGATGCCCTCCAAGATCCAAACTGGGTCAGTGCTATGCAAGAAGAGGTGACTGAATATGAAAGAAACAAAGTTTGGAAGCTTGTTCCTCGTCCATCTGACAAGTCAGTGATAGGCACTAAATGGGTCTATCGAAACAAGTTGGATGAACATGGAACTGTAACCCGCAACAAGGCTCGACTTCTTGCTCAGGGATACAGACAAGAGGAAGGTATATATGTAATACCCCGGGTAAGTCCGTTAGTTAAATTCCATTTCCGTTAAATTTAGTTAACATTAAAATAGGATGTTTAGGGTAAGTTTGGGTTAGTGTATAAGATTAAGGGTGTTATGGTCATTTTGATTAGTTCAAGGACTAAAATGGTAAATATGGTTGGATATTATCTCTTAAGGTATTCAGATATTATCATAAAGCAGAAAACTCAGATTAAGGTGTGTGTGTGTGTTTGAGAAGAGAAGGAGAAGAAAAAGGGTCATTTGGCTAGGATCTCAAATTGGTGTACTTGGAAGTAATTTGAGGTATATTTCCTTTACATTTTATGTTTATAATTGCTAGTAGATAGTTTCTATCGGAGTAGAATTGTCGAATTCATGCCTGAGGTTATTTGCTGTCAAATCTGGGTAGAAATGGGTGAAACCGACAGAGGTTTCCGTACACAATGAATGTGTCCGGGTAGTTTCGTTGGTGGTGTCCGGTAGTTTTGTTGGTAGTGTCCGGTAATTTCTTTCGATGGTGTCCGGACGATTCGATTACCCGGTAAGTGCTCTTTTTCTATAGTTTCTGGATGATTTATGTTACCTGGTGGTATCCGGGTTACTTCGGTTTCCGGATGGCGTCCGGATTATTGATATTATCCGGAAAGTTATGTGTCCGGATTGCTTATGCTGTCCGGGAAGTTGTTCTGACCGGATAGTTTTAGCTGTTTGGTCACTTTTGAGGATTTAAGTTATCTAGAGTCCTTAGTCTACTAGTAGGTCTTATGTGTTCTTTTAGTAAGAGGATATTTGTATTTAATCTGTTTCAGATTCTGAAAATTTTGGGTAAAAGATCGGATAGCTTGGAGAAAAGGCTTGGAAGGGTTATTGATAAGCGATCAGGTGAGTTTTACTTTAAAACGTTTTCAAACTGGAATACGTATATGTGTGGATTGGGTATGTGATAGATGTGTGATTATGTGTTTATATTAAAATGGATATGTGGTTGAAAAGTGATGACGTGTTTATAAATGACAATACGATATATTGAGATATATATTGTATTTATATGTATATTGCACTACACGAGTATACGTTAGCCGAACTAATAGTCGGTGGAGTTTTGGCTGTAATTGTCGTACGGTGGAGTAATTGATTAGTTGGCTTGCAACCAACTAATTTGGCCATGGGAATGAGGAGATGTACACGGTGCATGAGTCTTGCTTGGTATTTATATTATATGTGGTATATTTGTGTTTTACAAAATGATTTCTAAACTGACAGGGATTATCTCACTAGACCGTTTGGTCTAACCCTCATTTTGTTTTCAAAAATATGTATTCCAGGTTCAGGAAGGTATAAAGAGAAGGATAAAGTGTAGGATGCGGTTGATAGCTGACGAAGATTAGGAAATGATTATATTTTGTATTGTATAGTTTTGAGACTATGGGACCGTATGTGAATTACTATGTATCTTTGGTTATGAATGTAACGATGTTATGCAATATATGTTATTTGTTGTATGTTTGGGAAACCGGGTCGTTACAGATGGTATCAGAGCCCTAGTTTAAGGGATTTAGGTATTAGTATCCGTACCTAGACTTAAACTGCATGTGAAGTAGGATGTCCCTAATAATTTTAGAACCTTGGGATGTTAAGTATAAAAAGGTAGAAGGAACATCATGTAAGGTAATTTCAAATTACATTTGGCCAGTGTAATTGTGAACTTACAAGTACATGTTTGAACTGGAATACCTTATTATATGGGGTATGTGCTTATGTGTATATTAATCTTGTTAAATTAACAGAATGGCAAGTGGTACTCGACGTACGAATAGAGAAGGGGAAGGAAATCTTAATAGAACGAATCCAACAGTCGGAACGGGGGGAAGAGGGGGAGAGCGTGGTGGAGGCAGAATTGGAGGCAGAACTGGGGGCAGAGTTCAGCCACGAGGTACTGAATTTGTTACGAGAAACAATTTGACGGCGGAAATGGGAAGACTTCAAGCCAATATACAAGCTATGTTCGATAGAACTCGTCACACAGAAACTGGAATACCAGATCCTAGTCTGGAAGATCAGATGCCCATTACACCTACTGTCATACCGGTGCCAAGAAAGTGCGACTATAAAATGTTTTTAAATTGCAAACCCCCGACATATTCAGGAGAAAGAGATCCAGTGAAGGCCATGAGGTGGCTGAAAGAGATAGAAGCTGTCTTGACCAGCAAGTGTGCAAAAAAAGATAAAGTGCTATACGGAACCGCGATGTTGAAGGCAGATGCTCTATTTTGGTGGGAGGCTCTTATTACCTCTAGAGGATCTGATGTGTACTCAACTTTTACTTGGGACGAATTCACAACAGCTTTCAAAGGACAGTTTTGTCCTCAAGCAATAGTTAGACAACTGGAAGAGGAATTCATGAACCTACATCAGAGAAGTTTATCGGTTAGGGATTACACTGCTCGTTTTCTGGAGAAGTCTCGCTTCGCGGAGTACTATGTTGCCACGGAGGCTCTGAAGATGGAAAGGTTTATTTTTGGGTTAAATTCAGAAATTAGAAAGCTAGTGATTGCAAGAGGACCCGATACCTTCTCAGCCGCAGTAGATGCCGCGGAAAATGTGGAACGGGATAATAGGAGAGACGTTGGTGATAAGAGTACTGGAAAAAGAAAATTGGAAGAAATGACGTACGATTTGGAGGAATACGAATCCCCGAGGTTTGATAGTCATTCACCTTTCAGACCAGCTGAAAGACTATGTCCAAAATGCAACCATGTTCATCAAGGAAAATGTTATGTGGATTCCCGAAGATGTTACAAGTGTGGGAAGACTGGTCACATTGCTAAAGACTGTCACGTAACTCGATTCTGTTTCGTTTGTAATTCCCCTGATCATATTCAGTCAGACTGTCCACGATGGAAAGTACAGCAGGGTAGTATGACGGTGAGACCAACGAGTGTTAGGTCGGGAGAGGTACAAGGGTCTGAGGTACCGAAAGCAAAAGGTCGTGTCTTCCAAATGACAACACAAGAATAGGAGGAAATTCCGGATGAAGTTACAGGTACATTTCTAATAAACTTTATACGTGCTAAGGTGTTATCTGACTTCGTTGCAAAATGGTTATTGGTATTTCCGTGCTTTTGTTGCTTATCTGTGTTAGAGATATAGGTGGGTGTGGGGTGTCTATTTAGTTAGTTTCTATGGTTTTGATTGAGTTCGAAGTAGTAGTGATAAGTATTCATACCTTTTCGCTTAACCGAATTCCGGGACAGAATTCTTTTAAGGGGGAGATGATGTAATACCCCGGGTAAGTCCGTTAGTTAAATTCCATTTCCGTTAAATTTAGTTAACTTTAAAATAGGATGTTTAGGGTAAGTTTGGGTTAGTGTATAAGATTAAGGGTGTTATGGTCATTTTGATTAGTTCAAGGACTAAAAGGGTAAATATGGTTGGATATTATCTCTTAAGGTATTCAGATATTATCATAAAGCAGAAAACTCAGATTAAGGTGTGTGTGTGTGTTTGAGAAGAGAATGAGAAGAAAAAGGGTCATTTGGCTAGGATCTCAAATTGGTGTACTTGGAAGTAATTTGAGGTATATTTCCTTTACATTTTATGTTTATAATTGCTAGTAGATAGTTTCTATCGGAGTAGAATTGTCGAATTCATGCCTGAGGTTATTTGCTGTCGAATCTGGGTAGAAATGGGTGAAACCGACAGAGGTTTCCGGACACAATGAATGTGTCCGGGTAGTTTCGTTGGTGGTGTCCGGTAGTTTTGTTGGTAGTGTCCGGTAATTTCTTTCGATGGTGTCCGGACGATTCGATTACCCGGTAAGTGCTCTTTTTCTATAGTTTCCGGATGATTTATGTTACCGGGTGGTATCCGGGTTACTTCGGTTTCCGGATGGCGTCCGGATTATTGATATTATCTGGAAAGTTATGTGTCTGGATTGCTTATGCTGTCCGGGAAGTTGTTCTGATCGGATTGTTTGGGTTGTCCGGATAGTTTTAGCTGTTTAGTCACTTTTGAGGATTTAAGTTATCTAGAGTCCTTAGTCTACTAGTAGGTCTTATGTGTTCTTTTAGTAAGGGGATATTTGTATTCAATCTGTTTCAGATTCTGAGAATTTTGGGTAAAAGATCGGATAGCTTGGAGAAAAGGCTTGGAAGGGTTATTGATAAGCGATCAGGTGAGTTTTACTTTAAAACGTTTTCAAACTGGAATACGTATATGTGTGGATTTGGTATGTGATAGATGTGTGATTATGTGTTATATTAAAATGGATATGTGGTTGAAAAGTGATGACGTGTTTATAAATGACAATATGATATATTGAGATATATATTGTATTTATATGTATATTGCACTACACGAGTATACGTTAGCCGAACTAATAGTCGTTGGAGTTTTGGCTGTAATTGTCGTACGGTGGTGTTGGCTGTAATTGTTGTACGGTGGAGTAATTGATTAGTTGGCTTGCAACCAACTAATTTGGCCATGGGAATGAGGAGATGTACACGGTGCACGAGTCTTGCTTCGTATTTATATTATATGTGGTATATTTGTGTTTTACAAAATGATTTCTAAACTGACAGGGATTATCTCACTAGACCGTTTGGTCTAACCCTCATTTTGTTTTCAAAAATATGTATTCCAGGTTCAGGAAGGTATAAAGAGAAGGATAAAGTGTAGGATGCGGTTGATAGCTGACGAAGATTAGGAAATGCTTATATTTTGTATTGTATAGTTTTGAGACTATGAGACCGTATGTGAATTACTATGTATCTTTGGTTATGAATGTAACGACGTTATGCAATATATGTTATTTGTTGTATGTTTGGGAAACCGGGTCATTACAATAGATTACGACGAAACATTTGCTCCAGTGGTAAGACTCGAAGCCATTCGTCTTTTCTTAGCTTACGTTGTACATAAAGACTTCAAAGTTTATCAGATGGATGTTAAGTCAGCGTTCCTAAATGGAAAGCTGAATGAAGAAGTCTACGTGGAACAACCTCCAGGATTCTCAGATCCTAAACATCCAGGTTATGTTTATAAACTGGATAAGGCACTTTATGGCTTAAAGCAAGCTCCCCGTGCATGGTATGACACTCTATCCTTTTTTGGAAGGGTATCCGAGGACATTGCCCCGACTAATCCCGGCAAGGTGAGGCAATTGCTCCAGCTGCTAAAGCGTGCAGCCCTGAGTTTATCCCCAGTGGCCACAAGTTGGAAGCGCCTGGATTCGAACTTGGGGTAGATGGGTTACTAGCCACATCCCCCACAAGCCTTAACCAGTACGCCACAAGCCTTGTGGTTGTATGACACTCTATCCTCTTATCTCCTTATCGAAAAATTTGAACGAGGTAAAATCGAAAAAACTCTATTTTTCAGGAAAGAAAAAGGTCATATCATTCTTGTTCAAATATATGTCGATGATATTATATTTGGTTCTACTAACCCTGACCTTTGTACTCGTTTCTCTGAAAGGATGAAAGCAGAGTATAAAATGAGTATGATGGGTGAGCTAAAATATTTCCTTGGTCTTCAGATAAAACAAAATGAAAAGGGAACTTTCATTAATCAGGGAAAGTATGTTAAAGATATGCTGAAGAAATTTGACTTAACTCAGAGTTCAGCTATGAAAACTCCTATGGCACCACCGCTGACACTAAACAAGGATCCTAAAGGAAAACCTGTTAATGTCACAGCATACCGTGGGATGATCGGCTCTCTCCTGTATCTTACAGCTAGCCGACCTGATATTATGTACGCAACCTGTTTGTGTGCAAGATATCAAGCTGAACCTAAGGAATCTCACTTGATCGCTGTAAAGCGAATCTTTCGTTACCTTAAGGGTACTCCTAACCTAGGTCTTTGGTATCCCAAAGACTCAGGGTTTGAACTAATCGCCTATTCAGATAGTGATTTTTCAGGTTGCAAATTGGATAGGAAAAGCACCACAGGAGGCTGTCAGCTTCTAGGTGGAAAGCTGGTGAGTTGGACAAGTAAGAAGCAAAACTCAGTGTCCACCTCAACCGCTGAAGCTGAGTACGTAGCCGCTGGAAGTTATTGTTCTCAGGTCTTGTGGATGATAAATCAACTACTGGACTATGACCTTCAGCTCTCGAAGATTCCAATCTATTGCGACAACACTAGTGCCATCGCTATAGCCAATAATCCAGTGCTACACTCAAAGACCAAACACATCGAAATCAGGTATCATTTTATCAGGTATCATGTGATGAATGGTGATATATAACTTCATTTTATCCCAACTGACTTTCAGTTAGCTGATCTGTTCACCAAACCTCTTGATGAGACAAGATTCAAATTTCTCATCAGCGAGCTTGGAATGCTGAACTTAGAAGAGTAAATCTTCAGTGGTTCACATTTGATCAGCGATAGGATAAAACAAACTTGTATAACCATTTCTATCATCTTCTCTCTGAACAAAATTGATTCGCTGTTATCAAGGTATGTTCTCTCTTGCTCGCTGACGTTCGCCTAGAACTTAAAGATTTCAAAACAATTTGCATCGCTGAATATCTCTTCCTTTAAGTGATACTTTGAAATTTCTAAAACCATCACTGATACTTCTATTCAGTGCTTCATATTTTCCAAAATATCCCTGAGTTTTTCAAAAACCTCAGAGACATCCTAAAATATGAAAGGACGCTTGTGACGTCATCAAACGGATAAACCCTGGCACGTTCTTTTTCTGACACACGTTTGCACGTTTCGTTTTATCATCCAATCAAGTGCAAACACGTGTCCGTGTCATCATGAAAAACTTTTCCCGCTCTTAGTTTTTCTCTCTCTATTCACACTATATAAACCATTCGAGTTTATATTTTTACCTTTACGCGAACAACTTCTTCTTCAAGAAAAGAACACGGTTGCATTTTGAACTTAAGTTTCCAGAAAACTGTTCATCTTCTTCTTTATCAACGTCTAAGGTTAATATTCTTATTATTTACCTGTCATTAACTTGTTTTTGATCTTATTTTTGTTTTCAAAAGATCAAACAAAAGAACCTTTTTTAAAATGAAATCATTTTCTTTTCATGATTTTATTAACACAATCTTCATGGTTGTTCTTCAAGTTTAAAACAAAAATCTTAAACTTGTTCTTCATATGTTTTTCCAGAATCCTTATCTTAAAAGGAAACTGGAAAATAAGGCATTCACTAGTTTTTGAATCTTTACCAAAACTAGAAAAACCTTAATCTCTATTAAGATATTTTTGTCTGAATAGAATGTGCAAAAACCCTAAAAATCCTTTTTGGATATCTTATTCATCTTGAGATCTTCTGTTTCCTCTTTATTATATAATAAACTGAAATGGCATCCTCTGAAGCTCCTTCTGCTAAGTCCCCCACTGCTGCTAAGGTCACTGAATTCACTAAAGCTCCTCAAGTTAAGTTCGAACTCAAGAAAGTTACCTTTCAACACAATAATCCTTATGCTCTTTTCGACTTCCCTGAAAAGAAACAAGTCACACATCATGATGATGTTGTGAACTTTCTTAAAACCTGCCCCATTTCAACAACTCTTACCATTGCACCCACTGCTCATCGATCTCTTCTAGCTCAGTTCTGGTATACTGCCAGACGAGCTCAGGTGCCCTCAACCAAAGATCCCAAGAAAATGGTCGATGTCATTCTCTGTGACACAGACCTTGGAACTTCCAAGATCACCCCGTTTCATATCAGGCATACTCTAAACCTTCTTGCCAGTACCAGAGACAACCGTTTTGTCCCTCTGCCAAACCACAAAAATCATGCTGATAGGGAAACCCTGATTGCATTCTTTGATGCAATGGGTTACGCATGGGACACAAGGAGGGATAAAAAGCTTGAGAAGAAGTTGACTGCTATCAAGAAGTCAAAGATGCCCAGCGAGATGAACTTCATCTTTGCTCACTTGATCAGCTGCCTGACAGCAAAGGTTGGTTCTACTGACCAAGCATCCCAACCTCAACAGGCCATGGGATATGCTCTACTGAAGGGTCTTCACATTGATTGGGCGTCAATCATCTACGACGATCTGGCGTTTAGGGTGAACATGGCTGACAGACCAACATGTGTTCCTTATCCAAGGTTTGTCAGCGCTCTCTTTCTACTCGGACTTGGGGATGAATACCCAAAAGTGGGTGACCTGAGACTTTCTCAGGTTGGCTCTAAGGTGCTCGACTTCAAGTGTCTGCCAAACGAGGTACGTCTCTCTACACTCTTATCTATTCTTAATCCTCCTTCTTCTACTTCTGCGGCTACCTCAGCGAAAATCCCCACCGCTGATACCCAGGCTGCACCCTCCACTCCTTCTCGAAAAAGGAAACACTCTACTACCCCACTTGATTATCAAAGGATCAAGAAAACCAAGGAGCAACCCTCCAAGCATTCACATGCTGAAGACTCCACGGTTCTTCTTATAGAGCCGTTGGATAGTTCAGTGGTACGCTCTGCCACATCTGATCAAACCACCCCTTCCATACCAACTTCAGCGTCTTTAAACGCTGAGGTTATAAACTTGGAACAGAACCCCTCTCCTTCAGACCTTCTAAGGACTGAAGAAGTATTTCTCAGCGGATCCAACGCTGAACCTCTCACCAAATCCCTATTCTCAACCGTTGTTCCCCCCACTCAATCTTTGGACACTCCACCAATTTTCCCTTCGTTCTCTGGAACGCCCGTCATCATCTATGATTCAGCTGCTGATACTCTGCATATGATGATGGATGCAAATTTAGGATCTGCATGCACCTCCACGCGCCAAGGCACTCTCGAAGGCGACATGGAACACTACTCAGGTCTACGAGGTTTCGACAACTTCGCCAACCCGCCTGCAGGTATACACAAAACTATACACACTCCTCTCTCTCAACCTCAAACTTCTGAGCTTTCCTTTGTTCACAAGTTGTTTACTTTTTCAGGTCCTAATTTGGGAGATATCAACACCTCCCTGAAGGCCCTGGAAACAAAGATGGAATCCTTCACCACCACACTCAGTGCTAACTCTTCAGCGGTTACAAACGCTGGAGATGCTCTAAAGACGCTGACCACAGAGGTGGAAAAGAAAGCCTCCAGTGTTGATCTAGAGAAGGTGGAAAGCAGCATTGGTCAATTTGCTACTACTATTGCTGAACACTCCACTGCCAACAACACTCTCTCCACCAACTTTACAGCTCTGTCCAATGAAGTCACATCATTGAAGACAGAGGTTGGAACTCTTAAGGGAGAGGTGTATTTCTTAAGGACAGATGTCAGCGCTGTCACCAACTTACTGCAGCAAATTCTTGAGCGTCTGAATGCTCCCACTTGCACTCCCTCGCATTTTACTCAGACATATCGAGAAGATCTTCAAAGAATCACTCCTGCTATATCTGGCCTAGAAGACAGATTAAGCAAGATTGAAACCAGTGTTGGGATCTCTGGCCTGGAAGACAGGGACCCAATGCACACTGATGCTGCTGCTGCTGCTGAAGTTACCATTACCTCCCCCACTCATCATGTGGAAGAGGGGGAGAATACTGAAGACCTTCCCCATAATATCGAGGGGGAGAAGAAAAATCTTGAAGACCTTCCCCGTAACTCTGAGGGGGAGGGTATTGTTTCTGAAACTGCTGCTGCTGCTACAACCGATAAAACCCAGGGAGTTGAAAACCCTGAGGGAATCGAGAAACCTCCCTCTGTATCTGAGGGGGAGCAACTCGAAGAGCAACATGATGAAGCTGTTGCTGATGTTACTACACCCTATGCTGACGAGGAAGAATCTGAAGCTGAAGAAGAAGAAGAAGAAAATGAAGACCTCGTCCTTGAGGACGACGAACCATCATCATCCCCTAAAAACGATGATGATGACGACGATGATGATGACTTCTTTTTTGTTCAGCCCAAGAAGATCCCCGCTCAAAAAGGGGTCATGATAAAGGAACCATCAGGGGAGACGACTAAGACAAAACCTGCAGCAACTGAAGCTGATAAAGGCAAAAACGAAGGCCTCGCTGCAGAAGGCAATATGTCTATCCTTCTGATAAAGCCAGTTTGTCAGGTACAATATCTCCTCTTCCCTTATACTGCATCCCTCCTCTATCCATTCTCTATATCAGTTCTCCTCTCCATAAAACCTCTATACACTTAACCATATTCTTTTCTCTATCTCTTTCTTCCCCAACTCTTCTTACTTAAACAATCGCTGTTTTTCAGCTAGTCCTCTCCCCTGTTTGAGGATCCAGCTGAAGTCCCCACGACTGCAACTTCATCAACAATAATCCCAGCCTCTTGTGCTGAAGAAATAATCCCAGTCTTGGATCTCACTACTGAGACTGATGAACCTGAAGAACAACTGCTCTCTCACAAAAACAGACCTTCCTTGGCTCCTCAAGAGCTGAGTGAAGAGGATCAGAAAAAGAGAGAAGAAATGATCAAGAAGCTTGAGGATCAGCGAATCATCCTTCCGCGTTCCAAAGTCACTCCTAAACCTACAAAGACCAGACTGACAAAGAAAGAGTTTGCTGATCACCTCAGAGCTGAAAGGTTAATCGCCGAAAGAAGGGAAGCTGAAGAAAAAGATAAAGCCTACGCCATCCAGCTTGTCCAACAATCGGTAAAAGACCCTGAACTGAAAAGAACTCCCATCGAAGTACAACGTCAGTTATGGGAAGACGCCCAGAAGATCATCGAAGAAAAGACCAAGGTATCTGACTCTACCTTGGAATGGTGCAAAGAAAGACTGCACTATCGATATCGGGCTGCCAGAATTCACAAGGTGAACATCAGGGGAAGAACGACCATAGGTGTTCCAGTTGTTGAGGTCGATTTATTCAGAGAAAACGGTACCAAGGAAACCTTGTATGCTGCTTCAATCAAAAAGTACGGTTTCTCTGAATGGTTGGAGATGCGAATAGCCATTCAGCGATCTCGCTCACAATATAAGAACCATGTCGAGAAAATTTTAAATTCTCAGATCGACTTGGTTTCATCTGATGTGGATATCCCTCCTCCAAATCCAACTCAACAAAGAAGGACCTCTGCAAAGAAAAAGAAAAAACCTTCAGACTCAGGTCCTCCTATCAGAAATGAAACTGGAATCGGCTATTCTCGCGATGAGGTACTTGGTCCTGAACCTGACCTCTCAGCTCTCGACATATCCCTGCCCCCTGGTGAACGTTTCGTCCCTGGTAAAGTCTTAAGCGAACCTTATGGTATTTTCTTTCGTGACTACGATGGACGAGAACACTTTCAACGTATCTCTGAGCTACCCATCACTCCCATCGAACAGCTCAGGGATCTCATCTACTGGTGCGGATTCATAAAGGAACTCCTCGGACAATACATGAAGCCTCTGATCTTTACTGAAGCTCATAATAGACGAAACCTTGGAGAACAGTCCCTGGCTGGATGATTCCCTCCACCAGAACCCTTGATGAACTTCTCGTTAAGGAAGAACCCTTCTAGCTGATAGGATTTCCTTGTAATTCTTCTATCTTTATCAGCTTGTATCTTTTGTACTTGTAATTTTATTTGTTGTACTTATAATTTTCCACTTCCCTTTGTAACCTTATACGAAGTTCAAAGAAAAATTTCAGCGAATGTACTTTACTCCATCAGTACTTAAAAGATCCCAGAAAACAGTAAAAGGGACAAATATTTTATGAGTTCTTTTTATCCTTATGTTTTCATACTTAGCAATTTTCCTTTATTGATATGTCATAATCAAATAGGGGGAGATTGTTGATCCAAACCCTCAGTGATTTGATAATGACTCTTTAAGAAACACTTAGTGAAAATTGTAAGTAGACAATATGTATTAGAGTTTCACTATCACTGATAAGTACTATGACTCTACAGTACCGCTGATAGGAAACTCATGCTCTTTAATTTTAACATTCAGCGAACACTGTTCATCAATAGAGCTCTGAGCATGTTCAGTCCTATTGATGATCGCTGATAGTTTAGTTGTTTACTTATGATTGATAGGCGGGTTTACACCCCCCCTAAATCTAACCACAAGTGTACGGTGTCGAATCAAGTAATAACGTACGGTAAGTACGAGTATCGAATCCACGGGAACTAGGAACTAAGTATCACAATTACTACAATCGCTATTAACTGAGCTGTCGAATTGAGAGATGGTTGGCTATTGTTAAACTACTTAATTGCAGAAAGTAAATTACAACTCAAACACAAACGAAACAAATAACGACTTAGGAAACTTCGATAGAGATAAAGTTGGGGGTTAGAAATCCTAAGGTTTTCCACATGCAAACGCTTGACTCAAAACAATTACCAATTTATCCCTTTAATGATTCCCAAATCTTTTAAGATCACCGTTGTTCTCTTTCAAGCAACAACGGATTTTATTTTGAAAAGGACAAGTTAAATCTCTCGACCTCAACTTATGGATTCCAAAACACATTAAGCACCAGATTTATATTAAACGGCTAGATTTCATCTCTCGATTTCAACCTAACGGTTCAATTGGGACTAAGACTTATTCGATATATCTCTATCACCGATTTATCATCTTAGGGATGCAATTCCTAGTTCTTTTTAACAGTTAATTCTCTCGAACTCAACTGAAAATAATAAATCAATTGAAAGCTAGCTAGACTCTCAAAGGTATTAAACACAAAATCACATGCTTCATTAATAACGGAAAAACTGATAAAATATCAAGTCAATTGTTTACATGCTTAATAAACCGAATTCATTCCAACCCCCAACACGAACCGGTTAGTTCATGTCGGTGGTGGATTCAAACACAAAAGAAAAGATAATGGAAGTGTATGTAAACATGATTAAGCGTAAAAGATGCAATTGTAAACAGTAAGATGATGAACTCCCTTCTCTCGTGCTCGTCTCTACTTCGCGTGTTGAACGTCTCCTTGATCGGCTCTCGATCTTGACTCCGAAAAGTCTCCAGGAATCGCCCCAAAATCGCCCCTGACCGTCGTGTGAAAGTTGTGTATCGACTCAATGACCTAAAACCCGATTAATAAAGCTAATTTTTGACAAACAGTGGCTTACGCGATTTGCCACACGACTTGCAAGTCGCGTGGTAAGTCGGGCGTGTCTTTTTGGCTGCATGGGTCGATTTCTGGTTCGCGGATCGGGTCCTGGTTCGGTTGCGGGTCTTGGGCTTGACTTTTGGGCTTCCGTTAGGCTTCGTTTTGGCTCTTTTTGGGCTCTTTTTAGCTTCTTTCCTCGATGATTGCCGCCTTTTAGATAACCTGTATAAATCACTCGATAAACCGTAAAATACCCGCCTTTTTACTTGAATACAAGCCAATCTCATTGGTTTGAGAACTGAAAATAATGCCAAAAAGTGGCGTTATCAACAACCCCAAACCGAGCATTGCTTGTCCCCAAGCAAATTAGCGATAAAATAGAAATAAAGCACACATAAGCGAAATAATAATAATAATAACTGCACAATTCCCAATCGGTACCAAGTGGTGCATCGGTGATTTCCCATACCCGTGAATATCTATCTCATTCTCGCCTCATTCTTATTTCGTTTGATCTATGACCTTCCATTGGGAGTTGAACTCGTGACTGTTCCGATTACGTTCGGGTTAGACTAGGTCCAAACATACTAGGGAAAACATTTCGCCTCGACCCTACCTCACGGGATACTCTCTTTGCACTCGAACCTAGGTTATCGCTCGTGTTTTCATGTTTAAGGAAGTTATGTACAATAATACTCAAATTATTACATGACAACTTGAAAGAAAGACGCACAAATGTCCAAAAATTTGATCTCAGAAGGAGTCAAGTAGCAAGACAGGGAATATCGATGAGGGTGGTCGTATACCGTAATCACATCTTCCAAAAGATCATCCAGGTCTTTACAAGGGTTGTAATGGGGCAAGGGCTATGGCTGAGAAACGAAGGGTAAAATGGTTCAAAGATCCTTGGCGTGTCAATCATTGGCAGTTCCGAACTTCTCTACTTCAGCCTCTATCATTTGGCCCTCTTTGTCACTATTGGAGTCGCTTTGACTCTCTTATTCAGCTGCTATAAATACTATCTGACTAACTGTATTTTTTTTTTCAGTGGGGCATCATTGGCCCTCTTTTCTATCTTTTCTATTTCTCGGGTTACATTGACCCGTTTTATTCTCATGCCTGGCCTGTTCTATTCTTTTCTGCTATATCTTTCGTAGTTCATCATTGCCTTTGATTTACACGCTTTCGGATAAGGGTTGGCTAAGACTTATGGCTAAAGGTGTACTGGTGGGTTTAGAAACGAATAAGGTGCGTGTTTGGTTGCAAGAGGGCTATGGATACACACAAAAGGGTGAAAGGGAACGATAGCTAAAAATGGTTAAAAATAAAACACATAATGCCTGGAATCATATCTTAAGGTCCACACGATATGGTCTACTATACCCTTACCCAATATCCCGAGGTTCGTCTTTGCTACTCAATGCAATAATGTAGCGAGATCATTCTACATTCACGACAAGGAATTCAAAAAAGTGTATAAGAATTAGGTGTATGAATCCCTCGAAGTGAAAAACGTCTTTTAGGCTCAAAACTCACTATCGGGTGGTCTCCACTAATGTCCCTAGTCATGTCCTTTCCCGGTCTTTCCCTAACGGTCACATCACTATCACAAGATTCTTCCCACAATGGTTGGTCTCAATCATTCAAAACAAAAAAAAATTAGTTATTATGATCTAGACACTCAGAAGTGCAGGAAATCTACGTGCATAACTTGGGCCCGATTGGGCAACCCCAAACCTTACCCACACATTGTCCCCAATGTGCAAGTAAATTCGTAGGTGATGCAACTCGAATCATTGTGCAGTTATTATAGGTATCACAAAGGACAGGCAAGGCATTACATAACATCAAAAGAAAACCCAAAATTTCTAATATGGGCACCCCAAACCTAGGCCGTGGCCTAGGTTTGCCAAATGAAAGCCAACCCCAAACCTCGGTGAAACCGAGGTTTGCACAGGGTAAAAAAATTGAGTGTGTAGATGATGAAAAATGAGGCACCCCAAACCTAAGTGAAAACTTAGGTTTGTGGCATCTCGCTTAACTAATAAAGACCATACATCATACACCACTCGTTAAACAGACAAAGTTGAGAGCGTACCTGTTTTGCCCGGATGAAGGAGGATTCTTGAAAGGTTGAGCATCAATCGGAGGAGATAGGGAGAACATGCAAAACAAAGGAGTCCCGCGTAACCCACTATTTGACAAACAGTCAGAGGAGTCCCGCGGCTTGCCACTCGGTATGTAAACCGCGGTATAAGCCGCGTATGTCCCTGTTCCAGCTATTTTTGATTTTTCGATTTTTATGGTTTTTTTTTCGGAAATAAAAACACACTCAAAAGCAAAAATGATAAAAGAAAACAAACCTTGGTGGGTTGCCTCCCACCCAGCACCGTATTTAAAGTCGTGGCACGACTATGTGGATCTCAGCTTGGCCCGGTATTCGCGGACTTGAATCGCCCACACTTGCGATTTCCCGCGGATTCTTCCTCATCTGGTCTTCCATGACCAGCTCCGGATTCCTCTTCACTCCGACCTCTCGCCTTCGTGTACATCTTGAAAATCACCCTCTCGCCACCGACTCTAAAGGTCACCTCTCCTTCCTCCACATCAATCAAGGCTCTACTCGTGGCTAGGAAGGACCTTCCCAATATCAATGGGACTTCTTCGTCTTCGTCTATGTCTATGACTACGAAGTCGACTGGAAAGTAAAACTTACCGACCTTGATCAACACGTCACTCACCACTCCGTACGGGTACACGATCGATCGATCTGCGAGCTTCAGCGTCATATAAGTTGGGCTCACCTCACCCAATCTGAGTTTCCTGAAAACAGAAAGAGGCATCAGATTAATACTAGCTCCTAAGTCACACAACACTTTATTAAAATAAAAGCTCCCAATTTGGATAGGGATCGAAAAACTCCCTGGATCCTTAAGCTTCCGGGGAAGCTTGTTTTGGATTATCGCGCTACACTCTTCAGTAAGTGCAACGGTGGACTGGTGATCAAGTGCCCTCTTCTTTGACAGGATCTCTTTCATGAACTTCATGTAGGAGGGCATTTGTGCCAACGCATCTGCAAAAGGGATATTAATGGTTAACTTTTTAAATACATCAATAAACTTAGAGAAATTAACATCATCCTTATGCTCTTTCAGTCTATTCGGATATGGTACGCTCGGTGCCGCCGGCTTGACCGGTGGCTGCTTCGGATTCGCCTCTTCACACTTCTTGCCCTCTTCACCCTCCGAGTTCTCCTTCATTGCACATTCTTTATCAGATTCTAGTTCAGTCACTTTAATGATCTCGACCTCTTTCTCTTTCGGGCCGGTCTCCCTTGATGACGGCTCTCGTATTGGCTCTTCATTCAGCTCCTTGCCGCTTCTCAGATAAATGGCATTGCATGTTTCCCGGTTAGTCCTTTCGGTTTGACTTGGGAAAGTACCGGGAGGTCGGTTTTGTAGGGCCTCGAAAATCTGCCCCACTTGCCTCTCTAAGACCTTGATGGAGGCGGTATTTTGCTCGGTCGCCGCCTTGACAGTATTGACCGTGTTCGCTAACTCTCCGACCGTGCTGTCCATCTTGGTCATAAACCTCATCATCATCTCTTCTAGCCCCGGTTTCTTCTCTCCGGATGGTCCTTCGTTCTTTTGCTGGAAACCTGGAGGACGGTACACATTATTCGTATTAGAGGAATTTAAAGAGTTAGGAGGATTACCTTGTGTTGGTTGACCGGGCTGATTCCATGAAAGATTGGGATGCAACAACGGATTTTATTTTTGAAAAGGACATGATTCACAAGTGAAAACTTAGGTTTGTGGCATCTCGCTTAACTAATAAAGACCATACATCATACACAACTCGTTAAACAGACAAAGTTGAGAGCGTACCTGTTTTGCCCGGATGAAGGAGGATTCTTGAAAGGTTGAGCATCAATCGGAGGAGATAGGGAGAACATGCAAAACAAAGGAGTCCCGCGTAACCCACTATTTGACAAACAGTCAGAGGAGTCCCGCGGCTTGCCACACGGTATGTAAACCGCGGTATAAGCCGCGTATGTCCCTGTTCCAGCTATTTTTGATTTTTCGATTTTTATGGTTTTTTTTTCGGAAATAAAAACACACTCAAAAGCAAAAATGATAAAAGAAAACAAACCTTGGTGGGTTGCCTCCCACCCAGCACCGTATTTAAAGTCGTGGCACGACTATGTGGATCTCAGCTTGGCTCGGTATTCGCGGACTTGAATCGCCCACACTTGCGATTTCCCGCGGATTCTTCCTCATTTGGTCTTCCATGACCAGCTCCGGATTCCTCTTCACTCCGACCTCTCGCCTTCGTGTACATCTTGAAAATCACCCTCTCGCCACCGACTCTAAAGGTCACCTCTCCTTCCTCCACATCAATCAAGGCTCTACTCGTGGCTAGGAAGGACCTTCCCAATATCAATGGGACTTCTTCGTCTTCGTCTATGTCTATGACTACGAAGTCGACTGGAAAGTAAAACTTACCGACCTTGATCAACACGTCACTCACCACTCCGTACGGGTACACGATCGATCGATCTGCGAGCTTCAGCGTCATATAAGTTGGGCTCACCTCACCCAATCTGAGTTTCCTGAAAACAGAAAGAGGCATCAGATTAATACTAGCTCCTAAGTCACACAACACTTTATTAAAATAAAAGCTCCCAATTTGGATAGGGATCGAAAAACTCCCTGGATCCTTAAGCTTCCGGGGAAGCTTGTTTTGGATTATCGCGCTACACTCTTCAGTAAGTGCAACGGTGGACTGGTGATCAAGTGCCCTCTTCTTTGACAGGATCTCTTTCATGAACTTCATGTAGGAGGGCATTTGTGCCAACGCATCTGCAAAAGGGATATTAATGGTTAACTTTTTAAATACATCAATAAACTTAGAGAAATTAACATCATCCTTATGCTCTTTCAGTCTATTCGGATATGGTACGCTCGGTGCCGCCGGCTTGACCGGTGGCTGCTTCGGCTTCGCCTCTTCACACTTCTTGCCCTCTTCACCCTCCGAGTTCTCCTTCATTGCACATTCTTTATCAGATTCTAGTTCAGTCACTTTAATGATCTCGACCTCTTTCTCTTTCGGGCCGGTCTCCCTTGATGACGGCTCTCGTATTGGCTCTTCATTCAGCTCCTTGCCGCTTCTCAGATAAATGGCATTGCATGTTTCCCGGTTAGTCCTTTCGGTTTGACTTGGGAAAGTACCGGGAGGTCGGTTTTGTAGGGCCTCGAAAATCTGCCCCACTTGCCTCTCTAAGACCTTGATGGAGGCGGTATTTTGCTCGGTCGCCGCCTTGACAGTATTGACCGTGTTCGCTAACTCTCCGACCGTGCTGTCCATCTTGGTCATAAACCTCATCATCATCTCTTCTAGCCCCGGTTTCTTCTCTCCGGATGGTCCTTCGTTCTTTTGCTGGAAACCTGGAGGACGGTACACATTATTCGTATTAGAGGAATTTAAAGAGTTAGGAGGATTACCTTGTGTTGGTTGACCGGGCTGATTCCATGAAAGATTGGGATGCTTCTTCCACCCCTCATTGTAGGTGTTCGAGAAAGGATCGTTTCTCGGTTGATAGTTCCGGTTTTGCATATACTGAACTTGCTCGGGTGCTTCCGGAATACCTCTATTCAGCTGATTTGTGATAAAGGCCAGTTGAGCTTTCAGTTCATTCAGCTCATTACTTTCTTGCACACTTGCCACCCGTCTCACGGCTGATCTCGGGGTGGAAAAACTATGCTCCGCCAAATTCTCTATCAGTTCGCACGCTTCTTCATAGGACTTATCCATTAGTGCCCCACCCGCTGCAGCAGTGAGGTCATTTTTAAACTGCGGGTGAAGGCCACTAAAGAAGGTCTGGATGATGACCCAGCCTTGTAGCCCGTGATGAGGACACTTCTTGATCATTTCCTTGTAACGTTCCCAAGCCTCGTACAACGTTTCTTGGTCCCATTGCGCGAAGTGGGTGATCTCGGCCATTAGTTGGGCGGTCCGACTCGGAGGAAAGAATTTCTGAAGGAACGCTGCCTTCAGTTGTGCCCATGTAGTAACTGAATCCGGCTGGATACTCTCGGTCCATGTCTCGGCTCGGCCCTTGAGTGAAAATCCAAACAATCTCAGCTTGATCGCGTCCTCGTTCATGCCATTAATCTTGAACATATTGCATATTCGTTCAAATGCCCGAAGGTGTGCATGAGGATCTTCTGTCGGCGTCCCTCCGTATTGGTTTTGCTGTACCATCACGATGGTACTCGGCTTAAGCTCAAAGTAGTTCGCCCCGGTTGCGGGCGCTTGAATACCTATGCGTGCCGCTGCCACATTCGGATCGGCAAACGACCGCATAGGAATTCTTTCCGGAGGTGGTGGTGGATTATTACGCGATGGATCATTGCGTGGAGGTCCTTCGTCGTCGGACATCTCGAATTTCAGATTTCTTTTAGCTTTCGCTTCTTTACGTAGACGACGGGCGGTTCGTTCAATCTCCGGATCAAATTTCTCGAGCTCTTCCCCTCGGGTCTTCCTTGGCATAAACCAATTAGTACCTGAAATGAAAATTGCCCAAAAATTGAACGTGACAAAATAAAATAACAAGAAAGGAAAATGCTCAATCTAATAGCGCGTATAGCTGGTAGTGCTATTAGCTACAACTAGTTCCCCGACAACGGCGCCAAAAACTTGATAGGCGAGTTTACACCCCCCTAAATCTAACCGCAAGTGTACGATGTCGAATCAAGTAATAACGTACGGTAAGTACGAGTATCGAATCCACGGGAACTAGGAACTAAGTATCACAATTACTACAATCGCTATTAACTGAGCTGTCGAATTGAGAGATGGTTGGCTATTGTTAAACTACTTAATTGCAGAAAGTAAATTACAACTCAAACACAAACGAAACAAATAACGACTTAGGAAACTTCGATAAAGAGAAAGTTGGGGGTTAGAAATCCTAAGGTTTTCCACATGCAAACGCTTGACTCAAAACAATTACCAATTTATCCCTTTAATGATTCCCAAATCTTTTAAGATCACCGTTGTTCTCTTTCAAGCAACAACGGATTTTATTTTGAAAAGGACATGTTAAATCTCTCGACCTCAACTTATGGATTCCAAAACACATTAAGCACCAGATTTATATTAAACGGCTAGATTTCATCTCTCGATTTCAACCTAACGGTTCAATTGGGACTAAGACTTATTCGATATATCTCTATCACCGATTTATCATCTTAGACATGCAATTCCTAGTTCTTTTTAACAGTTAATTCTCTAGAACTCAACTGAAAATAATAAATCAATTAAAAGCTAGCTAGACTCTCAAAGGCATTAAACACAAAATCACATGCTTCATTAATAACGGAAAAACTGATAAAATATCAAGTCAATTGTTTACATGCTTAATAAACCGAATTCATTCCAACCCCCAACACGAACCGGTTAGTTCATGTCGGTGGTGGATTCAAACACAAAAGAAAAGATAATGGAAGTGTATGTAAACATGATTAAGCGTAAAAGATGCAATTGTAAACAGTAAGATGATGAACTCCCTTCTCTCGTGCTCGTCTCTACTTCGCGTGTTGAACGTCTCCTTGATCGGCTCTCGATCTTGACTCCGAAAGCTCCGAAAAGTCTCCAGGAATCGCCCCAAAATCGCCCATGGCCGTCGTGTGAAAGTTGCGTATCGACTCAATGACCTAAAACCCGATTAATAAAGCTGATTTTCGACAAACAGTGGCTTACGCGGTTTGCCACGCGACTTGCAAGTCGCGTGGTAAGTCGCGCGTGTCTTTTTGGCTGCATGGGTCGATTTCTGGTTCGCGGATCGGGTCCTGGTTCGGTTGCGGGTCTTGGGCTTGACTTTTGGGCTTCCGTTAGGCTTCATTTTGGCTCTTTTTGGGCTCTTTTTAGCTTCTTTTCTCGATGATTGCCGCCTTTTATATAACCTGTATAAATCACTCGATAAACCGTAAAATACCCGCCTTTTTACTTGAATACAAGCCAATCTCATTGGTTTGAGAACTGAAAATAACGCCAAAAAGTGGCGTTATCAATGATCCCTGAAGACAAGTTTCACGTCAACAAAGGTTCTACGTTGAAATCGAAGATCAAGCCCAAGAACCAGCGACAAGTCTACTAATGAACTGATGCGGATATCAGCGAAGCCAAGACCTGTCCACTCAACGTGTAGTATCAAGTAGAAGACTTCAGCGATCGCTGAGCTTTATCACTCGCTGATAAAGTACTGTTCAACGAACGCTGATCATGAGGTTTACTCTACAAGTTACTTTTGTCTTTCCCCTTGCACGTCTCCGTACGATAATGTTAGAAAGGACATCCCTTTTGTCCAGGATAGTACAACCAACTCTGATTCTACACTGTTCATCATGCGGCTACTAGGTTGTCTACAAAGGTCAAACCATGCAACCAATCAGCTGCTGCCACGTGTAAAGTAATACTGAAATGCATTAAATGCATGCAGTATAAAAGGAGAAACCCTACTTCAACATGAAGTGCTCGGCCATCTTCTTCTTTCTCTCTTAGTGTTAGAATATTACTCGTAGTATTCTTATCTCCCTTCTGTCTTAATTCTAGTGCAAGAAACTTAGTGTTCTTAACTTGTTTAGATTAGGTTAATTCTTAATCTTGTTCCGCAACAAGTTGTAAATTGTTTGATTATATCAATAAACAATTTAGAAAGTAAAAATCGTGTGTTTGTATTCAACCCCCCTTCTACAAACTGGTATAACCCTTCGGGACCAACAATTTATAATTTAATTTCACTATATTTTTAACTTTTGAATACTAGTTATTGCAGATTTTATAAAGAAATAAAATAAAAATAAAACAAATATTTTTTGTTCCCATCCAAATTAACTATAAATATTAGAAATTATAATTAAAATAGATATGTTGTGAATAAATTTAAAAATTGATAACTCTCATTTTGAGCGTTATTTACATTTCGTTTGTGTGTATTTTTCTTCCATTTTAGTTGTGTTTTCTTTTTATTTGTTTGTGTTTCTTCCTTTTATTATGTTATTTTCATTTGGAGTTGTTGAGGATGTTTTTAGAGTTAAACACATCATTTTGGGTTATAACTATCACCGCTGGACTCTGTGGGCAGGGAGTGCCCACTGTGGGCACTCTTGAAGAAACACCACCGCCCAAATATGCAAGTGGCACAAGTTGAGGGTGTGGTGCAATGTGTTCATAATTTACCGAAGAAGGATGGCCACACAAATTGAAGAAGAATGATTAAATTACTCCACACCTCCACCTCAATTACTATAAAAGGAAGAAATGGGAGGCATAAAGAAATCAATCCATCCATATTTCTCTGCTTTAGAAGTTTTCAATTCCTTTAGACTTTGCTTTCCAACAAACACCTCAAGCCAAAGGCTTGAGGTGCAGTACTTTAAATTATGTATTTTAATTCCGTATTTCATTTCTCATATTTAACTTTATGAACTTAGTTACTTCGTATTTCCTTTCGTTTATCATGTCTTTTACTTTTATTTTGAGCTAACCACCCCTTTGGGTGTGGGCGTGAGTCAAACTTGAGACTAGTAGGCGACACTTGGGTGTTGCCATCTTTGGTAGCTCTTAAGCTTGGTCACTTGAGTCAGGACTTAAACTCAACGCAGATAAGTTGATCACCTTGAAGTGTTAATATTAGATCTTAGACTTCGAGAGGGGTGGATCCGAAATACGTCTTAAGTGATGCACAAAGATTTGAGAAAGTCTTTGATAACCACATAGAGATGCGGGTTCTGCATGATTTACTGTAACACCCTAAAATCAGGGCTAATTTGAACCTCAAATTTTTAACAAGATATAACAGAAAACATTCAAACTTTTATATATATAAGAAGAGAACTAACTATGAGGGTTCATATTTACAAATATCGAATTCTCCAAATAACCTATTAATCTAATCATGTCAACTATAATAAGATTAACTGGGTTATCTAAGCAATCCATCAAAAAGCCTCATCACGTTAGCTAAATTCTCCGCTTATCTCAAAAGTTGAATACTTCAAAAGCTCTCGTCCCACACCCCCTTTACTTCCCTGAGCTGGTACCTGGTAAGAAAATTTAATTTGAACGATTAGGCTTACGCCTAGTGAGAACATCCAAATTCAAATTAAAACATTAACAGTTTTGAAACTCAAATATTCAAAGCATATAAACAAACCTGTTCACCACCCTTCTTACCATACACATGCTCATCTCAATGACGGGAACATACCCGATCCCATGGATATGACTAACATTCAGTAAGTCATATCATCACAATCAAGAGCCTACTACGAATCATTGCAGATTCTAGATCATTGCTCTTATCCAATAAATTACAAGTTACTTTATGCCTATTTCTTGGACTGGAAGTAGAGATTACAATTTACTTTATGCCTATCCCTGACCTTCCCATAGAAATCAGGAATTACAATTTACTTTATGCCTATTCCTCGATTTCTATACTACGAAATGAGAATTACAATTTACTTTATGTCTATTCTCCATTTCCATGTGAACGGGAATTACAAATTACTTTATGCCTATTCCACATTTCACATCACACTATGAAATAGAAATTACAATTTCCTTTATGCCTATTTCTCATTTCATAACACCTTTACGAAATGGGAATTACAAATTACTTTATGCCTATTCCACATTTCAGGTCAACGGAAATTACAAATTACTTTATGCCCATTCCTCGTTATAATACTTATCAGTGCCTATGGATCCATTACACTTACCTGTGTGTATGTAAAAATGACATATCACGCCATAACTTATAACACTTCAATTTTAAGAATATCGGATAACCTATTGTATCCTATTCTCATTTGTTTCCCTTTCGAAAACTATAATCGGGACAATATTCCAAATATAAAAGGATTATCCGAAACCAAAGTCTAAAAATTAGAACTTATATCGAATCTAAATCCAATCTCTGAATTTAATTTATATTAAGTCCAAGACAAATTTCTAGAATTAATTATATAATGAATTGAGCCCAAGTTCCTAAACAAATGAGATACCGGATCTCCACAAAGGCCCAACTCCGGTTTATAAATAATTTCGGATCCCGTATTTTGAGGCCCAATTTCGGTTTTCAAATTACCGGATCCCAAATTTGTGAGCCCAATTCCGGGACTTCTCTTTGTTCCGGCCCAACTCCCGGAATTTTGATAATTCTGGTCCGATGTCTAAGCACACTTCCAGTATTGATAATTCCGGTTCAAGTTTCTAAGCCACTTCCGGTATTGATAATTTCGGTCCAAGTTCTAAGCCACTTCCGGTATTTTTTGCTAATTCCGGAACCCAATTTCCAAACCCACTTCCGGAAATCAAAACCAATAAAAATACCGGGCTTTGGCCCAGTTCCGGAATTTAATAAATTCCGGATCCCATCTAAAATACCAGAACCTATCACTCTTCCGGAATCGATTAATACCGGGTCTATAATTCAGTTCCGGAACCAACCAGTTCCGGACTCCAATACCCAGTTCCGGAAATTCTTTAAATACCGGGACTTCGTTACTGGGTCATTCAATTCACGTCCAAAATTGTTCTAAAATCCATATAAAATCAGATTATTGCTCAACTTTCATTCCATGGCGATTTACCAAATCATTCAGACATTATGTATGCATAATCTAACTCAATTTCAAATGCTAAAGTTTAAAATGAACAGATGAACTCACCTTGCCAGAAGCTTTTAACTCAGTTCAATCCAACATCTTCTTCTCTCTAAATATAAATCGCTGGAGAAGATTCAAGCTTAATGTTACTAACAGGTTAGAAAATTATACAAGATGATTACAATTCTTACCACAAGAATCACAAGTCCAATTTCTCTTCTCTTTCTTCTTCCTTCACTCTCTCTGTGTAGTGACCGACTCTCACACTGCTGAATTGAGATAAAATATCTCAATCAACTTACCCATTCTTAAGGTAACCCAACTTTCAAAGAATTACCAAATAAACCCTCAAGTTTAAGTTTCACATTAACTTAATACTTTGGTCAAATTACAGATTCAACCCTGGAGTTTATAAATACAAATAGTCCACAACTTAGACTAAATTACAACTTAGACTAAATTACAAATAGACCCCATTCATATTAAAATAATACAATGGAAATTCGAGGTGTTACATTTACTAAGGTTCGAACTTCGGTCGAGATTTATATCACAGAGAGATTTGGGTGTAACTCTCCATACTGATTGAACTTTGATTTTTGAGTCATACTTAGTTAAATCGGCAATATTAAGAGTCGGAAATAATGGCTACTTTATGAGCATTTTGTAGGACCGGTCTATAAAAATCCACTTTCGAGAGATCGGGCTTTTTATAGACATTCCGTATTACAAAGTGACTAACCATTTCGTCACTACGAACATCTCAAGGAAAACTTACACCATACCCATTTTATTTACTTATTTAGTTTTTGTTGTTAAAAACACAAAGCTCACTCACAAAAAAAATCTTATTCTCTCATTGAAATAAGTGTATTATCGACTTAGGACTCGGAATTTTGAAATCCAATCCCCGTGGATACGATACTCGGTACTTTTACCACTTTATTACTTGTAGCGATCCCAGTGTTGGTGTATACTTGCGTCCCCACTGTGGGAACATTTGTGCCCACATTTCTGGGTACACGTTTTCTAGCTACCCAAAACTAACTCTATCATTGTGTTCCTCTAATCTGAAGAGAGCAAAAAATAAAGAAATGTATGAAAAAGAAAATGATAGAAGAAAAAAGACAAATAATTTTTTTATATGTGTTTTCGAAAAGAAAGGAAAAAGACATAAAGAAAGAAAAGAAAATAACTTTTCATGTTTTGAACAAGAGAGAAATGAAAGAAAATATATCAGTTTTATTAATATAACTTTAAAAATATATCTTTTATAATGAAAGATTGAGTAGTTTTGTACTTTTAATAAAAAATTTAAATGCTTTTAATAAAGTAGTCCATATGATAACATATAAGTTGTTGTTCGGTTGTTGTGCAAAATAAACAATTTGAATACAAAAAATGACCATTTTACCCCTCACTAACCTACAACATTTGTAACATTGACAAACAAATAAACAACCAAAAACGCGAGAAGGAAAAACATGTATGAACAAAATCTATAGAAGCTTTGTAAAACTACACTAGCCTAAAAAGAAAATTGAGCATCCATACAACAAATCTGTAAAACAAACAGATCGAAAAGAGGTATTGATCAAAAAAGAAGATTGAAATCGAACCTATGATGATGGGTTAACCAAATAAACATCTAACCATACAACACATAGGGAGAACAAATAGATCAAAAAATACATCTGATTGGGCAAAAATCGAACATGTGATGATGGATAAACCAAATACCCATTTCCCTTATGGCAGGCGACTCGATTTCAGATGACTCGAGTATTAACCTCCACTTATGTCCATTGATGGCAAACGACTCTATTTCAAGAACCGAAAACGAGTTCAAAAAGGGAAGAGAGAGCAAAATGAAACATGCTAATTTCCGACATATCATGAGGAAAGAGTGAAAGGAATAAGGTTGATTTCATGAGGAATAGTCAATTTCAGTGAGAATGGGCATTATCGATATCAGGGAAGGCATTAATTGAAGAGGGAAGATGCTCGATTTCAAGTAGGGATGAGATCGGGACCGGACCGGTACCGAATCGGGACCGAACTGGTTGGTACCGAAAATTTTTGGGACTAAAAAGTGGTACCGAAAACCAAACCGTATGTATCGGTACGGTACAGGTTCGGTTTCGGTTTCGGGACGGGAAAATCGGTACTAGGACCACTTAGGACCGAAAATTTTAAAATGTATCAAATGCGTCTCAAAACCAATCGCAAACTAAACACATTCATAGTGATTCAAATGTGTTTCAAAACCAATCACAAATAATCAAAAAGTTCAAAACAAATCAAAAGTTGAACAATCTTCGATATTCTTTTACGATTTTCGTTTTTCCATTTTGTTCGTTTATCAACTCTTCAATCTCTATATATACGTCAAGAAACAATAATAATTAATGTTAACAACAATCAAGATAAACTTTATTTAGGAGATGATAAACATAATTAGTTTTTTTTTAAAACTTTGCTTTTAAAATTTTCGGTTCGGTTTCGGCTTTTTCGGGAAAATCCCAGTACCGAATACCGATTTTGAAAAATGTTTGGAACCGAATACCGAACCGAATACATGGTATCGGTTCGGGTTCGGTACGGTACCGGTTCGGTTCGAAAAAACGGTACTCAACGCTCATCCCTAATTTCAAGGTAGGCTATGCTTGAACCTGATGCTATTTTGGTAAAAGGATGGAGACAGTGGTTAGAAGGTGAAATCGTCGTACCAAAAAAAAAACTAAAACAATTAATTTCCCTATTATATTTAGATATTTAATTAATAATTAAATATTTATCAAATTATATCTATTATGACGTCACGTCATCAATCTTCACCTAGCTACCTTCTCTTCAATAAACCCTAGCAATTCAACCCCAAAATATTCAGGGTTTTAGAGATTGCAAACAGCCAATGAGACGCTAGATTGAGTCGGGTAAGGATTCATCTTCATTTTTTGTTGCTAAAACAGGCGGACTATCCATCTATGTCTCTGCCCAAATTTTAGGGTTCTTCTAATCAATTTCTTATACTTGAGCTATGTTTTCGTGCTACCCTGTTAAAAATCCATTGAGGATTCTAGTTTTTCTCTTAAGTTCGAAAACCTCCATGGATTTTCCCTAAATATCGAAGTTTCAAGCAAATGGCAAGTGCGCATTTGATTTTTTTAGGGTTCTTAGTTAACGAGTTCTTACACATCGGCAATATTTTTCTGTCGAAGCAAGTCAGCTAACCGACTCCATGTTCCACAATTTGTTAAAACCTATATTGGAGACTCTATTTTATCCTCTTAATTTCAAAAATTTCCATGAACTTTCTCCAAATGTTTCATATCACATCTTCAAGCAATGGAAGCTCCAAAACCTTGTAGGCTTTTTATATTCTCAGTTGAACAGTGTCGTTGAGCAATATCTGTTTGTTATTGTAGAGCTTTGTCTAATAGAGCAAAGGGAAACTGGCCGTGAGCCAGCTGGAGGTACTTATCATTTTTCCTTTTTATCTCAGTTCCATTTGTGGCTATAAAAGTTCACACTTGTGGAACTGTTTCTGGAATCCGACCAAATGACTCCCCAATTCATTTTATAGCTGTTTTTCTACTCAAAAGATCGAAATAGCCAAGATTTAGCACTTTAGAAGCTTGCTGGAATCTATTGTTTATAAATTTAAATATATAGCAAGTTGGTAAGTTGCTACTTCATACTTGTGAAATGCTGACGTAGCAAGTAGCACTCTGGCAAGTGGGTTAGTAGCACTTTAGCAAGTGCGTAAATGACATTTCGACGTCAGCATTTCGCGAATAGCGCTTTAGCAACTTGTGAAATTGCTACTCTATTACATTAACAAAAAAGTGATTTTGCAAGATGTTAAAGTGCTACTTGCGAATTTCCCCAAATGGCATAATCAGTTGTTAGTGTCTTTTCTGCATAATTTGTAACAGAAAAAAGTTAGATGCTATTCATATACGGCATTTTCCTCTGTTCTCCCATTTGCAGGTCCCATTTTTATTTCTCATGGCTGACTTGATATAAATGGGTTGCACACATTAATTTATTTTGATGTTTTAAACTTCCTTCAAAAACTTGTATCAATCTGCTTCATTCCATAGTTTGTTGAACCAGTGAATCTAACCTCTGACCAGATAGGAGACCAAGAATTATAAGAGCTTTTCGAGTCAGTAGTAATTGGTTTGTAAGACAAGCAAAACCAATTCGATTTGGTTCTTAATCTGCTTTTCTTGAAATGGGCCGGAGATTTGGCATGTAGACAATTAAAGACATCGAGGGTCTAGTTCTTGATATAGTTTATGATTAGCAGCACTGTTCTAAAAAACTCGCCGCACAGACGCCATGGCGCGCCATGGCACGCCATGGCACAAGGCATGTGCCTCACGCCACGTTAAGCTCGTGGCACGCCATGGCCTAATGCGCAATTTTCCTAATGCGATATTTGATTTTTATTTTTGTTTTTAATATCTTATTTGCAAGTTTTTAATGTACATAACCTAATTTAACTTGCTTATTACTATTGACTCATTGAGTAACACAACAAAGCATATGTTTTTATATAAAATATTATATATGAATTAGAAATTTGACGCCATAAGTCACGCCATGGCTTCGCCGTGGCTTTTAAGGCTTGAGGCATGGTCTCGCCGCCATGCCATGCCTCACGCCATTTAGAACCTTGTTAGCAGGAGTTAGATAAACTTCCGATTTTGAATTCTTTTAAGGGGGGGGGGGTCGTGGTTTGGTCAATTTGTTGAGCGAAAAGAGAACTGAAAATGATAATTTACAAATGCCCACTTTGAGAAATGCAGTAAAGATTGCATTATCAAAGCTTAAATAGCGAGTTATTGAGATGATGACAAGTCAAAGACCGTTTCAAACTAATGTTTCTGATTGAATTAGACATTTCTTTTCATGCCACTCTACTTTTGCTGTAATCTTCTCGATTGAGGTCTTCAAATTATTGATCTATTTACGGTTCTTGTAGACTTTGGCAATGACCAATGCCTGCGTCACTAGGCTCCGCGTTATTCACAATAAAGTAACAACCGTTTATATTCCCAAAAGAAAGAAGTTTCAGATCAACTTTTTCAGACCGTTTCCTACCTGCGCATCATCAGCATCAACCGCTCTAGCCTACAACCCCCAATGGTTGACCGTGACTTGTCAACTGACTCCATCAGGTGCTGCACCTGCCCAACGGTCCGAGGAATGGTTCGCCCTTCGAAAGGACCGGTTGACCACTAGCACCTTCAGCACTGCTCTTGGCTTATGGAAAGGCAAGCGTAGGTATGAGCTATGGCACGAAAAAGTATTCCCTTCAGATGCAGAATCAACGGTCACGCTTGCTTCAAAAAATGCCATGGAATGGGGTGTCCTTAACGAGTCAACCGCCATTGAAAAATACAAAACCATCACTGGTCGTGAAGTGAGTTCATTGGGATTCGCAACTCATTCAGAGGATAAATTTGATTGGATTGGTGCATCCCCAGATGGGCTTCTTGGGTGTTTTCCAAACGCAGGGATTCTTGAAGTGAAATGCCCGTATAACAAAGGAAAACCCGAGTCAGCTATGCCTTGGACAACTATGCCCTTCTATTATATGCCTCAAGTTCAGGGTCAAATGGAAGTTATGGACAGAGATTGGGTCGATTTGTATTGCTGGACGGCAAATGGGAGCACTATATTTCGCGTATGCAGAGATCAAGAATACTGGAAGCTAATTCACGGGATTTTAAGAGAATTTTGGTGGGAAAATGTGGTTCCGGCTAAAGAAGCTTTATTAATGGAGAATGCGGAGGAAGCTAAGAAATATGAACCAGCATCAACTCATAAACTAACGGGATTAGTGATTCACAAGAGCCTAAAATTGGCGGGTGAGTCGAAGCTTTTGTGTAGAGAAGTTGCAGGCCATGTTGAATTTTTATGAGGTAATCCCGTCATTTATTTGTTTCTAATGCTACATACTTTGGCGCAACGCTACATTATCTTATTATATTTATAATTATATAACCTTTTATTCATTTCTAGTGATTCTCGAAACATGATTTCATATACAATATCATACATAGAATTCTTGAGGTGTAGCATGAATTTAGATCTTAGAATTTGACTTCCATTAAAACCAAGTCAAGAACTTTTGACCTGAAACAGCCATGACCACACAATAACTAGTGCTTGAGTTGACTTCTTGAATGATTGGAACAAAATCTAGAGATTCTTGACCAATGATCCTGTTTATAACTCAAAAACAGCTGGCATCAAAATCTAAAGAAAAGAAAATGAAACCAGTCAGCTCAGAGAAACCCTGGGCTGATGAATGGGACCCTGTGAAAGATTCTCCATTTAACAAGGGCAAGGAGAACGACGAACCTGGGAGAACCAGAGCTGCAATGAAGTCGATATTTACCCTAACAAAAATCAGTCATCTCCATGATGATGGATGGATTGATGATACACGTTCTAATCTTTCCGTTTTTGGTTGATAGATCTCTGTTTTTGGGTTAATTTCTTCCGGGTTTTTTCTGTTCAAAATCTATAGAAACGTCCAGAAAAGATTGTGGTTTCCCTATAACCCAGAGCATAAGATGGATGGTTTTTAGGCATTTGTCAAAATTATGTTGTGGTTATCAAATGAATGATCAAGCTCTGAAGCTTTGATTATGGGCATCCGTCGTCGTCGATTGATGATTTTGTTTTTGGCGGTCACGTACCCCCCCTTTTTTTTATCCATATGGGACGAGTTATTACAGGCGCTACAGAAAAAGGGTCATTTATGGCTGCTAAATTGTATATAATTTCTTTTAGAAACGAAGAACAAAGAAGGGGTGTTGGAGATTTGAATCAGCAACAGTTATTCAACTGCACTTCCAAGAGATCATGTCATGGTGATTTATGTGTTGAGTTTGGAATACTGCTTCTGGTTTTGTTATGAAATTAAGTATTGTAATAAAAATTAAGTCAATGAAAATTTAGATCAAACGAGAACAAGATCAAAATAAGAGAATACGAAACAACAAATCACATGTGATTACGATACACGACATGCGACTTTGCTTGTAAATATAGTGTAAATCACATGCGATGTGGCCGTTCTCGTGTTTTCTAATTACAAATATGTAATTTGAGATATATAACATTCAAGGCTATAAAAACTCTCCAAACTCCACATATTTATCCAAATTGGTTATACATTTGTAGATTTAACTAGTGTGTGGCACCGCCCAATGTACGGTGACGAAAATATTTTGTTAGGAAATGTGCAACTAAGTTAAGATGAAACATAATTAGTTAATTAATTAAAGGTAACCTATGCAATGCAATTAGACTACACACATGCAAGACCAAACTACTTTCTAAACTAATAAATTATAATATAAATAATATTAATAATTAATGTTTAAACAAACAAACAAATTAATTAAATTAAAAAATGTTTTTGTTTAATATATCTATTTTGTAAAAGGTCTTTCTAATTTAAAAAGATGAGGGTTGTCTTGCAAGACATGGCATGTCATGTCATCTTGCAAGGGGTCTTGCAAGACGTGTGTGGATGCTCTAAAGCTTGGCTTGCAGCTTGATTTATCAAGTCAATTAGAAAAAGAGAACAAATCCCACTGTTTTGATCCAAAAACGTTGGTTTTCTCTATATTTTATAAGAGCCCTTTTAAATAACACATTAAAAACATGTGTTGAATGATTGAATCCTATGAAATACTAGTTATTAGAATAGTGTTGTCAACGTCTAAAGTTGTTTGAAACTGTCGATTGCGTAAACTACTCCTTTATCACATCTTCCGCCCAGCAAAACCTTAGTTTCAATAAGCTAAGATGCATGTAATGCAACAAGTAAAGGTGCTAGTGATGGTGAGAATCAAATGCCATGCGAGATTGGGGGTTTGAGTTACATCCATATCAGTAGAACTTTCTGGAATAGTTTTACCACTCGTTCTGGTTCTTATACCAGCATCCTCGCTTTTACTACTATTTCCACTTTCATCACAAATGGAACCATAAACGTGTTATTTTGTATGAAAGAAACAAAAACAAAGTAGAAAGGCATAAAAGTGAAGCGATGACTTTATTCACAATTCAACAACAAACAGATTCCATCAACTATAAATGCAAACCGTTGAAACTTGGAAGCAAGGGAACTGGTATAACTAAAAGGTTAATATTCGACCCCATAACAAATCATAATTCAGTCCTGATATATTAAGTCCATCAGCACTTTAATATTCATTGCTAATTAAGAAAATAGCATTCATTCCAACTCCAATGCCTTTTATCTACCTGTGAACCATTAGAGGGAGGTTCAAGGGAAAACCTTAAAAAAAACGAAAAACTAAAGAACACCTTGGTAGCCCTTCATCTGGACGGTATGCACTTGTGCATACAGGTAAATTATGTTGTTGTTTTGTTTTTTATGCACTTATGCATATGCACGTATGCATGTTACAAATTACTTGCATGCACAAGTACATACTGTCCAGATGAAGGGCCACCAGGGTGTTCTTCAGTTTTCCTTTATTTGAGATTTTTCCCAGAACCTGACACTCATTAATCCCAATAAATGAAACGAAATTAGAGTAAAAACTAACTTGATGGCAACCAAGTGGGAAGTTGCATATTGTCAAAAATACAGTAGGGAATCCCTCAATTAAACTAACTTGATGGCAACCAAGTGGGAAGTCGCATAGTGTTTACCTAGTAAACACTTACCAGGTAAACGTTTAGTAAACGACCCCTTAGTTAGCCATTTGATACGTAGACATTACTATACTGGACTGGATATGGCAGCAACAGATATATGACAGAACTGGATAGAACAAGAGTGCACACTTTTTATTGTTCCACGTAATCCCACTCCTTATCCTTCGTTCCATGTCGCATCAAACGTGTAGCAATGGAACCAAAGGCAGCCTCAATAAATAGTTTAGAACAAAACATTCATCTCTAAGAAAGCACAATGGTACACCACAAATATAAACGTTTTAAAAGAAAAACATTCAGAATCAAAGTTCAACATGAACAAACCAAATACGGTGATGATACTGCCTAAAACCTTCGGATGAGTACGATACGTGCATAACCCACGCAATGAATGCACGGCACATACCAGCAACGACCCAACAGCTCCACCCAATTCCACATGGCGGCTCATCACATCATCACGAGCCCCACCCTGAACCAAGACTTCAACGACCATCGTTCTTTCGGATATCATCATCCTATGACGTAACCAATCCTCCCTTCCAAATTGGAGCTGTAGTCGACATTCATGGCTCATCCCCGCCTCCGAACCTAGATCAAGAAGACCAACCAACAGCCACATAACGTTTGCAGCATCACCATGATCAGCCACGCCACTCCACGATCCATCTCAAGCATCACCTCTTTTCTAACGTTTTCCAATTTTCATTTCTTTATAACTTTTCTTTTTCCAATTTTCTCTTCAACGCATTAAACCATCAATCAGGAGCTTCCATCAACCAGCAGCTAGCAGAACTGATAAACCCTCCAACCACAACCTCACTTGACTACCCTTTTTAACTAGATAAAAGATTATGAAGAGAAGCATTACATCATCATCCATCACATAAACCATCATCATCGCTTAGCCATCAATCTCCATCTCTTGTGGCTTTTGGCACCTTGGCATCTCCTTTAGACAACTGGAGCAAAGATACTCCAAAGAAAAGGTTTCTTCATATTCGCTGTTGTGTACACACCGACCACACTGAGCACATCGAGGTATGCAGATTATGCAAGCCCTACATAAATCCCCACATTGGTCTTTCACACGACAACTTTCAGCCGGGCAGTCATACACAAGCCTCAAATTCTCACATCTTGAGCATACTTCAACATCAATATCCCGCTCATCATCAGATGGCATATGTAAATTTCCCCGATGATAATAATGTGGATTCTGCTGCATCTTACCACTAGCACCCAATAAAAACTTCAACTCTTTGAAGTGCTCATGTGTTATACCATAGAACCCACCCGTTCTTATATGTTTGATACCTGAACAACCTTTATGTGCCTTGAAAGCCTTCAAGTTATTCAAGATTCCCTCAATACTGAGTCTTGTACATCCAGGAACGGACAACTACATGAAAAACAATCCATATGTGGTCAGAAACAGACAGATAATTACAGATGATGTTTTATGGATAGGGAACATAAATTCTGTTAGTTTTCTTACTCACATCCAAATCAAATCTGTAGTACTTTGTCAACAAAGCACATAAACGATCAGTCTTGATATTTCTTATTCAACATGGTATACATCATTAATAAACCGTTTGTTCACAAGTTCATGTATTATTGCATTCAAATGGAATACAAAACAGAACCCCATTATTTTCCATATGTACATAATTAACTGTGTTATGCTTTTAAAAACACACAATGCACATCTATATTACATTTCCAAAGTTAATATTTAAATAAAATAAATATGTGGATGCCTGACATAATCATGTCCTTTTTGTGTTTAACTTGACTGTTTAAATTAATCCCAACATGATAAAACGCAAAGGTGAAAGACTTGTAACCACATGCTTTTCAATTAAGTGACATTTGATCCATTAATGCATTATTAGAGCATCGGTGCTTTAAACAGAACACGTAAAATATTACTTAAATAATTACCAAAACAATCTGATTAATAGAAAATACGAAGAGGATTCCCAATTCCCCTAGAACTGTTTCAATGAACTTCAAAAAAATATTGAAATGCAATTATAATGATTGAAACACTGCTCACCTTGGTTAATTTTGGATTTGTCTGCAATACACGCTTCAGACCATCATCAGTGATCCTTGGACATTTTATAAGGGTCAAACACCGGAGATTGCCTTCTGCCCTGTTCGTTAATTGCACAAGAATATCATCTGTAATCCTCTCATTCAATGGCTGATCAATATGAATACTCCTCCACAATAGCGAATCATTGTGAACGGTATAACGTAGAGATCTACAAACACGCTCCACCGAAAGAAGATCTCTTGTTCCCAGATAACTAAGAGCAAGAACAAATGCCTCATGAGGATCTCCTCCAACTGCATTAGAAGAATGGCCCAAATCATCTGCAAGATCCTCACACTTTGTGACAAGGGCGCTTGTACTTCCATGATTGAAACCCATTATGTCCTCTGTACAGTGGACAGGATGAATCATAGCCTCACCTTCGAAACTTCTGAACTGACATCCCATTGTCCATTTGTCAACCATACAACCTGCACCACCTTTATTATCAGATGCCTCAGTGCTTGGAAATGATTGAAACCTCATAGCACTGTTCCAAATCAAATTGAGCCCAGCAAACAACCCATAATCTTCATTTGTATTCACAATGTTGTTCCTGACGGCATAGTCCACTTCCAAATCCCCAAGCCACCCTCTGATGGCAGTAAAAGTGGTACTAATATCAATGTTCATCCCAAATGGATCTGATGGCAATAGGTCAACTATGTCCACAGACATGGGATCTTGCAAGCCACCTTTATCAACTTTCTCCCTTCCATAACCAAAACGATCATGCATTTCTCCATTACCATGCCTAGAAGGCTTAATAAAGCCCTCTCCCCCTTTTTCTGTCATGCCTTCCACAACATACCCATTCACAATCCTCAATGGTGAAACCAAATTGTCTTCTGATGTATGGGTAGGGAAAATAGGCCGCTGTGAATAGTTCAGGGCCATTCTGTACACGCCTAAAAGAGAATTACGTTTTCCCCAATAGATGATGAAAACTACTTCTAATGAGACCCCAGATTCAGCTAAATCACCAAATCAAAAAACAAAATAGGGATATTTCTCAAACTTTTTCTTCTGTTCTTTTTTGCTTTTTTTTTTTCGTTGTTTCGATGATTACCTAAAACCTAGAAGGAAAAACAAGAAAACCCTCAATTTTGGGGGCAGACTAAAACAACGCGCCGAAAATTTAAAGAGTTTCTTGTAGGGAACCAATACCTATACGAACATCTATCAACTACAATATCAAGAGAAGAGCGGAAAGAAAACCCGAAAACGATAATCGATTTACAAATAAAGAATCAATGAATAATAATGCCCTAGTGCTCGAAGCCAATACCTTAATCGATCTAACAAGAAAAAACAAATATAAAAGAATCAAGGAGTGGAAGAATATGACCTGATTAAGATCAGAAAAACCTAGATTTTGCCGAGAAGAAACGCAATCGACAGAATTTGAGGAAACGATGGACAGGGTATCGCCTGTCCAGATAATCCAAACGTCAATCAATCGGCTTAAATGTAGAACACGATGATAACCTGATAGTAAGGTAGATAACAAGAATCGAACGAAAAATCGATCCGAATCTGTCGATCGAGTTCAGGAGAAGGAGATGGAGTTTTAGAGAGACAGAGAAGGGTTATCTCTAGAGAGAGAGAGTGTGTGGAAAGGGGGAATATGGAAACATATATTACTGCGACTAAAAGAGGGGTTAACCGACACGTGACTGGCCCATATAGTTTTACTGCTTCTTTCTGTGGCGGGAGCCGGAATCTGGGCCCGGAATTTTCTGACCGTTTGTGGTGGGTTTTACCGGTGACCGGTTAAATAGGACTCTTGGTCAAAGTCACAATTTTATTTTATTTTAATTAAATTAATATTCCTTAATCCTTTATGGTTGAAAACTTGCTTCGTGACCAAGAAATTCACGGGTATTTGTACGTGTGTCTAAACTTTGTATATTTTAATAAATTCTTTTAATCTTAAAATTATGATTTTATAATTAAGAGTAAACTTCACTTTTGGTCTATGTGGTTTATTGTTTATAACACATTTGGTCCCTACAATTTAAAAATTACACTTTAGCCACTGCAATTAGCCATTTGGTCCGGATTTGGTCTCTCATCGTTAAGTCCGTTATAAAACTCAGTTAAGTAAAGGGGTATTTTCGTCCTTTTCTATTTCAAGGACAACTTGCACACTTTTGTTTAAATTTAAGGGACCAAACTGTAATTTACTCTAACTTATATTAATATTATAATATATATATATATAGGGTCAGGTTCAAAGGAAAACCTCAAATAAACGGAAAACTAAGGAACACTCTTATAAACATTGATTCAACATAATCCAAAGGATATAAAAAATCAACAAGTAAACTAATTATAATTAATGAAAAGGGTATTAAGGTCATTTGAGTACTATTTCAGATATAAAAAATACAAATAAGGCATAAATCGTTTTCCTATAATTATGGAGATCACAGTTTTTCGGCGAGCACTTGCATATTCCGGCGAGCACTTGCAGATTCCGGCGACGAGTTGCAGATTCCGGCGACGAGTTTTCAACAATACAAACTCACTGAAATCTTATCCTTTTTCGAATCTGAGAGATGCTCGATGATCAGAAACACAAAACAAGATGATCTGAAACTGTTTCAACCATCAAATCTTAACCAAAAATGAAATCGATAATCATCATGGAAAAAACTTCGATGTTCATCACTGTCGAACACCAGAAAATGCTTATGTTTGTGCATATTATGCACTTGTGCATATATATGCACAGATCTGGAGTTTCAACACCAGATAACATGATATCAATGAATCCAGACCCTACTAATACGAAGAAACATGAGAGAAGATATATATGCACTTGTGCATATATATGCACAGATCACCATCAAAAGAGGATCAATGAAAATCCAAAACCCGACTTTGATGTGCAGGGACGAAATCCTAGTTCTAAAACATAAATCTATAGAAAATTCATGAAATCTATGGACGATCGTTGTTGGGTTTTACAAACCCACCACCATCAGTGAACCTCCCTCCCCCGTTGAACCGACGCCAATGAGCTCCTCCCTCTTAGATTATGTCCTTGTATTCTATGTATTTAAGTGCTTACCTCATGAATTGACAAACACAAAATGATCAAGGATGAATCAACCGCCGATCATCATCAATCCAGCTATTTAGGTGACCGATGGGGTTCACCGGAGATGATGAAATCCCGATCTGTTCTGGTTTACATCAATGACGGGGTTCATCGAAGAGACCAAATCACTAAGGCTGATCGACATGGACCAAATCACACGGTAACCTCTTTATCATCCTCTCTTAGGGTTATCTTCTTGTACAGGACCAAATCACAGGGAATCATTGTTACACAAAAACTAGAAAACAAATCGAAGAGAGAGAGAGAGAGGGTAGGGTTTCTTAAATCTGACCATGGATACTTTGGGTTTGGATCTAGGAAAGGAAAGGAATGAAGAAGATGGCGGCCGGCGGTGGTGGTGGCGGCGGCAGAGAGAATAGAGGTTATGGTTTGAGTTTCTGAGAGGTAGGGTTTGAGGTTAGATTGATACGTAGGGTTTGATTTATTTGTATCTGAAACTCTTTTTGCCAATTTTACCCTCATGCAACTTAAGTAAAATATTGATATACCCTTGACTTTGCTTTTATTTACAAGATTGCCATTAACAATATCAACCCTTGATTTGTCTTATCCTATGGCTATAAAGTTGTTCCTTAATTTTATTTAGTTGCTATTTCCAATTTTGAGGGTGTTACATAATCAAATAATATCACTATTTAAAAAGAATTCTTAATTTATTTCCTAAATATATTCTTGTATTTTCATAAAATAAAGATCATTAATTTATACCTTCATAATAACTTAAATTGGGAGGATAGATGGATTGGAGATATGGTGTTGGGTGAGAGGTATAGTGGCTGGGCAAACGAAACAGTGGGACGAAACTGGACTGGATCGACTGACTGAACGATCCAGCCGGCTGTCCGTGAACAGTCGGGGACGGGCTGCTGCTGAAGGTTGCATGGATCAGAGCTGTCCGTGGGTGTCGTCTGAATTCGATGCTGTATAGGGCTGGTTTTCGGCTGATTGGTTTGTGACTTGCAAACTTATTGGCCCATTACCAGTAATCTCGATGTGTATTGTTCGTTTTTTGTTAGGATTTGGATGCAATTTAGTTTTTGTGTGTCTCGTGTCTAGTGGACTGTGATTGTAATCTGGTTGATGGTATTAATAAAATTTGCCGTTTAAAAAATGAAAAGAAAAATAACCTAAAATTTGTATTCAATAACAGATTATTCTAAAATTATGTCAATTAATCTTACGTGAAAAATAGTCAAGCGTCTAGATTCTAGAAAGCATGCAGGGCAGCCTGCGTATGTAGAAAATGAAAAAAGAAATCAACCTACTAAATTAAAATTAAAATTAAATATTAATTAATGCCATTGTAGAACCTTCTTCCCATCTCCTCCAATTTTGAATGGAATAAGTCTCATTGATCATCTTAAAACCCTAACCGATCTCCAGATCCATAAATGTATAATCAATCATCATCTTCTTCTTCTTCTTCTTCATCAAAATGCCCTCTGTATCTGTAAAATTCTACAGTCTTATTCATAAATTCATCTTGAAGCGTCAATTACAAACCCTCACTGAAGTACACACCAAAAGCCCCAATCAATTCGGTGTCGTTTCACGCCCCGATGAATCCGTGGTTCCAGCTAACCCTAGTTTCTCTCAAGACGGAGTTGCTACCAAAGATATCCATATTGATCCTTTAACATCTCTCTCCCTCCGGATCTTTCTCCCTGATTCCGTACTTTCCGACTCGCGTGGTTTCAAACACGGGGATGGGGTTTACGGTGGTTATTCGCCGATTTTGCGTGATAATTTGCGTAAATTGCCGGTGATTGTGCAGTTTCATGGAGGTGGATTTGTGACTGGGAGTAGTGATTCGTTGGGGAACGATATGTTTTGTCGGAGGATTGCGAAGGCGTGTGATGCGATTGTGGTGGCGGTAGGGTATAGGCTTGCACCGGAGAGTAAGTATCCGGCGGCGTTTGAGGATGGTGTGGAGGCGTTGAATTGGTTAGCCAAACAGGCGAATTTGGCAGAGTGTAGGATTTCCGGTGGCGTTGACTTGAGGAGGGGGCAGATTGTTGATGGTTTTGGTTCTTCTATGATTGAGCCTTGGATCGCTGCTCATGCTGATCTTTCGAGGTATATATTCTTTTCAAGAACTTGCCTTCTTTAATTTTGTGATATGACTGTTCCACTTGTTTGCCAAATAAGTACAGTGATCACAATGTTTTCACTTGCATACCTCCACACAAAAATTTTATTGATCACAACCATGCAAATTTGAAATGGGAGGACAAAAGGAAAGAACAAATTGTGTTGGGTAATTGGATGACAATTGGACGGATGTGATCTAATTATTATGGGAATAGAAATTATATGTATATAAATGTAGAGGAATGTTCAAACGAGAACGCTAACTATTTAAGAAAACACGAAAACCGCAAATGATGTACCAGAATCACATGGGAATTTACATTAACGGCAAAAAACTGGATGCGGGCGACTTTGGCAAAGTCGCGTGAAACATATATGATTTTGTACGTGAATCATATATGATTTTGTACATTAACAGCCATTCTGGTTTGAACCCACCTCTATGTATGTATATATTTGATCATTTTATCTATTGTATGCCATCTAACTATAAAAATAGAGGCACAATGAAATATGCATGATAACATTCCATATGGGGCATGATGCAAAGAAGAGACCACTTTTCTAACTCACCTTCATGTTCTTACTTCTCACACCAGCCTTAAACCTCCCCCAGGTTTACAGCAACTATTAAGTTAAAACTTAAATGCCGCTTAATTCATCATAGAAGCATGAACTTGGAACATTCCTTGAGGTATTTGATTAGTTGATTTGGGTCCAACTATTTGATGTAGGCTTCTAAAACATATGGAATTGGTTCTGGACCCAGATTATAGTGTAAAACTTGTGGTTTAGTTGGTTCACAGGCTCTTACATTTGAGGTGTTGCTAAAGTTTTATCAAATACGTAGAGCAAGACTTGTGGTTTAATTAGTTCATAGACTCTTACTTTTGAGGCATCCCCCAAGTTTTTAAGGTTGATAATTGAAGGAAATGGAAAAAAAAGATGGTATTTACATGGTTCAGCAAATTGCTTACATCAGCAGGGGTTTGCTAGGATTTTATTATGTGATTATTGAATTCTAATCGATGTTTAATCAAAGAACGAAAAAATGCAGCCCTACTAAAGAAGAAACTTCAGACATTAGAGAGGATAAGAAAAATAATTGTATCTGTTTGTCTGGTTGACTCGTCTTGACTCAAATTAGGCTCCATATCCAATAAAAGCTTTATCACACGTGATATGTACAAAATTCATAGAGTGGATCATATGTGAATGTGATAAGTAATATATCCTATGTTATACGTAACATATCCTGTGTTATACCTTATACGTAACATATCACATATGATTCAAAATGTGGATCCAAAAAATTGTGAAAAAAATATCTAAAAATGGTGATAAAAATAATGGATTGACTGTGAATATCACATGTGAATATTTGACAAAAATTGTGAAAAAAATCTTATCGAAGTATTTTCTATTTCTATTTATGGTATTTTCTAATGAGTTACCTGGTTTAAATTGTTTCTCCCCTCTCGTAAGTTCACCGCCATTGATTTTGCCCCTGTATATGTACACGTTCAACTGAATAGAACCAATTTGATCTCATTTGATGTTCATACTTTACATAGAGTTTATCATATGTCATAAAACAAACTTCAACACTACACATATCGGCTTTTTTAATCGTGTTTATGGCCATTAACAGATGTGTCCTCCTTGGCGTAAGTTCTGGTTCAAATATTGCAAATTATGTGACCCAAAAGGCAGTGGAAGCCGGGAACCTCTTGGACCCTGTAAGAGTAGTCGCACAAGTCCTTATGTACCCATTCTTCATTGGAAGCACTCCCACAAAATCCGAAATCATGTTGGCTAACTCTTACCTTTATGACCGAACCATGGCCATACTAGCTTGGAAACTTCTCTTACCACACGATCAATTCAATCTTGACCATCCAGCAGCGAACCCTCTCACGTCCGCTAGAAAAGTCCCTCTAAAACACATGCCTCCTACGCTCACAGTAGTAGCCGAACATGATTGGATGCGTGACCGGGCCATTGCGTACTCACAGGAGCTTCGGAAAGTTAATGTAGATGCCCCCGTTTATGATTACAAGGATGCTGTACATGAATTTGCTACCTTTGAGATGTTCCTCAAGACACCTAAAGCTCAGGCGTGTGCAGAAGATATCGCCATATGGGTAAAAAAGTATATATCACTCAGAGGCCTCGAGTTCTCCTACTAAAAATGGAAATCTCAAGAGTTGCAGACCAAAATTATGAGTTAATTGAGGCACGACACAGTACGATAGAGAAGTTTACTTTCTTCAAAGGTACATAATCGAAAAATATATATGATTGGTGATATTATTATCGAGTAAGATAAGTTTCGGCCATTGTACATTTGTACCACAAGATTTAGTTATTGATGAACGTAATAATGGAGTGGTTGGACTCGGTAGTACAAGAGCGAAACGGATATGTTTCGATGTAGATAACATCAGCTGCAAGTAATGAGTGAGTGAGTGGTATATTTGGACCAGGTTGTGAAACAGATTTTATTGATTCTTTTATTTTCCTTGTATTGTTAATAATATAGTAACAGTATACATGTAAAATCCATCTTTTTTTTAAGTACCATTTTACCTTTAAAAACTGCATATTCTTGGCATCTGGTGTTTTCTTTTACTTTGAGTTGGCTTGTTTGTTTAATTCTGCATTTACCCTAGTCGTTACAATCCCCCAGCTGGCTACACCGAACAGGAGATGGACTACTGTTGCTCTCGGGGAACTAGCATTGGAAACTGTAAGTCCACCACGATCAGGTTTGGATCGATTACGATATGCAGGCATGCATGGAAGAAGGGATGGAAACGGGCGGATATTGGAAGTGTAATGCATCCTCGGTTATATGACCACAGTTTGGGACCGGTTATGATACTTGGCAGATTTGTGGGACCGGCCCGACCTGAAGATTTACGATCAGACCGAGACCGGTTACAGCGGGAATAGAAAAAATTGAGTTTTTGTTCCCTAAACCTCTCCAACAGCTTTGCTATCTTGTTTTCTATAATTAAAAAAACTTGAAATTTTTCTAAGTTTAGAAATTCTCTAAAATTTGGTGGTAAGAGAGATAAATGATTATTTTATTCAATCTCACTAATGAAATTGAACTTTTATTATTTTATACTAAGTTTTTAAAAATAAAGTGTATTGGGAAGATAGATAAATTAGAGAATATTTGTATTAATATAAATTGGGTTAAAATCTCTAAAATACAAAATCTGTTGGAGATGAATGTAACTCTTTTTAGAGATTTTAACTTTTGATTATCTGTTTTAGAAAAATTATAAACCTGTTGAAGATGCTCTTAGAAATGCACAATTATTATATTTTTTTAGTTAATTAAAAGACAATTTTACCTTTTATTATAGAAAGATTTATCCATCTCATAATTAAGTGTAGAATGAGAAATATACACTTATTACCTAACTTTGAAAACTGGCACTTATTTTAAAACAAATTAAAATAAAAACATGTTATTTTATAACAGAAACATATAAAATTTGAAAGCATAAAGTAATCTTCACTACCTTAAGTGGAAGTCCTTGCACTATGTTTTCCAAATTCCATGATCTTTGGCCTTGATTTGATGCTACAGGCGATCCCTGAATCTCAAAATCATAAATAACATAATAACTAAATCATGTAAATTAATAAATAATATCAAGATCTAATTAAATTAGATGTAATAATTATAGATTCAACACTTGATACCAAGGTTCTAAATGGTGTGAGCATTGGCGTGGCGGCGAGACCAAGCCTCAAGCCTTACGAGCCAAGGCGAAACCATGACGTTTTCAAGGCGTGACTTATGGTGTCAAATTTCTAATTCATATATAATACCATATATAAAAACATATATTTTCTAGTGTTACTCAATGAATTAATCGTAATAAACAAGTTAAATTAAGATATATATTAAAAAATTTGCAAATAAGACATTAAAACATAAAGAAAAATGAAATATGACATTACGAAAACTGCGCATTAGGCCATGGCTGCATGGCATGCCACGAGCTTAACGTGGCGTGAGACACAAGCCTTGGTGCCATGACGGCTGTGCGACGAGTTTTTTAGAACATTGCTTGATACTAATCAAGTATCTTTTGAAAGGCCAGGAAATTATTATTAAAAAAATAAAAGAAATGAACAAAAGATTCTGCAAACTACATAACCAACTCTAGAGAAAACAAAACCGACCGAAACAAAACAGAATGAACCAAAGCATCCATCGAACCCAGAAAAACCTCACGTCTTTTTTACTGTTTCTAAAAAATACCCTACTGAAATAAAAACATATGGGAAAATGTCTTGAATGAACTTTGTATTTATCAAATTGAAGTAAATCTTATAAACATATACAACATTATAAAGCAAACCAAACGAATCCAGTATATCTCATGCAAATGTATGGTCCTAGAAAGGTAGAATGTGTGAAAGACCTACATCCCTCAATGGGTAGAGACACTATTTACTTGAAAACCTTCTCTTTGCATAATGAACTATCTATGTCATGTAAGATGACAACGATGGCAAATATGTCATTACCTTTTGAGATACATGCAAAATGACAAGCTTTACTTTCTCTATTTCATTAAAACTAAAAGTTGTCTTTTCTTTTGTAAGATCAATAATTTAGTAGCAAATTTTAGATTTGAATTATCGACTTTGATTTTCATATTGATAAGATTATCTAATTTACCAAAGAGTCGTTGGCTCCGTGGTATCCGGATTATTGGCAGAGTCCGGTCTTCCAGGAGGCCTATAGGAAAAAACCATCAAAGGTGGGATGTGTACATGAATATTTTCGTAAATAAATATTATATACGACAATTTTCTTATGTAATTTGTTATTACCGAAGCATCTGTAAATATTTTAGTTACCAAGGGAAGGGATGATGAAATATATATGAACATAAGTGGGAGCAGGTTTGAGGTAACATGGTTTTTGATGGAGTTGAAGACTAACTTTGGGTGATTCTAAATTAGCATTTTTTATGTTATTTGAACATAATATTCCTCTCATATACATCAGCATCAATTTCTATTTTTTATTTTCAAAACTCTAATTTAATTCAAAAAAAAATTCAAATATCAACAGTTTTAAGGGGTAAGCAAATCTCAGAAAAATAAGAATCATATGGAGTGGGACCATCTAAGAAAATGTCCAAACACATGAAGGTGGGGTATTAAATGCATTTGCTTTTTGCAAACTCTGTAAAAAGATTAAAGAGAGAGTTTGGTCCAAACAAAGTGACAAAGATAAAGATTTTGTGTTATCAAAAAGCAAAAGCAAAATTAAAGCAAAGTGTAGATAAGATTTAAATGGTGTACCTTTTCTTTCTGCTTTAATTATGCCTTTTCCTGGGTAACCCTTCCCTGCTCCAAACATAATTCAACAATACTCAGGTTAGGCTTTTTCTATAAAGCATGGAAATGAGCAATTTCAGAGTAATGAATAACTATCAGTGCATAAAGTAAGTATTATGAAAATTTTGATGATGGATAGGCCCACTAAAATCCTATAATTCAACATAGAACAGTAGGTAAATCAAATCAAACCAGAACCCGTTGAATCTTACACGAACACTACAACAAAATTACGTTTATAAGACGCCTAAAATAAATAAACTTTCTAATAGAGTGTTTTATAGGACCACAATTTATAGGATCAAACAAAAAAAAACGTCATAACTAAAAGTATTACAAAAAGTTTATAGGACGTTTTTGAACGTCGTAAGAAATATTTTACAACAATTTTCAAATAAAGCGTTCTATTAACTATTTTATATAACACTATTTGAAAATTTGTTTTATAAACACAAGTGTCCTCTAAAAATATGGGTTAGCTAATACGACAGTTTATATTGAAATGTCCTAGAAAACTTGTTATGACGCTCAAAAGTGTCCTGTAACACTTTTAGATGACACTTTTTTGTTTGGTCCTATAAAACACTCTATTAGGACGCTTATTTGTTTTAGGCGTCCTATAAACTCAATTTGGTTGTAGTGAAAGCAGGGTCTGAAAAAGATATGATGCATGCAGGTATAAGCTAAGGAGTAGAAAGATTGTTCTCTTGAAGACCCCAAATTGAAAAAAGTTTTGAGAAAATGATTTTGCGACGGTATATCCATCATATATATATATATATATATGCTAAACCATGTACGTACCAACGGTTAGACAATTGCGTTGGGTTTGAGCAATTCATCATCATCAAGAATATGTGCACATATACCAATCAGAGATAGACCAATCAAACCAAATGGGGAAGAAAACATTCAATAGATGGTGATATATATTTCTTTAAAAGAAACTAAAATTATATATATGTGCTACTTTAATTTTGCTTCAATGGAACAAATTAAATAAGGCAAGGAAATATTGATTTATTATTCAACCAACAGATATATTACATAGTCAAGATGTTTAGGTTAAAAAGGTAAAGATGAAAAGCAAAAAAGTAGAAAAATGATATTTTGGAATTTATTGAACACATTGTTTTCATATACGTGATAGTAAAAAAAAGACAAATTTCCGTTGTCTAAAATACATTTTATAAATTAATACAATTCTCTCAACTCCATAAAAAATAAAAACACAATTAATACACGTTCTCAGTTTTCTAAAATAATAGTTGAAGATTTCAAGAATAAATTAGAAATTCTTTAAAATCAATGTTTGTAAAAAAGACCCTCTAAAATTATTTTCTCAAAATTTTAATTATGTCCGAGGTACTATAAAAAAGAACAACTTATATATGCATGTTAAAACTGGTCAAAGCTAGCATGTTAAAATCCACCAACCACCATTTACTTTGCATCAATGCTTTTATCATGTGTTCATCAATCATCATGCATATATTTTTCTTTAACTGCATATTTATAGTCTCGTAATTGTTGTTAAATTGCTCATCTCTACCTCTTTCCTTAAATGGATTACTACGGTTGGTTAATTAAAATAAAATTAAACTAAGCTGATACAACTAATAGATGATTTAAAACAATAACTAAATAAAGCTAAATCATATGTGATTTTATATTAATCTCACGTGTAAAATCATATGTGATTATGCATGACCTAGACAATGCGGGCCAAGTCGTCCACATACCCTTCCATTGATCGTGTTCCTTAATGTGATCTCCGTGCAAAATCACCGTTCTCATTCTCTTCTCTCATTTTGAACTAGTTTTCTATTGATCCTCCTTCTATATATATATATATATATATATATATGTGTGTGTGTGTATATAATATGGTTGCTTTTAAAAAGTATTTGTTTTGAATTATAAATTCAAAAGCTAAATGAGATGGGTAATAAAATATATAGAGAGAGAGATCTATAATCACCTTTATTTGAATGAGCTGGTAAGAAAAAGGTGAAAACCCAAAAAAGAAGCTAAGATTCTGTTCATAAGAAAAAAGAAAACAAACAAATATATGAATGAACATTTCAGAAAACTCATCAATCACAAAAGGTGAAGCAAGTAGCGTGTAGACTAAGGGAGATGTTCAACCAACAACTAATTCACTGAAATGCACACAAATTCCAACACCTTCCATACGTGTTCATTCAAACCTTCATGGGTTTAGTTCTTCACTTAGTATTACTATTTCTTAGCTGTTCGATCCCATGTCTTCTGTGTCAAGTTACAGGTATATGCTATCTTCATCTTTTACAGTAGTTTTCAAAATTCTTTTCTTCAACAAACATGCTCTCAGAATCCAACTAAATAAAACCAGACATAATTTCTTCAATTATATGCAGAATTCTTAAATGACATCTAGTGTATGTTAAAGTTCTTTTTTTTTTTTGGTAATCGTGGGTTATCGAATGACCTGGAGTCATCGCAGTCCACAAGGGCCGTGAACTCGAACCCGGGGATGATGAGATTTCCACTACCTCCCCTTAGCCTTAACCAGTGCATGCGACACAACCCAAATGGTTACTTTAGATGAAAGATTTCGGTCTCAATTCCCAGACTTAAAACATAGAAAAATGGGATTGAATATGATGCAAATCTTGATTTGAATGCAGAATTTGTGAGCATAGACTGTGGAGGAACAAGTAATCATACTGACCCTAAAACTGGGTTAGCATGGGTGGTGGATTCTGGGATCATTAGCCATGGAACATCAGTGGAGCTTGAGAACAAGAACGGGAGCTCAATTCAGTATCAAAGGCGCAGAGACTTTCCTATAGACAACAAGAAGTATTGCTATACTCTAAATACGAAAGAAAGAAGGCGATATATAGTTCGTACAACCTTTTTGTATGGAAGTTCCGAAAGTGAAAACACATACCCCAAATTTCAGCTGTATCTTGATGCAACTAGATGGGCAACTGTCAGTGTGTTAGATGCATCAACAGTTTATGTCAAGGAGATGATCATCAGAGCACCTTCGAGTTCCATTGACGTGTGTTTGTGCTGTGCCACAACGGGTTCTCCTTTTCTATCCACACTTGAGCTCCGCCCGTTGAATCTTTCAATGTATGCTACTGATTTTGAGGATAATTTCTTCTTAAAGGTAGCAGCCAGAGTGAACTTTGGTTCTGCAAGCACAGAAGCCATAAGGTATGGACAGTTTTTTTAACGCATTATTTTGGGGTATTCTTCTGTAAAGTAAAGGAGTTCTTAAATAAGTCGTAAGGTAATGCATTAAAAAAACTCGTAGGAGGTTATTTTCCGGAATAACCCTCCACCAAAATTCTTACCTTACAAGCATATGATACTATGATTGCATTAAGGGAAGAACAGTTTTGATTGCAAAGGTCCATGTTGAATCAGTTTGACATTTTTAACAGGTACCCAGATGATCCGTATGACCGAATCTGGGATTCAGATCTTGCAAAAAGGCAGAACTTTCTTGTAGGAGTGGCACCTGGTACGGTGAGGATTAACACAACAAAGAACATAAACACAAATACAAGAGAATACCCGCCAGTGAAAGTCATGCAAACTGCAGTTGTAGGCACGCAAGGGACTCTCAGCTACAGATTAAATTTAGAAGACTTCCCTGCCAATGCTCGAGCTTATGCGTACTTTGCAGAAATACAGGACTTGCCGGAAAATGAAACTCGAAAGTTCACAATGAAGGAGCCCTATGTACCTGACTACAGCAATGCTGTGGTGAATATTCAAGAAAATGCCAATGGAAGCTACACCTTATATGAACCTAGTTATATGAATGTATCACTATCTTTTGTCCTGTCATTCTCTTTTAAAAAAACACAAGATTCTACTCAAGGACCACTCTTGAATGCAGTTGAAATCAGTAAATATCTACCAATTGCATCAAAGACCGATAGAAAAGACGGTAAGACAATGCACTTTGTTCTACTTGACTTTCCAACCTTCACATAATGACAAATTGCATACAAGCTAATTGATTTGTTTCTTCTAATTTCCTCCATGGAAGTGAATGTTCTTGGTGCCTTTCGATCGATGCTTGAAATCAGGGATTTGATTGAAGAAGGGGATCCATGTGTCCCTGCTCAGTGGGAATGGGTGGCTTGTAGCACCAATACTCCTCCCAGAATTACCAAAATGTAAGTTCATATAGCAGTAAATTGTAGCTGTGGAAACACAAATATAGTGGCAGAGATGAAAATTTTAAAATCTACTTCACATTTGTGTTTTGCCAAACTATAGAATTATACTAATATGCTTGAACAGCGTATTGTCAGGCTCCAACTTGGATGGTGAAATTCCATTGGGGATCAAAGACTTGCAAGAGTTGACAGAATTGTAAGTATGAGTGAACTACAATGAGACATTAGAGCCAATTTATTGCATTAACACCGGGCTACCGGTTTGTTTCTATCAGGTGGTTAAATGGGAATTCCCTCAGTGGGACTATCCCTGATATGAGTAACCTTGAGAAATTGAAGATTATGTAAGTTCTCCTACTCCGATTTCATGGTAGTATACATTCTGAAAAATAGAAGTGTTCGCTGACTACGTGTTCTTGGTGAAATTACAGACATCTAGAGGACAACAAGCTGACTGGTCCTTTACCATCTTATTTTGGCAGTTTGCCAAACTTACAAGAATTGTATGTGGTGATTTTCACATCTTAACTTCTACTTATATTGGAGAGAATTAGTATGTGTATTGAAGTTGAAACTCTTTCAGTTGGTCCATTACTAAGAAGACATTTTCATAGTATTATGAACTGTGTGGTTGCTTTAATCAATCCTCATGCAGGTATATACAGAACAACTCTCTGAGTGGGGACATCCCTCCAGCATTATTAACCGGGAAAGTAATCTTTAAGTAAGCAAGCTTCTTTTTTGAATTCGAGAGAGTGATGTAGTTCATTACTTTATGCCCTCATGTAAACTATGTATCACCATTAGAACTTAAACATCAACATTGTGCGAGGATCAGAGAAAAGGATCACGTTTTGACAATCAATGTGAAACTCTTCCATGTCCAAAGATCACATACATAAATTCTATTATTACTACATTCCACAGCTCTTCTAAACTTCTATAAGGTTTGTACTGCAGCTACGAAGGTAATCATGGTCTACGCAGGCATGCAAAGCAAAAGTCACGCTACAAATTGATATTGGGAATTTCAGTTGGAATACTTGCAGTTCTGTTTATTTTGTTCTTAGGAAGCCTGTTACTACTGCGCTATTTTCGTAGAAAGGCACCTACTCAAAGAAGTGATGACAAAGGTAAGTAATCTTACAACCTTTGCCATTATTTACCCTTGTGGTCTAATTGATCTGATTGGAAAATGCCAAACTAATCATTACTACAGGAGCAATTTCATCCCACAAGAGCACCATAGGATTAACTGGCTACTCAGTAGCACGAGCTGGAAGTTTAATGGATGAAGGAGTATCATATTATATAACACTTGCAGAGATAGAAGCAGCTACTAGTGGATTCTCAAAGAAGATTGGTAAAGGAAGTTTTGGGCCTGTATACCATGGAAAAATGAAAGATGGGAAGGAGGTGGCAGTTAAAATGATGGCTGATTCATCTAGCCATGGAGCCCAGCAATTTGTTACAGAGGTAGTAATTGCGAACAACAGTTGTAAGTTGTTTTGGTCTTCGAGATATCAAATATGAAACATACTTACCAGAAAAGTAAAAGACGAAGAAAATTGCTAGATATCTTGGTGAGAACTGAAAAGTTCAACGATAGCTTTTCAACTCCACTAGAAGTTAGTGTTTGTGCATAAAATTCTCGAAACTAGAATAGAGGTAGAAGATGAAGGACCATTGAGAGGCCCATGACATATACTCACATACATATCATCAGGAACGCAATAATCTATTTTCTGAAAAGTAGTAAGGAAAGATGCCAAATAGTTCTAACTTATTATTATCTTAAACAATAAGTAACTTGAAATACCTACTCACAGGTTGCTCTCTTGTCAAGAATTCATCACAGAAATCTAGTACCCTTAATAGGATACTGTGAAGAAGAACATCATCATATGCTGGTTTATGAGTACATGCACAATGGAACTTTGCGAGATCACATACATGGTATGTCAACTAAACCAATATCTGCAGTTTTTGTATGTGCTCAGATAAGTTATATGAGACAAACATGAAAACAGATAAGGTGAACAAGAAACACTTGGACTGGCGAGCTCGTCTCCGCATTGCAGAAGATTCAGCTAAAGGTTACTCAAGTTCTGCTTTATGATATCTCTTTACAGATTTTCCAAAGTAAATTAAGTGTGACAGGAAGATCAATATATTTCAGGCCTTGAGTATTTGCACACCGGATGCAACCCAAGTATCATTCACCGGGACATAAAAACTAGCAATATCCTTCTAGACATTAATATGAGGGCAAAAGTATCAGATTTTGGACTTTCGAGACAAACTGAAGAAGACTTAACGCATATATCAAGTGTAGCATGTGGAACCGTAGGCTACCTTGACCCTGAGTAAGCTACACTTAACAGATTTTTATACTTGCTAGTTGCTACTGATCTTACTCAACCTCAGATTAACCAAGTATTCCTTCCCCAGGTACTATGCTAACCAACAGTTAACCGAGAAAAGTGATGTCTATAGTTTTGGGGTCGTTCTCTTAGAACTTATCTCAGGAAGAAAGCCTGTATCTATAGAAGATTATGGAGCTGAATGGAGCATTGTTCACTGGGTAAGTTCATTGATCTTTATGCATATTATCTATAAGATGCTATAATCCACAGATTCCACAAAGAGGAAGTACTTATTGACTTTTCAAAAGCTTATTAGTTTTCAGCCTTAAAACTGCATTAACCTAGAGCAAAACTTGCAGGGAAAAAAATGTTTGTATTAGATTTCTAATAAATCCATGTTTTTGATCTCAAGAGTGACAGTATTTGTTTAATGGAGGGAACATGAAAAAAAGTTTTATTGGTTTTTTTGCAGGCACGGTCCCTGATTCGTAAAGGAGATGTTGTGAGCATCATAGACCCCATGCTAACACAGGATGTGAAGATCGAGTCTATATGGAGAATTGCAGAAATTGCAATCCAATGTGTGGACCAACACGGATCTTCCAGGCCAAGGATGCAAGAAATCATATTGGCCATACAAGATGCAATCAAGATCGAAAAGGGGAATGATGGGAAGCTAACCTCAGGAAGTTCAAGAGCACAATCTTCACGGAAAACTTTATTAACTACCTTCCTCGACATTGAAAGCCCAGACCTTTCTAATGATTGCCTAGTCCCGTCTGCTAGATAATAAACAATGTGGTGTATATTCATCTAATAACTCTGAAGAAACTGATAATTAGATCCCTCCTGCTTTATTCTTTTTGTAGGAAATCAAATCATAGTTGTTTTCAAACTTATATATATTAAGTACAGAGAAACCTTGCCAGAAGATTGAATAAAATAGGGATAGATTCGTTTTTGGAAGAACTGGTCAAACTGTCAAGAGAAAAGCAATCCCCTCGCCCACTACCAGAGTACCAGTTGATACACAGACCTGCCCCTTTCTTCTTCCCTTGACTAAATGAATTTTAGATATAAAACTTCTGTTGTTTATTCATTGCTTCACCCATGATAGTTCATCTAAGAACATGCAAAGATGGACTCATTACTCAAACTGAGTAGCAAACTCCGACCACATTAGCAATCTCATATTGCTCTGTTGACCTAATATTAATTCTCTTTAGCAAATAAGGACGCCATACCTTTGAGTCAAACAACAATTTTAATTTCAAAATTTGCATGAATTATTTTAATTTTTATCAATACATGAATCTATAGTAATTGCTCTAGGGTTTAATATGCTTCATCGAACACTTCATGCAATCTCTAATCTGATAACTACTCTCTTTGATCTCAGAACTTATGCGAAATTCAGAACGGATGGCATGTTACTCATCAGTCATCCTCATGAACAAATCGTATCATTAGTATACCAAAATCCAAAAATGAATCAATTTCCAATTTTAAACGTTCATGTATTATCAGTTTATCACATAAATGCGATGCGTATCAACTTATGCAGAATTCTAAAGCTACCGTGATCTCTCTCCCGGCTCTTCTCTCTCTTTCTCGCGATCTCTCTCCCGGCTCTTCTCTCTTCGACCGGCTACCACAAGAAAAACAAAGGAGCCGTAGGGTTTGGTTTTTGACAAACTTATTCTTTCTTTTCTTGTGTGTCCCTCACGTTACCACACCTAAACCCAAAACAAAAAGAGCCGTGGGTTTTTTTTTTCTTTCCTATTCCTATTTCTTTTCTTTTCTTACTAATCACGACAAACACACACAAAACACAAAGAAAAGATTTCGGCCATTGGGTGCATGGGCCGAAACTTAGACTTTTGGCCCGTGACACTTCTAGTCCCTCCACTTAAACCTTCTCGCAACTAACCAAAATTCCAACATTTTTCGATTAAGTCTAACCCGACTAACCCCGTTAACGGCAACCACATTAAATCAAACTTAAAAGAAAAGAATTAATAAAAGAAATTACATACCGGAATACGGGCTTTACAACTCTCCCCCACTTGGATTAGACTTCGTCCTCGAAGTCTATGCCCGTGCATAGCTAAAGATAGTTCTCCCACATCTCAACCTCAGGTTCCCAAGTCCACTCAGAACACTCTCTGAGTTGCCACTGGACTTTCACTAACTGGAACCTAATTTCTCACACCGTCTAAAAATCTCCCGAATACTTCCTTACTAACAACACTCCTTCAAGAACACTGATAACGCGTTTGGAAGAACACTCCAACAATCGGGATCATTCTTAGTTAAACGACTTTGGTTGTCTCCTAACCTTAGATGATTCATACCTCCCGATTAAATTTTCCAAGCTCTAACCATTCTAAAGATGCTCACCAATATACCCTACAGGATACTCGAATCCGATCTTTTCTACCATTAACTGCCGATTAACTTCTACGAATTCTAATAGACTCCAAAGATTTTCAATAACTTATATTAACAAAACATCGACCCCCTGCCGAACATCGGTCCAACCGATTACAATAACAAACATCGGCCACTCGCCGAACATCGGTCCAACCGATTACAATAACTCACATCGGTCCAACCGATTACAATAACTCACATCAGCGTGGTATTATCCTAGACACTAACACAAATAGATATCCCCCACAACCAAATCAACTAACACACATGTAGGTCATTCCACCATAACCATCCATCACAAGTGATCATTTCAGGGTTACTACTACCGTCACCATGATTATCTTAAAATCGGCTACAACTCTCCGATTATACTAAAGGTGTTTGGCCTCAAGCCCAAAAGTCGACACCTAAATATACCACCTACCTCAAAATGGTTGATGCGCATTTATTCTCTAAATAACAAAGGGCATCAATCCCTTAACCGATACTATTCAGCCTACAGTACTAACGCGCATGGAATATCTACCTTCCACCGTCGACGTATCATCCACACTTGTTCTACGAAGCCAAGTCACACCGTATCGAGGATACACCTTGACGTCTACCTCCCAGGTAACGCCTCAAGACCCAGTACACCGGAACTACCTCCCAGGTAAGTGCCCACAACTATATCCTCCTAGTACCTACTAGAAAGTCTAGGTTAAAACACATGAATACCGGGGTCCCACCCCGAGATACCCAACCGACCATTACCAACGACTGACTAACGTGTCTAAGGATCCAAAGCAAACAGCCTACCAACAACATGCCTATTCCGGATTGACTCACTCACCCAAACATGTAAACACTCAACGTGCAAAGAATGCCAAACGGTGCGACAAAAACAACTCATTGACTAGTCTCCACATCGAGCCATTAAAACCGGGCAATTGGCCCATGACTAACTCCAAGTCAAAACCGAGCAAAATGCTCCATGCTTGCTAGACCCATAGGTCGGAAAATGCGTTTAAACAAAGTTTAAGCAAGCAATACTCTGAAATCAACCTTAGTCTCAGACTCAACACGGGTTAAACAAAAGAGTTTTCCAAAAGGACTCACACCCTAAAAAAAATTCTTGAAATGACACATGACACTTAAAAGCACATTTCCCCAAATGGTTTACAAAATCATTTACAAAATATTTTCAACATCAGGATTTTCATCTCAAAAGATCGTATGTAATAAAACTACTATTACCTGATTGATAGTTACGCAAAACTGGACACGCTCGTCCCACGTAGGAAAATCATGTTGAAAATCGTTCCATTGCAGTTCAGTTTACTCACACAAACGCAAGCGTAATAAATAATTTCTTTAAAATGTACCGCCTCGATTCCAGTATGGATTGACTCATGACGTGCACTTAAAGTAACCGCTTGACCTTAAACAGGGTGCGACAAAGGTGTGCACATAATTCAAAATAAGTTTCACGACATTTGATTCAAAAATTCTTCTTTTTAGTCATAAAAATGACGTGGCACAGGGTTCGCCACAAATTTTTCGCGCGTCAGCTAATCACACAAAACGATGACACGGTTTACAAATATATTTTTGTTAAAACACAACTGTCTCGTGTAAGTTTCAAACTTGAAGACAGAAACCAGTCCGCTCTATTAATTGGAAATATCGACTAAAACCTCATAAACTCTCAAACTGGGGGCAGGCATGCAAGCTTGTAACACTTCCTCAAGTTTCGTACTTGGGACTTATAACGTCAAAACATTATAGTTTAAAAAATGTATTTATCGAAAATGCTCAAAATACCCGTTTCCTCCAAAGCAAAAGTTTTTAATTTCCAAAAAAAAAATGATCGGTAATTCTAAATTAACCGAATGTCAAAAATCTACGCATTTATATTTCCAAAATATAACACATTGTAATCGTATGCATGATGTTCACAACATTAAAACACTCCTTGGATCAAATGGTCTTTCATTTCGACAAAAAGGAACTAAAACATTTTCATGCACGACTCGTTCATCAAAATGTCGAGAACAAAGGTTACCCCAGTATGCATACCCCTAAGTCGATAAATCGCATTTTCATGAAAATGTCAATAAAACCTTTAGCTGACTAAAAAGCGCACTAAACAACTCCTTATGAAATGTTACCAAAATTCCTCCATGCATCACTTATGTCACGCATGACTCAATCCACACACTGAACTATTTGCAATAAAACACTTAGTAATACAAACTCTCGAACGAAAAGTTAAGCGACACTGGAATTCCAAACTCATTTTAAACAAATCACCAAAATAGCCTTTATACAGACATCGTGGAATGTAACTTTTCGTCTCAACTCTAACACATGTGGAGGAGTTCCAATGTTAGAGTCTCAATCCGTAGTCACTTACCCAACATCTTAACCACCACAAAACACGGATAACATCGTACCCGAAAGAATCGTTGGAAAAATAACGAAAATGAGACAAATTCTAACAAAGTTTGCACTCTCGTGATAAAACAATTTCATACACTTTCAAAACCATATTTCAGAATCTTGTGCGTGTGCTGAGCAGTTCCCAAAATTCCAAAACACCGTCCATACAAAGATTTGAAACACATGAATTTGTTAATGCAATCTTATTTTCAAAATAACTTCGTGCATGACTCATTCGGCATTCAACGTCTCGACCCCTACTACTTCGAAACTCTCCGGTCTACTATTGTCATCCAGACATTTAAACCTCTTAAGGCAAGTTGGGAAATCACATCAAATCATCTTACGGGTTTTCCTCAAATCAAAGTCGGCTCTATGAGCCTATGACTCTAGCACAATCTTCCATCTTGACCCGAAATGATTTGCTTACAACAAGTATCATCCTTATCGTCACTCCAAGTGACTAATATTAGAATCGGCTTTCTATTCCAACGACTACTAGTTTAGGACCTTCATCACTACCCCCAACGATCATCACCTCAAAACACTTCGAGTACACACCTGTACTAGTAGGTTTACTATAGTTGTTCCTCCTGGTGATGGCTATTCTGGGTAGACAATACAACGCGTTATTAGCACATAATAACTCATACTAACAACACTCACGCTCAACTCCTCGGATTCCTCGTGACTTCCCCGACTCGAGCATTGATCCTGTGCTTCCGGTAGTAGGAGCTCTACTACTACCATCCACACCTATCATCGCCCGTTCCGAGTTCCATCCCAAGGGGTCCAAGTAGTTTTTCGCCGAAACTATACACATATGCCCGCACCGACATATGTACACACTCTTCCTAGCTCCCTAGGAATTCCATCCAAACCACTACCCTTGCTACTGCCAAATCCCTAATAGCAAGCAGCAGACATGCAATACAGTGTAACAAGCACCAAGCAATTTAGCATACATACTCCTATGTTCTAGAAAACAATCTAGCACACATACTCATACATAAACACCCTTCCCAGCTCTCTAGGAACTTCCTCTTATCCCACTACCCTTGCTACTACCGAATCCCTACTAATTATAACGGGTGACCTCGCGAATACCCGATTATATGCAGTGCGAAATAAATAGGCAGTCGAATACAAGACTCTATCCTAGAACGGTTGGACTCAAACAAGAGCTGCGCAATAGAACTAAATCGAATATTCTAAGGCTATAAATCTCTTACTGCATTCAACCTAGAGGGCATCCACTTAGTAACCTATCATAATTAGCATAAATTCCTAATAGCAAGTAGTTCAACATACAGCATAGTGTCCACAACAGGCAATCTAGCATGCATACTCTATGATCTAGAAAGCAATAAAACACTAATTACTGTACCTTTCCCCTTTGGCTACGGCTGACTGTACACACTGCGCCTCCGATCACCGTTTCTCAAACGGATCTTTCCTTCGTTTTATTTCCCAAAAACTTTAAAGAAAATTTTTATAGCCGCAAACTTGAGATCAAACACACCGAAATGCGTTTGATTCACTCAAGCCGTGCTATGATACCAAGTTGTAACGTCCCAAAATTTCAGCAAATTTAAATTTTTAAGATAGACATTTCATTCATAACAAACCATTAAATGATCCCAACGATTCGTTTGTAAACTCATAATTAAAATCTTTATAATAAAAACCAGCGGAATAAACGTTTAATTATTAAAATCATAAAAACAACCAGCTCTTCTCGCGCGCCAGTGTGTACTCGTCACGCCTTGGAGCCGCTCGGACCTGAAACCACAGTTTATTGGGAAAGGGTAAGCACGAAGCTTAGTGAATTCAAACACCATAAATAATACAGTTATTCCACACTACCCCTACAACAGATAGTGACACATAAACGATCATACAGGTCTACGAACAAATCATAAACATGTACATCCACAACCACCCACCTAAAAGGCACAAGTCGGTCCCACCGACCACATGATAACATCTTCGGCCCCGCCGAATCCCCGGTCCCACCGAGTCTCTATGCCACCTGCGTATAAAATCTCCGGCCCCGCCGGATCCTCGGTCCCACCGAGTCTCTACGCCACCCGCGTATAAAATCTCCGGCCCCGCCGGATCCTTGGTCCCACCGAGTCTCTACGCCACCCGCGTATAAAATCTCCGGCCCCGCCGGATCCTCGGTCCCACCGAGTTAACATGACGACAAAGTATCAACTAGACACACCGCTATCTAGTTCCACAACACAATCACATAAAGCTACCACACACGTACTACAACAATGATAAAACAACCGTTATTAAATATAGTGAGAGAACTCACCTCGAATGCGCGCCTAGCTTAACAATACAATTCAAGCTTCACAATTACGGTCACTTCCCAGCACCTAAACGCATGTTAAAACGTGTCAATACAAGACCCGGACCCTATGACACGACACACGCTTAAACCGTCACTAAAACCAATTTCCGTTCTCACAAAACAGGTCTGTTCGGGACCTGTTTCGACCCCTTTAAACCCAGAAAATTCCCAATATTATTTCATGACCAGAAAGTCCTCTGAGTTAGGGTTCCAAGGACATATTATACGCCTCCTAGCGATTTTTCTACAATTTACTACGGATTTTACAAAAACAGTTTCCAGAACAGCGAAATTCAGCACCTTTCAGTATAAAACGACAATTTGACCCATGCTACGTCCCGAACTGGGTTTTGCACAAAACACAGAAAAGTTTCTAGACTCAAAAAGGGAACTTTTGACACCGGTTTCACCCCAAACCGAGTTACGAGCAGAAAGTTATGGTTTTCGCAAGATCAAGGCAGATTCCAGAAATTTTCACATGAAATGACGAAACACCGAACTTGCGACCACTTTTTCGCCCAGCTAGAGACCGAACCAGTTTTCCGCTAAAACACGGAAAACGTGCCCGATCCCGAACTTGAACCGTGGGCGCCAGTTTCGGCTCAAACGGAGTTACGACAGAAAAGTTACGATCACACGAAAACTGGACAACACACTTAGAATTTTCATAAAATCACGATTTATAAAAACGGTTCAAGGCTTAACGGTTCGGGTTACAACTAGGGCTGGACACCCCACGCACCACCCACTGCCACCTCCGGCAGTGGTGGTCGGCGGCGGCGGCGGCCACCGCCGGTGGTGGTTTCACGGCGACATCAAAGAAACAACAAGGGGGGGGGGGGGGGGGAAACACTTACCTACGACGACGTCTCACCACCGCAACCAAACCCCTCTCTCTCGATCTCCGACGAAACCAGGGTGGTGGCGCCCTCCGGCGACAGCAGCAGCGGCGGCGACGACTGCCGCTGTGTTCTTTTTTCTCTTCTCTCTCTTTCTCGCGATCTCTCTCCCGGCTCTTCTCTCTTCGACCGGCAACCACAAGAAAAACAAAGGAGCCGTAGGGTTTGGTTTTTGACAAACTTATTCTTTCTTTTCTTGTGTGTCCCTCACGTTACCACACCTAAACCCAAAACAAAAAGAGCCGTGGTTTTTTTTTTCTTTCCTATTCCTATTTCTTTTCTTTTCTTACTAATCACGACAAACACACACAAAACACAAAGAAAAGATTTCGGCCATTGGGTGCATGGGCCGAAACTTAGACTTTTGGCCCGTGACACTTCTAGTCCCTCCACTTAAACCTTCTCGCAACTAACCAAAATTCCAACATTTTTCGATTAGGTCTAACCCGACTAACCCCGTTAACGGCAACCACATTAAATCAAACTTAAAAGAAAAGAATTAATAAAAGAAATTACATACCGGAATACGGGCTTTACATCTCTCCCATACGGATGTACTCGTCAAGTGCGTCAGCACTTACTCCATACGCCAATTGCCGAATAGCGGAAATACACTTTTGTATCGGAGAAAAACCTTGTTTGCCTAACCCGTCAAACCGAAGTCTAAAATACCGATACCCTACTTCTAAATCTTCAACTATTCGTTCGAATAGTTGTCTGCTCATCCTGAACCGCCGCCTAAACATATCCGGTGTATAAATCGGGTTGACACCAAAGTAGTCCCGCATAAGCCGCTCGTTTGCAGTTACTCGACCTCTTTCAATGTTTGCGGCCCTCTCTCTTGTTGACGATGAGGCGGTGCTACCATACAGCGATTGTGCAGTCTGTCGAAAAATTTCCCTTTGTAGATTCAACAACTCGTTGGTGTCTACGGATGATGATGATGCGGTTGGTGAACCGGGTTGTGGCGAATCCATATTGTTTAAAATATAGAGAATGGAAGAGTGTTTGAGAGAGTTTGAGAGGTGTGAAAAATAAGAGGTTGAGAGAATTTGAGAGAGTTTGAGAGGTGTGAAAAATAAGAGGTTGAGAGAATTTTAGAGAGTTTGAGAGGTGTGAGAAATAAGAGGTTGAGGGTTAAATATATAGTGAGATTAAATTGAGAAAAAAATTTATTTATTTTTGTTTAAAAAGAGCCGTTCAACGGCATTATTTTTAAAAATTAAATAATTTTTTTTTTAATAAACCTTCGGGATGAATCGGGATCCCATCCCCGGAATCCATCTCGCCTCGCAAGGCCCGTAGCCCACCCCCGCTGAGCCCGAAGGCATCCCGAGCCCCATCTTTCGCCGGGTACGGATGGCCTTAGGGCAGTTAATTTCAACATTTTAGAATTACTTCTATTTTAACTTAATGTACAGACTTTGAAGCATGATTCAGTTATTTTCAAACACCACCGTTTTTCAACACCACTACCCCGATCAATTCCAGCATACTATTGAAATCAGTTTTGCACCAATCTCTCCTTTAAACAGGAATCCAACAATTTGGGTTCACAATTTCATCAACACCACGACCCCCGATCAATTGCAACATACGATTGAAACCAGTTTTGCACCAATCTCTCCTTTAAACAGGAATCCAACAATTTGGGTTCACAATTTCAGGCTTCTTCTCACGCTCCTCCTCCATGAATCGCAGCATCCTGGTTCGTTCTCGATTTTACTCGGTTGAAGGTTTCTCCTCCTCCATGAATCGCAGCATCCTGGTTCCAAGCCCCATACATTCTCTTCTGTAACATCCCAGACCAACCGTACCAAATATTGTCCGCTTTGTCCTCACACCTGGACTCACGGTTTTAAAACGCGTCTGATAGGGGTGATGTGTATATAATTCCTATCTGCGCATGTGTTGGAATTCACTAAGCTTCGTGCTTACCCTTTCCCAATAAACTGTGGTTTCAGGTCCGAGCGGCTTCAAGGCGTGACGAGTACACACTGGCGCGCGAGGAGAGCTGGTCGCTTTATGATTTTGATAATTAAACGTTTATTCCGCTGGTTTTATTTTATAAAGATATTAATTATGTGTTTGCAAACGAAACGTTGGGATCATTTAATGAGTTGTTATCAATGAATTGTTAATTTAAAAATTTAAATTTGTTTGTAATTTTCGGGACGTTACATCTGGTACAAAAGATCTCCATATGGTTTTATGGAATTTGCTCCAAAACACGTTAATACGGCCATCGGATCCATCAAAACCAAAAAAACCATTCTGTTTGTCGATTGGTAAGTTCAATATATCGTGTTGTTTAATTAAGTACATAACGTACAGATTGTTAATCGAGAGTTTTCAGGTGCCCGACGGGATCCAAGTGCGGGATCAACAACCAGGCTCGAATGGCGGTTCCCGATGGAGATGTGGCGCAGGTGAAACGAGCAGTTTGCATGATAAGCAACAACACCGCCGTGTCGGAGGTTTTCAATCGGATCGATCATAAGTTTGATGTGATGTTTGCGAAGCGAGCATTCGTTCACTGGTATGTGGGGGAAGGCATGGAGGAAGGTGAGTTTTCAGAGTCTCGTGACCTAACCCTATGTGTGTTATCTCGCCCCGAAGTCAACAAATTGCGCTCTTCATTTCATCAGGGAGTAAGTTTCTATTATACAACTAATTGATTTTTATTTTTCTCTTGCTTGCAATTAGTTTATTATATAAACAAATTTCAATAATTTGTCTTTTACCCTCTGCTTCACGATGGTATGAAAGAGTGGGTTGTTGCAGAAAAAGCACCATGATTTCAGCTTATTTATGGAAATTCCAGGGTATGTCCACCATTCTCACTCTCAACTCTACCTTCACATTCCTATCACAACTCACATATTTTATCATCTAAAACAATTTTCACCCAACAATCAATTCACTCTCATTTTCTTAGAGGTTATGTGTGGATTTCTGGGATAGACAAGGAAGGAGAATAGTAAGCAGTCTATTTTAAAACAGCGAAAAGGGGAGCCATGAGGTCAAACAGGTTAACAGGTATAACTCGGTTTCGAATGATTTTCATCTATTGAATCGATTGAAACAAAAATTACACATGGAACTTTTATTCAAACAACCTTTTTGCTTGCAGGCGGGATTTGAAGGTCAATATCATTTGTGAAACAAGTGTCTCTAATTGAGATGAGATGGTAGAGGATGTGTGGTTAAAGTGTTTAACCCATGCATTGTCCACCACCGACATCTAAGAACTCGTGGGGCTTCTTCTAATCTTGGTGATATTCAGGTCATACCCTTGTCTTGATGTCTTCCTATTTATTATTTCTTTTAGTTAGTTACAACTGTTTTTAGGTGGATTTTCTCTTATGTTTGTTGAAAGTTTGTGTTCCTTGTTTATTTAGGAAATTTTCAGATGCCTTGCTATATGTCATACCGTACTCCCTGAAGGTGAAGAGTCCTTGGAAAAACTTCGTTATCAAGCTGCATCTCCAGATGAGGATGCCTTAATTACTACAGCCATGAACTTTGACTTCTTCTTCAGGTATATATGTTTGGCCTAATTAAAGGGTTGTCCTTGTGCACAAAAACTCGACATTGCAAGAGTTATATGTCAATTTCTGCAGGCGTACACCTACTATGATCTACGTTCGTGAATCACATGTTGAGAAAATGGGGAAAGTTCAAGATGCTGCATATGAAATTGTGAACGTCCTTGATTTTAACAGATAAGTTCTTTTTGGCTTTTGCTGCCACATGTTTAAAGAAAACTCAAACGTCTATATTTCTTTGCTAAAAAAACTTTATATTAATGCTTAATATATACTTGTACCAAAGTTGTTTTGGCTTCTTAGTTCTTATAGTACAAGGAAACGTCAGTCTGTTGTACGCCGTTACAAAGATGGAAGGCTTGTATTATATTGCAAGGTAATACCTCTCTTGTAAACGCAACTTCACTATTAAGTTGTGAACCGACACTAATTGGCGTTGATAACTGATACTTTTTGTATCCTCATCACATATTAAATACAGATCTTTATCTTTTTATATTAAATCCAAACAGGTGGCAGAACTGATAGAGAAGGATCTTAACTTGATCGGATGTACTGCTATAGAAGACAAGCTTCAGGAAGGGTACCATCTTGCATAGAAACTCTTTCTAGAGCTAGAATTAGGATATGGGTGCTTACAGGGGACAAATTGGAAACTGCAATAAATATAGCTTACGGTATAATTTTCTTTATTCCTATTTGATTATTTCATGAATTATATATTCTTATATATCATCAATAAAATTATTCACGTATCTTTTAAATTGTCCCAGCTTGCAAATTAATTAACAATTACATGAAACAATTTGTTATCATTTCAGAAACTAATGAGATTAGTGATGTTGAAAACAAAGTAAGCAATTTTTTTTAGCTAAAATGCTGTTCATTTGGTATTATTCAGTCAGACAAGTCAAACTCTTGTTCCAGGGTGACCAAGTGGAAATTGCTCAGTTCATAAGAGAAACAGTGAAAAATGACCTACACAAGTACCATGAAGAAGCACAAAGTATCATTCATGGCTCATCTGAATAGAAAATGTCCCTTCTTATCGATGGAAAGTGTTTGATGTATGCTTTCGACACAAGTTTACGGTCTACATTGCTTAGTTTGTGCTTAAGCTGCAGTTCAGTAGTCTGCTGCCGTGTTTCTCCTCTACAGAAAGCACAGGTAAGGTTTATGATGATTTAATAATCCATGTTCATATTCAGACAATTCAATCTCATTTTGTTGATAAATACAAGTTTCAGTATTTGTAAGGTGGGGTGCTATCAGACATAAATCAAGAGAGGAAATGATCCATTAAAATATTTCCTGACTAATTTAATTCAGTGAGATTGAGGTTTCAAATCTTTTCCATCTTATTAAGCATTTGGTAGAAACTTTGTTCTTTCATCTCATTGGATTTATTTATGTTCATCTTGATATTGCTTGTTGCTCTTTCGATATATGGTACTTTTGAATCAGTAGGTCCTTATAAGCCCATAGTTTTGTAAGTTAATGATTTGTTGTTTGGCTTCTATTCAAAAACAGAAAACAACCATCTTGGGCAAGGCAGGCGTAGAGGCTTGAGACTTGAACTTTAGACTTTGGTGACAAGCGTTCTGATATTGACCGCCTGTTTGCCAGGAATTCATTTACAATTGAGGCACTTTTAATTATGTTATCATTTTGCCAGGTTAGAATTTTAGAACTTATTGATCCTCAAAAGCTTAAAGATGTCTATTTAAACTTTTTCCAACATGAGTCGGAGCAGTGCGTTGCATTTTAGTTGCAGTTTCTGATGTCAGCTTTGAAGCGACAAGTTCATTCAATTTTCTTGAAAATCTGGAGAACTATGTCAAACTTCATGTTCTCCGGATGACTTTTCAACTTTTCTGCTTTGGTATTATGTACACATGGTTCTGTCGATTCACGGCACAACAACTCTAGCCACATTTCAACTTTCAAACTTAATCCCTCAAAATTCATGTTTGATTTGTTCCCTTTGATCTCCAACTTTCTCCATCGTCTTCTTCCAATGTGTATCTCATGAATTTTGCTGGTTTTTTGTTCTTCTGTCCAACCAATAAACCATATTAACTTCGAATTTATGTATCCGTCAATTTGCAATTTGAAACATAAATCAAGATTGAGGGTTCAAGTTCTCAGTTTTAGAATAAAGATATACCACGTTGCATCGTGCGGGTACATGATCCCTTTTATGTTTATTGAGGACTATTTGTTATCGTTTGTTTTGTTCCTTTCAATGCTATTAATTGTACATGCAACAACAATATAATTTTTCTGCACAATTGAGTATAGAAATGAGTTCTATACCTATTCCTTTAGATAGTTAGTTAGCTGTTCTTTAACTCAAGTAGATATACGTGGGCACAACAATTAGAACTTTATATTAAAGTATTGAACGGAACTACTAATTACAACCTTAGTTTGATAATTGACATGGATGCTCTTACTTCTTTAGTTTGATCGTAAAGATATTAAAGGAGTCTCTATGCACCAAGGTTCTCTTTCCTTTCTTTTACAATTTTTATGCAAACCATATATATTAGTTCGAAGTTCGAACCCTATATGAATCCATATAGATTTAGTTATACAAATTTTGAACCGTTCCTGTTGACAACATGGTAATTGCTCAAGCTTTCACACTGTGATTATGTTCGATCTAGCAGAAGAGGAGCAACACAAGGAATCTGAAAGATTAAACAATTTTATGGTTCATGCTGCTCTATCAATGGAAGGTACGGAAATTTGTTCATTCACTTGCATTCACATCTGCTTGTAACTTTGTAACTACTGGTCCAGAACATGGCATAGCCATGGGAAGCTGAAGGTAAGCACTAACCGGGTAAGAGTCACCATTCTCATTTACCGGGTAAACTTTTTAGTCCTTGTAATTCATTTTACCGGGTAAAATTCTCATTTAGGGGTGCAAACGAGCTGAGTCGAGTCGAGTATCAGGTTATTCGAGCCGAGCTCGAAAAAATAATATCAGGCTCGAGATCGATTAATTTTTCAAAGTCAGGCTCACGCTCGAATGAATGGAGAGCCTTGGAGTGCTGGGAATATCACTAGCAGCCTTCGGCTTTCTCTGTGGTCTGAACATCTTGGTCTTCGTGATGAAGAGGCTGGTACCATTTTAGACTTAAAAAACTATTATCCACGTTGTTGTTTTTTTCTCAACTATCTTCTTTAAGTAGAATAGATAAGTCAGATTAGAGACCCTATAGCAGACAAGACATACAAAGATTTGTGGTCCGCAACTGCAAGGGTAATAAATCATGGCACCAAAAAACACTACCCTTTTCTTCGCTTTCTACTTCAACCTCAAACTCTGATTATTGTTAATGTTGTTCATAGGCAAACTCCCAAATTTACGAAGATGTGTTTTCTTGCATCCCAAATGACTCTATGTTGTTTTTGGGGTTCTAAAGTAAAGATATGAAATGGATAAAGGAAACCTACTACTTATTGCTTCAAGGCGAGTTCTCTCTATCCTTAAAGCAATTTCGCCCCGACGGTTCAATTGAACATAGTGCTTTATGGGTTGTGGCGAATTGCTTCCCAAGATACAATGAAACAATGTATGTAGAGAAATTATCAACACCGCACTTAGTGGTGATAATCCGGATGAACTATTGAGTTTCAAGGATTTCTAGGAACTAGAAATTGTGTTTCTATAGCAACACAAATTCTTTAATTTCATTTTAAAGAATTCATATCAATCTGAAATTACCTATGTTTCTTAATATTCAAACAGAGTGATTAGCATACAATCTAACTTCTATTTTGTGATTAGGCAGACCAGATTTGCGAACAACCATTGAACTCATCAACCACTTTACAATAATGCTAAAGATACTAACATCAGCTCCAGCGGATGAACCAACTAATTATGTCTCCATATGGTATAAGGTGATTTCAGCCTGTTTTCAAGAGCTCAAACATGGAACCTGGATTTGGAAGCGATCAGTAGAAAAGAATGTTCATCGTGAAATACTCTCTAAACGTCAAGGTACTGTGCTATAATGATTATGTTGCTTGTGATAATAAGTGTGCCTTTTCAGATCAAATGGATTGCCTTATAACTTCAATAATGACATGGATTTGTTGTTGTAGAATTTATTAGTAAACTCAAGTTTTTTATAAAATGTTTAAAGAATTCAGATTAGCATCAAGTTGAAACTTGACCTGCAGGCATAAAATATCAAACCTGGCCAATTTCTTTTATCTGGAACACTGTGTTCATGGTGGCATTATAAATTTACTTGTCAATCTATATGTGTTCTGTAGTGGCTCATTTTGAGTTTATAAGTGCAATGGTTGTAAGCCCTAAACCCTATTGTTCTCTGCTAATTCAAATGCCTAATTTGCTGCCTTTTTTGTCAATCTTGCTGGTCTGTTGTTTCTTCCTTGTGGATCAGGTTTACTTTTGGTGGAATAAGGGTGTTTGGTTTGATGTTTTACTACCATCTCTATGGAATCTAGAAGATCATTTAAATTTAAATCGAGTATAGCATGATTTCTATGAACCTTTTTAAGGTTGGATATGCATATGCATAAGACAACTTAACGGAGGAATAAGGGGATTAAAGAATTGGGATTGGGGTTATTTTGTTTGCATTTGGTTTTACTCCTCCAGGTTTGGTTTTGGTACTAGACCTCTGTTAAATGTCTCCCCCAAAAATTTCTTGGAAGACATTTTGTTTCTTTTGGAGTAGCTTTGTAGCTTTTTAATAAAGTTTTCTGTGTGTATTACGAAATGGCGAGTGATTGTATTACGAAATGGCGAGTGATTGTATCAATAGTCAATACAACTCTGCATTTCTTATTCAATTTATGATCTCAAGAGCTTTCAATTAACAATGGTTATTTGTTTGACTTTTGAAAGTTCAACTATCTGAAGCTTCACTCAAAAATTGATGATATTCTTTTTAAATTTAGTATAAAGGATAGATAAATATTTCAACACAAACGATTGTTTTATCAGTATACAGGATTTGTTTGGTTTGGTTGATTTAGTTCTATGATGGGTAGTTTTCGTTTTCAATTTGACCATCAATTGCAGATTGACCAACAACATCCTTTTGGATTCTTGTTCTCCAGTTTTTTACCAAGGAAAAAAAGGGAAACAGAAAGAAAGTAGGAGGGAAAGAAAAATTGTTGTGTTCTCGAGTTTTTTTAAGGAGAAACAAAAACCCAAAAGTGGGAGGAAAGGGAAGGAAAGAAGAAAAGAAATTTAAAAATAATCAAAAAAGTTAATAAAATTTTACACAGCCAACCTGTCGAATGATAGGGTCTAATCTTAAACCAAGTGTATTCAACCCAATAGTCTCACATGGAAGCTTTATCTAACCATCCAAAACCAAATTTCCGTGCAGGTAAACTTTTGAACATATCCACGATGGCAGTTAATGTAAAGCTCCCCAAAGTGCAAAATGCATGAACAACATAACAGATACAGAAGGTCGTTGCTGAGGGTTTAGGTGGCATAGTCCACCCAAATGATTACCAATTAGTATAGAATTTTATGTACAACCAAAGTGCAAGTAGAAGGCAAAATCTTGAGGCCCACTTTGTTTTTTTTCTGATTATACTTACCGTTGTAGATCTTTTTGTGTTTTGTTATAGAATCTATAAAAACAAAACGGGATGTTGTTTTAAGTATGATTATACACTTGACTGTGGTGCTTTTGCGATGAATATGTTAAGTTACCACAATATGTATCAAATACAACTTATAAATATGATACAAACTTGGTGTAAAATGAGATGTTGAGAACCAAAAAGGCCTCTCTTCCACACACAAACACACATCTATTTTAAAACATTTTACGTATATTTGAGTGAGATATACCGAGTATATTTGAGTCTTTTTCTCTAATCATAATAAAATTTGACATCCCGCCGCATTGCGCGGGCACGATGACTAGTCAAAACTAATTACACTATTACTGGTTCAAGAAGTTGATTGTGGAATTGAAATAAAAATTGTTTATTAGAGAATGCTAAAGTAGAACGAAAAAAAAGAATTTTAATAATTTTTTGTTTCAACAGCTATGTCATATTGTATGTTATAGATTTACAGATAAAACAAGAGAGAAAATATAAAAAAATTTAACTTTGAAGAAATTTCTTCTATGCTAAAATTAGAGAAGAGAGGAAAGAAAAATAATATTTTAATTTTCCACTAATAAGAGGCATTAAAGTAAAATGTTTAGAAAAGAAAAAGAATATTTTATTAATGTATTGATTATTTTAATAATTTAATGAATGTTACAATTTTTATTTTCTAAAATAGAATAGTTGTTGTTTTTATTAAGATTTTGATCTTTAATACTCAATTTTAGAAGAAAAAAAATATAGCATAATTGTTGAAGATGCTCTTAATCGCTAATCTCTATAAGACATGATGCATATAGGGCAATTTTAGTGAGGAACACATTGATGAGAGATAAAAGTTAACATCGAGCTAGATGGTGAGATGACACCTTAACTTTAGGTATTTAGGTTCCATGATTCACATAGATAGAGAGTGCGGAGATGACATAACATATTTTATAAAAGATATAGAATACTAAAGCGGAGAGTTGTCAGCAAATTTAACAGGATAAATATCGAACCACCTATATTATATGTGTCAGCCAATCAGAGAAAGTTATAAGTTGCAGAAATGAGAATGTTTTAGATGGACCATGCATGTTAGAGAGGATATTGCACGAGATTTCCAGGCAAAGTTGGAAGTTGTGCCTATCATGGAATACTTCAAAGGGCGAAGATTATTGTGGTTAAGACATGTTCCTAGGATACCTATAGCAGCACCGGTGAGAAGGATATAATACATGACAGTAGAAGCAGTGAGGAGGATGGGATGGATGAACATGTGAGAATAGATATGTTCTTTTTATTCACTTTCAAAAAAACGCCGCGACACCCCCAAAGTAAAGGGAAAGGATAATTAGTGAAAAATGATGAATTTACGTTGGGCCAAAAAACTTGCAAAAAAGCGTAACAGAATAGTTGACAAATAATTAAAGTGAAAAATCAAGGACTGAAATGTATGTTGCTGAAGTTAGAGAGGTGTGTTTAGCCATTTGCGCAAACTTTTGAATTAGGAGTTAAAAAACACCATCTTGATTGATGTTATTATTAGCATTCAATTTAAATCAGTTTTGAATGGGATTTTGACGTATATTGAGTTATAGAGTGGGGAACAAAATCTCTTTGGAAATTCCAGAAGCCGTTGGAAACGAGGGAAAAATCAACGTTCGGATCACAGTTTTTCCGAACGAAAAACGTAACTGGAGGTACATTTCTTAAACAAAATTTGATGTTCTTTATATGGTTAGATTCTCCTTTGGATTATCTTTCGAACGATTTATGTTTGGAGATCCAATGATGGTTGTATGCAATGTATTTCTAGCAAAACACTGTTGTGACAACGGTCTCAATGGCGAGGTTGTGTAAAACTCGAAAATCAAGTTGTTTATGTAGTTTTGCAGGTAGTTTTACGTAGTAACTAGTATCACAAGAAATGGTGAAAACGGTGTTAAAATAGGTTAATTTGGTCGGGTAAATTTTAGGCTCGAAAACACTTAAAAAATCAGGAGTTTAAACTTGATAGTGGGAAGCTATAATCCATGAAAGTTCGTGATTTTTGTTTGTAGGGTTGAAGATTTTGCAAAATGTTGGACAACCTAAGGGGGGGTAAGGTTGTATTTTAAAATCTTTTACTTTCAAAAATTCTTTTACAAATAAATACAGTACAGAAACAGTATAAATAAATCAGAGTATACAAATAATAACGAAGAGTGTAAATATAAACAAATACACAGAGATTATATAAATAAATATAAATGCAAAGCAGTTTATATAAACAAATATAATAAAGCACAGCGGAATAAATAAAGAGATAAGGGATAGAGATACTTGACACAGAGATTTACTGATTTACCACCAACTGTGATAAACCAGCAGCCGAGACACTTCCCGACACGATCCAATAAATGTATTCTTTACGGTAGAAATACAAACCAAGTACAAAGGTATTTGTAATAGTTTCTCAAGCCTCTGCTATGAGATAAACAGGATCACACACCCGTTATTCAAATACTTACAAGAGGAGTATAACTCACAATGGGTAATCACTCTTGTATAATATCTCACACTTGGATATTTTATAAAAAAGTTTTATAAAATATATATTATAAATAAGTGAGAGTGAGAGAGCTGAGAGTTTGCTGCTTGTTGTTACTGTTGTTGTGGTCTGAGGTCTTCTATTCTTCATCACCAACAGCTTCTTTATATATCAGCATCTCCAACGGCATTGTGCATCCGCGGTATACCGCCAAATGCATGCGGTATACCGCCGTCAGAAAAGGTGACTGACACACCAACGGCTACATGCAAAGTTGGCAGGAATTATGTACCCGCGGTATACCGGCTGTACCGCCGCGGTATACCGCCGTCAGGAAAAGGTAACTTCAACCAATCAGAGATGCACACGGCCTGCCGCGGTATACCGGCTGAACACCCGCGGTATACCGGCAAAAGTGTACCCGCGGTATACCGGCTGTACCGCCGCGGTATACCGCCGTCAGGAAAAGTCAGCTTCCAGGACAGCACCCAAATCTTGCTGAATCTTCTCAAAACCTTATTAAAATTAATTGTTGGGTTTTTAGAAATATCCAAGTGGTATATTATTTTAGGGTGTTTATCATTATTAGTTATAAACAATAATGACGACGAAAACACTTCCGTCTTGAACCCTCCAGATAAGATCTTCGTGTTCTTCAAGAACTGTACACTTGGATAGGATTGTTAGATAAACAATAATACGGTGTGTTTGTAATCATCAAAATAAATATATATAAATATATAGAGATGTGGTACACTTGCACCAACAATCTCCCCCTTTTTGATGATGACAAACACAACCGCTAAGCAAGAGCATATGCGGTTTCTCTCCCCCGTTTGTCGAAGCAAAAAAGGGTCAAGAAAGACGGTATGCTTCCCCTCGAGAGATGCTCCCCCTCAAAATATGCATATAATTGAGGTAGCATAAACTCATGGGTAAATATAATAAAACGCTCCCCCTCAAATTAATAACGATATCAATTTGATTTTATAAAATTTGAGGGATAAAATAAAATGCAAAAAGCAATAGAGACAAAGATATACAAACCAATACGAAACACTTGCACCAAAACGGATCTTAAGGCTTCAATATTCGGTTAAATTTATGTGATAAAAAAAATCACCACGTATTATGACCTCGTCAGGTAACCACGTATTATAACCTCGTCAGGTAACCACGTATTATAACCTCGGCAGGTAACCACGTATTATAACCTCGGCAGGTAACCACGTATTATAACCTCGGCAGGTAACCACGTATTATAACCTCGGCAGGTAACCACGTATTATAACCTCGGCAGGTAACCACGTATTATAACCTCGGCAGGTAACCACGTATTATAACCTCGGCAGGTAACCACGTATTATAACCTCGGCAGGTAACCACGTATTATAACCTCGGCAGGTAACCACGTATTATAACCTCGGCAGGTAACCACGTATTATAACCTCGGCAGGTAACCACGTATTATAACCTCGGCAGGTAACCACGTATTATAACCTCGGCAGGTAACCACGTATTATAACCTCGGCAGGTAACACCTACAAAAGGCAAAGAAAATATTTCGTGGTACCCTTTTCTTATGGGTCCTTTTAACAGTTAGTATAAAACATAAACTGCAAAAAAAAATATGTTGTCGACATAAAACAAACACGACAAACATACAAAACCATAAAAATGGTTTAAAACCATAAACGCATTCCACCCGGATTATCAACATTAAACATTCCTTTCGGAATCCATTTTCTAACCATTTTAATTTTGCGATTGTATTTATCATACACATAAAATGAAGCATTTATATTCGCATTAGGTCTAGAAAAATTACTATTATACATACGAGCATACGGTTTCCTCCCATAATTCACATTTTTCATTTTTGACATATATGGGGGTTTTTGCGTTTTATTTTTAACAACAAATTTAGGTTTTTCAAAAACCTTTTTAATTGACATACAATCACATTTTTCAATACACGTATTTGAACCAATGCCTTTTCGGCAATTTATACGATTAGGCATATTTAGCATTTTAAGCACTTTATCATTGCTACTATTAAAAGCATTTGCTAATAAGTCATTTTTCTCATGCGATTTACATTTAGCATTTAAACATGCAACTTCATTTTCAAGAGACTCGCATTTTGTACATGCAACACTTTCCTTTTTATTTTCACTTAAGCATGCAATTTTATCATTTAAAATAACACAAGATTTACAAACATCTTTTTCACTTAATTTATTTTCTAATTTAGTGATAACATCTAAATCATAAGCAGATTTTTGTTTACCGTCATCTATTTCCTTTTTATATACAGATACGGTTTCTTTTAAATTAGAAATTTCATCTTTATATTTATTTGCGAGAGCAGCCATATCATGAAATGATTTATATAATTCGTCAAGATTATTTTCATCGTCACTATAGTAATTATCACTATAATTATTATCATAATTATTTTTAGAAGAATATGATGAAGATACCTCATTATCATGGTCGGCCATGAAACAAAAATTTTGGGCCTCATTTATGCTTGCGCTCAACGCGCCTCCAACTAAAGCTTTTGGTGTGTTGATTTGTTTTGCTCGTTTCGGACACACACTCGCATAGTGATCCTTGTCGCCACACACATAGCAAAAGCCTTTCTTTTTATTGGCTTTTTCATCGTCGCTAGATTCGTCATTTTTGTCTTCACTTTTGTAGACGTTGCGACTTTGGTTTTTACCACCACGACGGTAGTCTCCATTTTCTTGAAACCTATCATTTTTGGCAAACTTTTTGTTAGATAGAAGTTTAGAAAGTTTTCTTACCAACTTGACTAAATCGTCAAGATTTTCGGGTTCATCATCGGATGAACTTGCATCTTCCTCCTCTTCCTTTTCTTTTGAGGCAACGACCTTGAGAGCGATGGATTTCTTTTTTACTTGCTCCCGGACTTGATTTCTTTTTAGTGCGATTTCGTGCACTTTAAGATTGCCGATGAGATCATCGAGCTTCATAGTTGCGAGATCTCGGGAGTCTTCCAAGGATGTGATTTTTGCCATCCACTCCGAAGGAAGTGCTCGAAGAATTTTCCTTACATAATCCTCATTAGGATAAGTACGACCTAATCCCTTCAAAGTAGTCATAATGAGGTTAAAACGTTTAAACATTGAGTCGATTGACTCATCTTTTGACATTTCAAATAATTCATAATCATGAACTAAAATGTTTATTTTAGAACTTTTAACTTGAGTATTTCCACGATGAGTGTCACTCAAGCTTTGCCAGATTTGATTAGCAGTTTTACAGGTATATACTCTTTCTATTTCATCGGAAGTTAAAGCAGCATATAATATATTTTTAGCCTCAAAATTTAAACAAAAAAGAGATTCTTCAGCGGGAGTCCAGTCCTTAACAGGTTTATCAACAATAACATTATTTTTTATAATGGTAGGATTAAAATTCCCATTTTCTATAATATCCCAAATTTTTTGACTTTTGCCACGAACGTGACATTCAAATAGCTCGGCCCAAATGCCAAACTTTTCAATATCTATCAAAGGAGTTTTAGAGAACACAAAATTAGTTTGTTGAGCCATTTAAAAAAAATTAAAGAAATGACTTTAAAAATTTAAACAGAAAATTTTTGAAAGCCCTGCTCTGATACCAAATGTTGGACAACCTAAGGGGGGGTAAGGTTGTATTTTAAAATCTTTTACTTTCAAAAATTCTTTTACAAATAAATACAGTACAGAAACAGTATAAATAAATCAGAGTATACAAATAATAACGAAGAGTGTAAATATAAACAAATACACAGAGATTATATAAATAAATATAAATGCAAAGCAGTTTATATAAACAAATATAATAAAGCACAGCGGAATAAATAAAGAGATAAGGGATAGAGATACTTGACACAGAGATTTACTGATTTACCACCAACTGTGATAAACCAGCAGCCGAGACACTTCCCGACACGATCCAATAAATGTATTCTTTACGGTAGAAATACAAACCAAGTACAAAGGTATTTGTAATAGTTTCTCAAGCCTCTGCTATGAGATAAACAGGATCACACACCCGTTATTCAAATACTTACAAGAGGAGTATAACTCACAATGGGTAATCACTCTTGTATAATATCTCACACTTGGATATTTTATAAAAAAGTTTTATAAAATATATATTATAAATAAGTGAGAGTGAGAGAGCTGAGAGTTTGCTGCTTGTTGTTACTGTTGTTGTGGTCTGAGGTCTTCTATTCTTCATCACCAACAGCTTCTTTATATATCAGCATCTCCAACGGCATTGTGCATCCGCGGTATACCGCCAAATGCATGCGGTATACCGCCGTCAGAAAAGGTGACTGACACACCAACGGCTACATGCAAAGTTGGCAGGAATTATGTACCCGCGGTATACCGGCTGTACCGCCGCGGTATACCGCCGTCAGGAAAAGGTAACTTCAACCAATCAGAGATGCACACGGCCTGCCGCGGTATACCGGCTGAACACCCGCGGTATACCGGCAAAAGTGTACCCGCGGTATACCGGCTGTACCGCCGCGGTATACCGCCGTCAGGAAAAGTCAGCTTCCAGGACAGCACCCAAATCTTGCTGAATCTTCTCAAAACCTTATTAAAATTAATTGTTGGGTTTTTAGAAATATCCAAGTGGTATATTATTTTAGGGTGTTTATCATTATTAGTTATAAACAATAATGACGACGAAAACACTTCCGTCTTGAACCCTCCAGATAAGATCTTCGTGTTCTTCAAGAACTGTACACTTGGATAGGATTGTTAGATAAACAATAATACGGTGTGTTTGTAATCATCAAAATAAATATATATAAATATATAGAGATGTGGTACACTTGCACCAACAATCTCCCCCTTTTTGATGATGACAAACACAACCGCTAAGCAAGAGCATATGCGGTTTCTCTCCCCCGTTTGTCGAAGCAAAAAAGGGTCAAGAAAGACGGTATGCTTCCCCTCGAGAGATGCTCCCCCTCAAAATATGCATATAATTGAGGTAGCATAAACTCATGGGTAAATATAATAAAACGCTCCCCCTCAAATTAATAACGATATCAATTTGATTTTATAAAATTTGAGGGATAAAATAAAATGCAAAAAGCAATAGAGACAAAGATATACAAACCAATACGAAACACTTGCACCAAAACGGATCTTAAGGCTTCAATATTCGGTTAAATTTATGTGATAAAAAAAATCACCACGTATTATGACCTCGTCAGGTAACCACGTATTATAACCTCGTCAGGTAACCACGTATTATAACCTCGGCAGGTAACCACGTATTATAACCTCGGCAGGTAACCACGTATTATAACCTCGGCAGGTAACCACGTATTATAACCTCGGCAGGTAACCACGTATTATAACCTCGGCAGGTAACCACGTATTATAACCTCGGCAGGTAACCACGTATTATAACCTCGGCAGGTAACCACGTATTATAACCTCGGCAGGTAACCACGTATTATAACCTCGGCAGGTAACCACGTATTATAACCTCGGCAGGTAACCACGTATTATAACCTCGGCAGGTAACCACGTATTATAACCTCGGCAGGTAACCACGTATTATAACCTCGGCAGGTAACACCTACAAAAGGCAAAGAAAATATTTCGTGGTACCCTTTTCTTATGGGTCCTTTTAACAGTTAGTATAAAACATAAACTGCAAAAAAAAATATGTTGTCGACATAAAACAAACACGACAAACATACAAAACCATAAAAATGGTTTAAAACCATAAACGCATTCCACCCGGATTATCAACATTAAACATTCCTTTCGGAATCCATTTTCTAACCATTTTAATTTTGCGATTGTATTTATCATACACATAAAATGAAGCATTTATATTCGCATTAGGTCTAGAAAAATTACTATTATACATACGAGCATACGGTTTCCTCCCATAATTCACATTTTTCATTTTTGACATATATGGGGGTTTTTGCGTTTTATTTTTAACAACAAATTTAGGTTTTTCAAAAACCTTTTTAATTGACATACAATCACATTTTTCAATACACGTATTTGAACCAATGCCTTTTCGGCAATTTATACGATTAGGCATATTTAGCATTTTAAGCACTTTATCATTGCTACTATTAAAAGCATTTGCTAATAAGTCATTTTTCTCATGCGATTTACATTTAGCATTTAAACATGCAACTTCATTTTCAAGAGACTCGCATTTTGTACATGCAACACTTTCCTTTTTATTTTCACTTAAGCATGCAATTTTATCATTTAAAATAACACAAGATTTACAAACATCTTTTTCACTTAATTTATTTTCTAATTTAGTGATAACATCTAAATCATAAGCAGATTTTTGTTTACCGTCATCTATTTCCTTTTTATATACAGATACGGTTTCTTTTAAATTAGAAATTTCATCTTTATATTTATTTGCGAGAGCAGCCATATCATGAAATGATTTATATAATTCGTCAAGATTATTTTCATCGTCACTATAGTAATTATCACTATAATTATTATCATAATTATTTTTAGAAGAATATGATGAAGATACCTCATTATCATGGTCGGCCATGAAACAAAAATTTTGGGCCTCATTTATGCTTGCGCTCAACGCGCCTCCAACTAAAGCTTTTGGTGTGTTGATTTGTTTTGCTCGTTTCGGACACACACTCGCATAGTGATCCTTGTCGCCACACACATAGCAAAAGCCTTTCTTTTTATTGGCTTTTTCATCGTCGCTAGATTCGTCATTTTTGTCTTCACTTTTGTAGACGTTGCGACTTTGGTTTTTACCACCACGACGGTAGTCTCCATTTTCTTGAAACCTATCATTTTTGGCAAACTTTTTGTTAGATAGAAGTTTAGAAAGTTTTCTTACCAACTTGACTAAATCGTCAAGATTTTCGGGTTCATCATCGGATGAACTTGCATCTTCCTCCTCTTCCTTTTCTTTTGAGGCAACGACCTTGAGAGCGATGGATTTCTTTTTTACTTGCTCCCGGACTTGATTTCTTTTTAGTGCGATTTCGTGCACTTTAAGATTGCCGATGAGATCATCGAGCTTCATAGTTGCGAGATCTCGGGAGTCTTCCAAGGATGTGATTTTTGCCATCCACTCCGAAGGAAGTGCTCGAAGAATTTTCCTTACATAATCCTCATTAGGATAAGTACGACCTAATCCCTTCAAAGTAGTCATAATGAGGTTAAAACGTTTAAACATTGAGTCGATTGACTCATCTTTTGACATTTCAAATAATTCATAATCATGAACTAAAATGTTTATTTTAGAACTTTTAACTTGAGTATTTCCACGATGAGTGTCACTCAAGCTTTGCCAGATTTGATTAGCAGTTTTACAGGTATATACTCTTTCTATTTCATCGGAAGTTAAAGCAGCATATAATATATTTTTAGCCTCAAAATTTAAACAAAAAAGAGATTCTTCAGCGGGAGTCCAGTCCTTAACAGGTTTATCAACAATAACATTATTTTTTATAATGGTAGGATTAAAATTCCCATTTTCTATAATATCCCAAATTTTTTGACTTTTGCCACGAACGTGACATTCAAATAGCTCGGCCCAAATGCCAAACTTTTCAGTATCTATCAAAGGAGTTTTAGAGAACACAAAATTAGTTTGTTGAGCCATTTAAAAAAAATTAAAGAAATGACTTTAAAAATTTAAACAGAAAATTTTTGAAAGCCCTGCTCTGATACCAAATGTTGGACAACCTAAGGGGGGGTAAGGTTGTATTTTAAAATCTTTTACTTTCAAAAATTCTTTTACAAATAAATACAGTACAGAAACAGTATAAATAAATCAGAGTATACAAATAATAACGAAGAGTGTAAATATAAACAAATACACAGAGATTATATAAATAAATATAAATGCAAAGCAGTTTATATAAACAAATATAATAAAGCACAGCGGAATAAATAAAGAGATAAGGGATAGAGATACTTGACACAGAGATTTACTGATTTACCACCAACTGTGATAAACCAGCAGCCGAGACACTTCCCGACACGATCCAATAAATGTATTCTTTACGGTAGAAATACAAACCAAGTACAAAGGTATTTGTAATAGTTTCTCAAGCCTCTGCTATGAGATAAACAGGATCACACACCCGTTATTCAAATACTTACAAGAGGAGTATAACTCACAATGGGTAATCACTCTTGTATAATATCTCACACTTGGATATTTTATAAAAAAGTTTTATAAAATATATATTATAAATAAGTGAGAGTGAGAGAGCTGAGAGTTTGCTGCTTGTTGTTACTGTTGTTGTGGTCTGAGGTCTTCTATTCTTCATCACCAACAGCTTCTTTATATATCAGCATCTCCAACGGCATTGTGCATCCGCGGTATACCGCCAAATGCATGCGGTATACCGCCGTCAGAAAAGGTGACTGACACACCAACGGCTACATGCAAAGTTGGCAGGAATTATGTACCCGCGGTATACCGGCTGTACCGCCGCGGTATACCGCCGTCAGGAAAAGGTAACTTCAACCAATCAGAGATGCACACGGCCTGCCGCGGTATACCGGCTGAACACCCGCGGTATACCGGCAAAAGTGTACCCGCGGTATACCGGCTGTACCGCCGCGGTATACCGCCCGTCAGGAAAAGTCAGCTTCCAGGACAGCACCCAAATCTTGCTGAATCTTCTCAAAACCTTATTAAAATTAATTGTTGGGTTTTTAGAAATATCCAAGTGGTATATTATTTTAGGGTGTTTATCATTATTAGTTATAAACAATAATGACGACGAAAACACTTCCGTCTTGAACCCTCCAGATAAGATCTTCGTGTTCTTCAAGAACTGTACACTTGGATAGGATTGTTAGATAAACAATAATACGGTGTGTTTGTAATCATCAAAATAAATATATATAAATATATAGAGATGTGGTACACTTGCACCAACACAAAAAGATTCACCGAAAAAGTTAAGAAATGAGAGAAAACCGAGGAAAACATGACAAAAGAGTCAAATTCTGGGCTGCTTATATAATTCTTGGACTTTTAGAATTTAATCATGCTAACTAGGTATTTAAGTTTAATTGAGTATCTAAATTAATTTAATTATTTGAGGTTTAATTAGAGATTTATTATTTATTAAGTTATATTTAATTAAGTAATTTAATTACTATATTAGAAATTCTCACCGATTTTCTACCGAAAATTACCAATTTTCGGTGGGTATGCCTTATATTTTCGGTGGGATTAAAAAAATATATTGCCGAAATTCTCAACGATTTTCTACCGAAAATTACCAATTTTCGGTGGGTTTCCTATTTTTCTTGGTGTTTCTTCTCCGTCGGACACTGAGGGGGAGAAACCATCTGAGGGGGAGCACCATCTGAGGGGAGCAATATCAGCGTCCAACTCGAACAACACCAACCCCCAGTACTCATATTCAGCGTCCAACTCAAATTTTGGTCAAAGATAAGGGAACCGGCGAACCAACACAGGGGAGCAGATCAGTCTAGCCAATGTAACTAAGGGGGAGGCAAACCAAGACAAAGGAAAAAGGGTGATGACTGCCGAATAGGAAGCTGAAGATGCAATGAAAAAGAAAGAAGATACAAGATTTGGGCAGACGCATCCTGAGGCAAATTCACTCAAACTCAAACTTCCCTCAAAGATTGTCACCGATTTAGGTCTGGGCAGATCTGTTTCTTCTGTGATGAAAGTGCATTCTATTTCATTCATATTGTTTATTGTTTATTCTTTCATTCATTTCATTCATTTGTAAATATCAGATATACACAAAAAAGACTGTGAAAAAGAACCCAAAAGAGTAAAACAGGGTCAACATGTATTATTCATTGTCTTACTCATGTTTTTCTAAGTATGGATGTCATCCTCAAATAGGGGGAGATTATTGGGTCATCAAAGATTTGAAGATGACCTCCTGATCTCTTTACATTCTTTGAAAAACATCTTTTATACTTAGAGAAATTTTAGGTTCTTTGTAATAGTTTAGTCATACTGTCAAAGTTCGGTGAAGTCAAAGATCAGCCGGTATCAAGAAGAAGTAAATCTACCAATACGGATTGAAGATGAACTTCTCAACCCAAACTAAGTTGTCTCACCGATTTCTCCATGACAAATCGGTGAGATCCTCAAACAGGAGAATCCTCCATTATCTCCTTGCTAAGAAGACTTTCTATGTAAAAATCATGCATTGATCATAATTCATACATTTAGCATGTTTTACATAGTTTAGTAGGTAATTTGGTGTTGCTAATAAAATTTTGCAGATTGATGAAACCCTCCGAGGATTCCTGCAGGATTTGAGCTGCTGGGAGTTTTAGCTGTTTTTGGGCCGAAATGATGTTTTGGGCCGAAAAGCTGTTTTTAGGCCAAAATGCTGTTGGGCCGATTTTTGAAGCTACAAAACCAGATTTTTGAAGACCTTGATGAAAAGTAGCTTAGTTAGGACTTAAGTATTTTTAATTACTTATTATGTATTTTAGAAGCTTACTTAATACTCTTTAGCTTTTTGCAAACTTTGGGACCAAGTTTGCCTTCTCCTATAAATAGGAGAGTCTTATGCTAGTTTAAAAAACAATCTTTCCAAGTATTATTACTTGTTGCATCTTTTGCTCTCTATTTTTATTCTCTTGTTACTTATAATATGGAGTAATTGTAGTGTTCGGTTCGGAATTAATACAAGTGTTTTAAATCGCAAGTTCGTGTTCTCAAGTTTTATAATCTCTCTTTTATTATTAGAAATTAATACAAGGAACATACTTGATTGTTATAATCAATTTGTGACTTGAGATTACTTTCTAATATTGGTATTTTCCAAGTTTTAAAGCAAACACGTTCGTTTTTTGTCACATTTCACGTCTAGTTAATTATTTGGTACAAATCTTGTGGTGATATTTTGGATTTAATCCTTCTAAAAATCCAAGACTTGTCCAATTAGTTAATAATTCGTTTTCTAGTAATTCCCAAGCTTAAAAATCATCTTTTGAGACGTAACTTGCACGACAAGTTTCATAACTTGGCGACCAAGTTACCTCATTTTTAGGACTTTAATCCCATTTACTGCTTTATTTACATTCCTGATATTTATATTTCTGTCTTTTAATTTCTTGTACTTTAATTTACTGTCATTTACATTATTGCACTTTAATTTCAGTATTTATTTTTCAGTAATTTATTTTTCTGCAATTTACTTTCCAGTCATTTATTTTACTGTAATTTACTTTTCTGCAATGTTATTTACATTTCTTACATCTTTCGAAAGATTAATCCGAGCGATGATGAGCTAATTGCCTGAGCTTGGGGTGTAAGGCAAAGTTAAGACCGAAATCGGTGTGAAAGTTGAAAGTTGTATTTATATAAACACTGTTATCTAACTATTTGTTTCAGGTGATTACCGTTTCATTGAAGATCATATTTTAATTAATTGACAACTAATTTAATATGTGAAAATGCATTAACTTTCAGAGTTAAGATAAACAACAAAACCTGAGATAATAAGAGAAGGCTACATATAGCTTTAACATCTGACAAATGCTATGCTCTTACGGTGTAGGATGGTAACATTGTGTTGTACTAGGATTCACGAGGTCTAATATAACTGATATCGTATCGATAGCACGCTAGCCTATGTGTACTCTTGGGAGGCCATCTGACCCGATAGTTGATACTGTGATAATCCTATTTATATAGGATTATCCAGGTGTTTATTTCATCTTTTAACCGGATCACTTATTTTTGTCTTAACAAAACCTTGCACCCTGTGCTTTTAATATCTCATTAATATTTTTAGTTGTTAACTCACAAACAAATCACTCAAATCTGTTTTCGAATTCGCCATCTGAAGTCAGTTTTTAAAGATTGGACTTTTTGAAAAGCTTTCACAAGTTTTCCCTGTGGATCGATATCTGGTACTTTTACCATTATTACTTGTTACGAGACGATAGTAGTTCAAGGTGTATACTTGCACCGAGTTCTATTTTAAGTGAATCTCTAAGGTTGCATAAATCTTACAACAAGTTTTTGGCGCCGTTGTCGGGGATAACTTCGCTGAAAGAATTTCATTTTAAAGTAAAGTTTGTAAACTCTGATTTTTCTACCACCTTTTTGAAAATCAGTGCATGCCCAGAATATTGCACGGAGAAATTTTTCAATTTGATCCTGAAATTGAACGCACTTTTAGACAAAGAAGGAAAGCACAAAGAGCAGCTTCGGCTCTAAACTCTCCAATGATGTCTGAAAATGAGTACACTTCGGATGAAGGTGAAAATAACTTCGAATTTGGGCCGGATGGACAACCTGATAATAGACCACCCAATAATAATGGAGACCCTAACATAAATTGGGAAAATTTCGAAAATCTTGAAAATCCCGATAATGGAAATCTTGGTAATGGAAACCCTGGAAATGGACCAATTCCTAGAAATGGGCCTATTCCTAGGCAAATCCCTCGCCAAATTCCTCGTCAAATCCCTGAAAATAGGCCAATTCATAACCTTGAAGATGAGGAACAAAACATTTTCAGGCTTGCAAACTCTAAAAACGGAGGTATTATGGCTTATGATGTTCCTGTTTTAAATCAATTACATTCAGGAATACTTAAGCCTACCCTCGAAACGCATCATTTTGAACCCAAGCCGATAATGTTCCACATGCTCCAAATCAACGGCCAGTACGCTGGTTTGGCGCATGAAGATCCTCACTCTCATCTTAGGTCTTTCATGGAAATTACAGATTCTTTCAAGTTGTCAGGTGTACAGGATGATGCTCTAAAACTAAAACTTTTTCCATACTCTTTAAGAGATAGAGCAAGATCCTGGTACAACTCGTTGCGTCCAGACTCTATAATTACATGGAACCAAATGGCAGAAAAGTTTTTAAAAAAATATTTTCCACCCACCAGGAATGCTAAGTCTAGAAATGAAATCTGCACTTTTAAACAAATGGACAATGAAGCAGTTCCTGATGCATGGGATAGGTTTAAAGAGCTGTTAAGAAAATGCCCTCACCATGGCATTCCGTACTGCATTCAGCTAGAGACATTTTACAGTGGTCTAGACATCACTGCAAAACAAATGCTTGATGCTACTGCAAGCGGATCTTTTACAGCTTGTACCTACAATGAAGGTTACGAAATCCTAGAAAAGATTTCTGACAATAATGGACAGTGGTCTGATCCACGTGCACTGCCAACTAAAAGAACAACAGGGACATCAGATTCTGATGCTTACTCAACATTAACTGCACAGTTGGCAAATATGGCTACTCTTATTCAAAATCTAGCCACACCTATGCAGGCTAATGCTGCTACTGCTATCCCTGGTGTTCTGCCAGTACAGTGTACTTTTTGTGGAGATGGACACTCTTTTGACAGTTGTCCAAGAAATCCTGAGCAAATAAATTATGTCCACAACAATAACAAAGGAGGTCCCTTCTCTCAGACTTACAACTCTGAGTGGAGGAACCATCCAAATTTTTCATGGCATAGTCCTTCTCTTAATCAACCATCACAAAAACCACAAGGACAATCCAACTTTCAAGGACAGTCCAATTTCCAAGGACAGTACAACTTTCAACAAAGAAATCACAACAACCAACAGTCTAATTTCCAAAATCGACCATCTTCTTTCCAAAACAACAAGCCCAATCAACAGGCTGAATCATCTACTTCTTTGGAAGCAATGATGAAAGGGTTTATGGCCCAAACTCAAGCCTCAATTAAAAATCTTGAAACTCAGATGGGGCAAATGGCTTTGGAAATGAAGAAAAGACCAATAGGAACTTTACCTAGTGATACTGAAATTCCATGCCGAGATGGAAAAGAACAGATTAAGGTTGTGACTTTAAGAAGTGGAAGGCCTTTAGAAGAAAGTCCTAGGAAAGACCAAATAGACAAAGCAGAAGCAGAACCGAAAAAGACAAGACCAGATTCTGCTGCTACATTACCTATGGACCAGTCTTGTAATACTAGTGGGTCCAAAAGTACTGATAAGCCCGTTGATATTACCATCATTCCTAGCAAAGCATCTTACCCTTTGTTATTTCCTGATGAACCTAAGCAAGTCCAGAAGCCTAAAGATAGTACAATAGTTGATGTGTCACAATCTGGTGGCAGTCCTGCTGTACCACCATCTAACAGTCCAATGATAGTTGCACGAACTCTTCACAAGATTGACCCCTCTAGTTCAGTCACACCTTACATTCCATACCCCCAAAGGATGAGGAATGATAAGGAAACAATACAATTTAAAAAGTTTCTTGATGTTTTTAAGCAATTGCACATAAACATACATTTGGTTGAAGCCATTGAGCAGATGCCAAATTATGCAAAATTTCTAAAAGACATTTTGAGCAAAAAGAAAAAGTTGACTGAATATGAGACGGTAGCTCTGACTGAAGGTTGTAGTGCTTTGTTGTCCAGTAAGATTCCCCCTAAAATGAAAGACCCTGGATGTTTCACAATTCCATGTTCTATAGGAGGAAAGGAAGTAGGAAAAGCCCTATGTGACTTAGGTGCTAGTGTAAACCTTATGCCTTTATCCATTTTCAATACCTTAGGAATAGGTGAAGCTAGACCTACCACTGTTTCTCTTCAATTAGCTGATAAGTCCATAGCCTGGCCTAAAGGAAAAATTGAGGATGTCCTAGTCCAAGTTGATAAGTTTATATTTCCAGCTGATTTCATCATTCTAGACTTTGAAGCTGACAAAGATATCCCTATCCTTTTAGGTAGACCTTTTTTAGCTACTGGCAGAACCTTGATTGATGTCCAAAAGGGAGAGTTGACCACGAGAGTCCAAGACCAAGAAGTGACTTTTAATGTGTTTGATTCCCTTAGGTATCCTGAAGAGAAAGAAGAGTGTTCCACTTTGAGCACGATAGAGACTTGGTGTGAAGAGAAAAGTTTGGGAGAAATATTAGGGATAAGAGACTCTGATACTGATGAGGAAGACTTTGAGGACCTAGAAACACCACAGGAAATAGCTGCTTTTGAAATCTTAGATCAAAAGGATAGGAAAACTCTTGTTCCTTCCTTAGAAGTTGCACCAGACTTGGAATTGAAACAACTTCCCGCACACCTGAAATATGTCTTTTTAGAAGATCCCGGGAAGTTGCCAGTCATTATTTCATCATCATTAGAACCTGAACAGGAAGAAAGATTGGTCAAAATGCTTAAACTTCACACAAAAGCCATAGGATGGACCATTGCTGACCTCAAGGGTATAAGCCCTACCATTTGCCAACATAAAATTATTTTGGAAGATAAAAATTTCACCTCAGTTGAGCCTCAAAGAAGACTCAATCCTGTGATGAAAGAAGTTGTCAAAAAGGAAATCTTGAAATGGCTTGATGCAGGTATAATCTATCCTATTGCAAGCAGTACTTGTGTCAGTCCTGTGCAGTGTGTACCCAAGAAGGGTGGAGTAACTATGGTACCAAATGAGAAGAATGAACTCATACATACTAGAGTTGTGTCTGGTTGGAGGATATGCATGGACTATAGGAAGCTTAACAAAGCTACTCAAAAAGACCATTTCCCTTTACCCTTTGTTGACCAGATGTTAGACAGATTAGCAGGAAAAGAGTTTTATTGTTTATTAGATGGCTACTCAGGTTACAATCAGATTACCATAGCACCCGATGACCAAGAAAAGACCACCTTCACATGTCCATTTGGAACCTTTGCTTTTAGAAGAATGCCTTTTGGACTTTGTAATGCCCCAACCACTTTTCAAAGATGTATGATGTCTATTTTTTCTGACATGTTGGAAAACTCCATGGAAATTTTCATGGATGATTTTTCTGTTTATGGGACATCATATGACACATGTTTACAAAACCTGGAAAATAGTCTTAAAAGATGTGAAGAAACAGACTTGGTTTTGAACTGGGAAAAGTGTCATTTTATGGTAAAAGAAGGCATAGTGCTGGGACATCTCATTTCCAAAAGAGGCATAGAAGTTGACAAGGCTAAGTTGGAAGTCATTTCTAATTTGACTGAACCAACCACAGTCAAAGGGATCAGGAGTTTTTTTGGGACATGCAGGTTTTTACAGAAGGTTCATAAAAGATTTTTCCAAAATTTCAAAACCTCTCTGTCTATTACTACAAAATGACCAAGTGTTTAATTTTAATGAAGACTGTAAAAAAGCTTTTGAAACTTTGAAAGAAGCATTGGTCACTGCTCCTATAGTCATAGCACCTGATTGGTCCCAACCCTTTGAAATTATGTGTGATGCTAGTGACTGGGCAGTTGGAGTTGTTTTAGGTCAAAAGAAAGGAAAAATATTCCATCCTATTTACTATTCTAGTAAAACTCTCAATGATGCTCAAGTCAATTACACCACCACTGAAAAGGAATTATTAGATGTGGTCTTTGCTTTTGAAAAATTCAGATCATACTTGATTGGCACAAAAGTAATAGTTCATACTGATCATTCTGCCATCAAGTATCTCATTGCTAAAAAAGATGCAAAACCTAGGCTGATAAGGTGGGTCTTGTTATTACAAGAGTTTGATTTGGAAATCATTGATAGAAAGGGTGTGGATAATCAAGTGGCTGATCACTTGTCTAGATTAGAGAAGCAAGATAAACCTGTACATAGTAGTGATATTTGTGAAGTCTTTCCTGATGAAAGAATTTTGGCTGTACAACATTATGCAATCCCTTGGTTTGCAGATATTGTAAATTATTTGGCATGTGGAATTATTCCTAAGGATTTTAATAAACACCAAAAGAAAAAGCTCATTTTTGACTCAAAGAAATATTTGTGGGATGACCCATTTTTGTTCAAGATTTGTGCAGATCAGATGATAAGAAGATGCATTCCGAAAGAAGAAGTGCCATCAGTCTTACAACATTGCCATGCTGGACCATGTGGAGGACATTTTGGAGGAAGTTGGACAACAGCAAAGGTTTTGCAATCAGGGCTGTTTTGGCCTACTTTGAACAATGATGCTCATAACTTTGCAAAAAGTTGTGATGAGTGTCAAAGGAGTGGAAATCTCTCTCAAAGAAATGAAATGCCCTTAAATGGAATTTTAGAAGTAGAATTGTTTGATGTCTGGGGCATAGACTTTATGGGACCTTTCCCTATCTCCAACAATTGTTCCTACATACTGGTAGCAGTAGATTATGTGTCCAAATGGGTGGAAGCCATGGCTTGCCATTCCAATGATGCCAAGACTGTTGTCAAATTTCTACACAAGCATGTCTTTACTAGATTTGGTACACCTCGTGCTTTAATTAGTGATGAAGGCACACATTTCATAAACAACTTGTTGGAAGAAATTCTTGAAAAGTACAATATTCAGCATAGGGTGGCAACTCCTTACCACCCTCAAACCAATGGTTTGGCTGAGTTGTCAAATAGGGAAATAAAAGGAATTTTAGCCAAAGTAGTCAAACCACATAGGAAGGACTGGGCCTCCAAATTGGATGATGCCTTATGGGCCTACCGGACTGCTTACAAAACCCCTATTGGAATGTCTCCCTATAAGTTGGTTTTTGGAAAAGCCTGTCATCTGCCTGTAGAACTAGAGCATAAAGCCTACTGGGCCATAAAAGAGCTTAATATGAGTCTTGATGATGCTGGTAATAAAAGATCTTTGCAACTCTGTGAATTGAAAGAACATAGGAATTTTTCCTATGAAAATGCCAAGCTTTACAAAGAAAACACCAAAAAGTGGCATGATAAGAAAATTCTTCCAAAAGATTTTACTGAGGGTCAAAAAGTCTTGTTGTTCAACTCTAGATTAAAGTTTTTTCCTGGAAAGTTAAACTCAAGATGGACCGGACCCTTTCGCATTGCCAAAGTGTACCCTTATGGAGTGGTTGATCTAATTGACCCTGATAAAGGTACCACTTTCAAAGTAAACGGCCACAGAGTCAAACCGTATTTTGATCCCACAGAAGTTCCACAATCGCCTTACACGGTTGTTGAGCCAGATAATTGAGAATATATTTTTATCTATAATATATATATATATATATATAAAATTAATAATATATATTATATAAATAAAATTTATTTTTGAATTAAAATCTGAATCTTTTGGGTCAGGTCCAGTTTTATTTAATTCAGATTGGACCTTCGTTGGTTTTAGTTGAATTAAGATATAATTCAGGCCCAAGTTTTATCATTTAATTATTTGGGCTAAAAAACTGTTGGATTAATGTTGCAGGCCCAGTCATTTAGGTAGTTGGATTCTTGCTAACTCATAAACCAGATCCATCTCGTTTGTTTTTTACGATTCAAGATAACCAACAGATAAAAATCAGCGACATCATCATCCTCTTTCAAACACCAAATCAGAAACAAAGTACAGAAGATGTACCATCCTTTGCTTTACCAACTCATCACTGTACAACCGGAGAAGAAACCGTCGGCAATGTTGTTGATATCCGAGAAACGATCACCTCACCTTGTACCATCTTCTTCTTTCCAGCTCTACTTTGTACCTCCATAAACCCAAATACCCTGAAACACCAACTCGTCTTGTGCTTCGCCATTGGAAATCGCTACTATTTTCTAGGATATCCGAAGAATACTCGAATCAAGGTGTACTTTCACTTCCAATCACCATTTGTGAAGACAAAGGTAACCCATCGAAACCCACACACCCTGATTTGTTTTTTTCGTCGTCCTCCTCACATTACTCTATAACCATCGTCATCGCCTTACCCCTAAAATCCCTAAGAATTCAACCCTAAAAACCTACCCTTTCCCCCCCCCCCCCCCCCCCCCCCCTTCCTCTCGGTTATCACAGTTTCACCATGGCTAAGATAAAACTAAGAAAAAGAAGAGCTAATAATGGCTCTTCTGAAGATGAGAAAAATCCACACCCACCACCCACTAAAAGAATCACACGAAGTAGTGGGATGTTGAAAACCAAAACCATAACCAAAGAAGAGGGTTCGGCAATTGCTCTATCTGATGACTCTTCGAAATCTCAAGAATGCACATCCCATCGTGTCTTTTTAGTAGAAGAAGAGGTCTCAACCACTGCTTTTGATGCTTTAGCGAGTGTTGCAGGGGCTCAATTGAAAACTCCATCTCAATCATTGCAGACACCCATTCAGCCATCGGTATCAACTCAGCCACTGGGAACCACCATTTCCACACCATTTATTTTTCAGGAGCAGGGTACTTCATCTCAGGTGAGCAAGGTAATGTTTAAACCATCCCCTATGAGCCAGTTGAGTAGCTTAAGAGCCACTGTGAGCAAGGTATTTGCTGAACTTGATGAATTGCTGGGTTTGAAAACTACTGATAACCATACCACAGTGCCACAATTCCCTGCTGAGCCATCTAAGACCTCACTCAGTGATATCCCAAATTTTAGTAAAATTCCTAATGTAAAGAAAGCACCTGAATCCCAGCCAAAATTGGATGCCAATCCAAATATTTTGGCATCTAATCGCTCTCCACCTTACACCATACCACCAGGATGCAAAAACCTGCTAGATGCTCACATTCCTCCTAAACAGCCTTTTAAATTGGTTGATGAGCCTAGTGAGGACACTTTGGATGTTGAAACCACACCCCAATCACCCCCATTAGACCATCTCTACCCTACCCAAAAGCATACACCCAACATCCCACCACCAACCAGTCCACCACCAGTTTGGGATACGGCCACTGAAGATGTACAGGATAATCACACTCCTCACAGGGATTTGGGTCTGGATGATTTGGATGAGCTCATCTTTGGAAGGAGCATAAGCGAGGAAAAACAGAATGTGCAAAAGCCTTGTCAGGAAGCTACTAATAGAGCACAAGAGGATTGCAGGGATTATGGTGCTGAGAGAGAGAATTCAGCAGAAGCAGAAAAAGACCAAGAGGAGTTGGCTGGAAAAGAGTGTAGGCCATATCCCACACCTGATGTACCCACTGTCAAAATCCCTAGAAGAAAGTCTATAAGCAAGAAGCCACCTAGAAAACCAAAAGTGATTAAAGAAAGAAAGAGAACTAGGGTGACTTTTGAGCCTATGGATGATCCCATGGAAGAGACTGAGGTTCCCCAACCTAAGAAGGCCACCAGAAAGACTTCTACAAGAAACGACCAGGCTGCTGAATCTAGCCAGACTTCAACTCAGACCACTACCAAGAAAAAGGATCAGAAAGGTACTTCTTCAACCCTCCCCACAGATGACAGTATGACTATGTTTAGTTGTAGAAAGGCCCTTATAAAGTACTCTTTTTATGCTGCAAAGAATGGTCAGATTCCCAAAGGAATTCCAAAGGAAACCATAGATTCAAGTCCTATTCTAAAGGCTACCATAGACACTTTGGGTTGGGGAAAATTATGTGAGGTACCTGGGGAATTTAATGAAAACTGGATAAGGGAGTTTTACACTGAAATTTCCATCACTGATAGCCCTGAAGTCATGGTTAGAAGGACCAAGGTATCATATTCACCACAAGCCATAAATGACTATCTAGGCCTCACACCACCCGAATATTCAGAGTTGAGCAGATTGAAAGCCAATGCTACTGAGGATGACTTAGCTACTATCCTGTCCAGACTTGCAGTAGAAGGGTCCACATGGACTTTCAAGGAAAAAACTAGAGCTCTTAGGACTAGTTGTTTGAAGCCAGAAACCAATATTTGGTCTTATTTTCTGAGGCATACACTCCACCCCACTAGCCATGACACTGATTTGTGCATGGAGAGAGTCTACATCTTATACTGCATACTGGAGAAACAACCTTTCAATGTAGGTGGGTTGATACATGGTAGCATCAAAGGTTGCATTGACAGGTCAAATGGCAGATTATTGTACCCTAGTATTATACATGGGTTGATGGAACAAGCTAAGGTGAAAGTCCTGCCTTCTGACACTTTCAACAAGGAGAAGACCTCAATGGACAAAAAGAACCTGGACAGACTACTAAGAGCTGGAGATAGTGGACAAGGTCCCATTCTTCATAGTGAATTGGCCAATTTAAAGGAAGCCTTGCTTACTAAGATTAAAGACCTCAAGCAGTGTGTTAAATATAAAAGCAAGAAGCTGAATAAACGGGTCAAAAGCCTAAAGAAAGAGGTGAAAAGTCTGAAGAAAGAAAGGGTGGCATGGCTAAAATACAAAGAGAAGAAAGACAAGCAGAAGAGAAAAGGAATGGGTGAAGCAAAATCCTGGAAAGGGAATAAAAATGCCTCCTTTCCCGTCTGCATCATTGGATCTGCTCCAATCTCCTACTCAATCTGAGTAGGACAGGTTCTATCCCATATCCCTTTTTTATCTTAGTTTTATTTCTTTGCTGTTTATTTTTCTTTTATTCAAATTTGCTGGTTTACATGTTTATTATATGGTTAAGTCAACATCATGGTCCTTGTACAGTTTTATTTCTCAATTTGCTGCTTTCTAGTCCTTGTATTATTCTGTTAAGCTTAAATCATGTATGTGTGAACAAAAATTTGTATCTGGGCATTTTCTTGCCCCTTGGCATTAAAGGCATCCTGCCAGATACTCTTTTTCTTATCTTTGCTGCTTTGTAGGTTTCCATTAGACTTTGCTTTCATATTTTCTTAACTTTGAGTCCTTTTGAGTCGCAATTGCCACTTGGCAGTATTCAAGTTTGAGGTGTGCACTTTGTTGCACACCACTCTTTAAATTTCTCTTTGCTGGTTTACTGTGGCTAGTTTAAGTTTGAGGTATGCATTTTTTTTGCACACCTGGTCATTTTGTGGGATTATGCCACTTGGCATCTTATCTGTTTAACACAAATATTTGCTGATTTATAGTTCTTAGGTTAATTTTTTTTAAAGTGATTATTGTGCTTCTTGCTATGCATGTTCCACGTCTGTGGATTTTCTTGGTTTTCTTTGCATGTAGATATGATCTTATAGCCACAATAATCCACGGTTTTGATTTCTTGAGTAATAGGTCACTATCATAAACACCACAGTTTGTCAAATGCTAGGATGAATCATCATTAGGCCAAACCATATTGGGCTTTCATTCATCATCTTTCAAGCCCATTCCCTTTCTTCAGCCAATGAGGACATTGACAATCTTCAAGTTTGAGGTTGTCAATGCTTTGCAAAACATATATATACACATCTACCCTCATTTTGCAAAGCCTTGATTTACAAACACTTCACCATACCCTTTGTGCACCCATATAAAAAGTCAAAAGAGCAAAGCTCTGTTCCAAATGTACACAAAGTGTCAAAGACACTCAAAGCTCAAAAGAGACCAAAAGGTCCATCAAATACCTCAATATGAGAAGAATGGTAGGAAATTTGTACCATTGAGTGAAAGGTGAGTGAGTGGAAAAAGGCATAGCATTTCAAAAGAAAGAAAAAGCCAAATGCATTCCCATTTCAAACATGAATGCCTTGATAATTCTTGTTAGCGTGAGATAGGCCTAGGAAATTGTGATGGTGCATTTTGAACTTAAGGGAATAAGACTAAGTTTATGAAGGGCTATTTGTATCATGTGTTTCATGTTTTAGATACCTAGTTAAATTCATAAGTGTGTGCATCATAGTTTTAAGCATAACCAGTCCATTTTTTATAGATTTGAGTCCTTTTCTTTTGATTTTTGTTGCTTGGGGACAAGCAACGGTTTAAGTTTGAGGTTGTGATAAGGTTAATTTATTAACCCTATTTTTAGCCTTTTTATTAGTTTTTATCATACTTTACTCTCCCAAAAATCCAATTTTTAGTCACTTCTATGTAAAAATCATGCATTGATCATAATTCATACATTTAGCATGTTTTACATAGTTTAGTAGGTAATTTGGTGTTGCTAATAAAATTTTGCAGATTGATGAAACCCTCCGAGGATTCCTGCAGGATTTGAGCTGCTGGAAGTTTCTCATTAAAGAAGAAATGTCTGGGTATTGAGAAAAAAGGTTCATATGTCCTTTTTCCCATCCTTAGATATTGTCAACATCAAAGCTTTCTAGCACCATGAAAAATAGGAAAAGACATTTCAACTTTTGAGAGTCAAACCTGTTGTAACACTCTAAAATTCATGATTTAGAAAATAAATAATTTTGGGGATTAAAAATTTAAAGAGTACCGACATAAGGGATTAAAATGTCAACACTCGAAAAATATGATTTTATTGCATAAATAAAATCAATAAAAAAAAAGAAATAGAATATTTTGAATTTTATTGGATTGGGACAAAGATGCAAAAAGAAAAAGTAGAGGGACTAACTTTGCCAAAAGTAGAACACTAATTTGGAAATGATTGAGATTTGAGAAATCATTTCCCAAATCCCGTTTTTCTTGTTTTAGGGCCGATTTGGTGCCTTATAACTTTGAGTTTTCGGCTGAAATTTTGAGTAAACGTTCCCAAGGGTGTAAGGGAGTAAACCCCTTTGGAATTTCAAAGTTTCATCGAGAAATGAGGAAGATATCGAGTTTGGAGTAACATAGGGTCATTCCGCACAAAAACGACGATTGGAGGTAAAATACTCAACCAAAATTTATGTATTATATATGGTTGGCTCCGTTTTTCAATTACCTTTCCAATGGTATAAGTTTCAAGGGAAATGGTAGGCTGTACATCGAGTATTTTGGGTGAGAAGCCGCTGTGGCGGTGGATCGACGGGATCGGGTACCAAATCTCAATTTTCGATTTGAATAATGAATCGTAAGGGCTGTAAATCGGGGTATGAGTTGGGATTAACGTTAGTTATGAACTTGTGTAAAACGTTTGGTGAAAAACGGTCGAGAAACGATCCCAAACGGATGTCGTTCACGATAGCCACACCAAAGGTGTGCGACCGGGCTCGGCCGGGTGTCAAGTTGGGCCGACCAACATTGGAACGAGATGTTGGGCCGGGGCTGACTTGTTTCAGGTTGGTTTCGGTTAGATCGAGTCGTTTCGATTAAATATATGTTTATTTAACAGAAGGAATTGATTCTCGTTTATTTACTTGGATTAATCGAAATAAATCGAGATGTTTCGGTTAAGTTGGTCAATATTTGGACATCATATTATAAAGGGTATTAATGAATTTGGTTCTCGCATCTATCGGATTTCCTATTTCGAGATTTAGTATTTATTTAATATTTTAATCTCAAACTTATTTTATTTAAGGGTGAAGGGTTATTAGATTATAATAAATAATTTAACAACTTATTTAAGAAGTCGTGATTGGATAATTATGGAATTGGACATTTTCAAAACAAGAGGCGTGTACAAATATAGGTGACGAGGAATGCTTGGGGTTCCCCCTTTAACCATGCCAATCCCAAGGTTGACCATGAGTCGACCTGTTTGACTTTTTGGAAAAACTCAATATACTAATTAAGAAAATATAATTATGTGTTATAGGGTATTACTCAGGGATGAGGTTTCGCTAAGCGGAGCTATTCAGGTGAGTCTTCATGAGACTTACACTGGGATGTATACTATGTACAAATTATTTTATGCATTAATTTGAGATGTGCTACATGGGGTTTTATTGTACATGTTACATGATATATGTATTGCATGTATGTGATGTTATGTGATGTGCATGCTACTTGTTTCATTTTAAACTTTTAAGCATGCATATAAATGGAATAAACTCACACATGTTATTAAATGCAATACGGGGGAAATATGAGTGGTTCACTACTGAAACGCCGGGATTTATGCAGGCAAGGGAGAACTGCGGGGAATCTGGGGGTGAGGGTCGGGTAGCTCCCACCCAAACCATTGGCGTGTAGCGACCATGTCATATGATATTGAGATCTCATATTAATTTTTAAAAAGGGAAATTTATGCACCGTTGACTTTGGGTTGTGAATTATATGTGTGTATGTGCACGAAAACCATGAACTCACTGAGCTTATTAGCTGACTAGTGTATGCATCTCAGGGGCAGGTACTTCCAGGATAGGTACCGGTAATGGGCACGAGTAAGGGAAAGGTTACTGATAATCTACTCATACAAGTTTTTTCATATTTATATTATTATATATGTCTTAGTCCGGTATGGGGCAAACTTTTCGTTTAAGACATTCTAGAGTATTTATTTATTTAAGACTTCCGCTGTAAGAATTTTCCAGTTAAGGATTTTGGGATCTCATTTAATAAATGATTTTCGTTATGAACTTGTGGCCCCAAAACGCGTTGTGTCTGGTAAGGCCAAGGTTTACTAATATACCCAGCATCTCTCTTGTCCACGGCCGATGTGGGATATGCCTAAGGTGTTACACCACTGTTGCGAAAACCAAAGAACTCGCAACCCACTGTTGCGAAAACCTCACTTCTCGCAACCTACTGTTGCGAAAACCCTACTTCTCGCAACCTACTGTTGCGAAAACCTGCAAAATTACTGTTCATCGTCTTTTTAATTAAGCTCAGCCAAAAACGACTTTCATTCCAATATTTACCCAGAAATCGTACTTTCAAGCTTAGACTTCCCAAAACATCCATTTTTAACAAAACCCACCTAAAAACTTAACTAGCAACGCAAGAACACTTTTAAGAAATTAAAACACAAACAAGGATGGATTTGTTACCTTGCTTACATCAGTTTGGTCCTTAAATTACAGCAGCATACTCTGGATTTCTTCCTTCTTATTCCCTTAAGTTTTTCTCGATTTCTCTCTCTTTCTCTCTCAAAACCGTAACTACACACACATACACATTATGTGTTTTTGCCAAATAATGTCTAAAGATGACACCTCTTGTGTCTAAAGTGAACATGGCGGTGTGGGTGGATAATATCTCCACTCTCACCAAATAAACCCCACACTCAATCTATTTGGCAAAACTTACCCCCAATCTTCCAAATAAAAATTAAAACTTACCCCTTAACTCCTAACTTCATAAAACACTAACATAATAACTTATAAAATTTTCAAATTTAAATTAGATAAAATACCTGGTTATTACAACATCTCCCCCTTAAAAGAATTCCGTCCCGGAATTCACTCAAGCAACGAACTAGGGTAACTACTGTTGAAAAGATATCAAATTCTATGAACACATCAAAGTGTTTACGGAATCCTCAAAGGACTTTTTACTAGACCCACCGCTTTACTGCTTCTAGTTTACCAACACGATAGTCTTCGGAAAATCTTATATTCTTATATTCTTTCATATATCAGCTTCATCTAGACTATCAGCTTCATCAATTCTTATATTCTTTCATGGAATAGAATATACTCAACACGAATCACTTTATATCATGGAAAAATTTCTTAATTTTATCAAACCCGCAAACTTCATCCTACCATTTCCATTTTCCATGAAAGCATAGCATAATTACTATAATCACACAACCATACTTAATTGCACTTGACACCAATTCATCCATCAAATTAAAACAAAGCCTAAATAGCAACTTAATTTCTCGAATATTAGCAAAACACAATTTCAAACATTTCAATTATCTCAATAACCTCACCACCATAACTCATACCGACTTCCATCCAAATATCAATACCAATTCATTCCTTAATAAAATAACAAACTCGTTATCACATCAATTCCTTACATCTCCAACTTAGCACAAAATTACTAACACAAATCTTTAGACATTTGTTTCACTTAAACCACTCCGCAATTTGAAATTTATCAACACCGGTCTCACCTTACCCGACTAAAATAATTACCAAATCATCATGTAATAATTTCACTACAAAACTAAGCCGAAAAGAATTCATCACAACTCCGTTAAAAATTTCATGTCACTAATCATATAACTCATTAACGACTTAACATGCAAAGTCCAGCACCAAGTTTAAAACAACTCTTTATCTTAAACAACTCCATAAAGAAGGTTCATCATACGACCATCAAAATATTTATTGATCATTGCTTTCTTCCCACTAATCATAACACTTAATATAAATCCCTTTTTCAACTTAAATTCTCCAATCCATGGGAAGTATTAGGTAAACATCCAACCCATTGAACCATTTTTCTATATCCCGCAAACTCTCAAGCATCAATTTCTTATACTTTATTATCATAGTATGCATATTCTCTTTCAGTTAAGTCCAGGTTATCAGCAACCTAGTTTTCTAACCTTGCGACCCACTATCGCCAACGCTTCACCCACATCATTCCATCTTTGATCCAGTCCGGTGTTTTCTAACGGTACAACCTTACTTGCTTCGGCTAAGCCCTTCCGCAGAATCGACACGGGAAAGGCTGAATGAACTCTCACTATGCGTAACCCTTCAATACCAAGGCGCATACCAACAATTTAGTACCCTCCTAACTGCAACAACTCTTTCTCCAAGAGGAAAACCCGCGTGATACAAACAAGGTATAATATCCCAGATCAATCATACCAATATCATTCACAAATCCTGACTCTAGGTTCACCTCATCCTACTACCCTTGCTATGACGGAATCTCCACTAGTCATGACGAGTCGCCTCGCGAATGCACAGTCGCATACAGTGTGAAATCAGATAGACATTCGAAATAAAGATTCTGTCCCACAACGGTTAGACTCAAACAAGAGCTGCGCAATAGAACTAAATCAAATATTCTAAGGCTATTTAGTTCCTACTGTATACCACTTATAAGGCAGTCACTTAACAACCTATCAGGACTAGCATAAATTCCTACTGGCAAGTAATAGTTATGCAGCAAAGTGTAATAAGCACCAGACAATCTAGCATACATACTCCTATGTTCTAGAAAGCAATAAATTACACTAAGTACTCTACCTTTTCCCTTGGTCTCGGCTGACTATACACACTGCGCCTTCGATCACCGTCTCTAAAATGTCCCAACAATCCAACACTCAAAAAAATAACGACATTCTACTCCCCAATAGATTACAAAATCAACTTGGAGTATCACCTTAACCCGTAGTTGAATTTTCTCCATAGGTCATCCCCAACTCTACCGTCACTTCTCTAATCCAAAATATATCTAAGACAGACAACACTTTCTTGCATTAATTACACCGACCCCGAACCTTAGATTACAATTGATTTCCACACTTGCCACAACATCACTCTCATACTACTACCACGTCCTATCCCATGGTCCTTCACCCCGATCATTACATTCGACTATTTTCTTCTACTCTTAACTCAACATAAAATATGTTTCCCCAAGGATAGCTCACTAGGAGGTGCTTACTCTAGACCGACCCTATGAGCTAGCTTTCTTTCACCTCCAAACCAATCGCACACACCCAATTCCCACAATTACTATACTTAACCAATAATTTCACCACACCTCATAACAGGAATTTAACCGAGTTAATCCGAAATCACATCCATTGCCCAAAACAACCACACACTTTTTCATTTTTCAAATATCGTTAACATATTCTTTCAAAACGGTAATAAACAAATTGGATCTACACTATACACCCATCCCCAAAATATAACAACCATAAAAACATCTTTATAACAAAATCAGTACATCTTTATTTCACCTCGTGCCTCTTTCAGCACAAAATATGTCATCGTGCCTCTTCCAGCACAAAATTATATATATATATATATACATATATATTTTTATATATCACAAATCATTTAACACGTTTAAAATTTTATTCATAACATAAACTTTAACATTTGGAGGCATAACCTAGCGTTTGAAATACTGAATTATACATAACGCCACATTCTACACTTTCGCAATAACTTTCCAAAATTCTAATCATGCACCTTCAATTTGAAAAATTGCAAACAATTGCAAGTGTTAGATCATTCATTCCAATTTAAACTACCATCCACTTTCGTTCTCATATAATAAATTTTACTACCACCTTGATAAATCTTTCGAATCCAAACACATATGATAACGGGTTATCACCTTGATCACTAATAGCTTTTCCTTACTAATCACTCCCAAAAACAATCTTCACTTTCTAGTTCAATTATCCTTGATTTCTCACTTAAATTTATCCCAAGCAATATCATAATGAATAAGCATACTAAATTCGATATCATCCAAAATATTTGTTACACTCTTACTAAATTAGAACCAACCTCTTTTCACATCAAATGCTTCCAAACCTACACTCTTACTAAGCCTTATCGAAATTAATTCATATATCCTTGATATAAAACTTGTTAACAAATGGAAACTTTAAATCAATCACTCGACAATCTCTTCTTTCATCATAACTACTTATTCCAATATATACCGAATTACCGAGGATCACTTATCATTACCTAATCGACAATTTTAACAAAAATCAAGTTCCAACACCATCCTATACTTACTACTACCTCAAATTCCGACAACATTATCAAAAATAACTTAATAGGCACTCCACTCTTATCTATATTACCAATACAATTATCAAATTCTTTTCTAACGCATATAAGCAACAAAAGATTGAAAACACAATTAATCAGTTTGTACCGAAGTCAAATAGCACTTTAGCACGTGTAGAGTTTATATAAATATACTCGTCTTCGTCTCTATCCATACGTCGAGACCGACTTGCCACTCTGTAGATTTCAACAAGGTTAATATACACATAGGCACATACCCCATATAATAAGGTATTCCAGTCCAATCATGTAACTGTAAGTTCACAATTACACTGGCCAGGTGTAACTCGAATTTACCTTACATGATGTTCCTTCTACCTTTTTATACTTAACATCCCAAGGTTCTAAAATAATGGGGACATCCTACTTCACATGCAGTTTAAGTCTAGGTATAAATCCAAATACCTAAATCCCTTAAACTAGGGCTCTGATACCATCTGTAACAACCCGGTTTCCCAAACATACAACAAATAACATATATTGCATAACATCATTACATTCATAAAAGAAAATTACATAATAATTCACATACGGTCCCATAGTCTCGAAACTACAAAATACATAACAGCTTCCTAATCAACATCAGTCATCAAAAAACGTCCTACTCTTTATCCTTTCCTTTGCCGCTATAATTTCCTCGACCTGGAATACATATTTTTGAAAACAAAATGAGGGTTAGACCAAACGGTCTAGTGAGATAATCCCTGTCATTTCAAAATCGTTATAAAACCCATTTATATAAAATCCTTTATATAAACACACATATATCACACTTAATTAAATACCAATCAAGACTCGTGCACCGTGTTCAACTCATCCTCTTTCTCATTCTCATTCCCCTGGCCATATCAGTTGGTTGCGAGCCAACAACACCGCTGTACAACAATTACAGCACCGCTGTACAACAACTACAGCACCGCTGTACAACAACTACAGCACCGCTGTACAACAACTACAGCACCGCTGTACAACAACTACAGCAAACACCTCTGCCGACTATAGTTTCGGCTAACGTATATTCGTGTAGTGTAATGCACATATAAATACAATATATATATATATATATATGTATCAATATATCATATTGTCATTTATAAACCTTTTACCACATTTCAACCACATATATATATCTCTTAATATATACACATAATTACACCATAAATCATTTTCTCAATCCACACATATCCATCTCATATATATATATATATATATATATATATATATATCACATATATATGCATCCCAGTTGAAAACGTTTTAAAAGTAAAACTCACTTGAATGCTTTTCCAATAGTTCTCCAAAAATCTCTTCAACAAGTCCCACTTTTATCTTTGAATTTTACTATCTGAAATAGTTAATTAACAAGAATACACCTCATTAATAAATCTGTATTTTAACACTTTTCGCAACCCACAGCTTGCGAATTCCTCACTTTTCGCAACCCACTGTTGCGAAAACCAAAGAACTCGCAACCCACTGTTGCGAAAACCAAAGAACTCGCAACCCACTGTTGCGAAAACCTCACTTCTCGCAACCTACTGTTGCGAAAACCCTACTTCTCGCAACCTACTGTTGCGAAAACCTGCAAAATTACTGTTCATCGTCTTTTTAATTAAGCTCGGCCAAAAACGACTTTCATTCCAATATTTACCCAGAAATCGTACTTTCAAGCTTAGGCTTCCCAAAACATCCATTTTTAACAAAACCCACCTAAAAACTTAACTAGCAACTCAAGAACACTTTTAAGAAATTAAAACACAAACAAGGATGGATTTGTTACCTTGCTTACATCAGTTTGGTCCTTAAATTACAGCAGCATACTCTGGATTTCTTCCTTCTTCTTCCCTTAAGTTTTTCTCGATTTCTCTCTCTTTCTCTCTCAAAACCGTAACTACACACATACACACTATGTGTTTTTGCCAAATAATGTCTAAAGATGACACCTCTTGTGTCTAAAGTGAACATGGCGGTGTGGGTGGATAATATCTCCACTCTCACCAAATAAACCCCACACTCAATCTATTTGGCAAAACTTACCCCCAATCTTCCAAATAAAAATTAAAACTTACCCCTTAACTCCTAACTTCATAAAACACTAACATAATAACTTATAAAATTTTCAAATTTAAATTAGATAAAATACTTGGTTATTACACAAGCGTCCCATGCATTAAATGCTCATGACACTATTTAAAGATGAAGACTTCTCCATGCAGAATAGAACTTTTGAAGATTACTCTGTGCTCAAGACATTCTGCTCTTCTCCTCCATTGAACTTTATAGCTTTCAATCTTTGTGTTTTAGAAGTTGTTTTGTTTTCAGTATTACTTTATGAAGATTGTTAGAATAAATTGTTGGGCCACTTAGGATTTGAAGATGACCTCCAGTCTTTCATTTTTACACAGTTCATACTTAGAATACTTTTTAGGTTCTTTACAAGCAGCTTAATTATGTAACACAAAATGTTCGATGAAGTCGAAGATCAACCGAAGAAACAAAGAAGAAGTGTATCTTCAAAGCGGATTGAAGATGGACTTCTCAGCCAAAGATTAAGCTGCGACTTAAAGACATCCTAAGTCTTCGTCCAGAACACTTGAAGACATCTTCGGCAAAGAAATCTTGAAGACATGATCGGCAAGATCACTTGAAGAAATCTTCAACAAGGAAATCTTGAAGACATCTTTTGAAGACATCTTTTGAAGACATCTTCGGCCAAGAGTTTTCGGCAGGTATTGTACCTTCTCTGCAAAGTATATTTATGATATCTTGCATTGATGTGGACATCATCCGAAGATCAGGAAAAAGGTTGTTTGGATTTCTTATCTCTTTCAAGAAAGATCAACTACAACACACTACAAATCAACGCTTCAAGACAAAAGGTACATCTCAGTACTTTTCAGAAGACCTGCCTTCCTACCCATGTTTGACAAGTGTCCATGCATTTAATGCATGAGGCACTATATAAAGAGGTCGTCTCCTTCATTGCAAAGATTACCAATTTACAATTCCTCAAGGCTCACAAGTGCTGGCATTTCCTTCTCTCTCAAAGAAGTTCATTGTTTATCTAAGTGTATTTTCAATTGTTCTTCATTCTCTTTGTGTTTGTGTGTAAGATTGTTTGAACGGGTTTATATGTTCTCTTCCGCAACAATCAAAAGTTGTCTATGTGTAATTCTTGATTTCAAATCAATAAAGAATTAAATTAAGTGAAATTTTTTGTGTATTGTATTCAACCCCCCCCCCCTTCTACAATATTTGTTATCTTTGCTACTCCATAGCTGGGACCAACATAGATTTCATCTATTCTTTCCGCAACAATCTAATTGTTCTATGTGTAATTCTTGATTTTATAAATCAATAAAAGAATTAATTAAAGTGAAAATTTTGTGTATTGTATTGAATCCCCCCCTTCTACAATACATGTTCTTGTTCTTATTAGCCATCTGGGACTAACACTGCCTACTCGGGCATTCGTATGAGGGGGCATTTTGAGGCTCACTCAGCGGTTGAGGCTAGCCGGGGGTGGGGGGTTGTGCTCGAACCCATGACCTGTTAGATATTTGGACAAGTCGCCCCACCCCTTTGCCAACTGAGCTACACGCCATAGGCTTTGTAACAAATATGCATGTTAATTGGGTATTTTGATTGTTATTATGCATAATGTGACACATATGATATGTGCACGAAAATTATACTTACTGAGCTTTGTAAAACTGACTATTAGTATGCATCTTATGAGCACGAGGTTCACGGGTAGTTAAGGGCAAGGGTTGTGTTTAGTGAGTTATATTTATGTTGATAAGTATAAAATTTTAGGATTTTTATATTTGTATTTGTATGTAACGTAACCTAGTATGGGACGAGTTAGTGGTAGGATATTAATTAAGACAAAAGTTTGTAAGCCTTTTGCTCTAGCAATGCTTTATTAACAGTTATGCTTGGATAATTTATTGTTATTTAAGAAGAATAACGTGGTAAAAGTATATCTATACTACTTTATAAAAATTGTAAAACGTTTTTTTTTATAAAAAAACGGGTTTTCTAAACGTATCACTTTTAAGCTATATGTACAACTCTCAAGCTACTAAGAAATCCTTTCTCTTCCACGTTCTTCTTAAAATCAAACAATTTTCAATTTCTAAGTTACATTTTATACCTTTAGAATTAGTTATCCAATTTACTTTTAATCTCTTACTTTTTCATTTTTTATTTTACACCCTTATCATATTAACATAAATAATCGTATATGAACAAGAATGCATTAAAAAAATACATTTTTTTTTACAAATTACACCATTGTAATCGTCTCGTCAATACCTTCGAAATGAGCTCAATATTGAATATTTTTTATTTAATCATATTATTAAATATCATGAACATGTACAAATTAATTTGTTTTATATCCCTTACATTATTCATTTTCATTTTACACCCTTATAATATTAAGTTACAATTTATACCTTTAGAATTAGTTATCCAATTTACTTTTAATCCTTTACTTTTTCATTTTTTATTTTACACCATTATCATATTAACATAAATAATCGTATATGAACACGAATGCATTAAAAAAATACATTTCTTTTTTTACAAGTTATACAATTGTAATCGTCTCGTCAATACCTTCGAAATGAGCCCAATATTGAATATTTTTTTGATTTAATCATATTATTAAATATCATGAACATGTACAAATTAATTTGTTTTATATCTCTTACATTATTCATTTTCATTTACACCCTTATAATATTAAAAATACATAATCATAATTTAACTACAACATATTAATAAATGCATTTTTTTTACAAATTATAATACTACAATATTCTCGTCAATAATTTCAAAATAAATTTATTATTGAATATTTTTTTAACTTAATAATATTGTGAAATATCATAAATACGTATCAACATTTTTCAAGAATGACGTACTGAGATTTTTTTTAAATTTGTACATTTTACGCTCTTATCTATATTTATCTATTATACTCCTTTAAAAATAATTTCATTTACGTTTATTCTTGATTTTTTAAGAAGAACAAATCTCAATACATCATGTACAAGTTTAAAAGCTTTAAAATATTCAACGTTCAACATGATAATAAAAAATAAAATTATTTTTTATTTTTAAATTACATTTTATACCATTATAATTAGTTATTTAATTTACTTTATATCCCTTCTTCTTTCATTTTTCATGTTACATCCTTATCATATCAACATACATAAACTAAAATATATTAAACAAATATGTTTTTCTTTTTTATAAATTATACCATTATAACCGTTCATCAAAATCTTCAAAATGAACACAAATGTTATGGGTTTGAAGACCCCACTATCGAACGAATATTTTTCAAATTTTTTGACCAATTAGCCATATTGACATTTAATTTTATACATCTGATATGCGATTTAAAAGCGAATAAATATGAACATGAAACAAAATTATTTTTTTCGAATTCTCGGCTTTAGATTCAAGATACTTCGCACCGCATCGCGTGCGGGTACATATCTAGTTTTTATAAGAAAACTATAAATAAGATAGGTAAAACCGTAAAAATATGATATTTCCTTATATTTTTGTTAGTATTGATAGGCACTAGAGTCCAAATTTTTCAGGTCAGGACTTACGACGTCGTATTCAGGTTTTCTCACCGTCTGGGCAAGGATTGTATGTCACGCACCCTGCGCAACATCGTCGGTCGTCTTCTACCGTTCTACGCCAATTCAACAACACGAAACCTACAAATCACCATTTTTATGATCGTAATCTCCATATCGTTCTTAAAAGTCTAAGGTAAACTCCATTTCAATTACTTCGTAGGCTAAATCAAATTTCCTAGACTGAAGAAATCGATAAGACAGTATTCTAATGTGTCCACTTTTGTTTGCAGGTGTAACCGATTTCTATTATAATCTGTAGGAATGGAAGAGCACAATGATTTGGAGCAGGTTACGGGAAGCTCAACATCTGGAGAGAGTGGATTTGTTCATGTGGAGACAATTGACTCCGCTGGTAGTTCAATCAATCAGGTAAATTTGATGGTTACTAAATTTAGACATTTTATTTCATGTCTACTACTGGTACCATCTATAATGTTAGGCAAATGATTTTCCAGCATTATTGTCACCTCACTTTGACTTTTAATGTTCAACTGAATACTGTTAGCTATATAATTCAGAAAATTTTCAGGAATATTTGATAAATACATTAAACTTATTGTAACTCAGATATGTGAAACTGTTGGTGTTAAATTTTTAAAACCATGCATATCAATTTTGCATTTGAAAATTGAAAGTAAGAAGTTTGACTTCAAAAGTCAAATTGTATTTCTCAATTAATCAGAATGGAAGAGTCTTGGTTTAATTAGGCAGTTAATTTTTTACATCTTCTAATGATTTGTAAAGCTTCAGTAGTGATTTATTAACTCTGATGAAGCTTGATAATTTACACTATTAGTTTGTTGCCAAGTTATTTTAGCAATTTAAATTGTGCATTATGCTTAATTGCTCAGCTCAATTTTTGTATTTGGAGGAATATTGAGTCAACAACTTATTAGCAAACTACATTTTGATCATCTTGAGTAGGATGATGGAGTAGTGGTAACAAGAGTAGATACCGTACAATATGAGTCGAGTGATCTAAGGATGACAGAAGATGGAGGAAATGAAGAGTTTGTGGATTGCCCAGATGACTTGGTTTCTTATGATGAGATGACTAGTTTTGTTGAAAGTAGCGAAGGAGAAGTAGTTCCTGAACAACAACTGACATTTCGGGACGATATAGAAGATAATCGGCATGGTTTTCCTGACGGTGAAAGGGAAATATTTCCGCACCACTATCAGGTTGGCCATCACCTTTTCCCCGTAAAATTCCTTTTGTACTATCATTAATTTTGCACCAGTATCATCTTGTGAGCACCTTGGCTAATCCCATGGGGCCCTGAAGAAAATCCTGTGGCCCTGAGGACTCCATTTACTAAGTGTTTTTTTTTTGCAGGAAGAAAGACGGCAGTTGATGATAGAACTGACTAATCTACACTATCAGCTGAAGGATCTTCTTAAGAATCAACCATTGATTGGTGGAAATGACGGTGGGTGGTCTACTAATCAATTCACATCAGCAACAGGAGTGGGTGATGACAAGTCTTTGTTGCCTTTGCATGAGATGATAAGTGACTGCTCTAGGTTTATTCAGCTTGCTTTGAGTAAACAATCACAGACTGAGGACACAATCAGAGAACTCTATTCCACTCTAGATACAAAAGATAGAGAAATTGAGGATCTTAATGTGAAGATCACTGAACACTATGTACCACAAGTGTCATCTGTTGAGGCCATTGCAGATAGGATTTTATCTTCGCTTGCAACTGTCGTTGGTGAGGAAGAATTTCCTGGTACGCCTGTTAGTGGTAAATTGTCTCATCTTGAGATAAGCACTTCCCTTGTAATTGAGAAGTACAATCACTTCCTTTCTGAAGTTGAGATGCTTAACCAGTGTTTGGCAGAGGTTAAGTCGGAGTACCATATGCAAACTGACATGAATAAAGTTTTGTTCACTGTACGAGAGGAATTGGTCGAGTTGAAAAGGAAAGAACTTGAGTTGGTCTATAGAAGCAGCCATTTGGAATATGAATACGGGAAGCTGATGGGACAACTTGATAAAGGCAGAGAAACCATTGAGATGTTATATTCAGAGATTGGAAAGCTCAAAGGGGATGTTGAAGTAGAGAAGGCAAGATTTAGTAATGCCAAAGAAAAACTTGGTTTGGCTGTGACCAAAGGGAAGTCATTAGTTCAGCAACGTGACTCATTGCGGCAAGTGATTGTGGAGAAAACAAATGAATTAGATAAATGTTTGATTGAACTGCAAGAGAAGTCAAGTGCCCTAGAGGCTGCTGAGTTGAGAAAGGAGGAGATGAAACAAATTGAAACTTTAGCTAATTCACTGAAACAAGCTCTTTTGCAAAAGGACATGGTCCTTGAAAAGTGTGAAGAAGTTTTGTCTCGCAGTGGTGTTGCAGAGGAACTTCAGTCATCAGATATCGTTGATAGGGTTACGTGGCTTTCAAATGAGAGAAGTAGACTGGCACTTGTCTCTTATGAACCATCATTAATGAAGATAGAGTTATTTGAAAAGTTTGTGGACCTGTTGTATGAAAAGGATCAGGGATGTAAGCTCTATGAGCAAATACTCGAGGAAGAGAAGATGGATAGGTTGGAGCTGGATGAATGTTGTAATAAGATAGCAAAGGTTTCTGAGGAACTTCGCGTATTGAAAGATAAGAATGGATCTCTACAAATTGATCTTCAAAGATCTGAGGATAAAGCTGCTTCATTGAGGGAAAAATTATCCATGGCAGTTAACAAGGGCAAAAGTTTGGTTCAAGAGCGTGAGAGCATGAAACAGCAAATGGCTGAAAAGAATACTCAGATTGAGTCATTAAAGCTGGAATTAAAACAACAAGAAGCAACAATAAATGACTGCAGGGATCAGATTCTTGAACTGTCAAATGATGTGGAAAAAATCACAAAGTTGGAATCTGATCTCCTACGTTCAAAAGAAGAGAGGAATCAAGTTGAGCAGTTCGTAGTTGAGAGCAATACCATATTACAGCTGGTAATTGAGGCAATTGATGGCATTGTTCTTCCAGTTGGTTTAACAGAGCCAGTTGAAAAGGTGAAGTGGTGTGCAGCTTATTTAAATGAATGCCAAGTTGCAAAGGCGCAGGCAGAGCAGGAGTTGGGAGATGTAAAAGATGAAGCTAGTATGCTGACTAGCAAGTTGACTGATGCCCTGACAACCATGAAATCCCTTGAAGATGCATTATCAGCTTCGGAGAAAAGTGTGTCACAATTAACTGAAGAAAAGAGAGAGTCAGAAATCTTGAGAACGCGTATTGAAGAGGAATTACGTAAAGCAATGGAGGAATGGCAGATTTCAAAGACACAGGCAGAACAAGAAGTGGGAGATTTACAAGAGGAAGTCGCTACATTGAACAACAAGTTGGCGGAGGTCCTGACAAACTTGAAAACGCTGGAAGATGTGCAATCAGGTTCAGAGAAAACGATCACTCAACTAACAGAAGAGAAACGAGAACTAGAAGTTGCCAAGTCTTGTGTTGAACAAAATTTACATAAAGCATTGGTGGAAGTTACTTCTCAAATGAGTAAGTTTCAAGAGATTGATTCAAGTAAAAAGTCACTTCAAGAGGAGTTGTCACTTGCAGAAAAGAACATTTATGTGCTCATGAGTGAAAAAGAAGATGCTCAAGCTAGTACAGTTGCTGCTGAAAGGGAGCTACAGAAAGTTAAGGAGGAAGTTTCTACTCATGCCATCAATCTAGATGAAGCCTACAGAACTATTAAGTCCCTTGAGGATGCAATTTCTGAGTTACAGACGCATGTTTCTCAGTTTTCCAATGAAAATGAGAAGGCACAAGATAATGTGGGTTTATTAGAGAGTGAAATAAAGAAGCTCAAAGAAGAAGGTGCATACCATGAACGCACCTTCATGGATGCCTCTGCAACTATTAAAACATTAGAGGATGCATTGTTAAAGGCCAAGAACCATATTTCTGATCTTGTTGGAGAACAGAAAAATGCTGAACAGGAGATTTTAACCCTCAATACGCAGTTGAGTGCATGTAGGCAAGAGTTGGCATGCAAGCATGATTTTGAGCTCCCAAGCTTCCTTGACAATTTGCAAGTAATGTTGAAAGATGGAACTTTGTTGACCTTGTTCAAGCAAAGCTTTGAGAAAAAAATTGAAACCTTTATAGAAATGGACCACCATCTTAAGGATATCATGGATTATTTTGATTCAGAACACCTGCAAGATTACCCTGTCATTGAGGTAACAAATATATCCTCCCAACATAAATAATAGTCTTCATATTGTTTGATTGATTTTTAGTTCAGCTCCTTACATTACAACACTTGTTTTTTACAGGAAAGTTTTGAGTTATCAACTCTCTTACCTGCTGGCTTTGAGAATGTTCTAAACACCGAAATGACTAATGATGATGCAGCAGATGCTGAGGTTATTGGTTCATATGCTGGAAAAACTTTAGAAAAGTTGTCCTTGAGAAACCAGATTCTTACAGATGAATTTGACCGTTTATCTACAGTTACCGATAAGCTGATGGCATCTTTGTTGATAAAAATGGATGCAATAAGGAATACTGTGCCATTTATGGTTGAGCACACAAAAACTTTGCAAAAAAATGTTAATAATTTGCATATTGATAAACAAGCACAGGAGAATAGAGTGTTAGTGCTTGAACATGATATTGAACATTTGAAGGAGGAATTTGATGAAGCCATCAAGGATAAGGAGGAGTCTGACAAGATGAAGAAGGAATTATTTGAGTTATCAATAGGGTTGGAACGTATTATTAGTAAATTTGGAGGTGATGAGTCTATTGGAGGCAAGAAATTTGGTGATGTAGCAACACTGCTCCCAGTACTAGAGATGCTTCTTCAGAGCGTGGTTTTGGATGGTGAAAATTCAAAAGTGAAAGCTCAAGACCTAGGTGTCAAGTTGCTGGAGACCCAGAAGGTGGCTGAGGAGTTAGCAAGCAAGGTTAAATTACTTGAAGATTTAAATCAAAGTCGACTAGATTCACCAGACGAAATACATGAAAGTGGTATCACTGAAGCATCTTCCTTGTCTTCTTCACGGTCAGAGATATCTGAAGTTCAAGATCTGGTATGTATTATTGCATTTATAATTTTCCATGGCCGGCCCAGCTTCAATATTTACTGCACTTCTATTATGATGTTTCAATCTTAAGAAGGTTTTGTGTACAGGGACCAATTGGGAAAAGATCCATGCCATTGGTGCCATCTGCTGCTCATGTGAGAACGTTACGGAAGGGATCAAATGACCATCTTGCCATAAGCATCGATTCAGAATTCGATCGTTTGATTGATACACAGGAAACTGTTGAAGACAAACGTATGCTTCTAAAAAATTCTATTGTTCATTTACCATTACCTTCCGCCATTTGTATTGAACTTCCATTGTTTCAGGTCATACATTCAAGTCCCTGCATACGACTGGTCTTGTGCCAGCACAAGGGAAGATCGTCGCAGATCGGCTTGATGGAATATGGTAAATACTTCAAGTGATTCATTTAGTTGTTTTTATTTCATGTGGGACCACACAAAGATGAAGAAGCTTAAAAACCACCATATCCTAATTCCTAAATACGTTAAGGCCCTACCAACGCTGTTAGTTTCTAACGGTTTAATCCTCTACAGGGTTTCTGGTGGCCACGCTTTGATGAGTCGGCCACGGGCAAGGCTAGGGCTCATAGCTTATTGGCTTGTCTTGCATCTATGGCTTGTGGGGACTCTTTTGTGACCAATAATCTGACACTTTCAATGGAGATCGGCTTGTAAGTCGTACCACTTATACGTAGCTCTTAACCTTATCTTTTTCACATTATTTTGTTACTACTTACAGAAATCTAGACTTAGAAATGAATGAGTCCATTGTTCTTTAGATTCTCTGCAATCAGATGTTTAGGGATTCAGAGACTCCATAACACAAAAATCCTCATAATCCTCTCCATGTTACCGGAGAATGTTTCATATTTAAATGTTAATAACAATAAATACATTGTTGAAATGTGTTATATATATATATATATATATATATATTATTACACGAATCGGTGGATAGAAAATGTGCTAATACTTAAAGTAGGTCGTTTGCCGAAGCAAAATAGCTTATCTGAAGCTCATCGACACAAATGTTGAAGCATAATGAATCTACTTTAACGGCTATAAGCAATGGCTAAAAGACGATATATATATTTTTTCCCAAGAGAAGTTCATTAATAAGGAACACAATTACAAGATTACAAGTTCAATGTACGCCATATATATATAACACTTGTTAATTTCTCATTTTGTTGATCTGATTAAGAGCAGGCTGTAGTATGTTGTAGAGCACCCATAGAATAGCAGGTGCGAGCACAATCAATAGAAGCGACCCTCTGTTGTCATTAGCAGCCGCCTCCGCCGCGGCTGCCGCCTCAGGAGTCGCGAAGAGCCCGGATGATGCCGCCAAACCACCACCAATCCCAAGCCCAACCACCACTCCTTTCGTCCTCATCTTGTTGATCTGGTTGACCGTGGGTTGAAAAATGTTGTACAACACCCAAGCAATGGCCGGGACCAGCGGCAACAAAAGAGCGAGTCCGCGGTTGTCTCCTTCCGCGATATCGGCAAGTTGTTGTGCTGCAAAAGCAGGGTCACATGAGCTCAAGGTGGAGAAGATTGCTCCGGCAATGGCTGTCCCGGCGACGGAGATGGTGGCGGGTTTTGAGGTGGTGAGAGATTTGGGAAGGTTTTGGACGGCGAGGATGGAGATTTGTTTGTTGGGGGTTGGCTTTGAGGGTTTGATGCATTTGGCATTAAGCATTGCCATGGTGGTGGATAGGGTGGCTGCCATTGGAGGTGGTGGCGGCGATTGGCGGTTGTTGAAAGATGAAATTTTTTGGTGACACAGAAGAGGCGGAGATGGGTGAAATTGGGCATATAGGAAGTGAGAGCCAATGGGGTTGGTGTATTCAAGATTGTGGTCTTATCCGAATAAGGATTTTGGGGAGATATGAGCGTCATATTTGATCCCCCACTTGAGTTTTCTTATCACTAACTTGCCTACCATTGGATTTAAACTAGTCAAAGTCAATATGTGTATATATCAATCCTACGACCATACTCTAAAAAAACACTAAATCTATGGACCATACTCTAAAAAAACACTAAATCTATGGACCATACTCTAAAAAAACACTAAATCTATGGACCTTACATTAAAATAACATATTTTATTTACTATTAACTATTTTTAATAATAACGATAATTATAATTTATAAAAATTAAATAATTAATAATCAGTAATTTATTTATTTAAATAAGACTTGTTAAATTGATGTCTTAATTTTTATTCCAACCACACTCTAAAAAAAATCAATTTATGTCTTAATTTTTAAATTTTCAAGTGTTATGTATGTTTAATTATGTTATGTTATGAATTTGTATTTTATTACTTTTATGTTAAATGTTAAACTTCTTTCTCTTATTTAAAATTTAATAACAAGAATAAAACTTTTTAATCAATATTACATTTAAAAAAGTAATATATAAATATTAATTTACATTTTAAACTAGAAAAAATAAAAAATTAATTGAATTATAAGTTATTAAATATTAATATACAAAGAGTAGTGGTGGGCCTCAATAAATTGCCGTGTGTAATTTGCACGCCATATTTGCCGTCTGAAATTCATGGCCGGCATTTCTCTTCTCCATTAAATTATACTTTTGGTCCTTCTTGTTGACACTCGTTATCAAGTCGTGTACCTACTTTGAATTCATTACACTTCTGGTCACTATGGTTTAGGGGTGTTAAAAAACCGTTGGACAGTTCAAAATGGACCATTTTAGCTGTTTGAACAGTCTTGAGGTCCGGTTTGATCTAAAAAATAGTCAAACCGCTCGATCCGGTCTGGTTGGAGGTTTGAACATTTTCTTGGGTCACGTGGACCGAACCGACTGCCAAAAATACATTTAAGCAGAAAAGTCTTATCTGTAAAATTTCTGCGTAAAATTTAGCTAAATGTAAAAATGAGTTCAAATTTTGGGTAAAAAATGAAAACATTTCAAGGAAATGGCTATTTGTAGCATCAACTTGCCCCGAACCCATAAACCAAAGATATAAAGACTTGTTTGGTACCATCAGATCAATCCATAAACTACAGGAGTCAAAGATGAGAACGAAAGAAGTAGCCGTAAACCCACCAAAGTTGATACTAAGAAAATTGTTTCAAGACGAACACTATAATAATGTGGCAATGTTGTACATAGAGCAAAAATTCGAGTACCTCGGCATCAGTATTCCGTTGGGGAGATCACATCGTCGATCTTCAAGATCATTTTCACGACTTGTGTGGCAAGCAACATTTGTTGTTGCTTCCCGATTAAGGTTTCAAATACGTTTTGTTCACGCATGTCGTTTGTGCCAATGTCATTGCAGTCTATACCACAGCAAGGATTGTTGTCCTACATATCGTATCGAATATGTTATACAGCCACACAATAATGTCTTAAGGGATGCTAATCGACACTGAATGCCATTAAAACCAAACAAACCCAGTAAATCCTAGTCACAGTAGGGTCTCAAGTGGACAACGTAATCAAGTAAAATATTAGAAAATATAGCAACTTAAACATATAGGTACAGCTGAATGTCATAGTCACCTTAATTTGTTGCGATTTCACTGCAGAGAGTGTTTCAATGGGTTGCAGACCACTGTTTTCCGCTAGAGCCATGGGGACAGAATCCAAAGCATCTGCGAAAGCTCTGATGGCATACTATAGAATAGGAAAACATTTATATTTTAGTGAACGTTTGCCAAAGTGAAAACATCAGGAGATCAGTGCATTTAATATTGCACAAATTGCATGAAAATGCAACGTACTTTGATCTAATTTCTATTAAATGCAATGTACTTTGATCTAGTTTCTATATATTGCAACGTACTTTGGAGGCTCATATGTGATATCTCAAACACTTAGACCAAAGTGCATGCATTTTCATGCAATCTCTGAAACCTAATTGTTTGAGATGTCACATCTAAGGTTACCAAAATGAAGATTTTGAAAGTACATTACACAAAATAGAAGTCGGACCAAAGTACGTTGCATTTTATGCAATTTTCAGATGACGGGATTTCATTTTCTATGATGAGGTAGGAATTACCACAAATGAAGCGAAGTTAAAACCAACAATAAAGAACTTTGTTTGAATCTTGATACTTGAAACATAAAACAAAAGGTAATAATGTTGACATTGCTAAAATTAGTCTATGTTCTTGACAGTACCTGCTCAACTCCTGGATATTTATCTGCAGCTGCTTCGATTGCAATTGAACATGAAATTTCTGCCGCACCACCACCATATACAATGGAATTATTGCGAATGAGGTTTCTTGCAACACATAATGCATCATGGATACTGCGCTTCGTCTCCTCTATCATCATCTTGTTACCTGATTCATCAGAAATTGCAGAGATCTCAATGTGTTCCGATACAAAGATTTTCTTATTTAACATGTGTTTCTATTTTGTATAGGAACTTACCCCCACGAATAAATATGGTTACAGCCCTTGAGTTTGCACAATGCTCGATATAAAGCATCCTGTCTTTTGTTGTACCAAATGCTTTTTCTCTAACCAGACCAGCCTGTCATAAAAGAGAGGAAGTTATGTAACTTCACAACATGCAAACTGATGCAAAACACGGAAAAAACATGAAATCACATGTTACAGAAATAATAAAATGTTAAAATTGGAAGGATACAACAAACATGTTAGATGAATGTGAGACAGTAGCAATTTATAAAGATAAATGGCAGAATACCTTTAATGATATTTTTGTAATTTCTTTCTTGGCTTATAAACTATGCTGTTAATCACACCGATATAGGACAATGGTAGAGCGGTTAGTGGTCATGGGTCAAATAGCGGTCTGGAACAGTGGTTCCACAATTAGCGGCGTTATTGACCGCTAAACCACCACATTTTGAACACTAAATAGCGGATGCATAACCATTTTTTATAGATGTCCTGTTTTGGTGTTAAGCAACTATTTTGTGGGCTTTTATTTTGGAGTTTGGACCTGGCTTCGGTTCCACATTTGTCTCCTGCTCTGTTCATCTTCCAAGTAAACAATAATCATCTCCTCTGTTTTGACTTCGACTCTGACTCTATTTAGCACTTTTTTTACTCTGTTTAACATAGGTCCCGAAGCATTGTTTTCACTTTGACTCTGTTGGACTCCAATTCATCCACGAACCCTTCCCCATTAAACATTTTTTTGACTTTGATAACAATTTGGTTTGTGCCTATTCACATGTGCAGGTGCAATATTCACATGTGCTTGTGCCTATGATTAAAAAGAATAAACAGGGAGGATACGGATCAAAGTTACCTTGCCAAGCTTTTCAGGTGTCAATTCCTGGAACCTGGGAACAATTCTACCACCTATGCAAAACAAAAGAATGGATAACATAAACCAAGCCATTTAGAAATCACGGCAACATAATGAAATAAACAAGTAGACAACACATGGTCTTAAAATAGCTAATTAGTTTGCACGAACCAGTAGCAATTGCTATAAGCTCCAGTTCTACGCCACCAACCCATCTCACAGCAGGCAAGTTTCTGTGCATTAATAAGTGATTTGCTTCATCATCAAAGCCCCATTGGCAAATCACTAATGTGGCACCAACATCCTGCATCCGGTAGACGCTAAAGTTTTAGTCCATAAACTTCAAACAACCACAATACATGATATTTATGATGTTGCATTACCTTGCATTTCTGAACCATATCATCAAAATACTTCTGCTCTTGCAGACGTAAAGTTTGGAACTTCTCAACTGTATCAATGTCAACCTTATGCTTGGTCTTTGGCTTTGGAGGCTCAAATGGGCAAGTCAAGATGGCAATTTTGGCATCTTCTATTTGCTTTGGCATCTGTGGATGACTCATATCTTTGTCAACAAGAATTCCATGAATAAGCTCTGTATCCTCCAGTCTCCCACCCACTTTCCCCTCCACCTTAATGAGGTCTAAGTTAACATCCTTCCTCTCTAAGTCAGCCACCGCCATGACTGCCTTTACAGCAATCTCAGCCAAACTGCGCTTGCATCGTTTCACACTGAAACGTAGAGTTGAATCAGATAAACTAAGCACAAGTACATATAAACAACATTGAAGATTCAAAAAACTACAAGACTACAAGTCCTAGAAAGCACTCATTCTGTTAACTATGGAATAAAATGATTTTAAACCTATTTGGAGGAACTCACATTTTAGATGATAAGGTAGTCATGGATGTTTGAATCAATTGTTCCGTATTTGTGGCACTGAACTCAAACTTATGTGCTATTTGTTCCAAATGAGCAACAGCGATTCTCGAAGATATTTCAAAGCCTTCTGCAACACGAATGGGATGAATACCACGTTCTAATAGCCGCTCAGCCTGTTCTAAAAGTGCACCAGCCATAACAACAACTCCAGTTGTCCCATCACCAATCTCATAGTCTTGACTCCGTGATAGCTCAACCATCAATTTGCCAATTTGATTGTCAACGTCCATCTGCTCCAAGATCGTTGCACCATCATTGGCTACAGAAAAAATTAAGCTTATCATGAGAGAAAGGCTAGTGAAAGCTGGAACAATAATTTATTCAGATTCTGCAGATCATACCCCTTAAATGAAAATTACAACTGAAACATAGAGGCGCTAGGGTCAGGTCCAGGGAAAACCTAAAAAAAGGGGAAACTGAAGGAACACATGGTAGCCCTGGACGGTATATACAAGTAATTTGTAACATGTGCATAATGCTCTTGTGCATAAAAACAAAAAACAACATAATTTACCTGCACAAGTGCATACCGTCTTTTCGTTTTTTTAGGTTTTCCCAGAGGCCCTAATAGATCAAAAAACCATCGAAACATGCATATATAAAGAGTTGTATATGCATACACGCTGACATACACACACGTATATATAATATATATGTAGTTACATACTTATAGTGATGTCACCGTCGGGGCTTTGGAGCATCTTGTCCATGCCTTTAGGACCAAGTGACGTACGGAGGATGCGAGCAACGGCGACGCCGGCGGAAATATTGGCCTTCTGAGCATCTAAACCTCTTAACCTGCTCTTACTTTCTTGTTCCCTTAATATGATGAACGGCCGGCCATATTCATCGAATGCTAATGCCATTTTTATCGATATCTAACACTATTTCGCTCTCAGATCGACATGTGAAACGAAAATCACAGTGAGATCGTCCAGTAGTGACGTGAGGTATGAAAGGTTACAAGAAGTTTTTGCCCTAAAAACCCTCGGTTCAGGGTTTGGGACCAATGACTAGCTACCAATCTAACACTATTAACTAGGGTTGCTCAAAAACCCAATCAAACCGACAAACCCGATAACCCAACCCAACCCGACCGTAATAACCTAACCCGATGTTCAATCGAGTTGTAAAATCCTTAAACCGTATGCATTAGGTTGATATCGGGTTAGGAAATTTTGAACTCAACCCAACCCGATGAACCCGATATATAGTAAATGCTAACATATATATGCAAATTGAGAAAAACAGTTGATGGTGATATATTTAAGATTTAAGAAATATGCAAATTGGAGACGTCAAGTTATTTGATCATATTTGGTTTAGACATTTTTATATGTAGTATCTATATATTGTGTGAATTATCGGTTGTATTTTAAAGACATGTTTCCTTTATTTTTATATTTCTAATTTTGATTTTACCTTGTTTAAACACAACCCGACCAACCCGAACGGGTTGGGTTGGATTGTACCTTTGTTTGGGTTGGGTTGAATTTTTTTTCAAACCGTCAACATTGGGTTGATGTGTCGAAATGCCTTCAACCCGATCAACCCAACCCGTGAGCACAACTACTATTAACGTATACAAAATTACAAAATTAGGATAACACCAATCTATTGAGTTTTGATACTAAGTTAGACCCAAAGTAAAAAAAAATTGAAAAAGTGTCATGGGCTATGCTAGACTAATCCCTTGGCAAATTATGACTGTAAGACATCAGCCCTGATTAAACCTCAGTGGCCACAATTGTTGTGTATTCCTGGATTAGAACCCTAGACAGATGGGATATTCTACCACATCCCCCAGGGCCTTAACCAATACGCCACAACCCTTGTGGTTAGACCCAAAGTAACTTGAGGAATGTATTAGTGACTTCTTTAAAATTATTTGTATTTCTCTTTAGTATGTTTAAATTACCAAAAACAGTACGACAATAACGAGCAATGAAACTCATAGAAGGACATCACTGAAAAATTACATGTAATACGCTAAATATTTGATAAACTCGTATGTTCTCTTAAATGGTTTATTTTAAAGAAATGTTTCTTTATTTTTATGTTTTCAATATTATTTTTGCTTTGTTTAAGCACAACCCGATCGGGTGATGTTATGTTGCACTTTTGTTTGGATTGGTTGCATTATTGAAATGCATTCAACCCAACCCATGAATATCTCTACTAACGACCATCCTTCCGCTTGTGTTTTTGAGTTTTTACCTTTTTTTCATTCGGGTCGGACAAACTTGCATTGGAGCATCTGTGATGTAATATTTTGGAAAGTTTTTTCATAAACTTGACTACTTGAGGAAATACATCTCCAGTGTTGATATCAAATTCATAAAGATCAGTGTAAAATATAATACAAATAAACTTCAATAGACAACATCAAATTTTACATGAAAATGTAATATTCTTGATATGTTTTTTTTTGTGTTTATTGATGTAAATGAACAGAATTGTATCAAATTTAATGTGTTACTATTTATTATATTGAACTTATTGTAAGATTTGATGTGCCAGCTTGAGATGATCCAAAAGCTTAACAACTAAGTTTTTTTTTTCCTATGGCCCTTTTGTTTTTAGTGTTATTTTTTAAATTGTTGGGTTGAAGATGCCTTGGTAATAAGTTTAAGACATAATTGACGAGGGAGGTTTAGGGTGTGTTTACTTATAACTTAATGGGCTTAATGACATTTCTAGCTTATTCGCACAGCCCAAAACTATTGTTTACTTTTGGCTTATTCATGCAGACAACAACTTATTTGCACAGATTGATTTGGAGTGTTGTCTACGCTCAGCCAGAAAAAAGACCCACTTGCCCCTCTCCTTCAACCCACCAGATTCTGAAGAAGAAAAAAGACGCTCTCCTTTCTTCTCCAAAAAAAGGGACACTCTCAACCCTAGCCCTCTTCTGCAAAGGTGTTCTTCTCCAATCTCCAAAAAAATTATCTTCTCCAATCTCCAAAAAAAGGAAGCTAATATTTCCTATATATACATATATATATATATATAAGAGTCGAAGCATGATGTGTATGAAAGCAAAGTTAGATTATGTGGTTTTCTAATTTTATGGAAGCATGTGTGTGGTTTTTATTTGTTTTCTTTTACTATGGTTATATATGCAACCAATCAGTGTAGATGATGTGGAACATGATGTCCATGGATTTTACTTTTTTATATATTTGTTCCATAATTATTGAAAACTTGTTGATTTACTTGTTTGTTTTACATATGCATCGGTTCTACTATCACAATTAATTGTGTTTTGTTTTTTGGATTATATCAATAATTTATCAATATATGTTTTAAAGTTAAATAATATTGTGTATTAGAAATATAATTTGACTTAAAAAACAAACAGAATATATAAACCAACTTATAATTCATACTCAGGGGCAAATCAGTCATTTTTGTTATTCAGACTGTTGATTCAGATAAAAAAGTAAACAACAACATCAATTTATCCAGACAGATAAATTTATCCAGACAGACAAATTTATCCATACATGACTTAATGAAAATTTTGGTAAACAGCCCCTTAGTGATGTAACAAACCAGTCTAAATAAAGCATACATAGCATTTAAATTTAAAGAATTACAATACTGGGTCCCAAAAATTTCATTACATCTGTCTCAGAACTTAGGTTGGCGGAAACAACCTATACACAACTGAGAACATACTAGTTTCTATAAGTGTCAAAGACACTGTCTCTATCTGCATCTGTACTCTATCCCGCTATTGCTCACTTACCTGAACCTCCTACTATCTGCTTACCTGAAAAGGTTTAGTTTGAAAAATGTGAGGGTTAAACCATGAGGTCTAGTGAGCTCCCTCCTGACAGTTCTCAAAATCATTTAAAAACATATTATAACTTTCAAATATCTTTGCGTAAAACTTTCACATAACTTTACATAAAACTTTCACGGATAAATCCGTTCCCGTAAATGGCACCCTGAAGTCACTCAAGAGTGACAACGAGTCAGTCTCACGCTGTCTTGCTGGATCACTCCTCCCATGGCATAAACGGAACCTCCCCCCGGCATGAGCACTAGCGGAACCTCCCCCCGACTTAGCCAATTTACGTCTACCACAATGTATGCATACATCTCATATAAACACTTTCAAACAAGTAACGGCATGTAAATAAACATGGCAAAACTACTCGTTTACTTTCTTTGGAAAACACGTTTAAAACACGTATTTTAGTTATAAAAACTCACCTGGCGCTTTAGCAATCCCTTCTCGCAAAACTTCAGATTTTAAGGTGAACACCTATGATATTAAAATAATATTTATAGTGAGTCTTGGTTAATCTCAGCTCAATCTGAACAATTTTTTTTATCTAACCGACTCTCGACCACTCTGAAATCAGGACCTAAATAAATTAGCCCAACCGGATCACTTACCAAACAAAATATATATATATATATATATATATATATATATATATATATATATATATATATATATATATATATATATATCGGTCCATTAAAATACAATACCGGTCCATTAAAAATCAGCCCAACTAAAATATATATATCGGTTCATTAATTATCAGCTCAACTAAAGTATATATAGGTCCAATTAAAATCAGCCCAACTAATTATCAGCCCACGTGACAGTGTGACACCAACTCCGGATCTTCATTCCTTAAGGTTCCGGATCCGTTAGTCACTTGGCCCAAAAACCAATACATTCCGGATCTCAATATGATTTCTGGATCCGTTACTAGCCAAGCCCACTCCGGTTTTAAATATTGATAATACCGGATCCCAGTTTGTATAAAAGTTTCGGATCCTAGAGTTAACATCTAATCCAAATTCCGGTTCTTTTAATTGTCCAATACCGGATCCATTAGGTGGGTCCAATTCTGGTTCCTTACAATTAAGCCCAAGTTCCGGAACCAAGTGTTAATTCCGGATCCACTTTGACTCCAGATCTCTTTTAAAATTCCGGAACCCCGTAAAAACTCATGGCGATGCGATACTATTAATCATTAGTACCAAATATTAATCCAATTAAATCGGTTACCAAGTCTCTTTTCCACACAAGCGATTTATCTAATTCTATTAATCCTCTTTTAAGGTTTCTAAGCCGCACACAGAACTCTTATGAGTCAATTTCTTATCAGACATGAAATTTCTGCTCAAACCCTCTAGTATTTGATTTCTAAGATTACTAAGAGATTGTAGGGTTTATCTTGCGTTTGATTGATGCAGAAGCTTCATATTCCTCTTCCAAACTTGCTGATTAAATGATGAATCTCTTCCTTCTCTGCTCTCTCTCTCTCTCTTGCTCCAGTCGTCCACAAGGAAAGAAATAAATGATTGTCTAGGGTTTTGAGTCAATTTTGGGAGTTTTTATACTCTCTCCAAACTTTACAATTTGGCCCCTGAATTTACAACTTACAACATTCCCCCACAAAACTACTCTTTTCCAAAAATGATCTCGGTTATTACAACTTTTTTCCAAAAATGATCTCGGTTATTACAAGTGAAAACCCCTAAAAATGAAAAATTGAAAAACATCGTTCATATGTATGGTATGCACATATGTATACAAGTAATTTGTAACATGCACACGTGCACATATTCATAAAAATCAAGAAGAGGATTCTTCAGTTTTTCATTTTTTCATTTTTTACAGTTTCCCCTAAACTTGGCCCTATAATGGATATAAGTATAAAATGTAATACAAAAATATATAATAAGTACTATTGTTTGGTTTGCGAGATTTGATTGAATTTAAAATTGATCTGATTCAAATCTCAAGTTTGCCTTGAATGATTTCATAAATTAGAAATCTCATAAATATAGGATTTTAATATCACACAGAAATGTTTGATATTTTACATGACTTAATAGGATTGTTTATGATAAAGTTATAAAAATGTTAAAAACATTTATTTTATAATAAATAAATAATTAAAAGATTTTTTAATTTTTTTTTAATTTTCTATAATTTTTTTATAGATTATCTATACTACTATATTAAAAGAATAAGGGCATTTATTTTCAAAACTTTTCACTTTCTAAACTAGCAGTTACTTTCTAAACCACGTTTTCCCTATCCCGTCTCCCTGCTCATACGACCTCCCCCTCCCCTCTCCTTCTCCACGTCTCACCATCGATTTCAAATATCTATTGAAATCGATAGATATTTGAATTTCAAACGCTATCACCACCCTCATTTTCAACCAAATCGATTTCATCGCATCCCTCTTCATCGCAGTCCTACTCCTTCATCAGGTTGTTAGTTCGATAATCAGATCGATTCACTATCATCTTCTTCTTTGATATTTAGCTTATTTGAAACAGAATTTTGTTCATTTACCTACTGCAATCGATCATTTGTTGGGTTTGCTTCTCAATCTTTCATTTATCGTTTAGGGTTCCTAAGATGACGATTCAAGCCTTCATTTTTCTATCCATCGTTTTGTTTCTCCACTGAAATCGGTTAGGATTTGCTTCTCTACCTTTTTACTTTTTTCGGTTTGTTTACTTTGTGTTTAGAATCGATTTTGGTTTGTTTGCTTCGTATTTGGTATCATTTTTTTGTTTTTATCCATTTTTCTGTACCGATTTTGTGGTTGTTCTTTGGTTCGAGAATCTTGGTAGCATCGATTTTGTATTTCTGCTTTGTGTTTGGAATCGATTTTGTGTTTAGTTCCACTTTTTTTGTATCCATTTTTCTAAAATCGATTTTCGTATTAGTTTTTGCATTGACATATTTTCCTGCACCTCTATTGATTAATTTGAGATTTTATTTGAAGCAATCAGGTGGTGGGTTACTATGAATTACCTATTGGAAGAAAGATGGATTCGAATGTACTCAAGCACTTGAAATTATGTTCATAAAAACATCCTCTATCCGTAATTCTTGTTTTACTTTTATCATGAAACATGAAACCAGATCATTAAATGTATCTGAACTTTGTGTTCACTTGATTCAGGTTCAGAAAACCAGCAACATTCTCGATTATGTGGGGGGTTTTCTTCTTGATTTTGTTGTTTGATGAATTCAGGATCTGAAAGCACCAAGCACGACGTCTAGGTGAACTAGCATCCAACCTCCAAGATTATGTAGGTGAGGCTTAAAGTGTAAGCTTTTCACTTCAACCTATATAGTTCTTATTATTTTCAAGATTAAGCCTTGTAGTATCTAACAACAAATCTCATCTTAATTCTCTTAACGTTTTATGCTTTATTCGTTTTCAGTCTGATGGATACCCGGCGCTTCTTTTTTTCACAGTTGGTAATGAAGTGTTTTTGCTAAACGGCCTACAAAATTGCCGCCATCTCCTAAATTTTCACGCATTGCTCAAACTTTTGAACTTGGGTTTTCTGGTTGCGGGAAGTTCAGTTTTTGGGGCATATAGTTTCTGAAAAGGGTATACAAGTCGATCCGATGAAAGTGGAAGCAGTTGAAAAATGGGAACCACCAAAGACAGCAACAGAAGTACGAAGTTTTCTGGGTTTGGCCGGCTACTACCGAAAGTTCATAAAAGATTTCTCTCGTATTGCCACACCGTTGACGAAACTGACTCGGAAGAATTTGAAGTTCGAATGGAAGGCAGAAAAGGACGAAGCATTCAGGATATTAAAGGAGAAACTCTGCAGCGCGCCGATATTAGCATTGCCAGAAGGTTCGGATGATTTTGTGGTCTACAGTGATGCTTCTAAGTTAGGTTTGGGATGTGTACTCATGCAACGTGGAAAAGTAATTGCATATGCTTCTCGTCAATTAAAGGATCATGAAAGGCAATATCCTACCCATGATATGGAACTTGCAGCGGTTGTCTTTGCATTGAAGATTTGGAGACATTATCTGTATGGTTCCAAATGTCAAATTTTTACTGATCATAAGAGTCTTCAACATCTTTTTGATCAAAAGGAACTGAATATGAGGCAAAGAAGGTGGCTAGAGTTAGTGAATGATTATGATTGTGAAATCCTTTATCACCCAAGAAAAGCGAATGTGGTGGCAGATGCACTAAGTCGACAAGAAAGAAGTGGAACGATAAAGGCGATATCTTTAAGAGCGGAACTGCTTCCAAACATTTTTGACGAATTACTGAAGTGCCAATTAGATGCTTATCAAGAAGAAAGTTTGAAATCTGAACGGTTGGTTGGGATATCAGCATTGCTTGGGAAAGATAACCGTGGGTTGTTGTGTTTGGAGAATAGGATTTGGGTACCTCGTTTGGGTGGATTACGTGATCGTGTACTACAAGAAGCTCATCAATCTCGATTCTCCATTCATCCAGGTACAAATAAGATGTATAGAGATCTGAAGCAATTTTACTGGTGGCCGGGGATGAAAAGAAGCATTGCAAAGTATGTGGAGGAATGTACTACTTGCAAGAAGGTGAAGATTGAACATCAAAAACCGTTTGGTCAACTGCAACGATTAGAAATTCCAGTGTGGAAATGGGATCAGATCACAACTGATTTCATTACCAAGTTACCAAGAACTTCAAAGGGATTCGATTCTATTTGGGTGATTGTGGATAGGTTGACAAAGTCTGCTCATTTCTTGCCGATAAAAGAAATCGATTCTTTGGAACGTTTGGCCAAACTGTACATTAATGAAATAGTAACTCGACATGGAGTACCAATTTCGATTATTTCTGATCGAGATAGTCGTTTTACTTCTAGATTTTGGAGAAGCTTTCAAAAAGAGATGGGAACGCAGATAAAGTTGAGCACAACATATCATCCACAGACAGACGGGCAGAGTGAAAGAACGATACAGACTTTAGAAGATATGCTTCGGGCTTGTATAGTTGATTTTGGAGGATCATGGGATAAACATTTGCCTTTGATAGAGTTCGCTTACAACAACAGTTATCATTCTAGTATTCAGGCGGCACCGTTTGAAGTATTGTATGGTAGGAAATGCCGAACGCCTTTGTGTTGGAATGAAGTGGGGGAAAAGCAATTAGCAGGGCCAGAAATAGTACAGTTAACAGCAGATAAGATTACTCAGATCCGGGATAGATTGAAAACGGCACAAGACAGACAGAAAAGTTATGCAGATCGACGCCGGAAACCGTTAGAATTTCAGGTTGGGGAATTTGTGATGTTAAAAGTTTCACCTTGGAAAGGAGTCATACGTTTTGGGAAGCAAGGTAAACTCAGTCCGTGGTATATTGGGCCATTTGAAATTATAGAAAGAATTGGTGAAGTAGCATACAGATTGGATCTTCCGTTGGAATTGAGCAGGATTCACAACGCGTTTCATGTGTCGAATTTTCGGAAATGTTTAGTCACGCCGGACCAGGCAGTCTCTCTACCGGATATTCAGGTTGATGAAAAGCTAAACTATGTGGAGGAACCGGAAGCCATAGTTGATCACACGGTTAAAGTATTAAGGAATAAGGAGATCAAGCAAGTAAAGGTCCAGTGGAAACATCATAGGGGTCAGGATGCAACATGGGAATCGGAGGCGGAGATGAGAACCAAATACCCTCATCTTTTATCTTAACTGAATTCTGGGACGGAATTCTTTTAAGGGGGAGATGTTGTAATGACCATGTATTTTATCTAATTTTAAATTAGGAATTTCTAAGTTTTATATTAGTATTTTAGGAGTAAAAAAACTAAAGGGTGAGTTTTAATTTTTATATGGAAGTATGGGGGTGTATTTTGCCATAAAGAGTAAGTTAAGGGTTTATTTGGCATTCTTACCCAAACCTCCACACCACCACCGCCATATTTTTCCCTTAGGAGGAGGTGTCCTCTCACTAAGCTAGCTATCAAACAAATATCCTAAAGTGTTGGGTGTGAGTGTGTGTTCGGTTAGAGAGAGAGAAAGAAATCGAAAGGAACTCAAAGGGAAGGAGGAATTCAAAGGATTCTGCAGAGATTTAAATACTTAAACTGAAGTAGTCCAGGTAAACAATCCATACCTTTTGTGTTTTAATTCCTCATAGTGTTCTTGAACATGCTAGTAAAGTTCTAAGTGGGTTTTGGTTAGAAATGGATGTTTTGGGAATTTTAAGCTTATGGTTAGGTTGTGTTAATGGTCTTAAACATATCTGCAAAGTTACATAAACATGCATAGCTTAAATCTGCAAAAATCTGGGTTTTAGGATGAAACAGTAGACTGAGACATTCATCGAAGTCGCAATAGACGACTGCGACATTCAACGAAGTCGCAACCGTTGGTTGCGACTTGGCATTGAAGTCGCAATGGTCGTTTGCGACTTGGCTTGAAATCGCAGTGGTTGATTGCGATTCGAGTTTGGAATCGCAGTAGTTGGTTGCGACTCCAAGGTGGAATCGCAGTAGTTGGTTGCGACTCCAAGGTGGAATCGCAATAGTAGGTTGCGACTCCAGGGTGGAATCGCAATAAGGGGTTGCGACTTCGGGGTGGAATCGCAATAAGAGGTTGCGACTTCAAAGTGGAATCGCCATAGGAGATTGCGACTTGGTACTGTTCATTGCGATTTCAGTTGGGAATTTTGTAAGTTTAAGTATTAAAAGAGATATTTGGTATTTTATCTAATTTCAGATTTGGTGAAAGATCGACGTACGTGAGTTATCTTGGAAGGGTTTTTGTGATAAAAACAAGGTGAGTTTTTATTTGAAATGTTTTCAAATGGAATACATATATGTGATTAAATGTAATATGGTGCATATAATGTTTATATGAATATTGCATTATATGAGTACTAGTTGGCCGGGCTTAGGACCGGTGAAAGTTGGCTGTACAAAGGGACAGTGGTGTTGGCTGTATTTAGTACAGCGGAGTAAATTAATTAATTGGCTTGCTACCAATTAATATGGCCAAGGAAAAGAAAGGAGAAAGAGATGGAAAAAAATTACATGAGTCATAATTGGTATTCTTATGTGAAGTATATGTATGACTTTGTGCAAAAGTTTTCTTTAACTAACGGGGATTTTTCTCACTAGACCTCAAGGTCTAACCCTCATTTTTTGTTTTAAAATATGTATTCCAGGTCATGGAGCAAACAAGAGACAATGATAGGATTTATCATGTTAGCTTTTGTGGATGTTGAATGATTATGAAGATTCCAGTTATAATTAGTAGATGTTATGTATTTTACTTTATTCGAAAAAGTTTGTACTGAAAGACTTAATTGTAGAATTTAAGGGACCATATTTGGATTATGATATGTTATTTTGTGGTGAATTATATGGAATGTTGGTGCAAGTGTACCCAGCTTTAATATTGTGATATATTTTTGGTACACATAAAATCACATCTCCATATTTATTTTGATGATTACAAAACACACCGCATTCTTTGTTATCTAATATTTTATCTGAGTGTGCAGCATTTAAATAATCTCGATAATTTCATCTGAAGAATCCAAGACTGAAGACTTTCGTCGTTTTAATTTTAAAATGATAAATCACCCTATAATAATATACCACTTGGATATTTCTAAAAACCCAATTTTAATTAATTAAGGTTTATTGAGAAGATCCAGCAGTTTGGTTGCGTCCTGGAGAAGTTGCCCTTTCTGACGCCGGCATACCGCGTGGTACCGGCGGTATACCGCGGCAGGGCTGCTGTTCACCTCTGATTGGTTAGAAACTCTTTTGTCTGCACGGTATACCGCGGTGTATAGCCGGTATACCGCGGGTACAGTTTCCGTTTGTTTTTTTGCAGGGTTGACCTTCTCATCTGACACGGACTTTTCCTCTGCACGGTATACCGCGAGAGTTTGCCGGTATACCGCGAAGCCTCAGCACCAGTTGCTCATCCAGTATAAATACATGCAAGCACCAGCCTTCAATGACACAAATTCACAATAACTCTCCCTGCATTTGATAAAGACTCTGCAGCATCCTCTCTTGATATTTAAACTGTTAAAATTATAAAACACGTTTTTGAGTAAGAAATCTTGAGTTGATAGCAGATTAAAATCTCTCGATTAGTTGAATCAGCAACACAACTCAAGTGATCAAACTCTCTAAAAATATCCAAGTGATAAACCTTATTCAAGAGTGATTATTCATATTAAAATTATACCCTCTTGTAAGTGTTTGAATAGAGTGAGTGATCCACATAATTCTCTCAAAGAAGAGTGATTCGCGTTTGTTGTACTAAGGTTTGTGTTCTACCGTAAAGAACACGTTTTCGTATTGGATCTCCGAGAAGTGTTATTTTCTCGAGGTGGACTAGCCAACTTTGTGTTTGGTGAACCACTTTAAAAATATCGTTGTCAAGTATTTCCTTTCCCTTATCTATTTACATTTCCGCTGTGCTTTTAAATTATATCTGTTTATATAAATTGCTTTGCATTTATATTTATTTATATAATATCTGTGTATCTGTTTGTATTTACACTCTTCTGTATTATTCCGTACTTACTCCGTATTTTTTTTTAAAAAGATTTTTTGAAAGTAAAAGTTTTAAATACAACCTTCCCCCCCTAGGTTGTCTAACAATTGGTATCAGAGCAGGTCTTTCAAAAATATTCTGCATAAATTTCTTTTATTCTTTTAAATGGCTCAACAAACTAATTTTGTGTTTTCAAAACCCCCTTTGATAGATACTGAAAAGTTTGGCATTTGGGCCGAGCTATTTGAATGTCACGTGCGTGGCAAAAATCAAAAGATTTGGGATATTATAGAAAAAGGGAATTTTAAACCCACCATTGTGAAAGATGATGTTTTTATTGATAAACCTATAGATGAATGGACTACTTCTGATGAAACTCATTTTTGTTTAAACTTTGAAGCTAAGAATATATTATATGCTGCTTTAACAACTGATGAAATTGAAAGAGTATATACATATAAAACTGCAAATCAAATATGGGAAAGTTTAAATAATACTCATCGTGGAAACACGGAAGTTAAATCTAGTAAAGTGAATATTTTAGTTCACGATTATGAACTGTTCGAAATGAAACAAGATGAGTCGATTGACTCAATGTTTAAAAGATTTAACCTTATTGTGACTACGTTGAAAGGTTTGGATCGCACTTATCCTAACGATGACTATATAAGGAAAATCCTACGAGCCCTTCCTTCGGAGTGGATGCAAAAGATAACATCTTTAGAAGACTCCCGTGACCTTTCCATAATGAAGATAGATGACATGATCGGTAATCTTAAAGTGCATGAAATTGCACTTAAAAGAAACAAAGATCGGGAGCAAGTTAAAAAGAAGTCAATCGCTCTCAATGTCTCAACACCAAAAGTCGAGAAGAAAAAGGAGAAAGCTGGCTCCTCAAAAGATCCATCCGAAACTCTCAATGAAGTCGCCATGTTGGTAAGAAACTTTTCCAAGTTTTTTAATAATAATAAATTTTCTAACAATGGCAGATTTCAAAGAAACGGTAACTACCGTCGTGGTGGTGAAAACCGAAGTCGTAAGTTCCATAAACGAGACGAAAAAGTAAAGAAAAATGACGACTCAAGTGACGACGAAAAAGCCAAACCAAAGAGAGGTTATTGTTACTCATGTGGTGATAAAGACCACTATGCCAACGAATGTCCTAAAAAGAACAAATTTCAAAATAAAAAGGATAAAGCCTTCGTTGGAGGCTCGTGGAGTGGAAGCGAAGAAGAAGACGAATATCAAGCTATTTGTCTTATGGCCGAAAGCGACGATGAGGTAAAATCTTCTTACTCAGATTATGATAGTGATAATGAAAATAATCTTGAAGAATTATATGAATCTTTTCACAAAATGGCTGCTCTTGCAAATCGTTACCAAGACGAAAATTCTAGATTAAAAGAAACGATATCTGCATGTAATAAGGAAATTAATGATGGCAAACAAAAATCTGAAAATGATATGAATATAATTGCTAAATTAGAAACTAAATTAGGAGAAAAAGATTTTTGTAAATCTTGTGATGCTCTAAATAAAGAAATTGCATGCTTAAATAAAAAGTCACATGAAAATATTATTTGTACAAAATGTGATATTCTTGAAAATGAAATTGCATGTTTAAAGGCTAAATGTGCTTCATATGAAAAAGATAACATGTTAGCTAAAGCCTTTGAAAGTAGTAATGAAAAAGTTCTTAACATGCTTAATATGTCGAACCGTATAAATTGTAGAAAAGGTATAGGTTCAAATACATGTGTTGAAAAATGTAATTGCATGCCTATTAAAAGATGTTATGAACCACCTAAGTTTAATACACGAAAGCCGTATATGCAAAAACCTCCGTATGTACCTAAAATGCATAATGTAAATTATAATACGAGAAAACCGTATGCTCGCATGTATAACGATAAGTATTCTAAACCTAAAAATAATGCGAATATAAATGCTTGCTTTTATGTGTATGATAAATACAATCGCAAAATTAAAATGATAACTAAATGGATTCCAAAAGGAATGTTTAATAATGATAATCCCGGTGGTATGCGTTTATGGTTTTAAATGTGTTATATATTATATATATATATATATAGTTTAAATATGATATATTTTCTTGTATATATTATATATAAGTAATATATTGTTATATGTACTTTTGTTTATATATATATATATATATACATACGTACTACATATATATATATATATATATATATTCTTTTTTATCTATTATATATATATATATGCTTGTTGGTTTTTATTAAAACTAATTGTCAAGGACCCACGAGAAATGGGGACCATAAAAAATTACATCTTCATCATTGTAGATAAACCTTGATATGGACTGGATACTCGATAGTGGTTGCACACGTCACATGACCGGAAACAGCAATTTTTTTTATCATATAAGTCATGTGATGGTGGACAGGTAATTTTTGGAAGAAACTCCAAAGGAAATATAATTGGGAGAGGGTTTTATTTTGAAATTGGTTGTGTGTAAGATTGGTTAAAGGAAACCTTGAATATCGTAAAAGCCAAATGCTGCCGGACAAACTTGCTGTCTCGGTATACCGTGACCCTAAGGCGGTATACCGTTTTCTGTTCACCACCACCACGTGTCACTCTGTGATTATCCGACGGAAACCGTTGCTACCGCGACCTATGTGCTTAACCGTGTCCTAATTAGAAGTATCCTAAATAAGACACCCTATGAACTTTACCGTGGTAGAAAACCTTCCTTAGCTCACCTGAAAGTTTTTGGTTGTAAATGCTTCATTTTAAACACCAAATCCTACTTAACCAAATTTGATGCCAAAGCCTATGAGGGAGTGTTCCTAGGTTATTCTTGGAATAGCAAAGCCTATAGAATCCTAAATAAGGAGACCATGGTTGTAGAAGAATCCCTAAATGTTAGCTTTGACGAAAGTCCTCCCAAACCGAGTGCACCCTTAGCAAATGACAATATCCGTGAGGGAGACGTCTTAGCACAACAACTTAGCAACTTGGATTTAGGTACCCAACCTTCCACAAATAATATTGAATCTAGTGATGCCCCTCCTTGCTTTATTCCACAAGGTATAGATGATCCTAAACTTAGAATCGCTCGAGGCCATCCCGTAGATCAAATTATAGGTGACCTAAACCAAAGGACAACTAGATCACAAATCCATACCCATTGTGCTTTCCATGCCTTTATCTCAACCATAGAACCTAAAACCATAGATGAAGCTTTAGGTGATGAGGATTGGATAATGGCCATGCAAGAAGAGTTAAACCAATTTACTAGGAATGATGTGTGGGACTTAGTTCCTTGCCCTAGTAGTCAAACCATTATTGGCACAAGATGGGTCTTCCGTAACAAGGTAGACGAGAACGGTGGAGTCACACGAAACAAGGCACGTTTAGTTGCCAAGGGGTACAATCAACAAGAAGGTATAGATTATGATGAAACCTTTGCACCGGTTGCAAGGTTGGAGTCTATTCGAATGCTTCTCGCTTTTGCAAATGCTAAAGATTTTAAATTATTTCAAATGGATGTTAAAAGTGCTTTCTTAAATGGTATTATAAATGAGGAGGTATACGTTTCTCAACCTCCCGGTTTTGAAAATTTTGAAAATCCGACACATGTTTATAAATTGAAAAAAGCGCTTTATGGTTTAAAGCAAGCTCCGCGTGCGTGGTATGATAGATTAAAAACCTTTCTAATTGTTAGTGGTTATATTATGGGTAAAATAGATAATACTTTATTTGTGAAATATGATCAAAATGATATTGTAGTTGTGCAAGTATATGTTGATGATATTATTTTTGGTTCCACTAATGAAAAACTGTGTAATGAATTTTCTGCGAAAATGACAAGCGAGTTTGAAATGAGCATGATGGGAGAGTTAAAATACTTCTTAGGATTGCAAATCAAACAATGTGAAACTGGTATTTTTATTAGTCAATCTAAATATTGTAAAGATATGTTAAAAAAGTTTAACTTTGAAAATGTCAAACCCGTTGAAACTCCAATGACCACAAACTTACAATTATCTCGTGACGAGGAGGGAAACGATTTTAATGAAAAGATTTATCGTGGAATGATTGGTAGTTTATTATATTTAACTGCTAGTAGACCTGATATTATGTTTAGTGTATGTTTATGTGCTCGTTTTCAATCTTCACCTAAACAAACTCACTATGAAGCTGTCAAGCGTATTTTTCGGTATTTACGAGGTACTACTAATCTTGGCTTATGGTATGCAAAAACACCCGAGTTAGAAGTAACGTGTTTCACCGATTCCGATCTTGGTGGATCTATTGTTGACCGAAAAAGTACTAGTGGGGTATGTGCCTTTATAGGTCTCTCACTTGTGTCTTGGTTCTCCAAGAAACAACAATCCGTAGCGTTGTCTACTACCGAAGCGGAATATGTAGCCGCCGCAAGAGCGTGTGCTCAAGTCCTTTGGATGAAACACACACTTACCGATTTTGAGGTACACCTAACCAAAATTCCAATTATGTGTGATAACTCAAGTGCTATAAACTTAAGTAAAAACCCTGTTTTACATTCTCGTACCAAACATATTGAATTGAGACATCACTTTTTACGAGATAATGTTCAAAAAGGCCAAATCGTGCTTGAAAAGGTTGATTCGGAAGATAATTTGGCCGATATTTTTACTAAAGCTCTTAACAAAAAAGCTTTCTTTAAATTAAGACTTGGTTTAGGCATGCTTGAGTATAACCCTTAAAAATACTAACTCTCAAATATTTCATATTTTGAGGGGGAGCATCTTTCGAGGGGGAGCATAAGCGACCTTCTTAAACCCTTTTTGCTTCGACAAAAGGGGGAGAGAAACCGAGTATGCTCTCGTGTTTAGCGTTGTGTTTGTCATCATCAAAAAGGGGGAGATTGTTGGTGCAAGTGTACCCAGCTTTAATATTGTGATATATTTTTGGTACACATAAAATCACATCTCCATATTTATTTTGATGATTACAAAACACACCGCATTCTTTGTTATCTAATATTTTATCTGAGTGTGCAGCATTTAAATAATCTCGATAATTTCATCTGAAGAATCCAAGACTGAAGACTTTCGTCGTTTTAATTTTAAAATGATAAATCACCCTATAATAATATACCACTTGGATATTTCTAAAAACCCAATTTTAATTAATTAAGGTTTATTGAGAAGATCCAGCAGTTTGGTTGCGTCCTGGAGAAGTTGCCCTTTCTGACGCCGGCATACCGCGTGGTACCGGCGGTATACCGCGGCAGGGCTGCTGTTCACCTCTGATTGGTTAGAAACTCTTTTGTCTGCACGGTATACCGCGGTGTATAGCCGGTATACCGCGGGTACAGTTTCCGTTTGTTTTTTGCAGGGTTGACCTTCTCATCTGACACGGACTTTTCCTCTGCACGGTATACCGCGAGAGTTTGCCGGTATACCGCGAAGCCTCAGCACCAGTTGCTCATCCAGTATAAATACATGCAAGCACCAGCCTTCAATGACACAAATTCACAATAACTCTCCCTGCATTTGATAAAGACTCTGCAGCATCCTCTCTTGATATTTAAACTGTTAAAATTATAAAACACGTTTTTGAGTAAGAAATCTTGAGTTGATAGCAGATTAAAATCTCTCGATTAGTTGAATCAGCAACACAACTCAAGTGATCAAACTCTCTAAAAATATCCAAGTGATAAACCTTATTCAAGAGTGATTATTCATATTAAAATTATACCCTCTTGTAAGTGTTTGAATAGAGTGAGTGATCCACATAATTCTCTCAAAGAAGAGTGATTCGCGTTTGTTGTACTAAGGTTTGTGTTCTACCGTAAAGAACACGTTTTCGTATTGGATCTCCGAGAAGTGTTATTTTCTCGAGGTGGACTAGCCAACTTTGTGTTTGGTGAACCACTTTAAAAATATCGTTGTCAAGTATTTCCTTTCCCTTATCTATTTACATTTCCGCTGTGCTTTTAAATTATATCTGTTTATATAAATTGCTTTGCATTTATATTTATTTATATAATATCTGTGTATCTGTTTGTATTTACACTCTTCTGTATTATTCCGTACTTACTCCGTATTTTTTTTTAAAAAGATTTTTTGAAAGTAAAAGTTTTAAATACAACCTTCCCCCCTAGGTTGTCTAACATGGAACTTGTATGTTGGGATCAAGGGATGTTACAGTATCTAACAACAAATCTCATCATAATTCTCTTAACGTTTTATGCTTTATTCGTTTTCAATCTGATGGATACCCGACGCTTCTTTTTTCACAGTTGGTAATGAAAGCATTGATTCAATTAGTGTTTTTGCTAAACGGCCTACAAAATTGCCGCCATTTCCTATTTTTTTTCACTCATTGCTCAAACTTTTGAACTTTGGTTACGTAGATCACATACATAGTAATGACGTCTTCTTCTTGATCGCCTATATCTTTTTAGTAAGGGGTCTTTTACCGAACATTTACCGGGAGTGGTAAATATGTAATTTTTAACCCTTTTTGTGTTCACTTGATTCGGGTTGAGAAAACCAGCAACATTCTCGATTATGTGGGGGTTTTTTCTTCTTGATTTTGTTGTTTGACGAATTCAGGATCTGAAAGAACCAAGCACAACCTCTAGGTGAACTAGCATCCAACCTCGAAGATTATGTAGGTGGAGCTTAAAGTGTAAGCTTTTCACTTCAACCTATATAGTTCTTATTATTTTCAAGATTAAGCCTTGTAGTATCTAACAACAAATCTCATCTTAATTCTCTTAACGTTTTATGCTTTATTCGTTTTCAGTCTGATGGACACCCGACGCTTCTTTTTTTCACAGTTGGTAATGAAGTGTTTTTGCTAAACGGCCTACAAAATTGCCGCCATCTCCTAAATTTTCACGCATTGCTCAAACTTTTGAACTTGGGTTTTGTAGATCACATCAGATCACATACATAGTAATGACGTCTTCTTGTTAATCGCCTATATCTTTTTAGTAAGGGGTCTTTTACCGAACATTTACCGGGAGTGGTAAATATTTAATTTTTAACCCTTTTTTGTGTTCACTTGATTCAGGTTGAGAAAACCAGCAACATTCTCGATTTTGTGGGGTTTTTTTCTTCTTGATTTTGTTGTTTGATGAATTCAGGATCTGAAAGCACCAAGCACGACCTCTAGGTGAACTAGCATCCAACCTCCAAGATTATGTAGGTGGAGCTTAAAGTGTAAGCTTTTCACTTCAACCTATATAGTTCTTATTATTTTCAAGATTAAGCCTTGTAGTGTCTAACAACAAATCTCATCTTAATTCTCTTAACGTTTTATGCTTTATTCGTTTTCAGTCTGATGGATACCCGACGCTTTTTTTTCACAGTTGGTAATGAAAGCATTGATTCAATTAGTGTTTTTGCTAAACGGCCTACAAAATTGCCGCCATTTCCTATTTTTTCACGCATTGCTCAAACTTTTGAACTTGGGTTACGTAGATCACATACATAGTAATGACGTCTTCTTGTTAATCGCCTATATCTTTTCAGTAAGGGGTCTTTTACCGAACATTTACCGGGAGTGGTAAATATGTAATTTTTAACCCTTTTTTGTGTTCACTTGATTCAGGTTGAGAAAACCAGCAACATTCTCAATTATGTGGGGGTTTTTTCTTCTTGATTTTGTTGTTTGATGAATTCAGGATCTGAAAGCACCAAGCACGACCTCTAGGTGAACTAGCATCAAACCTCCAAGATTATGTAGGTGGAGCTTAAAGTGTAAGCTTTTCACTTCAACCTATATAGTTCTTATTATTTCAAGATTAAGCCTTGTAGTATCTAACAACAAATCTCATCATAATTCTCTTAACGTTTTATGCTTTATTCGTTTTCAGTCTGATGGATACCCGACGCTTCTTTTTTTTCACAGTTGGTAATGAAAGCATTGATTCAATGAGTGTTTTTGCTAAACGGCCTACGTCTTCTTGTTAATCGCCTATATCTTTTTAGTAAGGGGTCTTTTACCGAACATTTACCGGGAGTGGTAAATATCTAATTTTTAACCCTTTTTCTGGTCAAACAAGTCTTACAAAACTCAGATTTCAACATCATTTTTGGTTTCATTAGTTTAACATAGGACTTTAAAAAGATAAAGATAGACAAGTTACTAAAATATTTAACTCGAGTTTTCATTCAAGTAAATTTCATTCGAGCCATTTTTCTTCATATAGTTTTGTTTATGTGGTGTTACGTCGATCCTCAGGTTTGTCACAGGGTGGATTTGGATCGACACAATCGACAAATCAGACGGCTTCCTGAAAATATTTACAGACCACAGGGAAACTAATAAGGTAGATTACATCATGGTTGGTTAAGTTACTTTGATACCACCTTAACACCATTGAACTTTTTCGGTCAAGTTTGTTCTTTTAGTCATGTGCTTTTGCTTCATGGAACCCTTGTTTCTATAACAAATTTACAATAGAACATGGTATTTTGGCTCGAAAATGTATCAAGTTTTTCATTATAGTCATTAGTTAAACTTCGGAGTTGAACAGTTTTCTTAAACATTTCATAAATCGTTAAATCTAGGAGTTTTTCATTATAGCCATTTCGTCATTCAAGGTACCTTGTAAGAACTCCATCGCTAGGTCTTCTCTAACATATGCTAATACCTTGTAAGAAATCCATCATTTACTTTCTATTTTCTTTATATTTTTTATGTTGATATTTAATGAAATTGATGTGTTTTGATGATTTTTTTTGTATTTGGTTTGTGGTTTTTTTTTGTAGATGATTTATTTAAATGTTAAAAGAGAGTCTTTCATGGATTTAGACTGGTTATTCACCAAAACACAACAATAATTTATACTATTTTATAAATTATAATGCATATGGAAGGATCGAAATATGAAACATCGCTCTGTGTTATATTACTTGGTTGATATGTCTTTCTTTCGTTTTGCATTCTGAGTTTCTGACTATGTATTCTTCTGGATTTTTATGTTGCAAATCAGTTACTCTACGGTTTATAGGATTTTGTTTGGACCCTAATCAATTATATCCCTGATGTGCTTCATCAATTATGTCTCTGCTAGCTTACTCTTTTTTTTGGTCCAATATTTGTGCTCAATTTGGTATTGAATGGTATATTGTTGCAATGGCCATAGGTCAAATTGCCATTGGTTTGCCAATTACAATATGTTGTTGGATCTGTTTTATATGGATGAGGTTGGTTTTCAGAAGGTTTTTGTTGGGGCTGAAAGTGGATGGGATCGATAGTTCTTGTAATCTGGTTCTGTTGAATTCAGGTTCTTTTATGGACTACCGGGAGGGAGAGATGATTCGGAGAAATAAGAGTGAGGAAGGATGGAAACTTTAATTGGATTCAGTTTATGTCTGTTTTGGTCGCGACCTTTTATGGAAATCGATGGGAGCTTTGGTTGATTTCGGATTTCGATCACTGTCTTCCTCAATCTGTTTATGGTGATTTGTGGTTGCGATTTCTATGGCTGGAGTTCCCTCTGATTTGTCTGGGGTTTGTTGTTGCAGTTGAAGTTGCCGGAGCTGAAGGTTATGCTGGATGTGGAGTTTATCGGTGATCACACCCTGATGCATATGAGTCTACACGAGTTCCATCCTACAGAGTTAGATTTTTGAGTTGCAATGGATTTTGGTGTGATTTATTTTGCAAGATGGGTAATGGGTTTATAATTTGGACTTTTTCTGGCCTTCCTCTAGCTTGGAAATGTTATGCTTTTGTAAATGCATTTGTAATTTAATTATAAATTTTGAAGTTTATAACAAACATAAACTTCATATGTCGATTTACAGAGAAGATTGACACCCGCCGCATTGCGCGGGTAACTTACTAGTATATAAAGAACGAAATTCAATTTTCACTCCAAATCCTATAAATCAAAAACTCCAAAAATTCAAACCCCTTTAAAATCCAAACCCCAACAATTTTAATTTTTTCATGAAATCCTAATCTATCAAAACCATTCACTCAAAACTCAAACTAAGGGGTTGTTTGTTTACCTCTTAATGATTCCATTAAGAGACAACCTCTGAATCGCTAAGAGGTGAATTTTGTTTGGTAAAAAAAATAGTATGCCTCTTAACGGTTCTAAACCATCTGAATGATTTTATATCATGGACTTCCGTTAACCATTAAGCGCCCTGATTTTATTCTGAACAATTACAAAACAACTATATTTCACTTTGAACTATATATCATAAGAGCCTCTTAATCATTCTGCACCAAACCATTCAGCAACTGTCAAACAACCCCCCTAGAGTAAACAAGATTGACAATTTAATAGCAATGTATGCTACTTATTATTATGAACATAACATTTTATTCATTGACCGGCATGAAGCGTTTAACAAGTACATCACTCTTTATACGCTAACCTTATTATCCCTTGAGACACGATGAGACCAACATGCCCCAAAAATCTCATATACAATATTATCTAAAGAGTCTATCTCAAATCCGATCAATACCCTAAACACGATAATACATCCATCGATAACACCTTAGATGGAAATTAATATCGAATATACGCTTAAAAGAAAAACAAGGTGGCAGTGGCAACATTCATGATTGCAACGACACTCGATATCTTAAAGGTTGACGCACCACTGGCTGCTGCTCCTGGTCCTTCGGCAGGAGCACCGGCTAAACCGTCACCTGCCGGAGCTCCAGCGGTAGCGCCACCATCAGCCGATGGAGCTGGAGCATCGGACGCTGCAAGTGCCATCCCGACAACGACAAAGAAGATAAGTGCGATAACGGTGAATTGACGAAGTGCAGCCATCTTTGTTTTGTTATATTTGTTTAACAGTGATGAATGAAATGATAATTGAAAGTTGATGAGTGGAACACAATTACAAAGAGTTGATATATATAGAGCATGAGAGGGAAGGAATGAATTGTTGAGCATCAAGTTCGGTTATTTTATGGTTGATGTTGATTCATGTAGACTTTGAATTACAACCCAACAAATGTCAATAAAGTGGATGTAAATATAGAAATTGGTAAAAGAGCTATTTTTTGGTTAAGTTTGCTCACGAATCTCGTTCATTAAGTTAGGGGTGTTTACGGTTTGGTTTGGTTTGGTTTGGACTGGACGGTTTAACTCCAATCCTTAAACCATAAACTAAACCGTAAGGGTCGTTTAGGAAATCTTCTAAACCAGACAGTTTGTAATCAAGTGTCTAAACCGGTCAAACCACAAAAAGACAGTGTGATATGACCGATTTAGGCGGGTTGAACCTTTTGTTGGTTTTAAAATTTAAACTAAAAAAAATATAACTTCTATCTCCATAATTGAACTTCTACAAGTAATTTATAAAGAAATACTATACAAAATTATAAAAGAATCATTATCTTCAAAATTAAAACAAACAATGATTTGAAGAACCGATGACGATTTGAAATTTTGGATTTTTATTTTTGACGGATTTTGGGATTTCTTTTTGAGCTGACCACCTAGTTTGCAAAATATTCGGACTGAACCGGACCGCTTAAACTGACAAAAAATGGTCCGATTTGACTTGGTTCGACCGGTTTAAACAGCCCCACATTTTTGTAACACCCCTACATTTCATATAATGATAGTACTGGTTTTTCATCCTTAATCTTTTTCTAGCCTTAGCTCTTTCATCCTTAATTTTCATCTTCATTCTCACATATAGCTACTTGTATAGCTCAACTCGATTCGACTCACAAATATATAATAAAGTTTTTGAGCCGAGTTGAACATTGGTGTTAGAAGTACGACTTATTGAGTTAAACAACTTTAAATTTGTATTTGAGATCAAGTCGAGCTCTAGTAGTTGGTTTAATGCTCGAATCGTTTACACACCTAGTCATGGCCCTATGTTGCCTTCCTTCATCGGTCTATAGGTAATCACATATGGTCACTTGTATAAACAACCATGTATTTTCATGGTCAAACGCCTCGTCGTACCATCATTGACATTGTTCCTTCTCTATACTGATCATTGGCCCTACCATTGATCTCCCTCTTTTTGCTATTTTTGTTTGTCTTTCAATTCTCTCTCCTTCACAACAATTTAATGGAACAAGTATAGACATACAGAAGGAAATCAAAAAAAGATTAAAGTATAGACATACTTTAATGTAGTGGTTGTAATTGTAACAGGCATGAAGAAGAAGAATGGTGATAATATTTTTATATTTCATGTCACTTAGGGTCCGTTTGTTAGCAGCTTAATGAGCTTAATGGGACACATAGCTTATTCAGTCATCTATACATGACTGTTTGGTATTGGCTTAATGATATAGAAAGTGACTTATTTATTAAGCTTTATGCAGAAAGCCAAGTTTTGTCCAAACCAATCTCTCCCAATCTAAAAACATGGTCCTTCCATCTATGAAACACCCTCCCAAACAAAAACATTTCCAATCTATACAGACAGATTAATCCACACATACAACTTTATTCATACATGACTTAATGGAAAACCAACCAAACAGCCCCTTAGTGTCTCTGCAATCTTTTCCTTACAATTACAACATAACATCTGTATAGGGATTATTGGATTAAGATTGCAGGAAGGCTGTTTAACCATTTTCCATGTATATTTTTCTATCTAATGTAGTTGCATTCATGTACCAACCAAGCTAATGAATGATCCACCTCTTATGGTTTTTTCTTTTTCAATTTTTTTACCATACTTGTGTTGCCATTTATTATAGCTACAAGACGGAAAATACATCAACTTGAATCGTAAACAAAGATCGGTAAAATAGAGAAAATAAGATATCGATGACTTGTTCGTTTAAAAGGACATTTCTTGCAAAACTATTAGGTCTCCAACTGGAGTTGAAAAATGTTTTGGTCAATCATGCATCATTCTCTTTCTTGTCCAAGCATGTATTAAATATTTCTTCTTAGAGCGTATTGATTTGACCTCATAAGCGGGACCACCACCCAATAGCAGAGAATCTCCTAATTGTTTCAGAACAACTAGAAAGATATTCTTTAACCAGAAAGAATTCGGTTCAGAACTGAAACCCAAAAGAGAATGATTGATTCTAAATTAAATTGTCTCAATATTAAACTTCATCACACCATTCAATGAGGGGGTCACTCTCTGAGCCTTTTCCACAGCATTCAATGATGTATTCATGTTGGCTTCAGCATCTTGCTTCAAATAGGAAAAGCTCTTCATCTTTCATGAAATTAACCCACAGGTCTTGCCACATTCATACCTGCACACCATTATATACTGCAAACAAAAGCATAACAACAAATCAATAAGGATTTTGAGCCTACGAGCAACTTGCAAGGTTACTCTCTCTGGTCAGACCATTAATTGGTTCAAGAATTACCACAGGCTAATAAAAAAAATTAGGTCTTTCCTCGACCTCCATGAGCAGAAAGGTTGCCATGAAGATTTTTTTTTTGGGAAGCCATGAAAAGTTTAAAAGCTTTGGAGAAGTTATTAAAGAGCATGAGACAGTGTGAAATGTTTTCACAAACATATTGTTAACTATTACAGCTAAAGTCATGGGATTAAAAGCTATTTTACACAAACATATTGCAAAATGCAAATTCCATTGAAGTCAAGACATGAATGCTGCAGAGCATTTAGCAAAAGAAAATGGATTGTTGGAGCAAGATATTCAGCAGGCACAAAGAAAATACATAATGTAAATACACCATCGTAATCATAATTTGATGCTAGCATGGCATGATTGGAGCAGGTGAAAGAACGCTTACTGTGTTAGAGCCACTGATTCACATTTCTGGCACTGCCACCACATTATCTACCAGTGATGGTCTTTAATCGATCATATGCACATTGTATTTTGTGCTTTTCTTCAATGTTCAAGTTGGATCCTTCATGAGACTGTAGAAAAACATTGTAAAAACATTAAACATGATGTTTCTGCCTTGAAAACTACAATTTGATTAGAACATAAACACACCCTTGAACCAACATCATCAGGTTTTGACCATCCAACAAGTTAATCAATTTGAAAAGGTAAATGAGAAACAAAAGTGAGTGTTTTACCATTACTCTGAGTATGTTGTGCAGTAAGCTGTCAATCTCTTCTCTGTAACATGATAATATTTGCCAGATTCTAACATCCTCGTGCATTAGCAGGAGGACCCGAACAACTGCACTTATCCTGCTTGAAATCCCATTTTGACCATCAAAACTTGGTGAATCATTTCCGGAGATGAATGATGTCATCACATTCAAGACATCATTTAAAAGTTTTTCACTTCTATAGAACAAAAGAAAACAAGGCAAAACATAGTAACGGCTTCTTTTGGTCTTACTTGACCCACGATCCTCTGCTTCAAGACTCTGCTTGTAACAAAAAGAGGTAAAAGGTGATATAGTAGAAATAGAAATGGCAAAAACTGAAATCGGATCTGAGAATGAAGCTTGCCATAAGAAATAGCCAATTTGGTGCTCAGTAGTCACAAATAGCACTTACAGAAACAATATCGACCAAGTATCCTGGAATGACGTTGCCTAGTTTGGAAATGCTCTGTTGAGAAATCTTTGTGGGGTTGGAATCAAGTGCAATAATCGTTCTAAGCAACGAACAGGTGTTCTCCAAGGGTGGTTTGTTTGACTGAAAGCAGAAAACATAAGACGTTAAGATTACGCATGCAGCTAATTTCCTACAGACCAATCAAAAACTTGTCCATCAATAACACGACTTTAGAAATAGTTTTCCAAAGACTAGAATTATGGAAGCTTAGCCATCTTACAATCTGGTCAATAACTGCTCCCTCTAGCATCTTAAAAACAAGATGATCATCCCCAATTTGAGACAGGCAAGAGCAAACAGCACTAGTCACAGACCTAAACAATCCAGACCTTGACTTCCCACATTTCTCCACGACGACTGAACTGCTTTCTGATAAACAAATTCATAAAGAAATTACAAAGGGCATACGTCAGTAATAAGTATTGGCAAAAAGTAACAGAAGAAAATGAAGACTTCTTAAAAGACTACCAGGAAAAACTTCAAATCGTGCCAGTAACGTGATGAGAAAACTAATATAGTCCACAATATGGATGTGTCCAGCCTTATAGGCAGAATTCAGAACTTCCAAGAAGCGAAATAAGAGAAATGGCTCCAGATCCCGGCCTGCAATCATCAGCATTTGAGATATTTTTTCCTTTTATTGTATTAAAGGACAGCTAGAACACTACTCACACAAGCAACAAGCAGCCAGCGACTGAAGCAGAGAGGGGTCCAGGTAGGAGAAGTAATAGAGGCAACAAACAGAAAGTTCCTGAATATCTGTAGCAAGCTTCATAAAAGGACCATAGGAAATATTTCCTGCCAAAAAGAAAAAGATAAAAGTTATCAAAAGGTACTCTTAAAAAATCAGTAAGATGCAGGATTGAAGCATTAGATTTGTAAGTACCATCATGACATGTGCTGTAAAATTCTCTCAATGAGTATTGCATGTTGTCAAACTCCTGCGAGAGAGGAGAGTTCATGATAACACATTGTCCCAAGTGAAGTTGAAGACGCAATACAGCCTGCAGGAACCACTCCAAATTTAAGTAATATCTGGTTTGTTTCATGACTACAGATGAAACAATTAAACAATGGTTGTGAGTGAGCACATACCTTGGACAATGATGGATTTTTATCACCCAACAGGGTTAGCAACAAAGGAATCTCTCTTATCCAGCTAATCTGAAACTCTATAATTCCTGAATCACTTGTATTTGAACCGTCTTTCTGTAAAATGAACACAATATCAACCTAGATATTGAAAGGATTAGTTTGTAGTAAACATGTAGAGATATAGGTGAAAGAGCTTACAGGAAATAGCATTTCTTGAATTGCTGAAAGACAAACCAATTTCATTGAAGACTCTGGATCACACTTGTTGAAAACCTCTGTAAAAGCCTGAAATAAGTATCATTGATTTTCATTCATAACTATGCAAGTATCTCAAAATAAAGTATATATACATCGTTAAACTTCAACAGATAAATAATACAATGGTTATTAGTTCTGAAGTAACTTATTTTCATACAAGAGTAGGAACAATGTGGAAAACCTGAAGAATGTGTGATTTCCACGTATCATCCACTTGCATGATGAGTTTAGGGATGAAAGAAATGAGTGGGAGTGAATGCTTCTGGAAAAATGCTCTGCCAGAATGCACACTGCTGCATACCTGCAAAGTGGTGCATATCAGAAAAGTTGTTGTGAAATGTCTATAATATCAGAAACACACTTTAATGCGTACCTTTTCAGACATAGCATCTACAATGAACACCAGGAATTTTTCCAAAAAGACAGATGGGGGAGCTGACCAATCACTTAAGTAAAAAAATATCTCTGAAACTATGACATTCAAGACAAAATACCTATTATCGTCCTGCACATGCATTCACAAGGTTCAAGCAATTGAATTAATAGTTGAGGTGTACACACAATAAGTTTGAAATTTTTTACCTTGTCTGATGACTGATGTGGTGGGTTCAGGGGAAAGACATCAAATAACTTCTTCAATGGCTTCTGCAACACATCTAGATCTCTTCTGTTGGATTTTAGTTGTTTGCTGTTCCCATAAACAAAAAACTTGACAACCAGATCTATACTTTTCAATATAGAAAGCACACAATCAAATGATTGTGCTTCCATTGTCTGATGCGAGGGCATAAAATCCTGGAGACCACCAACTAAAATAGGCAAAAGGTCCTTCAATTCCTTTGCAGTCACTGAAAACTCTGTAAAAAAATGCCAAAAGGAGAGAAAGATAGCCAATGTGTAAGCATACGTACAGAAAGAAAAGGACTGCAAATATAAGTAGAGAAACAAAAAGATAATATGTTGGAGTCTAGGAGATGCTCTTATGAATATTGCATGTAATATATAAGATGGTAACATATCTTATAAAGATATCTACAAAAGAAAATTATCAAATTCCAGGTTCTTTCACTTACCTGAATGATCTTCATGCACTTCAGACTCAAGAGCATGCAAAATTCTTCGGTCAGCAACAACCTATTGGTAAGAGCAAACCACGAGGGAAAGAGGGGAGGGGAGAATTGTAAATTAAATTTGGCAACACCGGATTTTAGACATTACATGCTGAGGGTAGGTGGCAATTCTTGCATTAAAAGTTAGAAAGTACACTTTCGGTTGACGAGTTATTCTCTGCCTTATTACAAGGCAACAGAGAGAGACAGTATGCCAAACCAGCAAGAACGCTCTTAAGCTTTCCCTTGTCATGCAAATTAAACTGGTTCTTCTGCAACATCTCTTTGTAATGTTGGATGATCTGTAGATGAGAACAACCAACTTTCAACATAAAACAGGTTTGTATTATGTACCAACCTAAATTAAAATAAGTTTTAATAAACAAATACCTTTTCAGCATACATGGAGAACGACATCGGGTAGTGCTGGACAACTAAGTCAAAAAATTTGAACGCCATCAAACGGACATCAATTGCCAAATGCGTCATTGCATTGAATACATATGCCATCATCAAAGATATGAAAGTTCCCTGGTTATCCTGGAGAAGTTAAAAATAAAAATTAAATAACCAAAAGGATAAACGCATAAGGTAATTTTGGAAACTTATGGCAATAGCTAAAGGAACAACCTCTTTACAGCCAGGAAATATGACTGCCTTAAGAAGTTGATATAGTGTCTCGCGAACCAATTTGTCTTCATCGCTCATGCGCTCACGCAGTTTTTCTATAACAGAGAGTCTGTGCATTTTTAGTTCTGCTGGATGTTTGAGGAAGATATCCCTGATACCCATCAATGCATCTTGAAAACAGAAACAAGTAGTCTTAATACCAAATCAGAGTATTGTAACATCTAACCAAACACTTTAAACAAATTGTCTTCTCTGTAAGTCAACAATTAGTTGCACAAACCCACATGTTAATGAAAGAAATGATACCTCTACGAACTTTTGCATTGTGATGAGATGTTTGCTGAAGCAGCTCTTTTAAAGTCAAACCTTTTTTGCTCACAGCTAGACCGGCCTTCTCTGATGCCAGACTTTGTTCCGGCAATATGATTGCTGCAAATAACAAAAGCATTGATATCAAACACACTACAAGCAGTCATCATTCTCTTTAGGGACTGATTTAGCAAGGCGAAAAATGCCAATCCCCAGGGTTATATTTCTAAAGTCTTGGAAATTTCATGGTTTTTCAAATTGCATAAATCAAAAAAAGGAATTATCAAATCACATACTTATACTGCCACAATCCTATCATTTAGTTCATTTTTAACGAAATTAACTAGTAAAACTAGTCAATTGGGACAAAAGCACAAGGGATAGAATAAACTGGCCAGAAGGGTGTATATCATCTCAACTGTAAATGATGAGCTATGTTAGTTAATCTGATGATAATTGGATAGAGATTATAATTTGAGGTGTGCAGCCGAAAAACTTACAAAGTTCGCCAATAGCTTTGTCTATTTTGTGCCAGATATTAATATGAATTTGTCATTCTGTGGCAAACTGCAGTTTTGGCGAGGAGGATGAGCCTACTTACATCTTCAAAGCTGAATGCTTACTAAAGGCCCGTTATTTGTATATGATATGATGAATTGTGATTTTTTTTTTCTTTAGAGCAATGCAAATTTACAGACAAGCTAGTTAATTAAGATACAGGTAAGCTAGTTAATTAAGAAAATGAAACCTTTCGATTTGACTTCGGTATTCGTGGTATTCTTTGGTGGCGGCAATTTCCTTCCAATCTTTCGCTTTATTTTCTGCAGGATTTGAAAAGGCAATTGCAGTGAAAACTTTGAAACCATGGGGCATTTTCAAATTCCTCCATGTATAAATTGAAAGACAAGACTTACTTTGAAGTCTACACCGCGCTTTTGCTGCTTCTTCAACTGAGCCTTATGTTGCACCATCCTTCAACTCTTTTACACCTGGCAAACCCAAATAACAAATAAGCAGCGACGGAGCAGGAACCTAATTTGCAACGCAGAGGGAAGATAGCAGACGGCGAGGAGCAAAGAGAGGCGTCGATGTACTATAATAGATATCACAACCAAAATTTATATTAAAAAAAGGCGAGGAGCATGAAGCAGGTTTCGAAAGCAGTGGAATTCGTATGGAGAAGACGTACGATGGTGATGAGAGTAATCGCCCTGATTCGTATGGAGACGACGAGCGGCTTGGGCCCAAACTGCTTGCAAGTACCATGAGGTCCGTCCAAGTCCAACTAACGGGCTTTGTGGTACATGGCCCATACTCAAATATAATAAAATTATATATATATATATATATAGGGGTGGTATCGGGTACAAACCAACTAGTTTGTACAAACTCGTACAAACCATACCTAGCTTCATGATTTTGTAAATTTGGCTTCATGAATGTATATATATATATTTTGGCTTCATGAATATATATCATTTGGCATTTTTAACTAATTTTTTTACAAAAATAAGGATATTTTAGGGTATTTTTGTAAAAAAATTAGTTAAAAATGCCAAATGATATATTCATGAAGCTAAATTATATATTCATGAAGCCAATATATATATATATATATATATATATACATTCATGAAGCCAAATTTACAAAATCATGAAGCTATGTATGGTTTGTACGAGTTTGTACAAACTAGTTGGTTTGTATTTGATACACAGCCTATATATATATATATATATATATATATATTATTTTGATTTTACGTTTCTACATTATATTAAATAATTAAAATCAGAAAAATAACTATTATAAAAAATAGGCTGTAAAGGGAAATTGAGATGGTTTTTTTTGGGTGTTTGACAATTATGATTATTTAAAAAACGAATATATAATAAGATTAAAGAGAATATAATTAGATCATCTCTAACTCAATACTAAAAATATAAAATGGTAATTTTTTTTATTTTCAACCCAATATTAAGACTATCTATCTCTAAGAACATCTCTAACCCAATCATTAAAAAATCAACACTAAAAACGTTATAAACACTAAAAATGATGGGTCCTTTGAACACTAAAAAAATCCAACTTTAACCACTGATAAGTGGGTTTACACCCCCTAATCTAACTGCAAGTATACGGGTCGAATCAAGTAATATGTACTTGAAATTACGAATATCGAACCAATGTAACTAGGAACTGACGGTCCCATTGAAGAATTGTTGATGATTGATTAATAATTAAATTAAATAAATAAACACTAGAGTAAAAGCAAATAACAAAGTTGGAATTTTTTGGGAGAAAAACAGTCGAGGGTTGGAATCCCAATTGTTTCTCCAAAAACAATCCACTTATGACAATTATCAAACTAATCTAATTGAATGAATACACAATCACGTAAATTATGACACCCTAAAAATAGAGCAAATATTTTTTATAAAAAGAAGAGAAAAAGAAAAGAAAGGAAAACGGGTTTTGTTTTATCGGAGCAAAAATGTAAAGAATTTGGTCGAGAGGGGTCATTATTGTTATTTAATGGAAGTTCATTTGGACCAACAATGTTAAGATATTATAAAGACAGGGGTTTGAACGTATATTTCAGAAAGTTAAGGGGGTCGAATGTCATCTTTTTAAAGTATAAGGACCTGTTTTGCCAATAGTACACCTCTGTTTGGAGATGGCAACCTCACATCAATTTTTCGCGATTCATATTGGGTTTATAGAATAAAAATCTTTATTCAATTCCGATTATTTGTTTATACAAATTACCAAGATGCCCCTACAATCAAATAACCTGTATTTCAAACGAAGCCTTGTGTATTTGTTTTATGAGGTATCTGAAATAATATTGGGGATTTGGTATTTTAATTATTTTTTTGAATGAGTGATTACAATAAATCATTTATAAAGTTAGGTGATTTAAAAATAAGATTTAAAAGCGTCGTAATAAACAGAGTTATTATCGAGCACTTAAGTTTTTATAGGATTTATATAAAGTATATAAGGGGAGGTGGTTATAATACGTCGTCTAAATATTTAGATGATTTTAATAATGAGAGTAAAGTGACGTTATTGAACTAAAATAATTATTGGGACACTTTGATAATGATAGTAAAGTGTCGTTATAAAAGCGTTAATTTGACACTTTGGGACGTCATCAAGTTATACACTTGAGTTTTGACTAGAATTTGTCGGGGTTGACCGAGTTGACTAAAGGTTGATTTTTGACTCGTTTGACCCATATGGATTTTAATGACAGGATCGTGATGAGCTATTTGGAACAAATATGTAGACTCGATTTTGAAGTTTGGCTTTAGGTCGGGTCTGGGTTGGACCATAAGTTGACTTTTGGTGAATTAAGTCATTAATTAGATATGGTGGTATAATATGTGTAGGTCTTTCGTTTGGAGCTATCGGTAGTCGATCTACGCAATCAGGCGAGTCTTCATGAGACTTACACTAGGATGCATACATATGTACAAATTTATTTTGAGCATTATATGATTTCTATGGTGAATGTTATGCATGATAATGATTTAAATACATGTCATCGGTATGTATTTTGTGGAGCATGCATGCTAAGTGTTTTCCGATTTTTAAACACATTTAGTATGCTTGAGTTTTCAGTTGGTTTATATTGTACAAATGGTACATGGTTTGGAGTATGAGATGTCGGTTTGGTTTGTCACACTTAAGGGGAGGCACGACCCCGAAATGGGTGACTGGCTCTATGTGAGTCGTACACCATGGAATGTTTGTGACATAGCAGCACGACCCCGTAATGGGTTATTGGCTATAGGTGAGCCCTACACACCCAGTGAATGCTTGCAACCTATCAGTCATCACTTGATGAGACAATTATGAAGTCTTGTTTCTTTCAGTGTTACATGTTTTCAGAAAAATGCATATTATTTTATCTGGAGTTTGCATGTTTGTTATATGTGACAAGATATGATTTTAGTCACGCAAACAAGGAACTCACTAAACTTTATAAGCTGACTATAGTATCCATCTCATGGTCGGGTAGTTTGAGGTTGGATAAGGGCAAAGGACACACTTAGAGACTTGCCTATTACTATTTCGAATTCAGTATTTTGTTTAGACTTTTATGTATAGATCAGTTGTAACTTAACCTGGATGGGACGGGTTAACTCTTAAGTTACATGTTTATGTATTCTGAACATTTCCGCTGCGAACGATTTTAAAGTTTTAATTTAGCCGAAATTTTAGAGTATCTTTAGAGGATTTGTTTCAGATTACGTAACATTCATAATGGAAAAATTATGGGTGTTACATAAATAACTGTTATTCTTTCTCGAGCAACAACAAAGTTATTTCTAGAAAATGTAGGTTTCATCTCTCGGTCTCAACATAGGAATTCAGAAATTCATTAAGAGCAATGTTGTAATAACAATTACTAGGGTTTACTTGGTATATCCCTATACAATTTCTCACCCTAGGCATACAAATTCAAGTCAAGTTATAGAATCGTTCTCTCGAATCTAATTCATAACAACTAAATCAGTTTACAAGGTGATCAGACTCGCAAAAACATTAAAACCAAACTCATATGCTTCATTGATTAGGAAAACTGGTTAAGATCACAAGTTTTCATGTTCATATGCATACAAACCAAAGTTCATTCAACCCCCAACAATCTAAAGATTAGTTCATGTTGGGGGTGTTAAAACACAAAGCAAAAGGAGGAAAAGCAAATTAAACATGGTCTCTTGAACAAAAAATCGAGATATGAACAAACTTCTTTTTGTTGAATCGCAATACCCACGAACAAGAATTTGATCTTCGTTAAGCTTGCATTCTCCGATGATTTCGTTGCGTTAATCGGCTCCAAAATCTGTGGAAATCGACCCAAGTTGCCCTAAAATCGTTTGTTGCTCTTTCTAGTCGATATGTGGCTGAATGAATGAAACCCTAGGTGAAAAAAGCTTTAAAAACGTATCAGCACGTCATCGGTACTTACACCGAGAGTTAACTCTAGGTGTAAGTCTCAGTGGCCATTGTTTTCTAGAATTTAGATTGTCGGTAGTTACACCGAGAGTTAACTCTCGGTGTAAGTCTCGGTGAGTGTTGTTTTGCAACAATTGAAATATTTTATTCGCTTGACGACCTAACTTGACAAGTCTCGGTACACCTTTTTGAGTTTCTTTGATGCGTTTCTCCTAGTTTTGACCCAAGATTTGACTCGTACTTCGCTTTGCCATCAATTCACGAGGCGCTTCATTCTTGTCTATAATTAGCTCCTTTCAAACCTAATTCTTCGTTTATTCTCGAAACATGGATTCCTGAAAAACTCATAAATAAACTGTGAAATATGCTTCGTTTGTTTGCAATACAAAGAATTCAACACGGAAAGTGGTGCTTAAATAACGCCAAAAATGGCGTTATCAACCACACACTAAAAAAACAACACTAAAAACATATTTATGATTATAGTAGTAATAAAATAATATGACCTAATATATAAAACTATTAATCTATCTATATATATAATTATAAAAATTGAATAACACAGTAGTATTTGATTTTAGAGGCCTCCAAATATAGAGGCTTACTTTATTGATCTCCAATTTATACTGTTTTAATGTTAGGTTCGAGATATAAAACACCTCAATTTGTGTTTTTAGTGTTGGTTTGGAGATTGTCTAACCCAAAACTAAAAACACAAAAAATGTGATATTTTCATCTCTAACAAAAACACTAAAAAATGGAGATCAATAAAATAGACCTCCATATTTAGAGGCCAATAAAATAAACCTCTCTCTCTCTCTCTCTCTCTCTCTCTCTCTCTCTATATATATATATATATATATATATATATATATATATATATATATATATATATATATATATATATATATATATATATATATATATATACAGGGAGATGTTCAAATGAGAAGTGCTAAATATACGAGAACTCAAGAAGTAAAGAAGTGATCTTAGCCATTCATTCGATCAAGATCGGCGGCTTTGACCGAGAAGCAGCGGATAATTCCTCGTGTGGTCTGCACAAGATAGAGGGATAGTTTCATAAAAATACGCAGGACGAGTTCATATATGAATCTGTGTGATTCACATATGAACTATACGTTCATTTATGAACCTTTGTAATTCACATATGAACTATTTTTTAACTAATTCATATATGAACCTTTGTGATTCATATATGAATCAGTTAATTAGTTCATATAAGAATTAGTTTAAAAAAGTTCATACATGAATCAGTTAATTGGTTCAACTGATTCATATATGAACCTACAGTTAATTAGTTTCATATATGAAACCCAGAGGTTCATATATGAATTAGTTAATTGGTCCACTGATTCATATATGAACCTACAGTTAATTAGTTTCATATATGAAACACAAAGGTTCATATATAATTAGTTAAAAAAGTTCATATGTGAATTACATGAGTTCATATATGAACAGATAGTTCATATGTGAATCACACAAGTTCATATATGAACCCGTCCCGTGTTTTTGTAAAATTTACGAAGCTGCCATTCTATTTTTGGAACAGCCGCAACTTTTGACCAATTAAAGCCGATATTGACTGAATAAATGGCCAAAATCACTTCTCTACTTCTAATATATTTAGCATTTCTCATTTGAACCTAAGGCTATATATATATATATATATAGAGAGAGAGAGGGGGGGGGGTCTTCAAATGTAAACCATCATTTTCGTGTAAACCATGTAAACCCTCGATTTCATAGGTTTTTTTGATAGTTTTTTATGGGATTGTTTATTTTGATGAAATTGTTCCATATCATTCATTTCTTGATGAATTTTTTTTTACGAAATTTGTAGTTTCATAGGTGAAAACGAAAATGTATGAAACAGTTTCATAAGAATGAAAAAAACCTATGAAACTACAAATTTCATAAACAAAATTCATCAAGAAATGAATGATACGAAACAATTTCATCAAAATAAACAATTCCTTAAAAAATATTCATCAAAAAAACCTATGAAATCGACGGTTTACATGGTTTACATGGTTTACACGAAAATGATGGTTTACATTTGAAAATGTCTCTCTCTCTCTCTCCCTCTATGTATATATATATATATATATATATATATATATTAGGTATTTGTTATTGTATACGTATATATTGATTAAAAGTTTAATATATTAAGATGTTTATTATTATTATTATATTAAAGATGGTTTATAGTGTTTTTTGTGTGTGGTTGAAGTTGATTTTTTTAGTGTTCAATGGACCCAACATTTTTTGTGCTTTTAAAGTTATTTTTTTAGTGGTTGAGTTGGAGATGCCCTAAAACACTAACGGCTGTTTGTTTAGCTTTGAATCATTCAATTAAGAGGTTACCTCTTAATTGGTGAGAGGCAAAACATGTTTGGTAAAATTTTGACACCCTCTTAACCATGACAAAAGCCTCTTAGCGATTTTGCACCTAGGGATGCCCTCAACGATTCAGATGGTAATTGTTTCCACATCTACCCTTCACACAACATTCTCCCAGTCGCACTCTGCTTCCCACTGTCGTCTCTCCCCCTCGCCGGTCGGTATCCCCTTCGTCCGTCGATTTAGGGGTTGTGTTTGCTACTTTTGTCTTCGGTTTAGGGGTTGTGTTTGCTACTTTTCTCTTCGATTTAGGGGTTGTGTTTGCTACTGTCCTTCGATCCATGTATCTCCCTTTTCCTCTTTCATTCCTTCATTTATGTATCTCTCTTTTTCACTTAAAAGTTCCATTTTGTTTTGTGATGTGAATTGTTTAGCTACTGTGTATCTCTCTTTTTCACTTCATCCGTGGATCTCTCTTTTTGGATTCCTTCAACCATTTTGTTTTTCACAAAAGTGTCATTTTTTCCTTTCTTGTTTCTTTATTGATTATTTTTTAGCTATTATATATAATATGGATCCAATGGAGTCTAACCGCTTTTGAATCGATCTTGGCCGTTTAAATTCAACTCAACTTTCAATCTCAGCCGTTTAAATTCAATAAGCCCACTATTCAGACTCTCTCACACGCCCTTTTCTCACACGAATGCAAGTCCACGTTCTTCAACTCCCTGCAGGTAGGTTATCTCCCCCACTCCACACACAACCTCCTCCTCTTCTCCACAATTCCTTACAACAGTTGCACAGGTTTATCTCCCTCTCCGTGTTCTTCAACTCCCTCTCACACGAATGCAGCCACGATTTCAACGGATTTCTCTCCCACGAACTCTCATGGAGCCCTATAAATATCGATTGTTGTACCCAATATTTCTTCCACACGATTTCTTTCCAACCTCTGTCGATTTCTTCCTCCCACCCCCTGGTCCACGATTTCACTACTTTATCTGTCGAACTTGGAGGCTGCAATTAATTGAGAAGAGATCGAGAGTTCTACTTTGCTATAGGATTCAATCCGGCATTTAAGGTATGAGCTTATATAACTATCCAGTAATTTAATCACCTTCTTGTCTAATTATGTTTCTTGATGAAGAGGTTCTCACGGTCTTTGGGGGTGTTTGGGAGTGCTTATATTTTTGACTTATTTGCTTATAGCTTCTCCCCACCGCAAATAAGCTATTTGGAGTGTTTGGATAGAAAAAATCAAAAGTGCTTATTTGCTTCTCCTCACCACAAATAAGTTGTTTTTGATAAGTCATTCCATACCTACTTATTTACTTCTCCCTATTTCCTTATCTATCCAAATTAACTTTTTACCCTCAATTTTTAACAAACACATTTTAAAAACTGCTTTTCCTCACCACATAAGCAAATAAGCATAAGTTAAAAATATAAGCACTCCCAAACACCCCCCAAATTTGTTTTTATATCTTTGTTTTTATAGGAATTTATGATTCTTCCCGTTAGATGTTACAAAATCAGTAAGTTACCGGTTAAAATGAGCTTGTGTTTGCTAATTTTTTATTTTATTGAATTTGGGTTCTTGAAATATAAGTGGGTTGGAAATTACCTATACTATTGACCTAGAGGTTTTGAATGATAGTTTGGAAAATGTTAGCAATGGGTTTGTTTCTTTTTCTATGAATTAATTAATTCGATTGCTTGATTTGTGTTGATTTTGGTGATTAAACTTACATTTCTTGTGGATCTGCATTATTCTTTAAATGTAGATGACTCCAGATGGTAATTTGGGTAAATCCAAGTCTCAGGTAATTAGTTTATTTTCTTCCTTTTTGACGCATTTGTGTGGCCTAAATTATATACATATTGCAATGATGAATCTTTTTGATGTTGTAAATCCCTTAAAGGCCCCAGATGAAGTTGAAATAATCATCCAAATTGGAAGTGGGTGTGATGATGTTATTCTGTAAATGCTTTTGCAAAGTGTATGTAAATCTTACAACTGAATCTGAACATGGGTTAGGAAACATTTTGTTATACTCATGGAGAATGTGACTATGAATGACCCTTCTTTTATTACCTTATCATCTTAATGGGAGCTTGTAGTTGACATCTAGATTATCCACCACATCTCTTGCAAGTGAATTGCATGATAATCTTGTCATTCTTGTGTTAAACACATTCCATTGGGATGTTAGGGTATGGTTTAAAAGCTTATGTTTGTTGTGCATGCATTTATTGAACAGTAGCATGGGCGCATATATATATGTATATATATTTTTTTGAAGCAGGTTATGCAGGTCTGCAAGTCTTACAACTGTGCTTAATTAGAAACATGATTTGTAACTACACAGATATCAACTAGATAGAAAATCTGTGTTGCATGTTACATTTCCCACATATATCATGAATGATAATAATAATAATCCACATTTTATAAACCTGGACTTGGAAGGCACAACATTCCTGAACTTTAAAATAAGGAAGTGGGTAGTAGCTTGGGGTTGTGGAGTGCCATTGTGATATTGTAAGCAACTATTTGAGCCCACTTACTGGTACATAAACATTTTGATTTTTGAGTGACGAATGAGTGTTCGATTATAACTTTGCTGATATTTGGTAAATAAACCATTTGAGTGATAAATGAGAATTCAATCAATATGTTTGCTGCTATGTTCTTTCTTTGCCACTTTTTCCATCTTCTTTAATCATGCTCCTGTAATGGTTGTATAACTCACCAAAAAAACCACAAACTATCCAGTAGGTCCCAACATACCCCGAGATCAAGCTCAATCACACACTAAAAATAGATTACTGAATTAAGTTTGGATGACAACTGACTGCTTGTGTATTTACACATTCTTGCTAACTAACTTGGCGACCAAATAACTAACCAACTAAACAGACAAAAATAACAAAGTGAAGGTTCTTATTAGATACACATGGAACTTATTTGGCCTGCATACTTGATGTACCTTTTATATACTGCAATATAACTCAAAATTGGCAAATTCCTTGTGAATCTTAGGTCCGTATACTTGATTTTATTGCAACTTCTAACAACATTAGTCTCTACCTGATGATTATTACAAATTCTAATGTGGCAGGTAGTTTAAGAAAAGGTTCAAAAATCCATATCAATACACTCCTTTTACTTTAAGTAAAAATTAGATGAAATCAAAGAACGAATACATTGAAGAAGCTATCCCAAATCCAATCCAAGTTAATTCCTAATCAAATATAATTATAATTGCTCGAACACAAGGAAATAATCAGAATTGATGTTCAATTTTACGTTGCAATTGAGGAATTAAAATAGCAACAAATAGGCTGAAAACCAATTGTAGATTATAGCAGGTGAATCGTGATTAAGTGCAGTGCATTATATCACAAAATGAAAAGGGAGCTTGTCATTATGCTCAAACAGAAGAGGAATTGCAAAAAGACCAAATCTCTAGAAATCGGACTTCATATTATAAGCTAGACATGATAAAAATTTACTTGATCTTAACACATGGAAATCAGGTATTTTGGTTTGGTTTCAAATCAATATAGAGTAATTGTGTTCATCTTCTTTTGACTTGTAGCATTTTGGGTCATGCATGATATTATGGAAGGTAGCAATTCGTTTGTACCCCTTCATTTACCATGATTTTGGCTTACCATCAAATTAAGAAGCTTTACATTTAAGGTTCCATAAAATTAAGGATTAAAGGCGTGTTGCACTTGAAAATCAATCTATGGAAATTCACATTCTGCTTTCTGCTTCTGTTTTGTAAGGTATCCTTAGCCATGTCCGAAAGCACTAACCCGAACGAAGCTTGTGGATATCTACCGGAAACTTGGCGTCTGTACTTTGTCTGAATCGGCAAAGAAAACCATATATATGTCGATATTTCCAGATTTGAGGCGGTGAATTCAAGAGAAAAGATTACTAAAATGGGTTTGTTTAACTAATTCTTGGCTTTCTAGCTGATTCGAGCCTTATACCAGAGGTCGAAAAGAGACACGAAGCCTTTAACCGATTAGTGGCATTAGAAGCTTTTGATCTTATTTTGCAACATGTACACACACATTCATAACTCATTTTTAGAGATTTAGTTGCAATTTTAAATTGTATACTGCTGTCTAATAACTCCGTGGTGTTGTGGGACTCTTTGGATGGTGGCTCCAATCGTCAACTGCATAGGATAAGTCATCTGATTCCCATGATATATTAATTTATGTTATCAGAATCTGTTTGATAAAAATTGTTAATAGTGGGATATTGTCATGTAATAAAGGGGTCGTTTATCGAACGGTTACCCGGGTAAGCACTTATCAAGTCACATTATCTTACCGGATGAATAAGTGAAGGACCAAGAATCTTACCCGGTAAGAGCTAACGCAAGGACCTAGAGTCTTACATGGTAAATAACGACAAAGACTCTTACCACGGTTAGCACTTACCGGGAAAATTGTTGATTACGATACTGGTTTTAATGAACTAAAATCTTACCCGGTAAGTAAGTGATAATGTTAGAATTTTACAGGTAAACGCTTACTCGAGTAAGCGTTTGGTAAACGGCCCTAGGTGATGGAATAGAGCTAACTAATACTTCTAATTATTTGTTAGTTTGAAAGTTGAAATAGGTACTAAAGTATCACCTCCTCTTTGTGTTTCTAGCTTGTGTTAGAATAGAATCATGTCGTATACCCGACCAACGGACGGGTATAATTCTAGTTGTGTATTGTTTTAGCTACTGTTCTTTGTTGTTAATTTATGGTTTTCCTTTTTTGTCGCTTTATTGAATCATGTTTTAGCTATTGTGTATTGTTTTAGCTATTGTGATCGTGCTTTGTTGTTGATTTAGGAAATGTGATTGGTTATGCTACTAGTTGTTTACATGTGTTTGCTTAGGACATATCATACATAGCCTCTCAACCATTCTGTTTCAAACCATTCAGCAACGGCCAAACAACCCCTAAATAAAATGGAGGTAAATAAAGTAAGAGCTTCTCCAAAATGGAAAAGTATCTCAAAAAAAAAAACGCATATTCATCTCCAATAGATTCTTAATTTTGAAGATTACACAATTGATTATATTATTAAAATATTCAATACAACTCATAAAATATTGTTTCACTCTCCTATACATTTAACTTAAAGTAATTTCATTGGTAGAATGAATAAAAATTTATTTCTCTTTCATGTGTAATAATTTTTGGAGATATCTCCAAATTTAGAGATTTTCATCATCTCTCTCGTACTTTCTCTATTTTCGATATGGTTTTGGGGAGTATGTTGGATAAAAAAATCTCCAAAATCTTCATGTTAGAGAAAATGTTGGAGATGCTAAACCTCTATATTTGAAAACCAATAAATTAAGTTTCTAAAAATATATATTAATATAATATTATGTTTTTATAATTATATATAAAAATATTAGTTAAAAATTTAATATTTTAAGTTGTTTATTATTATTATTATTATATTAAAGATGGTTTTTAATATTTTTTAGTATGCAAGATAATATTATTTTTTTAATGGTTGGATCGGAGATACTTTTATAAAAAAAATAAGAGCCGCTTTATGAATAGAGAGCAATATCTCTAAAACCTGTTTAAAAAAGTAGATAGCAGGTATTTTTAATTTAATTTTATATTTAATTATTATAATTTAAAATTTAATTATTATAATTTAAAATTTAATTATTATAATTAATTATTTTATAAGTATATATACCCATCTTTTTACTCAAAACAAGATAAAAGGACTACTGATGTATGTTTAAATTGATTGTTAGAGCATCCACAATAAGGATTTCATTTGGATTGCAAAAGTGTCATGTAGGATTGCTAAATTAGAAATTGTAGTGGTTGTGAGTATGATTGCTAAATTAGAAATTGGTTTTGGTAATTTGCAAATGTCAAATCAGTACTTTTTGCTGATGTGACAGTGAATAGTATAAGAAATTGTAGGGAATAATTTCTAAATTAGAAATTGTTTTATGTCAAATCATGTTTTGTGATGTTTTGTAAAGAATGTTTATGAAAAAATGTATGAATAATTTTATTTGTTAATAAAAATATTAATTTTTTTTGAAAGGCAAATATTAAAAAAATGCAAAATATAATTTATATTAAAGTACAATAAAATAAATTACATATTAAAAAAAATACAAACTTAACACATAAAAATACATCATTGTTCTTTTAGAAGTTCTTCAAGTTGATGTTCGTACAATCTCCGTTGTGGTTCGCTCATTGTTGTGGGATCCATTTCCATCAACTTCATGATCATTTTCCGATTTTCCCGTTTGTTCTTACGTTTTTCTGTTTCCACAAATGATGTGTGGAATTCTCTCATCACCTGAATTTTTTCTTTTTCAACGTGTTAGACCGTTCTCCCGTATTCCATGAGGTTTTGAAAGGGAAAGCACCACAAGTTAATTTCTCCGTCAATGGTAACAATTACAATTTAGGATATTATCTTGCTGATGGGATCTATCCTAATTGGGCTACATTCGTAAAGTCAATTCCATTACCCCAATCCCCAAAACATCGGCTATTTGCAAAGAAACAAGAGGCTGCTAGTAGGGGTGTGCAATCGGTCGGGTCGGTCGGATCGGGGCCAAAATCCCGCTACCCGATCGGACTTCGGGGTGGGGTGAGACCACCCGAAACCCGTCCAATGTATTAATCGGATTTCGGGTATCGGGCCAATCGGGGTCGGGGTCGGGTCGGTCGGGGCAGCGGGTTTCTTGAACAAATCATTCCAAATCAGAAGAAAAGAACTGAAGAAGCATTCAAATAAGAAGCAAAGAAGCATTCAAATCAGAAGCAAAAATGATTCAAATCAAAAGCAAAGAAGCATTCAAATCAGAAGCAAAAAATCATTCAAATCAAATCAGAAGCAAAGAAAAGTCGAAACCTCATTACCTCACAAATCGACTTGGGTTCTGTGGAAGTGTGGAGAAGACTGGAAGTGGTGTTCTGTGGAAGTGTGGAACAGTGGTCGGCGATGGAGTTCTCCCGTCTGTGGGTAGCGAGTGGCGACGGCCGACTACCGGCGATGGAGTTCTCCTTCTTCGTTCTCTCATCTACGCCTCCGTCACAGATCGATTTGGGTGGGAAACCGAAATAGGGAATTGATTTAGGTTAGAAAGTGAATTGGTGAAATAGGGAATCGACTTAGGTTAAATAAATCTGTAAAGCCCGTGCCCCGGTACATTTCTATTTAATTATTTATAATTTTTTTTATTTAACGGGGTGAGGCGTCAAGGAGCTAAAACGAGTTAACTAGTGGGTCAATGATCGTAACGTTAAATCCTAAACTAAATTGGGAAATTTTGGGCATACTTTAGGAGTCTAGGGGCCAAAGATGTACAAGGGAACAATTTGGGCAAGGGATCGGCCAAATGACCGACCCCCTTCCCTCCCCTACGTTTTCTCTTCTTGTTTAGCAATTCCCCCCAAAGACCACTTCCATTCCTTTTGTTAGTATTTCAGCCGTGAGCAAGAAACTGAGAGAGAGAAAGGGAAACCGAGAGAGAGGGAGAGAGGGTTTGGCCGGAGAAGAGAGAGGGAGGAGGCTGCCGCCGCGTGGTTGCCGGAAAAAGAGAGGAAGAAGACGTCGGGTTTTGGTCGGAAAAGAAGAGAAAGGAGACGCGGTGAGGTAGTCCCGTTTAATCTTTTTCGGTTGTTCTTTTGTTGTCTAAACACCGTCGTAAACCGCCACCACCACCGCCGCAGCCACGGCTGCCGGCGGTGGGGCCGCCGCTGTGGTGGTGGCAGTGGGTGCGTGTGGCGTGGTTGTGTGGGTGAGTGCGAGTGTTAGTTGCGGTTAAGTCGGAAGTGGGTGATGTTGGGAGGTTTCATCGGAGGGTGTTACCGTAACCATCGTCGCCGCCGCCAGCCACCACCGCCACCGGAGGCGGCAGTGGGTGGTGCTCGGATGCTGCCCAGCGTGGCATGGCCCTTGTCTCAGTAAGCTTGTAGGTTTCCGGGTCTGTTTGATTTAAGACATGGCTTAATGGTGTAAAAATTCAATAGTTATCATTTTATGTAATTTTTAGTGTTCTGTCCAGTTCTTCAATCGTGCGTAACTTTCCCGTCATAACTCCGATTGAGCCGAAAATGGTACCCACGGTTCAAGTTCGGGGTCGGTCACGTTTTCCGTGTTTTAGCGGAAAACTGGTTCAGCCTCTAACTAGGTGAAAAAGTGGTCGCAAGTTTGGTGTTTTGTCATTTTATGTGAATGACGATTTTCTGCCACTGTTTTGTCGTGGCCGTAACCTTTTACTCGTAGCTCGGATTGAAATGAAATCGGTGGCCGAAGTTCACTAATCGAGTCAGGAAAGTTTTTCGTGTTTTGCCGAAAATCTATTTAAGCCTGTAGTTGGGCCGTATGGGGCTGTTTATACAGCCTGGTCCGAAAAACTTCCAGCTTTCTGTCCCTGTTTTGTTTTATGCATAACTTTTGCTTGGGATGTCGGTTTGGGATGGGACTGGTGCCAAAAGTTTCGTTTCGGAGTCTATTAAGTTTCCTCTGTTTTGCGGAAAGACCAATTCGGACCATAGCTAGGGCGAAGCTGCCATGTTGTACTGAAAGGTCCGGGTGTTCGCTGTTCTGCTAAGCATTCTTGTAAAATCCATAGTAAATTATAGAAAAATCGTTAGGACGCTTGCGATACGTCCCTGAAATCGTAAGACTTAGAACTTCGTAATTATGGATTTTGATTTCTGTATTTATCAGTTGTAAGAGGGTAAAACAGGTCCCGAACAGACCCGTATTTTTTAATAAAAAGCTGGAATGTTTAGTCTTTTGAAAACTAGTAAACGTGTTATGGGTCGGGACTTTCCTTTGACTTTTTATACGTATTTAGGTGGGAAAAAGTGAAGAAGATTGCCGTGTTGGTGTTGCGATTCGTGAGCACATTGCTTAGCCTTGAGGTGAGTTCTCTCACTGCGTAGTTAGGAATTTCATGTATATCGTTGTTTTTGTGCTATGTGTTATTACGTGTTATTACGTGTTTACGTGGACCAATTTGGATGGGATGATTTAGCTGTGATTGTTGAAATTATATGTCGATTATTTGTGCTTGCGTACACCTCAGTGGGACTGGGGGGCTCGGTGGGACCGAGGGCTTGGTGGGACTAAGCTAGTACAGCAATCTTTACTCGGTGGGACTGAGCTTGTATTAATGTATTTTGTGTACTCGGTGGGACCGAGGTTCGTACTTATATAATAATCATTATGTGGTTTGATATTCGTGGTGATGGTGATGTTGCCTACTTGCGAGTAGGGGTGATATGCGTGGGATTGCTACCTACGTGTGTGGTTGGATTCACTAAGCGTTTAGCTTACCCTTTCCCAATATGTTGTTATTTCAGGTGCGGGCGGCAGTCGGGCTTGACCGTACACACATCAAGCGCGGAGTATCAAAGATTGTTAAACTTTCACTTTCGAACCCTTTGAATTGAATTATGTAATTTTCCGCTGCATAAACTTTGTTGACGGTTTGAGTCAACGACGTTAATTTCAGTTAAGACGTGAATTACTAAATTATGGTTGTTTTATAATGAAATGTATGTTTTAAAAATTTTAAATTTCCTTGTAATTTTTGGGACGTTACAACTTGGTATCAGAGCACGGCTTGAGTGAATCAAGCACATCTCGGTGTGTTTGGTCTCAAGTTGCGGCTAAGAGATCTTTAAATTCTTTTATCAAAATTTTTGTTTTTAAATGAAAAGAGAAAACCCGTTTGGAAACGGTGATCGTGGGCGCAGTGTGTACAGTCAGCCGACGCCAACTGGGAAGGTAAGGAACTTAGTGTATCTATCGCTTTTCAGGAATAGTGTATGCATGCTAGATTGCTTATGTGAACTGTATGGTACCGTATGCGGGTTTTATCGCTTATAGGAACTCATGCTAGCTTTGATAGGTTGTTAAGCGAATGCACTCTAGGTGGTATGCAGTAGGAACTGAATAGCCTTAGAATATTAGATTTAGTTCTATTGCGCAGCTCTTGTTTGAGTCCAACCGTTCTAGGATAGAATCTCTTATTCGAACGTCTATCTGGTTTTACACTGTATACGACCGTGCATTCACGAGGCGACTCGTCAGGGTTAGTGGGGTTTCCGTGTTAGCAAGGGATAGTGGGTGATATGACCTTTCTAGGGAGTTAGGAAAGGTGTTTGTATGGGCTGGATTGGCTATATGTGTTTATTTGTGGTAATCAACTACTTGAATGTCCCGGGACAGGACTCGAAACGAGTAAGGATAGGTGTGAAGGGTAGTAGTAGAGCTCCTACTATCTGAAGCACAGGATCCATGCTCGAGTCGGGGAGAGTCACGAGGAAGCCAAGGAGTGGAGTATGAGCGTGGTAGGGTGAGTTATATGTGCTTATATATCTCTGAAATTTCTCTTTCTAGAATGGTCAATACTAGAAGGAACAACGCGGCGGAGTCGCGAGCCGAGACGGGGATTACTGAGGAGCGTATTAGGGAACTGATTGCTACTGAGGTTTCCCACGCGATCGGGGAGGCGATCCCCGAGATCATCACTGCTATTCGAGAGGAGGTGGTGATCCTACTGGAGGAGCGTATTGCAGCTATTCCACTGCCTGCGGAGGGTCATCCCCGTAACCGAGAGTTCCAGTACCGGGATCTCTCCGCCTGTTCCCCGCCAGAGTTTAAGGGAGACCTGGATCCGATTACCAGCATGCGATGGGTATCTGACATGGAGTTCGCCTTTTTGACCAGTGGTTGCCCGGACAACCTAAAGGTTCGTTTTGCAGTAAATCTACTTCGTGACGGCGCGAAGGATTGGTGCGCCACGACATTGACGCCTGCCGAGCGCACTACTTTGACTTGGGACGAGTTTGTCACTCGTTTTCGTGTGGAGTATGTACCGCCAGTAGAGATGGAACGAATCACTAAAGAATTCCTAGAGCTCACACAGACAACAGAGACGGTAAAAGAGATGAACAGGAAATTTACCGAGATGGCATTATTCTGTCCTCAGTATGCCGCCTCGGAAGAGATGAAGATGTCAAGGTATAAAGATATGCTACGCACGGAGATCCGAGAATTTGTTAGCACGGCACAGTACACTTCATTATCCGCCATGATGGACGCCGCTCGAAGGAGGGAGCTTGAGCTGGAGACCCAAGCTAAGAAGCGGAAGGCGGCACAGCCAGTGACGCCCATCTCGGCAGTGCCGAAGCGTTCGAGGTTTACAGGTACACGCACGGGATCTAGGAGTGGCGGGTTTAAGCCCCGTGATACCGGAGCAAGGATAGTGGAGGGGTGTTTTAAGTGTGGTCAACCCGGTCACCTTAGCCGGGATTGTAAGACGCCGTTAATGGTCTGTTTCAACTGTAATCAGACGGGCCACGTAAGGGCCAACTGCCCTAGAGCAGGGGTAGCTGCTGGGGGTGGAGCTCCGAGGGTGCCTGGGAATGCCCCGTTGCGTATCACAGATGGTCGAGCTGGTCAGCCAGGGGCGGGAACGGCCCGAGGTAGAGTTCACCAGTTGACAGTGGATGAGGCACAGGCGACCCCTAAAGTGGTGACAGGTATATCCCTTACTTCTTTCCTTTTGTCTTTCCTTTCCATGACATGTATTTATTTGTGGTCGAACTATATGTTAGGTACATTCCTAGTTAACTCGATGCCTGCAGTTGTGATGTTTGATAGCGGGGCTACTCACTCTTTTGTGTCTCGCACTTTTAGCGAGGGTTTAGGCCGAGTTGTAGGACGCTTGAGTTATCCTCTGGTTATTGAGGTGGCTGATGATAGGACCTTGACGGTCACAGACGTGTTTCGCGGGTGCACCTTAGAGATCTCAGGGGTGAGGTTTCCCATCGACCTGATCCCGATTGCTATGCGGGAGCTTTGTGTGATTGTGGGCATGGATTGGATGGATAAGTTCGACGCGGAGATCGTTTGCCGTCACAAGCAAGTGCGAGTTCGAACCCCAAGCGGGGGAGAACTGTTAGTGCAGGGAGATTCGTCTAGACGGTCTACGGCCATATGTTCGGTTGCGAGAGCTCGGAGGTACCTTCAGCATAGTGGGCAAGGATTTTTAGCATACGTGTTAGACACGAGGGTTGGGGAAGCGAAGAAGTCTGCAGAAGACGTACCTGTGGTACGGGAGTTCACCGACGTGTTTCCCGAGGAATTGCCGGGGATACCTCCCGAACGACAGGTAGAGTTTCGGATCGATCTGATTCCGGGTGCGGCTCCGGTGGCCAAGGCACCCTACCGCCTGGCTCCACCGGAAATGAAAGAGCTGTACGCCCAGCTGCAAGAACTACTCGAAAAGGAGTTCATTAGACCGAGTTGTTCGCCGTGGGGAGCACCTATCTTATTCGTGAAGAAGAAGGATGGATCACAACGGATGTGCATAGACTATTGAGAGCTGAATAAGCTTACGGTAAAGAATCGTTATCCTTTGCCAAGGATTGACGATTTGTTCGACCAGCTTCAGGGGGCCTCATGGTTCTCCAAGATTGATCTACGGTCGGGGTACCACCAGATGCGGGTCAGGAGTGAGGACACGGAAAAGACGGCTTTCCGTACGCGATACGGTCATTACGAGTTTGTGGTGATGCCTTTTGGACTCACCAATGCACCTGCAGCGTTCATGGACCTCATGAACCGAGTGTGTAGTCCGATGTTGGACCGTTCGGTGATTGTGTTCATCGATGACATTCTGGTGTATTCAAAGACCAAGGAGGAGCACGAGATGCATCTTCGAGAAGTGTTGGAAGTATTGAGGTGAGAGAAGTTATACGCTAAGTTTTCCAAGTGCGAATTCTGGTTACGAGAGGTCCAGTTCCTAGGACATGTCGTGAATCAGGATGGTATTATGGTTGACCCAGCTAAGATTACAGCTGTGATGCTGAAACACCCTAAAAACGGAGTCAATTTAAACCTTGAAATTTCCTCCAGTTATGATCAAAACTTTCAAACTTATATAACCTGAGGATCAAATGTAAGGTTTTTATATACAACTGACATTACTTAAATAACTTATTAATCTAATCACCTCATAACAATCAGATTAATCGAGTTATCTAAACAACTGTCCCAAAGACTTCAAAGAATAACTAGATCCTTTGTTATCTCTAAGTCTGAATCTCTCCAAAAGTTCTCTTCTCTCGTTCCCGCTACTTCCCGGAGCTTGTACCTGGTAAGAAGATTCAACTTGAAACATTAGGCTTTCGCCTAGTGAGAATACTCAAATCAAGATAAAATTTAATAATTAAAACATGAACATATAACTCAAACCTGTTCTCACCCATCTTACCGTACGACAACTCCTTTCCAAATCGGGGAATCTACCCCACTCCCATACCTACGACTAACTCATTAATTGTAACAACAAAGTAAGAGTTAACTCTGAATCGTTCCAGATTCACAATCAAAATTCACACACAAGAAATTACAAGTCAAAACTTGCCTATTTCTTAATCAGGAAGTAGAGATTACAAATTACTTTATGCCTATCTCTAATCTTCCTCTCATCACAGGGAAATCCCCGATCTTCCCGAAACAATGGAAATCTCTGATCTTCCATAAATCGAAATGGGAATTACAAATCAAAATCTGCCTATTCCACATTCCACCTCTGCATCAATGGTCCCAATGGGATTATAATATCGCGATACTCAATCGGGACTCACGATGGTTCGAGGTTCACCCAATTACTAAAATTACACCCCTTTGGTCTATGGCGAGTAATCGGTTCCCATTATACCGTACCCAAGTGCCCTCGGTGACCGGATGCCTATTTTAGTAAAAACACATAATCACATAATGTAATACAATCGATACTACTATATGCGTCCAGCATAGAATGTATCATTTCTCTGAACATATTCTATATATAAAATAAAGAATATTATTACTCCACATCTCAATCTCTTTATTACCCCTTCTCTGAAATCTGATATGATGATCACCATCTCAATAGTTATTTATATTTTCGAACTCATAGATAGGCCTTTATAATATATCTCAATTTCGCTTCTCAATCACATTTAGAGTTCATAATCATCTAACATATTGTATATAACAGATAATCCTGCTCATTATAAGGAATATGAATAATTCCTGTTTATCAACTTCTTAACTATCCCCTCATAGTAATTTAACACGAGAGTTAATATATATCAGTTGTTAATCTATATCTTTGAACTCATGGATGGATCTTTATAGTTTATCTCAATAAAGCTTCAAATCATATTTAGAGTTCATAACCACATAGTAATTTCATGTAGTAGATAATCAAACTTAGCATGCAAGATTAATAATAACTACTAGTTCATCAACTTCATAGATAACTCATCTTAGAAGTTTTAGCATGGAAATCCACATAACACAACTTTTAATCGCCCTCTTGGCTTATCTCTAATTTAGTCCAATCCACATAAAACATATTCATGCATATATATAAAGCATCTAATTCAAGATTAATTACTGAATTTTAAAGAGAGTTGAATAAACTCACCTGATGCGTTATTACTCCTTTTAATCCTTTTTGACACGTAACAGCTCCTTTCTTTACTACCATAGCTTACTGTATTATTCAATTACATATACTGATATTAATCATTAAAACAGAACCCTCTACAACTGAAAATCCTTAATCTCTTAAAATCACATCTCAAGTCGCAATGAACTGAAATCGCAATCACCTATTGCGATTTCACTTCCAAATCGCAACCAACTGAAGTCGCAATCCTCTATTGCGATCCCAAATCCAAATCGCAGTGAACTGTTGCGACTACAGTACCAAGTCGCAACTACCCATTGCGATTTCGACCCAAGTCGCAACCAACTGTTGCGATTCCAAAGCCAAGTCTCAATGGTCTACTGCGACTCCAACTCCAAGTCGCAATTACCCATTGCGACAATCATGAATGTCGCAACTCAAGGTTGCGACTTCGATGATGTTCATCCAAGTCTCAGTCCACTAAGTTCATTCTAAACCCAGATTTTTTGTACTTTTAATCTATGTTTGTTTATGTCAATTTGCAGATATGTTTAATACACTTATCTTAACACATCCTAAAACTCAGATTCTCATTATCATCATAATTTACCCAAAACCCATCAAAATCTTCTAAGAACACTTTTACTACTAAGATGAAGAATTTACAATGAGATGTTTACCTTATGATTCTTCAAACCAACAGCAGATTAGATAAATTCCCAGCAAGTCTTTCTTTTTTTCCTTCTCTTTCTCGATTTCTCTATCTCCCTCTCGGTTTCTCTTCTCAAAACCGAACACGCACACAATGCACATAACACACACACCTTTTAGCTAACATGCTAACTTAATGACACCTCACTAAAAACACATGAGTCATTAACCATATTACCAAACAAACCTCCAACTTTAAAGAAATAACAATACAACCCTCAAATTGGAAATCTTCTTCAATCAACACTTGTAAACAATTACAACTTAACCCTCAAGTTAATTTGTAATTCACAAAATAATATAACTGAAAATTTGGGATGTTACAGATGCGGTGGGAGGTGCCGAAGACTCCTACTGAGGTGCGAAGCTTTCTGGGATTAGCGGGGTATTATCGAAGGTTTATTCAGGATTTCTCTAAGATCGCGTTACCCATGACGCGATTGACAAAGAAATCTGCGGCTTTCAGTTGGGGTGAGGAACAACAGAAGGCGTTCGAGGAGCTACGCAGGCGGTTGTGTGAGGCTCCTGTGTTAACCTTACCCGAAGGCATGGAGGATTTGGTAGTATATTGTGACGCCTCACATCAGGGTTTGGGTGCCGTGCTTATGCAGCGCGGCAAGGTCATAGCCTACGCTTCTAGACAGCTGAAGCCTCACGAAGCAAATTACCCGACTCATGACCTGGAGTTGGGAGCGGTAGTGTTTGCCCTTAAAATTTGGAGGCACTATCTCTATGGTGTCAAGTGTACGATCTACACTGACCATAAGAGCCTCAAGTACTTGATGGATCAGCAGAACCTTAATATGCGTCAGCGAAGGTGGCTCGATGTGGTTAAGGATTATGACTGCGAGATACTTTACCACCCGGGTAAGGCGAACGTGGTCGCGGACGCACTCAGCCGACATCCGATCGGTGAGCCACTGAGGGGTTATTGTCGGCGATTGACAGTGGTCACACCTATCCTGGAGTCGATAGGAAGCGCTCAAGAGGTGGCTGTCTTGGAGGAAAATGCAAAGCGGGAAAGAGTGTCGGGGGAAATCTCGAATTTTGTTCGTGATAGTCGGGGGTTGTTAACTCGACATGGTAGGGTTTGGGTTCCATTCATCGGTGGGAACCGGCAGGTACTAATGGATGAGGCGCATAAGTCCAAGTTCTCGATTCATCCAGGGGCTACAAAGATGTACAGGGACTTGCGCGAAGGTTACTGGTGGCCCGGCATGAAGCGGGATGTTGCTAGATGTGTTGAGGTATGTATGACCTGTCGGAAGGTCAAAGCGGAACATCAACCGTTGGAGGTCCCGGTTTGGAAATGGGAAGAGATTACCATGGACTTCATAACGAAACTCCCAAGGACTCCCCGTGGGAACAATGCCATTTGGGTGATCGTTGACCGTCTGACCAAGAGTGCACATTTCTTGGCCATCAGGGAGAGCTCCTCGGCGGAGAAGCTTGCGGAGGTATTTGTGCGTGAGATCGTGGCCAGGCACGGGGTGCCAGTTTCGATTGTCTCCGACAGGGATACTCGTTTTACCTCTCGGTTTTGGGAGAAGTTCCAGTCGGAGATGGGTACACGGTTACACTTTAGCACGACCTTTCATCCACAGACGGACGGACAGAGCGAGCGAACCATTCAGACCCTCGAGGATATGCTTCGAGCTTGTGTCATCGACTTTGGAGGTAGTTGGGATCAGTACCTACCTTTGGCGGAATTTTCCTACAACAACAGCTACCACTCTAGTATTGGCATGCCGCCATACGAGTTGTTGTACGGTAGGAAATGCAGGACGCCCGTTTGTTGGGGCGAGGTTGGGCATCGGGTATTAGGGAGTACTGATATCGTGTTGAAGACGACCGAGACAATTCAGATGGTGCGGGATCGTTTGGTTACTGCACAGAGTCGGCAGAAGAGCTACGCCGACAAAAGGCGACCCGACTTGGAGTTTCAGGTGGGTGATTATGTATTGTTGAAGGTTTCACCCTGGAAAGGGGTGATCCGGTTTCGTAAGCGGGGGAAGCTAGGGCCTCGTTATATTGGGCCTTACCGGATCATCGCCCGCGTGGGGAAAGTGGCTTACCGGTTGGAGCTACCGGAGGAACTGAACTTGATTCACAACACCTTCCACGTTTCGCAATTGCGGAAGTGTGTGATGGATGAGTCTGCAGTAGTACCGCTCGAAGATATTCAGATCGATGAGCGGCTTAATTACGTGGAAAAACCAGTTGCTATTCTTGACAAGAGGACGAGAACCTCGCGGAACAAGGTTGTTGGTTTGGTGAAGGTTCAATGGAGACACCGAAAGGGTTCCGAGTGGACTTGGGAACCTGAAGCGGAGATGCGAGAGAATCATCCGGAACTGTTTGCGGGTGTAGACTTCGGGGACGAAGTCTAATCCAAGTGGGGGAGAGTTGTAAAGCCCGTGCCCCGGTACATTTCTATTTAATTATTTATAATTTTTTTTATTTAACGGGGTGAGGCGTCAAGGAGCTAAAACGAATTAACTAGTGGGTCAATGATCGTAACGTTAAATCCTAAACTAAATTGGGAAATTTTGGGCATACTTTAGGAGTCTAGGGGCCAAAGATGTACAAGGGAACAATTTGGGCAAGGGATCGGCCAAATGACCGACCCCTTTCCCTCCCCTACGTTTTCTCTTCTTGTTTAGCAATTCCCCCCAAAGGCCACTTCCATTCCTTTTGTTAGTATTTCAGCCGTGAGCAAGAAACTGAGAGAGAGAAAGGGAAACCGAGAGAGAGGGAGAGAGGGTTTGGCCGGAGAAGAGAGAGGGAGGAGGCTGCCGCCGCGTGGTTGCCGGAAAAAGAGAGGAAGAAGACGTCGGGTTTTGGTCGGAAAAGAAGAGAAAGGAGACGCGGTGAGGTAGTCCCGTTTAATCTTTTTCGGTTGTTCTTTTGTTGTCTAAACACCGTCGTAAACCGCCACCACCACGCCGCAGCCACGGCTGCCGGCGGTGGGGCCGCCGATGTGGTGGTGGCAGTGGGTGCGTGTGGCGTGGTTGTGTGGGTGAGTGCGAGTGTTAGTTGCGGTTAAGTCGGAAGTGGGTGATGTTGGGAGGTTTCATCGGAGGGTGTTACCGTAACCATCGTCGCCGCCGCCAGCCACCACCGCCACCGGAGGCGGCAGTGGGTGGTGCTCGGATGCTGCCCAGCGTGGCATGGCCCTTGTCTCAGTAAGCTTGTAGGTTTCCGGGTCTGTTTGATTTAAGACATGGCTTAATGGTGTAAAAATTCATTAGTTATCATTTTATGTAATTTTTAGTGTTCTGTCCAGTTCTTCAATCGTGCGTAACTTTCCCGTCATAACTTCGATTGAGCCGAAAATGGTACCCACGGTTCAAGTTCGGGGTCGGTCACATTTTCCGTGTTTTAGCGGAAAACTGGTTCAGCCTCTAACTAGGTGAAAAAGTGGTCGCAAGTTTGGTGTTTTGTCATTTTATGTGAATGACGATTTTCTGCCACTGTTTTGTCGTGGCCGTAACTTTTTACTCGTAGCTCGGATTGAAATGAAATCGGTGGCCGAAGTTCACTAATCGAGTCAGGAAAGTTTTTCGTGTTTTGCCGAAAATCTATTTAAGCCTGTAGCTGGGCCGTATGGGGCTGTTTATACAGCCTGGTCCGAAAAACTTCCAGCTTTCTGTCCCTGTTTTGTTTTATGCATAACTTTTGCTTGGGATGTCGGTTTGGGATGGGACTGGTGCCAAAAGTTTCGTTTCGGAGTCTATTAAGTTTCCTCTGTTTTGCGGAAAGACCAATTCGGACCATAGCTAGGGCGAAGCTGCCATGTTGTAGTGAAAGGTCCGGGTGTTCGCTGTTCTGCTAAGCATTCTTGTAAAATCCATAGTAAATTATAGAAAAATCGTTAGGACGCGTGCGATACGTCCCTGAAATCGTAAGACTTAGAACTTCGTAATTATGGATTTTGATTTCTGTATTTATGTAATAACCAGGTATATTATTGGTTTATTTATAAGTATTACTTTAAATTAATTTTATGGGGTTAGAAGTTAAGGGGTGTATTTTGCCATATAAGAGAAGTTGAGGGTTAGATTGGTATTATTACAAAAACCATACACCACCTCCACCGCCTTTAGTACTTCAATTGGCAAATGAAGTCTCTTTCTTAGCAAAATATCTAAATATCCTATGGTGTAGTGTGTGTTTTCGGTTTGGAGAGAGAGAGAGAGAGAGAGAGATCGAAAGAAGCTAAGGAAGAGGAAGAAGTAAAGCTTTTAATTCTGCTGGGTTTTGTTACATCTGTTGGACAACCTAAGGGGGGGGGTAAGGTTGTATTTTAAATCTTTTACTTTCAAAAAATTCTTTCACAAATAAATACAGTACAAACAATACAGTAAAAATAAAGCAGAGTATAAACAAATAAATATACAACAATTATATAAACAGATATAATTTAAATGCACAGCGGAAATGTAAATAGATAAGGGAAAGAGAATACTTGACAACGGTATTTTTAAAGTGGTTCACCAAACACAAAGTTGGCTAGTCCACCTCGAGAAAATAACACTTCTCGGAGATCCAATACGAAACGTGTTCTTTACGGTAGAAACACAAACCTTAATACAACAAACGCGAAACACTCTTCTTTGAGAGATTAATGTGGATCACTCACTCTAATTCAAACACTTACAAGAGGGTATAAATTTTAATATGAATAATCACTCTTGAATAAGGTTTATCACTTGGATATTTTTAGAGAGTTTGATCACTTGAGTTGTGTTGCTGATTCAACTAATCGAGAGATTTTAATCTGCTATCAACTCAAGATTTCTTGCTCAAAAATTAATTTTATCAGTTTAAGTGATTTAGTGTGAGTAAGAAAGCAGCAGAATAATAATCAAATGCTGAGGGAGAATTTATTGCTGAAGTTGGTGTAGACTTGAATGCTGCTGGATGCATGTATTTATACTGGATGATCAACAGTCTTGAGGATTTCGCGGTATACCGCCAAACCATCGCGGTATACCTGCGTCAGAAAAAGGACACTGCAAGGAGAAGGTCAACCCTGCAAAAACAAACGGAATTGTGTACCCGCGGTATACCGCGTTGCACACGGCGGTATACCGCCTGAAAAGTTTTCCTGACAAAAGAAGCTTCATATGCAGTTGAACTGACGGGTGAATAGTGACGCGGTATACCGCGTGGACCTTGGCGGTATACCGCCTGACATTTTGTCCAATGAGAGCATGGCAACGCAGGGTTACTTCGGCTGATCACACTTCTTGCAACAGATGATGAACAGTAAAAAGAAGATTTGATTTTAATAACATATATATATATATCAAGTGATTTAATATATATAAAAAATATTGTATATATATATTTGATTCAAATATATTTATATAGATACGAAATATCCAAGTGATAAAATATTTTAGGGTGTTTATCATTTTAAAATAAAATGACGAAACTCTTCAGACTTGGATTCTTCGGATAAAAATTATCGAGATCATTTAAATATCTGCACACTCAGATAAAATATTAGATAACAAAAAATGCGGTGTGTTTTGTAATCATCAAAATAAATATGGAGATGTGATTTTATGTGTACCAAAAATATATCACAATATTTAAAGCTGGGTACACTTGCACCAACAATCTCCCCCTTTTTGATGATGACAAACACAACGCTAAACACGAGAGCATACTCGGTTTCTCTCCCCCTTTTGTCGAAGCAAAAAGGGTTTAAGAAAGTCGCTTATGCTCCCCCTCGAAAGATGCTCCCCCTCAAAATATGAAATATTTGAGAGTTAGTATTTATCAAGGGTTATACTCAAGCATGCCTAAACCAAGTCTTAATTTAAAGAAGGCTTTTTTGTTAAGGGCTTTTGTGAAAATATCGGCCAAATTATCTTCCGAATCAACCTTTTCAAGCACGATTTTGCCTTTTTGAACATTATCTCGTAAAAAGTGATGTCTCAATTCAATATGTTTGGTACGAGAGTGTAAAACGGGATTTTTACTTAAGTTTATGGCACTTGAGTTATCACACATAATTGGAATTTTGGTTAGGTGTACCTCAAAATCGGTAAGTGTGTGTTTCATCCATAGGACTTGAGCACATGCTCTTGCGGCGGCTACATATTCCGCTTCGGTTGTAGACAAAGCTACGGATTGTTGTTTCTTAGAGAACCAAGATACAAGTGAGAGACCTATAAAGGCACATACCCCACTAGTACTTTTTCGGTCAACAATAGATCCACCAAGATCGGAATCGGCGAAACATGTTACTTCTAACTCGGGTTTCTTTGCGTACCATAAGCCAAGATTAGTAGTACCTCGTAAATATCGAAAAATACGCTTGACAGCTTCATAGTGAGATTGTTTAGGTGAAGATTGAAAACGAGCACATAAACATACACTAAACATAATATCAGGTCTACTAGCAGTTAAATATAATAAACTACCAATCATACCACGATAAATCTTTTCATTAAAATCGTTTCCCTCCTCGTCACGAGATAATTGCAAATTTGTGGTCATTGGAGTTTCAACGGGTTTGACATTTTCAAAGTTAAACTTTTTCAACATATCTTTACAATATTTAGATTGACTAATAAAAATACCAGTTTCACATTGTTTTATTTGCAATCCTAAGAAGTATTTTAACTCTCCCATCATGCTCATTTCAAACTCGCTTGTCATTTTTGCAGAAAATTCATTACACAGTTTTTCATTAGTGGAACCAAAAATAATATCATCAACATATACTTGCACAACCACAATATCATTTTGAACATATTTCACAAATAAAGTATTATCTATTTTGCCCATAATATAACCACTAACAATTAAAAAGGTTTTTAATCTATCATACCAAGCACGCGGAGCCTGCTTTAAACCATAAAGCGCCTTTTTTAATTTATAAACATGTGTCGGGTTTTCAAAACTTTCAAAACCGGGAGGTTGAGAAACGTATACCTCCTCATTTATAATACCATTTAAGAAAGCACTTTTAACATCCATTTGAAATAACTTAAAATCTTTAGCATTTGCAAAAGCGAGAAGCATTCGAATAGACTCCAACCTTGCAACCGGTGCAAAGGTTTCGTCATAATCTATACCTTCTTGTTGACTGTACCCCTTGGCAACTAAACGTGCCTTGTTTCGTGTGACTCCACCGTTCTCGTCTACCTTGTTTCGGAAGACCCATCTTGTGCCAATAATGGTTTGACTACTAGGGCTAGGTACTAAGTCCCACACATCATTCCTAGTAAATTGGTTTAACTCTTCTTGCATGGCCAATATCCAATCCTCATCACCTAAAGCTTCATCTATGGTTTTAGGTTCTATGGTTGAGATAAAGGCATGGAAAGCACAATGGGTATGGATCTGTGATCTAGTTGTCCTTTGGTTTAGGTCACCTATAATTTGATCTACGGGATGGCCTCGAGCGGTTCTAAGGTTAGGATCATCTATACCTTGTGGAATAAAGCATGGAGGGGCATCACTAGATTCAATATTATTTGTGGAAGGTTGGGTACCTAAATCCAAGGTACTAAGTTGTTGGGCTAAGACGTCTCCTTCACGGATATTATCATTTGCTAAGGGTGCACTCGGTTTGGGAGGACTTTCGTCAAAGCTAACATTTAAGGATTCTTCCACTACCATGGTTTCCTTATTTAGGATTCTATAGGCTTTGCTATTCCAAGAGTAACCTAGGAAAACTCCCTCATAGGCTTTGGGGTCAAATTTGGTTAGGTAGGATTTGGTGTTTAAAATGAAACATTTACAACCAAAAACTTTTAGGTGAGCTAGGGAAGGTTTTCTACCACGGTAAAGTTCATAGGGTGTCTTATTTAGGATACCTCTAATTAGGACACGGTTAAGCACATAGGTCGCGGTAGCAACGGCATCACACCAAAACTTTTGGGGAACTTGATGTTCGTTTAGCATAGTTCTACTCATTTCTTGCAACGTTCGATTTTTCCTTTCAACAACCCCGTTTGACTGAGGAGTTCGAGGAGCCGAAAAGTTATGAGTTATACCATGTTTATCACAAAAGGCACCAAATTGTACATCATTATCGAATTCTCGTCCATGGTCCGTACGTATGGAAACAATCGTACAACCTTGTTGGTTTTGAATTCGTTTTCCCAAAATTTTAAACTTTTCAAAAGCCTCATTTTTATGTCTCAAAAATAAAGTCCAAGTAAAACGGGAATAATCATCCACAATAACCAAAGTATAAAAATTTCCTCCAAAACTTTGAATAGCCATCGGGCCAAAAAGATCCATATGTAAAAGTTCTAAAACTCTTTGAGTAGAAATAACATTTTTTGATTTATGAGAAACGTGATGTTGTTTGCCGACACGACAAGCATCACAAAAATGATTATCAAACTTTAATTTTGGCAGGTCACTCACAAGCTCCTTATTTTTTAAGTTTTGCATTAATCTTAGATTAGCGTGACCTAAACGCCTATGCCATAAAGTAGAAACATCATTAATAGAAGATAAGCATACATTTTCAGATACAACAGTTTTACAAATATATAAATTTCCTTTTACAAAACCATTTAAAAGAACTTTACCATTTTTTATGATTTTACAAGAATCTTCTTCGAAGACAACAGTTGTATTATTTTTACACAATTGGCGAACACTTAACAAATTAAAGTGTAAATTATCAACATGATTAACATTAAGAAATTGAACATTATTGCAAGAAACTGTACCTCTACCAATTATATTTCCTTTGGAGTTTCCTCCAAAAATTACCTGTCCACCATCACATGACTTATATGATGAAAAGAGATTATTGTTTCCGGTCATGTGACGTGTGCAACCACTATCGAGTATCCAGTCCATATCAAGGTCAATCTACAATAATGAAGATATAACTTTTATGGTCCCCATTTCTCGTGGGTCCTTGACAATTAGTTTCAAAAGTCAACCAACATACATATATATAAAGTCAAACAGAATATATATATATATATAATACATTACATAATATTAATATATATATATAATACATCAAATCATATTAATATATATATATAACAAACACCATATATATATATATATATATGTAATACGTATATATATGTAAACAAACAGTACATAGTAATATATATTACTTATATATATAATATATACAACAAAATATATTTAAACTATATATATATACATAACACATTTAAAACCATAAACGCATACCACCGGGATTATCATTACTAAACATTCCTTTTGGAATCCATTTATTTACCATTTTAATTTTGCGATTATATTTATCATACACATAAAAACAAGCATTTACATTCGCATTATTATTAGGTTTAGAATATTTATCATGGTACATGCGAGCATACGGTTTTCTCGTATTATAATTTACATTATTTATTTTACGCACATACGGAGGTTTTTGCACATATTGATTTCTTGTATTTACTTTAGGTGATTCATAAAATCTTTTGATGGGTATACATGAACATTTATCAACACAAGTATTGGAACCAATGCCTTTTCTACATTTTATACGGTTAGGCATATTAAGCATGTTAAGAACTTTTTTATTACTACTTTCAAAGGCTTTAGCTAGCATGTTATCTTTTTCATATGAAGCACATTTAGCCTTTAAACATGTAATCTCATTATCAAGAATATCACATTTTGTACAAATAATATTTTCATGTGATTTTTTATTCAAGCATGCAATTTCTTTATTTAAAACATCACAAGATTTACAAAAATCTTTTTCTCCTAATTTAGTTTCTAATTTAGCAATTATATCCATATTATTTTCAGATTTTTGTTTAACATTTTTTATTTCCTTTTTACATGCATTTACAGTTTCTTTTAACATAGCATTCTCATCTTGGTAACGATTTGCAAGAGCGGCCATTTTATGAAAAGATTCATATAATTCTTCAAGATTATTTTCATTATCACTTTCATAATCACTATCGTAATCCGAGTAAGAAGATTTTACCTCGTCGTCGCTTTCGGCCATAAGACAAATGGCTTGATAGTCATCTTCTTCTTCACTCTCGCTCCACGCGCCTCCAATGAAGGCTTTCTCCTTCTTCTTTTGGAACTTGTTCTTTTTCGGACATTCATTGGCGTAGTGGTCTTTGTCACCACATGAGTAGCAAAAGCCTCTCTTTGGCTTAGCTTTATCGTCTTCACTCGAGTCGCCATTTTTCTTAACTTTTTCGTCTCGTTTATGGAACTTACGACTTCGATTTTCACCACCACGACGGTAGTTACCGTTTCTTTGAAATCTGCCATTGTTAGAAAATTTATTATTATTATTAAGAAATTTGGAAAAGTTTCTTACCAACATGGCGACTTCATCGAGAGTTTCGGATGGATCTTTCGAGGAGCTAGCTTTCTCCTTTTTCTTCTCATCTTTTGGTGTTGAGACATTGAGAGCGATTGATTTCTTTTTAACTTGCTCCCGATCTTTGTTTCTTTTAAGTGCAATTTCATGCACTTTAAGATTACCGATCAAGTCATCTATCTTCATTATGGAAAGGTCACGGGAGTCTTCTAAGGATGTTATCTTTTGCATCCACTCCGAAGGAAGGGCTCGTAGGATTTTCCTTATATAGTCCTCGTTAGGATAAGTGCGATCCAAACCTTTCAAAGTAGTCACAATAAGGTTAAATCTTTTAAACATTGAGTCAATTGACTCATCTTGTTTCATTTCGAATAGTTCATAATCGTGAACTAAAATATTTACTTTACTAGATTTAACCTCCGTGTTTCCACGATGAGTATTATTTAAACTTTCCCATATTTGATTTGCAGTTTTATAAGTATATACTCTCTCAATTTCGTCAGTTGTTAAAGCAGCATATAATATATTCTTAGCTTCAAAGTTTAAACAAAAATGAGCTTCATCAGAAGTAGTCCAGTCATCTATAGGTTTATCAATATAAACATCATCTTTCACAATGGTGGGTTTAAAATTCCCTTTTTCTATAATATTCCAAATCTTTTGATTTTTGCCACGTACGTGACATTCAAATAGCTCGGCCCAAATGCCAAACTTTTCAGTATCTATCAAAGGAGGTTTTGAAAACACGATATTAGTTTGTTGAGCCATTTAGAAGAATAAGAGAAAAATATGCAGAATATTTTTGAAAGACCTGCTCTGATACCAAATGTTGGACAACCTAAGGGGGGGGTAAGGTTGTATTTTAAATCTTTTACTTTCAAAAAATTCTTTCACAAATAAATACAGTACAAACAATACAGTAAAAATAAAGCAGAGTATAAACAAATAAATATACAACAATTATATAAACAGATATAATTTAAATGCACAGCGGAAATGTAAATAGATAAGGGAAAGAGAATACTTGACAACGGTATTTTTAAAGTGGTTCACCAAACACAAAGTTGGCTAGTCCACCTCGAGAAAATAACACTTCTCGGAGATCCAATACGAAACGTGTTCTTTACGGTAGAAACACAAACCTTAATACAACAAACGCGAAACACTCTTCTTTGAGAGATTAATGTGGATCACTCACTCTAATTCAAACACTTACAAGAGGGTATAAATTTTAATATGAATAATCACTCTTGAATAAGGTTTATCACTTGGATATTTTTAGAGAGTTTGATCACTTGAGTTGTGTTGCTGATTCAACTAATCGAGAGATTTTAATCTGCTATCAACTCAAGATTTCTTGCTCAAAAATTAATTTTATCAGTTTAAGTGATTTAGTGTGAGTAAGAAAGCAGCAGAATAATAATCAAATGCTGAGGGAGAATTTATTGCTGAAGTTGGTGTAGACTTGAATGCTGCTGGATGCATGTATTTATACTGGATGATCAACAGTCTTGAGGATTTCGCGGTATACCGCCAAACCATCGCGGTATACCTGCGTCAGAAAAAGGACACTGCAAGGAGAAGGTCAACCCTGCAAAAACAAACGGAATTGTGTACCCGCGGTATACCGCGTTGCACACGGCGGTATACCGCCTGAAAAGTTTTCCTGACAAAAGAAGCTTCATATGCAGTTGAACTGACGGGTGAATAGTGACGCGGTATACCGCGTGGACCTTGGCGGTATACCGCCTGACATTTTGTCCAATGAGAGCATGGCAACGCAGGGTTACTTCGGCTGATCACACTTCTTGCAACAGATGATGAACAGTAAAAAGAAGATTTGATTTTAATAACATATATATATATATCAAGTGATTTAATATATATAAAAAATATTGTATATATATATTTGATTCAAATATATTTATATAGATACGAAATATCCAAGTGATAAAATATTTTAGGGTGTTTATCATTTTAAAATAAAATGACGAAACTCTTCAGACTTGGATTCTTCGGATAAAAATTATCGAGATCATTTAAATATCTGCACACTCAGATAAAATATTAGATAACAAAAAATGCGGTGTGTTTTGTAATCATCAAAATAAATATGGAGATGTGATTTTATGTGTACCAAAAATATATCACAATATTTAAAGCTGGGTACACTTGCACCAACAACATCAACTGAAGAAAACAAGGTAACAATCCATCCTAATTCTTCTTTTTATGTATAATAGGTTTTACATGAACTTTAGAAGTGGGTTATGTTATTTTTAGAAGGTATATGAATTTTGGGTTTGGAATAGTGTTCTAATGGTAGTATAAATCATATCTGCAAAGTTACATAATCATACATAGTATAAAACTGCAAAAATCTGGGTTTTAGGATGAAACAGTAGACTGAGACATTCATCGAAGTCGCAGTAGGCTAATATTCATCTAAGTCGCAGTAGGTTAATATTCATCGAAGTCGCAATGGACGACTGCGACATTCATCGGAGTCGCAATGGTTGGTTGCGACTTGGGTATGAAGTCGCAGTGGTGGATTGAGACTTGGCTTGAAATCGCAGTAGTAGATTGCGACTCCAAGGTGGAATCGCAATAGTGGGTTGCGACTCCAAGGTGGAATCGCAATAGTGGGTTGCGACTCCAAGGTGGAATCGCAATAAGGGGTTGCGACTTCGGGGTGAAATCGCAATAAGGGGTTGCGACTTCGGGGTGAAATCGCAATAAGGGGTTGCGACTTCGGGGTGAAATCGCAATAAGGGGATTGCGACTTCAGGGTGGAATCGCAATAGGAGATTGCGATTTGGTACTGTTCATTGCGATTTCAGTTGGGAATTTTGTAAGTTTAAGTATTAAAGGAAATATTTGGTATTTTATCTGATTTCAGATTCTGTGAGGGATCGACACACGTGAATTATCTTGGAAGAGTTTTTGTGATAAACACACGAGGTGAGTTTTTATTTGAAAAGTTTTCAACTGGAATACATATATGTATGGTTTGAGAAGGTGACAAATGATGTGATTATGTGTTTATGTTTGAGATAGATATGTGGTTGGAATGTGATAAAGTGTTTATAAATAACAATATGATATACTGAGATATATATTGTATTTATATGTATATTGCACTACACGAAGATACGTTAGCCGAACTATAGTCGGCGGAGGTGTTGCTGTAGTTGTTGTACAGCGGTGCTGTAGTTGTTGTACAGCGGTGCTGTAGTTGTTGTACAGCGGTGTTGTTGGCTCGCAACCAACTAATATGGCCAGGGGGAATGAGGATGAGGAGTTGAGCACAGTGCACGAGTCTTGATTGGTATATGTATGTTCTTACAAAGGTTTTTACATAAACTATTTAGATACATAGTTTTATATAAATTGGTTTTATAAAGGTTTACTAAACTGACAGGGATTATCTCACTAGACCGTTTGGTCTAACCCTCATTTTGTTTTCAAAAATATGTATTCCAGGTAGAGGAACTTATAGCGGCAAAGGAAAGGATAAGATGTCGGATGCTTTTGATGATTAATGTTGATTAGGAAGTTCTTATGTAAAGTACGTTTTAAGACTTTCGGACCGAATGTGATCTATGATGTACTTTTTGTTATGAATCAATGATTTGTATGTTATGTTATGTGATGTATATGGGACGGGTCGTTACAGATGGTATCAGAGCCTTAGTTTAAGAGATTTAGGTATTAGTATCTGTACCTAGACTTAAACTGCATGCGAAGTAGGATGTCCTTGTTATTATAGAACCATGGGATGATAAATATAAAAAGGTAGAAGGAACATCATGTAAGGTAATTTCAGATTACACCTGGCCAGTGTAATTATGATCTTACAGGTACATGTTTGAACCAGAATACTTTATTATATGGGGTATGTGCTTATGTGTATATTAACCTTGTTGAATCCACAGAATGGAAAGTGGAACGAGACAAACAAACCGAGAAGGGGAAGGAAATCCGAATAGATCTAATCCAATAGCCGGTGGAAGGGGAAGAAGGGGAGAAAGAGGTAGAGGTAGGTCAGGGGGCAGAGTACAGGGGCGAGGCACAGAGTTTGTTACAAGAAATGACCTAGCAGTTGAAATGGGAAGACTTCAGGCAAATATACAAGCTATGTTTAACCAGACTCACCATTCGGAAACAGAAATACCAGACCCTACCCTCGAAAACAAAGTGCCTATCGCACCTATTGTCACATCAGCACCAAGAAAGTGTGATTATAAAATGTTTTTAAGCTGTAAACCACCCACCTATGGAGGGGACAGAGATCCAGTAAAAGCAATGCGATGGCTGAAGGAGGTTGAAGCCGTATTTAAGACCAGTAAATGCACGGAAGAAGATAAGGTGTTATATGGAACAGCAATGTTGAAAGCAGATGCCTTGTATTGGTGGGAGGCCCTCATTGACTCTGAAGGACCTGATGTATACTCCACTTTTACTTGGGACGAATTCACAACAGCATTCAAAGGACAGTTTTGTTCTCAAGCAGCAGTCCGACAATTGGAAGAAGAGTTCATGAACCTACACCAGCGAAGTTTATCGGTTAGGGATTACACTGCTCGTTTTCTAGAGAAGTCTCGCTTCGCGGAGTACTACGTTGCCACCGAGGCTCTGAAGATGGAAAGGTTCATATTTGGATTGAATTCAGAAATTAGAAAGTTAGTGACTGCAACAAGACCTGATACCTTCTCAGCAGCAGTAAATGCCGCGGAAAATGTGGAACAGGATAATAAGAGAGACATTGGTGATAAGAGTACTGGAAAAAGAAAATTGGAAGAAACGGCGTACGATCTGGAGGAATACGAACCCCCGAGGATTGATGGTCATTCACCTTTTAGATCAATTGAAAGACCATGTTCTAAATGTAACCGTATTCACCAAGGAAACTGCTCTGGTGATTCCCGAAATTGCTATAGATGTGGAAAGATTGGCCATATTGCGAGAGATTGTCGGGTAACTCGATACTGTTTCGTTTGCAACTCCCCTGATCATATTCAGTCAGACTGTCCACAATGGAAAGTACAACAGGTTAGTATGCCGGAGAAACCAACGAATGTTAGGTCGGGAGAAATAGAAGGGTCTGGGGAACCGAAAGCAAAAGGCCGAATATTCCAAATGACAACGCAAGAAGAAGAGGAAATTCCCTGATAGGGTTACAGGTATACTTCTAATAAACTCTATACGTGTTAAGGTGTTATCTAACTTCGGTATTGATATTCCCGTGCTTTTGTGGTTTATCTGTGTTAGAAATATAAGTGGGTGTGGAGTGTCTACTCAGTTAGTTTCTACGGTTTTGATTGAGTTTGAGGTAATAGTGGAGGTTAAGTATCAATATCTTTCGTCTAACCGAATTCCGGGACGGAATTCTTTTAAGGGAGAGATGTTGTAATAACCAGGTATATTATTGGTTTATTTATAAGTATTACTTTAAATTAATTTTATGGGGTTAGAAGTTAAGGGGTGTATTTTGCCATATAAGAGAAGTTGAGGGTTAGATTGGTATTATTACAAAAACCATACACCACCTCCACCGCCTTTAGTACTTCAATTGGCAAATGAAGTCTCTTTCTTAGCAAAATATCTAAATATCCTATGGTGTAGTGTGTGTTTTCGGTTTGGAGAGAGAGAGAGAGAGATCGAAAGAAGCTAAGGAAGAGGAAGAAGTAAAGCTTTTAATTCTGCTGGGTTTTGTTACATCAACTGAAGAAAACAAGGTAACAATCCATCCTAATTCTTCTTTTTATGTATAATAGGTTTTACATGAACTTTAGAAGTGGGTTATGTTATTTTTAGAAGGTATATGAATTTTGGGTTTGGAATAGTGTTCTAATGGTAGTATAAATCATATCTGCAAAGTTACATAATCATACATAGTATAAAACTGCAAAAATCTGGGTTTTAGGATGAAACAGTAGACTGAGACATTCATCGAAGTCGCAGTAGGCTAATATTCATCTAAGTCGCAGTAGGTTAATATTCATCGAAGTCGCAATGGACGACTGCGACATTCATCGGAGTCGCAATGGTTGGTTGCGACTTGGGTATGAAGTCGCAGTGGTGGATTGCGACTTGGCTTGAAATCGCAGTAGTAGATTGCGACTCCAAGGTGGAATCGCAATAGTGGGTTGCGACTCCAAGGTGGAATCGCAATAGTGGGTTGCGACTCCAAGGTGGAATCGCAATAAGGGGTTGCGACTTCGGGGTGAAATCGCAATAAGGGGTTGCGACTTCGGGGTGAAATCGCAATAAGGGGTTGCGACTTCGGGGTGAAATCGCAATAAGGGGATTGCGACTTCAGGGTGGAATCGCAATAGGAGATTGCGATTTGGTACTGTTCATTGCGATTTCAGTTGGGAATTTTGTAAGTTTAAGTATTAAAGGAAATATTTGGTATTTTATCTGATTTCAGATTCTGTGAGGGATCGACACACGTGAATTATCTTGGAAGAGTTTTTGTGATAAACACACGAGGTGAGTTTTTATTTGAAAAGTTTTCAACTGGAATACATATATGTATGGTTTGAGAAGGTGACAAATGATGTGATTATGTGTTTATGTTTGAGATAGATATGTGGTTGGAATGTGATAAAGTGTTTATAAATAACAATATGATATACTGAGATATATATTGTATTTATATGTATATTGCACTACACGAAGATACGTTAGCCGAACTATAGTCGGCGGAGGTGTTGCTGTAGTTGTTGTACAGCGGTGCTGTAGTTGTTGTACAGCGGTGCTGTAGTTGTTGTACAGCGGTGTTGTTGGCTCGCAACCAACTAATATGGCCAGGGGGAATGAGGATGAGGAGTTGAGCACAGTGCACGAGTCTTGATTGGTATATGTATGTTCTTACAAAGGTTTTTACATAAACTATTTAGATACATAGTTTTATATAAATTGGTTTTATAAAGGTTTACTAAACTGACAGGGATTATCTCACTAGACCGTTTGGTCTAACCCTCATTTTGTTTTCAAAAATATGTATTCCAGGTAGAGGAACTTATAGCGGCAAAGGAAAGGATAAGATGTCGGATGCTTTTGATGATTAATGTTGATTAGGAAGTTCTTATGTAAAGTACGTTTTAAGACTTTCGGACCGAATGTGATCTATGATGTACTTTTTGTTATGAATCAATGATTTGTATGTTATGTTATGTGATGTATATGGGACGGGTCGTTACAATTTATCAGTTGTAAGAGGGTAAAACAGGTCCCGAACAGACCCGTATTTTTTAATAAAAAGCTGGAATGTTTAGTCTTTTGAAAACTAGTAAACGTGTTATGGGTCGGGACTTTCCTTTGACTTTTTATACGTATTTAGGTGGGAAAAAGTGAAGAAGATTGCCGTGTTGGTGTTGCGATTCGTGAGCACATTGCTTAGCCTTGAGGTGAGTTCTCTCACTGCGTAGTTAGGAATTTCATGTATATCGTTGTTTTTGTGCTATGTGTTATTACGTGTTATTACGTGTTTACGTGGACCAATTTGGATGGGATGATTTAGCTGTGATTGTTGAAATTATATGTCGATTATTTGTGCTTGCGTACACCTCAGTGGGACTGGGGGGCTCGGTGGGACCGAGGGCTTGGTGGGACTAAGCTAGTACAGCAATCTTTACTCGGTGGGACCGAGGGCTCGGTGGGACTGAGCTTGTATTAATGTATTTTGTGTACTCGGTGGGACCGAGGTTCGTACTTATATAATAATCATTATGTGGTTTGATATTCGTGGTGATGGTGATGTTGCCTACTTGCGAGTAGGGGTGATATGCGTGGGATTGCTACCTACGTGTGTGGTTGGATTCACTAAGCGTTTAGCTTACCCTTTCCCAATATGTTGTTATTTCAGGTGCGGGCGGCAGTCGGGCTTGACCGTACACACATCAAGCGCGGAGTATCAAAGATTGTTAAACTTTCACTTTCGAACCCTTTGAATTGAATTATGTAATTTTCCGCTGCATAAACTTTGTTGACGGTTTGAGTCAACGACGTTAATTTCAGTTAAGACGTGAATTACTAAATTATGGTTGTTTTATAATGAAATGTATGTTTTAAAAATTTTAAATTTCCTTGTAATTTTTGGGACGTTACAACTTGGTATCAGAGCACGGCTTGAGTGAATCAAGCACATCTCGGTGTGTTTGGTCTCAAGTTGCGGCTAAGAGATCTTTAAATTCTTTTATCAAAATTTTTGTTTTTAAATGAAAAGAGAAAACCCGTTTGGAAACGGTGATCGTGGGCGCAGTGTGTACAGTCAGCCGACGCCAACTGGGAAGGTAAGGAACTTAGTGTATCTATCGCTTTTCAGGAATAGTGTATGCATGCTAGATTGCTTATGTGAACTGTATGGTACCGTATGCGGGTTTTATCGCTTATAGGAACTCATGCTAGCTTTGATAGGTTGTTAAGCGAATGCACTCTAGGTGGTATGCAGTAGGAACTGAATAGCCTTAGAATATTAGATTTAGTTCTATTGCGCAGCTCTTGTTTGAGTCCAACCGTTCTAGGATAGAATCTCTTATTCGAACGTCTATCTGGTTTTACACTGTATACGACCGTGCATTCACGAGGCGACTCGCCAGGGTTAGTGGGGGTTTCCGTGTTAGCAAGGGATAGTGGGTGATATGACCTTTCTAGGGAGTTAGGAAAGGTGTTTGTATGGGCTGGATTGGCTATATGTGTTTATTTGTGGTAATCAACTACTTGAATGTCCCGGGACAGGACTCGAAACGAGTAAGGATAGGTGTGAAGGGTAGTAGTAGAGCTCCTACTATCTGAAGCACAAGATCCATGCTCGAGTCGGGGAGAGTCACGAGGAAGCCAAGGAGTGGAGTATGAGCGTGGTAGGGTGAGTTATATGTGCTTATATATCTCTGAAATTTCTCTTTCTAGAATGGTCAATACTAGAAGGAACAACGCGGCGGAGTCGCGAGCCGAGACGGGGATTACTGAGGAGCGTATTAGGGAACTGATTGCTACTGAGGTTTCCCACGCGATCGGGGAGGCGATCCCCGAGATCATCACTGCTATTCGAGAGGAGGTGGTGATCCTACTGGAGGAGCGTATTGCAGCTATTCCACTGCCTGCGGAGGGTCATCCCCGTAACCGAGAGTTCCAGTACCGGGATCTCTCCGCCTGTTCCCCGCCAGAGTTTAAGGGAGACCTGGATCCGATTACCAGCATGCGATGGGTATCTGACATGGAGTTCGCCTTTTTGACCAGTGGTTGCCCGGACAACCTAAAGGTTCGTTTTGCAGTAAATCTACTTCGTGACGGCGCGAAGGATTGGTGCGCCACGGCATTGACGCCTGCCGAGCGCACTACTTTGACTTGGGACGAGTTTGTCACTCGTTTTCGTGCGGAGTATGTACCGCCAGTAGAGATGGAACGAATCGCTAAAGAATTCCTAGAGCTCACACAGACAACAGAGACGGTAAAAGAGATGAACAGGAAATTTACCGAGATGGCATTATTCTGTCCTCAGTATGCCGCCTCGGAAGAGATGAAGATGTCAAGGTATAAAGATATGCTACGCACGGAGATCCGAGAATTTGTTAGCACGGCACAGTACACTTCATTATCCGCCATGATGGACGCCGCTCGAAGGAGGGAGCTTGAGCTGGAGACCCAAGCTAAGAAGCGGAAGGCGGCACAGCCAGTGACGCCCATCTCGGCAGTGCCGAAGCGTTCGAGGTTTACAGGTACACGCACGGGATCTAGGAGTGGCGGGTTTAAGCCCCGTGATACCGGAGCAAGGAGAGTGGAGGGGTGTTTTAAGTGTGGTCAACCCGGTCACCTTAGCCGGGATTGTAAGACGCCGTTAATGGTCTGTTTCAACTGTAATCAGACGGGCCACGTAAGGGCCAACTGTCCTAGAGCAGGGGTAGCTGATGGGGGTGGAGCTCCGAGGGTGCCTGGGAATGCCCCGTTGCGTATCACAAATGGTCGAGCTGGTCAGCCAGGGGCGGGAACGGCCCGAGGTAGAGTTCACCAGTTGACAGTGGATGAGGCACAGGCGACCCCTAAAGTGGTGACAGGTATATCCCTTACTTCTTTCCTTTTGTCTTTCCTTTCCATGACATGTATTTATTTGTGGTCGAACTATATGTTAGGTACATTCCTAGTTAACTCGGTGCATGCAGTTGTGATGTTTGATAGCAGGGCTACTCACTCTTTTGTGTCTCGCACTTTTAGCGAGGGTTTAGGCCGAGTTGTAGGACGCTTGAGTTATTATTTTATGGTATTAGAAGTCGTGTTTAAAACTTATGTGGTGTCACGCTTGTGATGTTTTATTTATTTTATTTTATTATAGTTATTTAATTAATAAAATATTTCATATTAAATTATAGTAAATAGTATTTAATTGTAGTTTTGTTGTTATTTGATTAAAATATGATTTTTTATAATGAGGTGTCACTTTAGAAAGTGGGTGAAATTTTATTGTTGTGGGAGATAATTTCAAGATAATTGCAAAGCTGATGTGGCGCTAATGTGACTCATTTGCAATTGAAATGAAGTTTCATTGTTGTGGATGCTCTTATAATTTAACTTCCAAATAATCAATTTTGAGTGCTTGGACAAATTAATTATGATTTTGAGTTCTTTTTTATGCATGGATGGATTATTCAATCTTTCAATAATTATCTATGGAGTTGATGTAAGCAAAACTAATAATTGAAATAAATAAAAATATATATAATCATTTGCAACTTTAAGCATGTTAGAAAAAACTTGTGCATATGCTTTACATAAGGAGAGATGAAAGAGAAAGGTATAGAGAGAGAGAGAGAACGAGTGGGGGTGGGGAGAGATCCGACGAAAGATCCGGCGAGATTGAGTGGCAAGGTGAGAGGGCTCGGGTACGACATGGATTTGTCAACGACAACAACCCAACTCGAAGACTGAGGTATGACCACGCAGTGAACATTGATTCGTACATGTTCTACAACTTTCCGGAGGATATGGAAATGAGAAGTTTGTGGAAGATATTCAAACGATACGGAGTGGTAGTGGACATGTACATGGCGAGAAAACGGTTGAAATGCGGAAGAAAGTTTGGTTTCGTTCGGTTCCGGAAAGACAGCGGGGCATAGGATGCGGAGAACAGATTGAGCAAGATCTGGATCAGATCCTTCAAATTGAGGATTTTCCGGGCCGACAAAATGAAGCAAAATAATGGGAGTAGTGTGAAGGAACCAAAATCAGAAAACCTGAAGGTATGTACAAGTAGAGCAACAAACAGGAGAAAAACCGTCTTACGCAACGATAGCGAGAGGAAGGAAAAAAGTGGAAGAAGAAGGCGAAATCAGATCGTCTCCAAAGGAAGAAGTCATAGGGGAATGGGCAGCAGACGAAACCACGAGGAACTATCTCCACTATTGTCTAGTCGGTGAAGTCAACTCGTTGGACAATCTAGGAGCTATAGGTCGTCTAATTAAAGAATCAGAGTTTGGGATAAAGGAGATGAAATATTTGGGCGGAACGCAATTACTCCTGAAATGTGACAACAATGAAAGTGTAATCGGAATACAGAAAAACAAAAATCACGGGATACACTTTTGGGTAAAGGACGTGTGGAGATGGACGGAAGGATATAGGAACTCGGAGACATTAACCTGGCTAAAAATTGCAGGAGTACCCTTGCACGGGTGGACCGAAAAGGTTTTCTCCGAGATAGCGAAAAAATGGGGAAAAATACTGAAAACTCTCAACTGCTCGGTGGAAGATAGCGAGAATCTAGCATGGGGCAAAGCCTTAATAAGTACGTCAATTCAATCGACGATTAACGAACTAAAATGCATGAAGATTGGAGCGTTCTATTACCGAGTGAAAATTGAAGAAGAAGACAGTAGCCTGATGGGATATTGAGAGAAAGACGAAGATGATTCCACGGTGGTTGGGTCCGACGAAGATGAAGAAGGAGGATCGTCGGTTCCGTCGGTCTGGTCAGAGGATGAGGAAAGATGTAACAACATGTAGGGGGACGAGGCAGTGGGGCGAGAAGAGGAAGGAAATCTAATCGGTGAGAACTCAAAAATCGCGGGCGATGTCGGAGATGGCGGCGAACAAGAAGGCGACGGTGGTGACGGCGAAAAAGGAGGAAGGATACAGGAGGAAGTCGAACGGTCACGGTGCATGGGAAATATGGAAACATTCCATAATCACAAGCATGAAAATGGTAAGCCCAAGAAATCAGGAATTCAAATTCAAAACAGCTGGGTCGAATTAATTAATGCAACGGGTGGGTCGGGGGAAGATGAAAATCCAGTTCACAAAAATCAAGTTGGGCCGTTGGAAGAAGGGCCTCCACAAAAAATGAATGGCACTCTAAATGAAAGTGGGCCAAAAAAAAGTGAATGCAAAGTTAAATGAAAGTGGGCCTGGGATTTGTGTCGGCCCAATCATAAAACAAGGGTCTGGTATCAACAACGAATCAAACAGCAGCCCAAATAGTTCAATTAATACACCTGGTGGCGAAAAACAACTTGATCGGTTCAGCAGTGGAGAGCGACCGAAAAAAGACCGATGCAATCAGGCATCGCTGTGTGTAAAATCAAACGGGAAAAGAGGGGAGGGGCTGAATTTTGGTGGGGGCAAAAGCTTCCATCTGATTAAAAAATTGGCGAGGAAGAATGGCAATCGGGTAACGTCGAAAAAAGGACTTGTGAGTAAAACAAACAGCGGTAGGGGGAAGAAGACGGTTGGGAACAATTCGGAAAGGAAGACGGCATCGAACTCAGTCAACCACATGGCGACGTCAAACGATTTGGGCAGCAAGGAGTCTATGGGTTTAGAGGATTTTGGAAGCATGTTTGGGACGAATTGGAACGGACAGGAGACCGAGGGGCAGAATGCGGCAATGGAAGGTAAGTCTCGATATAATAACTGTGATCAATGAATATAATCTCCATGAATATAAAAGGACTAGGATCGTGGGAGAAAAGAAAATGGGTAAAGGAAGTATGCGGGACAATGAGACATGCGGTAGTCGGAATCCAAGAAACAAAGTCAAGAAATTTGAATCCCACTCAGATCGTTAGTCTATGGGGGGAGGGGGGCGATGTTGAATATATTCAGGGGAATGCAGTGGGTAACTCGAGTGGAATTTTGACCATGTGGAATAAAAAAATATTCGATTGTGAGTACGTATTTGTGGATGTGTCCTTTCTAGTGGTGGTCGGGAAATGGGAAGGAGTGGAAGGACACATCGGGCTAATTAATGTCTACGGCCCAAGAGAGATGAAGGATGGAGTTGAGGTATGGAAGAAGCTAGAATCGATGATTGAAAACGAAAATGTGAGTTGGTGTCTATTTGGGGACTTCAACGAAGTGAGAAAGGAGGCCGAAAGATTCAATTCCACTACGAATACAAAAGGAGCGAACGAATTCAACGAGCTCATAAATAGAATCAAGCTTTTGGAAATACCAATGACGGGAAGAAAATATACAAGAGTTAGTGACGATGGCCTCAAACTTAGCAAACTCGACCGTTTCTTGATGATGAACGAATTTGGGGCAAAATGAAAAAACTTGGGTGTCAAATCTTTGGATAGAAAATGGTCGGACCACACCCCAATTTTGCTATTCGATGATAAAACGGATTTCGGGGCAAAACCATTCAAGTTTTTCGATGCTTGGCTAAATGAGATGGTTGTGGAAGAAGTGGTGAGAAACGCGTAGAGCAAAAAGGTAATGTCAAAAAGGCCGGATGGGACCTTTCGAGATAAATTGAAGAATGTCAAAAGCGATCTAAAGGAGTGTGCAAAGAAAAAATTCGGGAATTTGGAGTCGGACTTGGGTAAGGCGAAAGATCAAGCAACCAAGTTGGAATTAGAGGAGGATACAAATGGTTGGAATGGATCGACTAAAGAAAATTGGGTACAAGCGAGAAACAAATGGTTGGAGTTGGAGAGAAAGAAATTAGAGATGGAAAGACAAAAAGAGAAGGCGAGGTGGGTGACGGATGGCGATGAAAACTCTAAGGCCTTCCACGCGACGATGAGGTATAGGGAACGCAAAAATACGATTAGAGGCGTGCAAACAAATTTGGGATGGACGGAGGAACCGAAGAGAATTAAAGAACACGCGTACGAGTTCTTCAAAGATAAATTCTCTTCTCACATCTTAAACGGTCCCACGTTAGAAGGAGATTTATTCCCAAAAATCACGACCGAGGAAGCATCAAATTTGGAGAGACCATTTGAAGAAAAAGATTTGGGACGCAATCAAAAGTTGTGGAAACAATAAGGCACCGGGACCGGACGGATTCACATTTGGGTTCCTAAAGAGATTTTGGGGGATCGTGAAAGAAGACTTAAAACAAGCGATTAGTTGGTTTTGGGAAAGTGGAGAGTTTAGCAGTGGATGTAATTCATCGATCGTAACCTTAATTCCAAAGGTCGACACGCCACTAAATCTTGGTGAGTTTCGGCCAATAAGTCTCATTGGAATCTACTACAAGATCATTGCTAAGATATTGGCTGAACGTCTAAAAGGGGTGTTGGGGAAGGTAATTAGTAACACCCAAAGCGCATTCATAAAATGGCGCTACATTCTGGATGGAGTCTTGGTGACAAATGAGATCATAGATTATGTTCGGAAAAAAGAGGAGCGGGTTGATTTTTAAGGTAGATTTCGAAAAAGCCTACGATAGCATTGAATGGTCATTTTTGTTGGATTACATGAGAAAAATGGGTTTTGGTCTTAGATGGATGAAATGGATCAAAGGTTGTCTTCAATCCGCCACCTTGTCGGTTCTAATAAATGGGTCGCCAACAAAGGAGTTTGAGATGCGGAGAGGAGTTAGACAAGGCGACCCACTTGCCCCATTTTTATTCCTTATTGTGGCCGAAACACTCCACATAATTACCAATGAAGCGGAGAAGAAAGGCCTTCTTGATGGTATTAAAGTGGGAAAGCTCGATTACACGGTTTCACATTTACAATACGCGGACGATGTGTTTTTCTTTGGCAAATGGAACATTGCAAATCTGAAAAATCTCTTGAAAATATTGGCGTGCTTTCAAAAGATGTCCGGGCTAAAAATAAACGTCGGGAAAGGTAAGATTTATGGCGTTGGGATACCGGAGGAGGAAGTCGTTAATTGGGCGAGAAGCGTCGAATGTGGGTACGGTACACTACCATTTATCTATTTGGGCCTTTCGGTTGGTGCCTCGATAAAGCGTTTGGATCACTAGAAAATGCATTAGAGAAATTGAAAAAGAGACTTGCATCATGGGAATCGAGACTGATATCGTTCGGGGGTAGGTTAACTTTAGTCAAATCGGTGTTGGGGAGCTTGCCGTTGTACTACTTCTCATTGTATCGAGCCCCGAGTGGAGTGATAAAAGAATGCGAGAAAGTGAGATGTAGATTCTTTTTTTTGGGGGGGGGGGGGGGGGGGGGTAGCGAGAATAGTGAAAAAAAAACATTGGTTTGGGTCAATTGGGCAAACACTGTAAAAAATTTCGATAAGGGTGGGCTTAACATAGGATGCTTGGAATCGATTAATTGTGGTCTTTTAGGCAAATGGTGGTAGGGCTGGCAACGTGTAGGGTATGGGTAGGGTAAGGGTTAATCCGTTATCCAATCCATTTAAAATAGCGGGTAACGAAACGGGTAATTATCCATCTCATAAAACCGTTATCCATATCCTACCCTACCCATTAAAAATACCGGGTAACGAAACGTGTAATGGACAAATGGTAAAACAAATTTTATTTTAAACTATAATTGATATCGTTAAATCTCAAATATATAAGTAAAACATAATCTCATAAATATAGTTACTATTTTATATCTAATATGTATAGTAAACATTTTATTATTTTCAAAGAATAATCATAGCATAGTATTAAAAAATATATAAAAATGACAAGACTAACACTTTTCATTGTATTTATTTTCTTGAACACGTCTTGTTTATCGTTTAATTATCATGAAATCTGTTACTTGATAAAAATAAAAAATAAATTAAAGTACATATTAATATACAACAACATTATAAAAAATATTAATAATATATAATTATGTATATATACGCACTAATATTTAATTATATATATGGATATATATATATATATATATATCGTAACGGGTAACGGGTAATGGATAACGAAAAAAACCGTTTATCCATATCCTTCCCACTAAAATTTCGGGTAAACGGGTAATGGATAAGTGGATAAAATTTTATTTATCCATACTGTTAGTCCCAGATGGCTATAACAAGTATTGTAGAAGGGGGGGGGGGTTGAATACAATACTCAAAATTTTCACAATTTTAATTCTTTTATTGAAAATCTTTCAACAAGAATTACACATAGAAAACTTAAGACTGTTGCGGAAAAGAACAGATAAACTATTCTAACAATCTTACACAAAGTATACAACAAAATAACTAAGAACACTTAGAACAAAGCTATAAAGTTTTTCAAGCAAACTGGAAATTCTTGCACTTAGAGAATTCTTCCAGTTTGCGTAGAATATCAAGAGCTCACAGTAATCTTCAAAGTCTCTCAAGATGTGTGTGTTTCAGTATGGAGAGCTCTTCCTTTTATAGTGACAAGGAGTGTGCAAGCATTGAATGCTTGAGACACTTGTCATCTTCACACTTGCTGAGGATGTTGACTTCTGGAAAGTTGTGAAGTCCTTGTCACCTTTTACTAGGTGCAGACAGAGTAGCTTGAGCAGATAACAGGGACCTTAGCTGAAAATGGATAATAAGACAGAAGGTCACTTTATCCATGTAGAAAATATCTTCTCAATTTGTCTTCTTATGTCTCTCAGTTTTGTCTTCTTTTGCTTCTCAGAATCTCTTTCAACAAATGCACCACCGAAGAAAGGTTGTAAGATTTCTTCCAAGACAAAATGAATTTGCTTCTCATTTTGTCTTATTATGTCTCTCACTTTTGTCTCCTTTTGCTTCTCAGATTTTCTTTCAAGAAAAGCACCACCGATGGAAACTTGAGATATGTGACACATCTTTGGAGAAAACATCTTTGAAGCTTCTTTGAGGTCCCACCGAAATGTCATTTGGGATATGTGACACATCTTTGAGATATGTGACATCATCTTTGAGATATATGACATCATCTTTGGGAAAAGCTTCTTTGAGACTAGGCCGAAATAGAGAGAAGTTTCGGTGGAAATACCACCGAAATAGTGAGAACAATTTCGGTGAACAATGACTTGTATGTTTGAGAAAAGATCTTTCACTTCCACAATGAGAGAATCTTTAATCTTGACTTTGGTTGATCTTTGACTTCACCAAACATTTGATATCTTGTACAAGCCATTACAAAGAACCATGCATCCAAAATTTCTCTAAGTATAAAATGTTTTTCAAAGTATAAAAGGAGATCATGAGGTCATCTTCAAATCTTGATGACCCAACACATACCCTTATCTAACGGGTCGAAAAATAACGGGTTTACCCTTACCCGTTGTCGGCCCTAAATGGTGGTAGCGTTTCTTTGTGGAAAGGGACGCCCTTTGGGTACATGTAATTAAAAGCTTGTATGAGGAAGGGCGGGGCTATGTGATAAACCACTTGGCTTTGTTGGTGCAGGTAATACTTGGACAAATATCATCAGATTAGGAGCATTTCTGGACAGCAAAGGGATCCCATTCACAAGTTCGTTCGCGACAAAAGTGGGAGATGGCAAAGCAACACGGATATGGACGGAGAGATGGTGTGGACTGGAGCGTTTGCAAGATAAGTTTCCAAGATTGTACCGATTGGAGACGGTCAAATCCTGCACCATTACGGAAAGAGGACAATGGAGTGATGAACAATGGAGGTGGAGTTGGAAATGGAGAAGAACATCGCGAGGGAGGGAACTAGGGGAACTTGAAGAATTAATCAGTCGTTTAGACAGATGGAGGTTGGTAAGAGAAAGGAAAGATAAGATGGAATGGTTACTAGACGATACCAAGGAGTACAGTGTACAGAAAATGAGAGAGTTACAAGATGGAATTGAGGAAGAACCAAGAAACAATATTACAAAAAACGAGATGGCTTCCGATTCTCCCGAAAAAGGTATGCATCTTCATATGGAGGGTACGATTGGGTCGAATACCGTGTAGAACAAAATTGGATAGGATGGGGATTGATTTGGATACAACATTGTGCCCGAGGTGCGAAAATACGACATGTGGCATGCTAGTTACTCATTTATTATATGTATAGATTATGCGTAAAATAAGTTTAATGTTAGGATATATACGATTAAAATAAGTTCAATATATAATTAAAATTTAAGTTAATAATTTTCAATTAATATTAATTAACATTAATTAATTAATAATAATTAAATTTAAAAAATTAATATTTAGTTATAATAATCCATACATATTTGTTTTTGAATTTATTATAAGTATGGATATGCACGTATGTATTTAAAGATATACGCTTATTATGGGTAAAATAAGTTTATTTTTGGGATAAAATAAAGGTAAAGTTTTTTGAATTAGAAATGAAACTATATCATTAATTAGTCAAAATGAAGTTAAATCTAGAATAAAATTGAATTTAAAAATGAAACTATATCAATAATTAGAATTTAAACTTAGAAGTTTATACCGTATTTTTTGGATTACTATACACGATGGAGATTTTTTTGAATTTATTATAAGTATGGATATGTACGTATGTATCAAAAAATATTCAATATTGAGCTTATTTCGAAGGTATTGACGAAACGATTACAATGGTATAATTTGTAAAAAATAGAAATGTTTTTAATGCATTTCAGTTCATATAGAAATGAATAATTAACATTAATTAGTCAAAATGAAGTTAACTCTATAATAAAATTGAATTTAAAAAAAATGAAACTATATCAATAATTTGAATTTAAACTTAGAAGTAAATCCCGTATTTTTTGGATTACGGATTTTTTTTTAAATTTATTATAAGTATGGATATGCACGTATGTATCTAATGATATACACTTATTATGGGTAAAATAAGTTTATTTTTAGGATAAAATAAGGGTAAATTTTTTGGAATTAGAAATGAATAATTAACATTAATTAGATTACTATACACGGTGGAGATTTTTTTAACATTAACTTTAACTTTAGTTTGAAATAAAGTTTGGAAGTTTTTTGATATACCGTATTTTTTGGATTACTATACACGATGGAGATTTTTTTTGAATTTATTATAAGTATGAATATGTACGTATGTATCAAAAAATATTCAATATTGGGCTTTTTTCGAAGATATTGACGAAACGATTACAATTGTATAATTTGTAAAAAATAGAAATGTTTTTTAATGCATATACATTATTTATGTTTATACGATAAGAGTGTAAAATGAAAAATAAAAAAAGTAAGGGATTAAAAGTAAACTACATAGGTAATTATAAGGGTAGTAAATGTAAGGTGTAAATATTAAAAATTTAATTAATGAGAGATTTAAGGAGAAATTAATGTGGGTGTGTTAATTGAACCTATAATGTAAAGGCGTCCAGATACATGTTTAGGCGGGAAAACAATAAAGCCGGCTCACCAGACGACGACACGTGGCAATGTAGTTACTTATTTATTATAAGTATGGATATGCACGTATGTATTTAAAGATATACGCTTATTATGGGTAAAATAAGTTTATTTTTGGGATAAAATAAAGGTAAAGTTTTTTGAATTAGAAATGAAACTATATCATTAATTAGTCAAAATGAAGTTAAATCTAGAATAAAATTGAATTTAAAAATGAAACTATATCAATAATTAGAATTTAAACTTAGAAGTTTATACCGTATTTTTTGGATTACTATACACGATGGAGATTTTTTTGAATTTATTATAAGTATGGATATGTACGTATGTATCAAAAAATATTCAATATTGAGCTTATTTCGAAGGTATTGACGAAACGATTACAATGGTATAATTTGTAAAAAATAGAAATGTTTTTAATGCATTTCAGTTCATATAGAAATGAATAATTAACATTAATTAGTCAAAATGAAGTTAACTCTATAATAAAATTGAATTTTAAAAAAATGAAACTATATCAATAATTTGAATTTAAACTTAGAAGTAAATCCCGTATTTTTTGGATTACGGATTTTTTTTAAATTTATTATAAGTATGGATATGCACGTATGTATCTAATGATATACACTTATTATGGGTAAAATAAGTTTATTTTTAGGATAAAATAAGGGTAAATTTTTTGGAATTAGAAATGAATAATTAACATTAATTAGATTACTATACACGGTGGAGATTTTTTTAACATTAACTTTAACTTTAGTTTGAAATAAAGTTTGGAAGTTTTTTGATATACCGTATTTTTGGGATTACTATACACGATGGAGATTTTTTTTGAATTTATTATAAGTATGAATATGTACGTATGTATCAAAAAATATTCAATATTGGGCTTTTTTCGAAGATATTGACGAAACGATTACAATTGTATAATTTGTAAAAAATAGAAATGTTTTTTAATGCATATACATTATTTATGTTTATACGATAAGAGTGTAAAATGAAAAATAAAAAAAGTAAGGGATTAAAAGTAAACTACATAGGTAATTATAAGGGTAGTAAATGTAAGGTGTAAATATTAAAAATTTAATTAATGAGAGATTTAAGGAGAAATTAATGTGGGTGTGTTAATTGAACCTATAATGTAAAGGCGTCCAGATACATGTTTAGGCGGGAAAACAATAAAGCCGGCTCACCAGACGACGACACGTGGCAATGTAGTTACTTATTTATTATAAGTATGGATATGCACGTATGTATTTAAAGATATACGCTTATTATGGGTAAAATAAGTTTATTTTTGGGATAAAATAAAGGTAAAGTTTTTTGAATTAGAAATGAAACTATATCATTAATTAGTCAAAATGAAGTTAAATCTAGAATAAAATTGAATTTAAAAATGAAACTATATCAATAATTAGAATTTAAACTTAGAAGTTTATACCGTATTTTTTGGATTACTATACACGATGGAGATTTTTTTGAATTTATTATAAGTATGGATATGTACGTATGTATCAAAAAATATTCAATATTGAGCTTATTTCGAAGGTATTGACGAAACGATTACAATGGTATAATTTGTAAAAAATAGAAATGTTTTTAATGCATTTCAGTTCATATAGAAATGAATAATTAACATTAATTAGTCAAAATGAAGTTAACTCTATAATAAAATTGAATTTAAAAAAAATGAAACTATATCAATAATTTGAATTTAAACTTAGAAGTAAATCCCGTATTTTTTGGATTACGGATTTTTTTTAAAATTTATTATAAGTATGGATATGCACGTATGTATCTAATGATATACACTTATTATGGGTAAAATAAGTTTATTTTTAGGATAAAATAAGGGTAAATTTTTTGGAATTAGAAATGAATAATTAACATTAATTAGATTACTATACACGGTGGAGATTTTTTTAACATTAACTTTAACTTTAGTTTGAAATAAAGTTTGGAAGTTTTTTGATATACCGTATTTTTGGGATTACTATACACGATGGAGATTTTTTTTGAATTTATTATAAGTATGAATATGTACGTATGTATCAAAAAATATTCAATATTGGGCTTTTTTCGAAGATATTGACGAAACGATTACAATTGTATAATTTGTAAAAAATAGAAATGTTTTTTAATGCATATACATTATTTATGTTTATACGATAAGAGTGTAAAATGAAAAATAAAAAAAGTAAGGGATTAAAAGTAAACTACATAGGTAATTATAAGGGTAGTAAATGTAAGGTGTAAATATTAAAAATTTAATTAATGAGAGATTTAAGGAGAAATTAATGTGGGTGTGTTAATTGAACCTATAATATAAAGGCGTCCAGATACATGTTTAGGCGGGAAAACAATAAAGCCGGCTCACCAGACGACGACACGTGGCAATGTAGTTACTTATTTATTATATGTAGGGATATGCACGTATGTATCTAAAGATATACACTTATTATGGGTAAAATAAGTTTATTTTTGGGATAAAATAAATGTAAAGTTTTTTGAATTAGAAATGAAACTATATCATTAATTAGTCAAAATGAAGTTAAATCTAGAATAAAATTGAATTTAAAAATGAAACTATATCAATAATTAGAATTTAAACTTAGAAGTTTATACCGTATTTTTGGGATTACTATACACGATTGAGATTTTTTTGAATTTATTATAAGTATGGATATGTACGTATGTATCAAAAAATATTCAATATTGAGCTTATTTCGAAGGTATTGACGAAACGATTACAATGGTATAATTTGTAAAAAATAGAAATGTTTTTAATGCATTTTAGTTCATATAGAAATGAATAATTAACATTAATTAGTCAAAATGAAGTTAACTCTATAATAAAATTGAATTTAAAAAAGTAATGAAACTATATCAATAATTTGAATTTAAACTTAGAAGTAAATCCCGTATTTTTTGGATTACGGATTTTTTTTAATTTATTATAAGTATGGGTATACACGTATGTATCTAATGATATACACTTATTATGGGTAAAATAAGTTTATTTTTAGGATAAAATAAGGGTAATTTTTTTGGAATTAGAAATGAATAATTAACATTAATTAGATTACTATACACGGTGGAGATTTTTTTAACATTAACTTTAACTTTAGTTTGAAATAAAGTTTGGAAGTTTTTTGATATACTGTATTTTTTGGATTACTATACACGATGAAGATTTTTTTTGAATTTATTATAAGTATGGATATGTACGTATGTATCAAAAAATATTTAATATTTGACTTATTTCGAAGATATTGACGAAACGATTACAATGGTATAATTTGTAAAAAATAGAAATGTTTTTTAATGCATTTTAGTTCATATACATTATTTATGTTTATATGATAATAGTCTAAAATGAAAAATAAAAAAAGTAAGGGATTAAAAGTAAACTACATAGGTAATTATAAGGGTAGTAAATGTAAGGTGTAAATATAAAAAAATTAATTAAGGAGAGCTTTAAGGAGAAGTGAATGTGAGTGTGTTAATTGAACCTATAATGTAAAGGCGTCCAGATACATGTTTAGGCGGGAAAACAATAAAGCCGGCTCACCAGACGACGACACGTGGCAATGTAGTTACTTATTTATTATATGTATAGATTTATTAGTTTAGAGAGAAGTTTGGTCTTGCATGTGTGTAAGGTGTTATTGCAAAGCTGATGTGACACTTTAGAAAGGAGTATGGTCTTGCAGGTGTGTGGTGGTCTTATTGTCTCATTATGATTCTTAGAGTTGCAATAAGATGGTATAAAAAAATAAGTAATACTCCATCCGTCCCAAAATAAGTGTCTACATTACTATTTTTTTTTCCATTTGCGTGCTTACATCATTTGAAACTTATGCATTTGGTTTGTGGCATTAGTTTCATCCATAAAAACATATAGATGTGGTTAAATGGTCATTGTTTGGACGAATATGGATAAAGTCGTTTGAGAAAAAGTAGAATGATCTGTTTAATGATTTAAAAGCCATACCAGAGAGACCGAGAAGGCTTCTGATTATCGCGGGAACTAACATTTTACTATATTGGTTCTCATCCAATAGTTGCAAGAAATGATTTGCATGTTTTTTTTTCCGTAAAACTTCATTTTTGTCACTTACTTAGTTATACTAAATAATTATATATGTTATTGTTACCGATGATTGTAATTTTGTTTTTTTTTCAAACATAAATATTAGATTTTACTTCTTGATGAATATTTGCATCGATTTGTCATCATCATTTTACACCAAAATTATGCATCTCGTTGCATCGCCGGTACACAATTAGAATAAAAAAACAGATAAGTCAACTATTTATCTGTATGCAGAAGTGCATACCGTCCAGATGAAGGGTCACCAAAGTGTTTTTCAATTTTCTATTTTTTGAGGTTTTCCCTTGAACCCCTCTCTCTCTCTCTATATATATATATAATTTCTTGAGCCTTCGTAGCAAAACATGCATAGAAGACACGGTCGCCGAGGTGCACCATTTTCACTTGGGGTTAGCATATGGCATGGGTGCGGCCACTAGTCCTTGTAACAAGGGGGAGCAAACAAGGATGGTCTCAGGGATATTTGTGTCGAGCTATGGTGCACCACCAACCCTAGTCCCCGCAAGCTTGGTCATTAAAATATTAATCATATAATACAAATGTTTCAACTGTTTAAATATGAAAAAAATTGTTGGTACTTAATAATTATTAACGTGAGGTTTGAGTGAGAGGTACTGGAAAAAAGTTGAAATGGAATAATATCGATATAGGCAAAAGAAAAAGCGAATAAATATAATAGTATAATGAAATGAGAACTTTATATATTGTGATAATCATGAGAACTTTTACCTTGAGGTATTGTTTCACATGACTTTTTCCCATTTAAGACCATCATTTAATGTATTATTGAACAAATATTTATTAAACAATATGTTTGTTTCATATGTATTTGATTTACAATGTGAAAGTTTGGTTACGTGTAGCTTTTATTTCTTAAACATGTTAAAAAAATCACATTATGAATCAAGTATATGTTAATCACATCCATGTTTATTAAAAACACACTTTTGATATCATTAAAGGGGAGTGTGATATAAAACTTGTTTTTATCAATTATAATATTTAATTATTTTGACCTATGAATTCAATCATAATTTAATTAATGAAAATTAGATAATTAGTTTTAACCGACTAGGAATGAATCTAAGTGTTTATCAAATTTCAAATAAGATTGATTGATTGTTGAATGATACTCCAAACTCTAATGCAATTGAATTAAACCGATTCAATCAAGTTATATTGCTAAACTCGAACTTGATTCCTTGAGAGTTGGGTGTCGTGTGAGAACTGTTGGGGTTGTTGGTACCCAACATTTTACTAAAAAAATGAATATAACCGATCCAATCATTGATTTGTTATCCATACCTAATTTGATTTGATCGGTTGTAAAGATTGAACATCCAATAAATAATTGGATTTGATCAGTTATGAATCAATAAACACCATAATGTGAGTGTGTATTGAAGACATGTAAATGTTCGTCAAGGTGGAAGACAGATGAATGCCCCTATTTTTTGTTGGTTATAAGATCAATGTAGTTGATTTTTTTTGCCATCAGATCAACAAGTAAATCATTCAGACGTTTACCTTTTCGTGAAATGAGTTGTTTATACATAATTCATACTATGTATACATACATATATAGAGGGAGGTTCATTTGTTAACCTCCCATTTTGTATTAACTTTATTAACTTCATCTTAGCCATTCATTTTCTTGTTAATGGTTGAGATTAAAACCATTTATTAATTAATTAAGAAATTAAGTCGTGTAATTAATTCTCTCATTGAACACAAATGAAGAGGGTAATTTTGGAATTTGACACAACCTACTTTTTTCATTAATTAAGTCGTGTAATTAATGTTCCTATAGTTGAACATATTGTTCCTATGTTCAATCCAATGTTCATATTGGTTCAATTATATGTTCATATTTGTTCAATTATATGTTCATAATTGTTCAATTATATGCAAACAACAGATTGTTCATACATGAGCAACTATATGTTCATTCATGTTCGATTACTCCGAAATTACATGATGTTACTTACTAGTTAATTACTATTCCATTTAGAGCATGTAATATTGATGTCACATCATCTATGATGTGCAAATATTAAGGCTATGCATAAACAATGATGAAATATAAGCCTAAATGAACCTATATGAACAATATATATTTGTTATATTTGTTCATGTTCAAATGAACATCTACATCTACTCTCTATTCAACGTCGTTGAAAACACCTTGATCACTTATTTCATGATGCAACAATAGGAATTCAAACACTAATTTGATAGAAAAGACTACAAAATATTTGAGAAATAATAATATAGCTAGAATCATGGAGACTTTTATTTTTGTAACTCCCTTAATAAATCAATGTAATAAAACAAAAACATGGAATTTCATCCATGCCCCTATTTAATGGTTATGTATAAACTTGAAACCACCAACTAAAATAGATTCCTATTGGTTGAATGAAGTTAATAAAGTTAACACAAAATAGGAGGTTAACAAATGAACTCAACCCTACATATATGTATACGGAGAGAGAGAGAGAGAGAGAGAGAGAGAGAGAGAGAGAGAGAGAGAGAGAGAGAGAGAGAGAGAGAGAGAGAGAGAGAGAGAGAGAGAGAGAGAGAGAGAGAGAGAGAGATGCCCATAATGTATGTGAATGAAACGGGGAACACAAGAACAAGCCTACTCACTAAAATATGGAGTTCACACGTAAGACAAATAGGAAAACCAATCAACCCTAATATATAATGTCATAATTACGATAGTGCTTCCACACTTACATTTCTTTAACAACAATCTTATGTGTATCTATGTATTTTACTCATTGATTTTAGTGTCCATGTTAATTCTTGTTATTATTATATATTTAGTTTTATAACACCACATCACAATTATATAGTGCGGTTTACATATTTGGTACAATCTGTAGAAAGTGAAAAAACTAATTATCATCTATATATATTATAAAGCTGAATCATTTAGAGTTGACGTGACATCTTCTCATAAGAGTATTGCTCTCTTCCTTTTTCCTCCGTTTTTAGCCTTTTTTTTCTTTTTCTTTTTTAGGTTTTACATTAACTCCAAGTGAAAAAAAATCGTTGGTCTTCTACTGTTACACTTCTTTCTTCTTCTCCATCTCTTGATCTGCCTTCTCCTTTTGACAAGAATCGTGGATTCAGAGCATACCTGGTAGGCTGGTACGCCTCTCTCTTTCCATGCATCTATATGGTTTTTTGCTTCTCTTCTCTCGATCTCTATGTACTATTACAGGCCGATGATTCCTTACCAACAATGTTTATATATATCTATATACTATATGAATATATAGAGGATGGCCTTGGCGTGAGTGTGATATCTCATGCAGCCGCGCGTCTGATACATTTCTTCTCTCGCGCAGGGCGCTAGGTCTCTTTGCTTTATTTTCCATTCATCAATGGCAAATTCATATTAATGTTGTACTTACGTAGTGCAATCTTGATGCACAATAAGGTAAATTAGGGTTTCAATTGTACTCTGTTGTTTTGATGTTTCGTGTTTCTGTTGGAAGATATAATCTAGGGTTTCAATTGATTTGAGTTTAATTGGTACTTTTGTTTTCACCTAGATTTCACTTAGGGTGTCAATTGTTGAGAAAATTTCAGTAAACCAATAGCAACTCAACTACATTACAGGATTATAAAAGTGTAGCTTTTAGAATAACACTCAACATTGACACCCTAAGTTAAATCTTGCTGCTACATGGGTTCTCAAGCTTTTCAATTCATTCTTTAATTGCAATGAATACACGTTTTTTAGGAGTTTCTTAATGACAGAAATTATATGGTTGCAATTTTGGATTGAAATTTATGCAGCGACGATACAGTGTTTAAAGCCAAAAAGACTTAATGAACAACAAGTTGAACAGCTTTTAATTGCAATGAATACACGTTTTTTTAGGAGTTTCTTAATGACAGAAATTATATGGTTGCAATTTTGGATTGAAATCTTCTACTGTTACGCTTCTTTCTTCTTCTCCATCTCTTGATCTGCCTTCTCCTCTTGACAAGAATCGTGGATTCAGAGCATACCTGGTAGGCCGGTACGCCTCTCTCTTTCCATGCATCTATATGGTTTTTTGCTTCTCTTCTCTCGATCTCTATGTACAATTACATGCATTCATCCAGAAATAAGCATTCGAATTACAAAATAAACTTGTCTTTAATTCCTTGATTCATAATACTAAACAAAAATTGACAGCGGAAGTCTCTAAAATCCACAGCCGAGAGCTACATCTATAGTCATTAAAATCCAAAACTCTGGAGTCGCTCTAGTCTCCAAATCCTTCTTGAGTCACTCCTAGTTCTTACTAGAAGAACCCATAGCGCGCTTACCTGAAAATGGTTTAGTTTTTGAAAAGCGAGGGTTAGACCAAAAGGTCTAGTGAATTCCCTCTGAAAACAACATGTAAACAGTATGGAGAACACTTATAAAAGATTTATAAAAATCCCATATCACATCAACAAGTATGGTACTACACTGTGTAATGGATCACATAAACATTCCACGATCAGGGCCCCAGCAGAACCCCTCTCGCCTCTTCCGGAGCCTACGCAGACTCCCCTCTACCAGAGTAGGAGGAAACGAATTCCAACCTACCGGCCTGTCATATATATCCAAGGGATCTTCCGACCCCGAGGATCTCTCTCTGATCCCACAGTGCAGACCGACTCCACATAGCACATAATTCAATTCATGAAACATGCAATTTACATCGTTGTAAAATCATCATTTCCATTTCATCATGTCAAGTAAGCCTTCTCAATTAAAACGTGTAGTTCATGGAAAACATGCGTGATAGTTACAAACCGTTCATGCTCGTAAATGAAACCATAGTCAGTTAAAACATTTAACACTTTACGTCGTAAAAAGGGTTTAGGGAACTCACCTTGGTAACGCTGAAAGCACTCCTTAACTACCTTCAAGCTAATCCAATCGAACACCTAAGGGCATTAGGTTTAAATCAGATTAAACGGTTCAATCCTACTAACCAGTGAACACTTTCCTGTCATTAACACATTCCGGATACCCCAACAGTCCGGATACCTTGACTTCTTGGATACCTGAACTGTCCGGACACCCCAACATTTCGGATGTCTTAACTGTCCGGATACCTCGACTTCCCGGACATGCCCTTTACCGGATACTAACACCCGGTAACCCAACTTATCCGGAAGGACAACCACCCGGAAACTCTCATGCACTCGCTACCCGGACACTAGCATACTATCCGGAAACTACTGAAGCCTCAAGAACATCCAGTGTCAGGAAATTACGATATGTTCGAAAATTGATTCTCAAAAGTGATTAAAAACCTGATTTCTACCCATGAGTTGATTAGGCATATAACTGGGTTCAATTCCCAACCATAAAACGTCCCCTTAAACCATTTTTAATCCTTTAAATCAAATTACTAAGCCAAAAACCTCAAAACACACTTTTAAGGAAAAAGAGGGTGAAAGCTTATTGAATCTCCACATTCAGACTTAAACAATCCGGACTAATTAAGAAAAGAATACTACAACAACAAGGAAAACGAATTTAGAAGGATTACCTTGTTGATTTCTTCTCTCTTTGATTCCTTTCTCAAGAACTCCCTTTCTTCTTCTCTTTTCTTCTCAAGCCGCCAACAACACCAAGCACACACAAAAATACTGATTTCTACCAAAAAGAGGCTGCCCTAGGGGTTGGAGCCATTATATACTTTTCAAAAATTGCCAAATAGTCCCTTATCTTAACTTTCAGATTTTTGCACAAAGAACACCAAACTTATAAACTTGCAAACGAAACCCGGTTGTTACAAAATAATAATTAAAAAATAATACTAATTGATAATTAAAATATATTCATTAATATTAAAAATAATTTATATTATTAACAATAATTCTAAATAATTAAAATTTAATTTAATGTATAATAAAATTTTAATTTAATAATTTTCAATTAATTAGTTATAATTAAATTTAAAATTTTAATATTTATTAATAATAATAGTTAGTAAATAATAATAAGGGGAAATATTAGAATATTCACAAAAAACTACTGAAACGTTATTCCAAAAAAACTACTACTGAAATGCTACTCCAAGTAGCGTTTCAAAAAGCTAGCTTATAAGTTAGCTTATGGTCATCCAAACATATACAAAAAAAACTAGCTTATAAGCTAGTGTTTTTTTTTGCCAAACAATGCCTTAAACGCATCAATTGATCGAAGGATGGAAAAGGAAAAAGATACAAAAGAAGGATATGGCAGATTTGTGAGACTGTGGAGTTTTAATCATATCTCACACAATGAAGCTTCGATTTAAGAGATTCAAGAAGTTCTGGAAAACCAATACACAGATCTACAGTCTTTGTGTTTCGCGTTTTTTGCAAATTCGGGATGTATCTGGGCCAAAACTGACGTTGAAATCGAAATATGGTATTGGACGAAAATAAGAGAAGATTTAAGATATAGGATTAGTACCTTTTTGTCCGGACCATATTAAGAGACAACAAACTTTGAAAATAATAAAAAAAGCAAATAACCTGAATTATAAAATGTCCGACCGAATCAGACATAAATAACAATTAAAGCGAAAAACATCAAAAAAAAACTCCTTCCAAGTATAATTAATCTGTCTTTAATATTTGTTCATGTGCTATAGCACAAAATGTGGCCTAGAGGCACCTTTCTATACCGTTGGTTTCATTCCTTCCATATGCTCCATATCACAAGTCACAACAACCATTACCAACATCCTTGTCGGTGAGTAATTTATTCTTTGTAACACCTTGAAATAATATAGACATTTTTTTAACAACAAAAGAATTCTAATTACCCAAACCCATATCAATACAGAGTTTAAAGCAGACTTAGCTGCATACATACGAAGCCAAGATTAAACAATAACCCGAAACACCCGAAATAACTAAAAACTTACTGCAGGGATCATAAACATCAAAAACCAAGACTAACAAGTTTGAGAGAGGCAAACTGACTCGGTTAGGCCTGCAAACGATCACTGCTTCCTGCTTCAAGCCACAACAGCACCTGTTGTTAACCACACAGCCGTGCACGCAGCATGGCCAGCCCACACAAAGCCAGTAAACAGACCAAACCAAGGGCCCTACCCTTCGCTGGACCCAACACTGCACCCATTCCGACCTCGACCCGCATCTACCCAACTATCCAGCCCTTTAGCCACCTGTTCTATCTGCAGCCTGCCGGATCCATCAGCCACTTTGCCCAGTCTATCTTGCTCGATCTGCTACGTTTCCCAATCCATTCGTAACTGACACGTTGCATCTCCAAGAATTTATCCACCAGCTTACTTTTTTCTTTTTTGAAGACAATTTGATTCCGATGTGTCCAAATTAAGTACAACACACTCCACAACAGTTCTCTCCATACCTTACCACTTGAAGCCGTTGTTGACGTTGTCTGACTAGTAGCTAATACTTCTTGTAACGATCCCCAATTACCATCATTTAAGTTCCACCACCGCCGGATCCTTTGCCACACATTTGCAACCTCTTCGCAATTCACAAGTGCATGATCTATCGACTCTACTTGACATTAAATATTAATTTTAAAAACACGTATATTTTATATGTAATTTACCCATTGTTAAATTAAACAAGACAAAAAAATGTCTACAAATTAGCCCAATATAGTTGTTGAGAATTTATATAATAATGAATGACGACCTATTACTAAATAAGGTCTTACATAAATAAAACAAATCTAATGTCTCAATCTTAGAATTATAAATACACATAATTGCTCTTAACATTCTCTTCCAGTTTAAATACACAAAGGTATATATTTGGTAAATATAAATATAGATTGTGAATACATATATTCATCACTCAATCTTGTGTATTTACTTTTTTCTAAAACAAAAAATTAAAAGAATTCCAAATCTCTAAAAAATTACATCTAACTCCACTTGTACTATTTTAGCAACTCTGATATTAGTTATTTTATTAAAATATTCAATATATGAAAATTTGGGAAAGAACAATTTGCCTTTTGAGGTAATAATTAGTCTTGAAGAGAAACTATCTATTTAGAGATTTCTCTAAATTAGTGATTTTTATTATAGAGGATAGCATAGTTGTTGTCTGTTGGAGCAACAAAAATGCTAAAATTTCATTTTTTCCATTTTAGCATAGTCGTTGGAGATGCTCTTAGATTTTCAACTTTCACATTTCATTTTGCTTCCCTTCCACCTAGAGATGGCCAAAATCGGGCTCGAACCCAAATCGGTCCCGGGCTAGGTCGGATCCAAGTCGGTTCTGATCCTAAATAATGATTTCGTAACTAGCCCTAATCCGACCCAAATAGTAACCGGTTAAAGACCAACGGGTCCAAACATTCCCGGGCCAGACCGATTCCAAGTCGTTTCCAATCCCACTCCTCTACCGGCCCCGAACCCATTTAGCCATCTCTACGTCCAACACCATAAATATTTCAGGTCGACATTTATTTTCACGACATTCACATATGAATGTTTCAAACTTCGTTTTAAGAGAGAGGTACTCACAAAAACAGTAAGGGGGTGTTGGTTGGGGGTATTAAGGGGGTAAAAATGAGAATGATAATAAAAATTATTGTTTGGTTTTATATAATATAATTGAATGATTACCTCAAACTCATTAATTTTCATTCCTGATCAAATTGGGGGGAATGGAAATTTTATTCACGTTTAGTCATTTTTTCTCATACGTCCCTTAATTTATCGATGTTGAATGAAAAATATTTTTTATTTTCACGTTGTACGTCACATATTTGTATTAAAAAGTTTATATAAAATATTTTTTTATTAATTATACTGATTTAACCAAACAACATCAATGAAATGTTCATTCCTATTTTCATTTTTCTGCATTTCCATTTTTATTTTCATTCTCATTCGTTAAAACAGATCAAACGCTCCCTAAATATCCATATATCTTTTCACACTTAACTTTTTAATTGTTTGCATGTGTGGGATAAAAACCATTTTTTGGTCTTAACCAAATGGTTTGGTTTTTGATACTTTATGCTTTTGGAGAAACATTTCTATTTATATAATGCATCTGGAAAAACTCAAACCTCCTTTTGTTCCTTTCTAGAGAAGTAGACCTACTACTACTGCTACTAATACACACTCATCGCATAAACCCTAGGAACTCCAATCTAGAGAGAGAAAGAATCCGCCAGCTATGGACTTCTGAATTCACCCTTTTCACCTTCCTCCCGTTTTTACCACCTGCCGTCGATCACCGCCATGGAAGACACCGCATATGATCGTTTTCCGGCAACCTTAGACCCTACTGCACAAGAATTCCGACCAACATTAGCATACCCCTTGCCTTTACCCCGTACTTACTACTCATACAACTTTTACGGTCCTCCGCCACCGCCGCCGGCGGTTTATGTCACACCTAAACCACCTTCTCTCCCTCCGCCACTACCACCACCATCAACCACCCCAACGCGCACGCTCCTTCTGAGCTCCGTCCCTTCCGACGTGAGCGAGTCGATCGTCCGGCGAGACTTGGAGGTGTTCGGAGACGTGAGAGCTGTGCAGATGGAAAAGGTGAGAGACGGGATCGTCACCGTCCATTTTTACGATATACGGCAATCGGCGGAAGCGCTTCACGAGATTCAGGAGCAGCACATGCAACAACAGTGTCGTTTAAGGAAACACTTCGATGCACTCACGTTGTCATATGATTATCATCATACCACCAGTTACTTATTACCTCCACTCCCTCCGCCGGCGGCTGGACTCATCGCTGGTCGCGCCGTTTGGGCACAGTTCACTTTTCCAGTCGCCGCCAGACTCCCCGACGGTTACAACCAAGGCACAATCGTTGTTTTCAACTTGGACTCCGATGTCACGGCCGGAACCCTCAAACAAATTTTGGAACCTTATGGTAATTTAATTTAATTAATCAAAGAATTTAGCTAATTAGTTATATAAGTCATATGGGATTAATTTCTGCACAATCAAATCCAAGTTTTTGGGTCAAAATTATGTGTTTGGGGATATTGGTGTGATAGGTCGCTTTCCTCATTCAATTTGAGATCAATATCGATGATGTTGATATTTTTGTTTCTACTTTTGGCATTTTTCTGTTCCTCCTTTGACTCTTTAATTAATTTTGATTCTTTCTTAATCAATGTTTTTTTGGTTGGGTTGTGGAATTGAAGGGTGTGTGAAGGAATTAAGAGGGACGCCATTGAAGAAGAACCAAAGGTTTGTAGAGTTTTACGACACCAGAGATGCAGCCAAGGCTCTAATGAACATCAACGGTAAAGAAATTCACGGCAAGACGGTGGTCGTCGAATTTAGCCGTCCCGGTGGTCACAATAATAGTCCCATTCGACCTTCGTCGATGATCCTTGCACGTAAATTCCCGTCGGATTCACGTGCTTATCGTCATCCTTCTCCTCCACCACCACCGCCGCCACAACAGTGTGGCAACGGCAAAGTTGTGGATTGGTTTCGAAGTTCTTTGAAGAAGACCGGAAAAAAGCAAGCGGAAAATGTCGGGGGTGGTGTTTGGAGTAAGCAACGGAAGGGTTCGAGACAAACGAGAGAGAGGTACGATCCAAGGTTTTTGATCAAGGAAGATGGGATCATTAATTCTGAATCAAGTTTTACCGATTCAAGAACTACAGTTATGATCAAGAACGTCCCGAACAAATACAGGTTTGATTGATTACTCATCATTTAATCGTGTTCTTCAGTTTATTGATCAGAATCCGAGATTTGAGTTTCGTTTTCTTCGATGAATGCAGTCAGAAGCTGTTGCTGAACATGCTGGACAACCACTGCATTCACTGCAACGAGCAGATAGCCGCCGCCGGCGGAGACCAGCCATTGTCTTCATATGACTTCGTCTACCTCCCTATCGATTTCATGTATGCATGTTTCGAATATCACTTTTTAGAAAACCAAAATGTCAGTTGTCGAAATCGATGGTTAATTAACAACAAATGATAATTAATAATATTATTCATCGAGTGTGCAGGAATAAATGCAATGTTGGATATGGGTTTGTGAACATGACGTCGCCGGTGGCAACATGGAGGCTATACAAGGCATTTCACCACCAAAACTGGGAGGTTTTCAACTCCAAGAAGATCTGCGAAGTTTCTTACGCCAGATTGCAGGTTTCATTCCATCGATTCCAATTTAAATTTCAATCCCAATTCTTGTATTATATATCTCGTAGTTTTAACATTATTAATTGGTGGAAATTTGGAAAACAGGGGGTAGATGCGTTGAAGGAGCACTTCAAGAACTCGAGGTTTCCATGCGAATCGGAGGAGTATATGCCGGTGGTGTTCGAACCGCCGCGAGATGGACGGAGGCTGACGGAGCCAACACCGGTCGTAGGACGCAGTATGGTAGAGGGTGGAAGTTATAGTAGTAGTTGTAGTAATAATGAAATGGTTGTAGAAGATGTTAATTCCGATAATAGTAACAGTGGCGGTGGCAGTGGCGGCGGCGGTGGCGGCGGCGGTGGTGGTGATGGTGATCAATAAAATTCACAATTAAAAAACTCCAGTGTATTTTATTAAATGTTAAATGTGTGGCAGTAACCAGATGAGTGTTTTTTTAATTAAATTAAAGCTACTAATGATGGAACGAGTTGGTTCAAATTACAAATTTCGTCCCTATGGTTTCATGGTTTTTCTGAAGAAGGTGCCTAAACCTAAAATTTCATGACTAAGGGGCCGTTTACAAAACGCTTATCCGGGTAAGTGCTTATCAAGTCACATTAGCTTACCGGATGAATATGACAAAGACTAAGAATCTTTACCTGGTTAGAGCGGAAGCAAGGACCGAGAGTCGAAAGCAAGGACCTAGAGTCTTATCCGGTAAGTGAGTGCGACGGCTCTTACCACGGTTAGCACTTACCGGCTAAATTGTTGCATACAATGCCATTTTTGGTGGACTAAAATCTTACCCGAGAAGTAAGTGATAGTGTTAATGTTACCGGTAAGCACTTATCCGGGTAAGTGATTAGGTAAACGGCCCCTAAGACCATCTCCAGCCTAAATCTAAAACACTAAATTAAATGTTGTTTTCATCTCCAATCCACCACTAAAACATAAAAAAACGAAGGTTAATAAAGCATCCCTCTATATAATATAGGTTAATAATTTAATAGATTAAGTAATATTTTGTATTAATTTTTGGAGGCATACATTATTTTATTATTATAGATGTTCTTAGTGTTGGGTTCGAGTTTTTTTTAGCGTGTAAGGGTCTACCATTTTTAGTGTTTTATTTTTTAGTGTTTGTGTAACGACCCAGACCTTTTTCGAAATGTTTCGCGTTTGGTGTGGAGTTTTAAGCAGAAGTAGAAGTTAAGGGGCTAATTGGTAAATAGGAGTTGGGGTATAAAAAGACACAAAACCCTAGACAACTTTGCAATTTCCTGATTTTTATGGTGTTTGCCGGCTGAGTTTTGTTGAGAGAAAGGGGTATTAGAGTTTTGAGGGTTTTTGTGAAATTGAAGAGAGGAGTCATCAAGTCTTGAATCAGAATGTAACAACCCAATCTAAAAAAAAATACTTAGCATTTAATTTAAATAATTACAAAACTGGGTCAACAAAAGTTTCATTTCATCTGTCTAAACAACTTAGGTTGGCGGAAACAACCTATACACAACTGAGAAAAACTAATAACTAGGGTGCCACTATGCTTCTTGACTCTTCTTGCTAAGCTCAGCCTATTTGCCCGAGCTCCTGGAAACCTGCTTACCTGAAAAGGTTTTAATTTGAAAATGCGAGGGTTAGACCATGAGGTCTAGTGAGTCCCTCCTAACAGTTATCAAAGCATTTAAAAACAGTTTATCTCTTCAGCTTTAAACATTCATACTCAACATGTCAAAATCATATACGGACTAAAGTCCGCCTCCTCGTAATCTGACACCCTGAAGCCACCCGAAGGTGACAACGAGTCAGCCTCATGCTGCCTTGCGGAGCCTCGCTCCTGGCATATAGGGACCTCCCTTCCCGCACGAGAGCTGGCGGAACTACTCTCCCGTCTTTGCCAGTTTACGTCTCCTCGATGTATGCATACATTCTACATAAAACTTTAAACAACTTTCATGCAATTAAAGCATAATAATAAAGCATGGCAATTCTCAACATTCATAACACATTTTGAAAACACTTTAAAAGCCACACATTTTAGTTTAGAAAACTCACCTGAGGCTCTTACTTCTCGTTCCTAAACCGTTCCAAACTTCCAAATCGACTTCCCTGAATAAACGGGCATAAAACAACAATTCAGCAAAAGTATCTGGACAACTCAGGTTTTCCGGACAACCCTACTTTTCCGGACGCTAAAGAGTCCGGACACCCATCTAACCGGACAACAACCTAGTCCGGACAACACCCTTATCCGGGTAACTACTACATTCCGGACGATACCCCTTTCCGGATATCTAACTTACCGGACACAACTCATACCCGGAAAACCCAACCTATTCGGACAACTTCCTCGTCCGGGGACCTTCTCCCAAGCAAGGAGTCCGGACGCCCAAGAAGGTTTCCGGACGTCCAGGGCGGTTTCCGGACGACGACCTGGACCCTTTTTGAGGCTGAAATCTACTGGCTAGCTCGATTCTCTCGAAGTAAAGATTAGCAATAGCAACAACATTACTAAACTTAACAATTACTGAGTTCTTAGCAATCGAAACACACTATAAGACCCGATTTCTCTCATTTTAGCTTCAACTTCACTTTTGAACAAAAACCCCAAGACTAACCATTCTGCTCCCTAATCAAAGATAAATCGATGAAACAGGAGAGTGTTACCTGGTTGATTGCTTGCGATAGACGAAATCCAAATGCTATTTCTTCTTCAAATCCCAAGGTTTGATGGCTCCTTTCTTCCAAATGCACCACAACCTTCAAGAACCTCCCCTCTTCTTTCCCCTCCCAAATTCAGCCACCACACACACTATAATCAGTGAAATGAGAATGGTTCTAGGGTTTTGAGCCCTTTTTATACCCCAATCCCAAAATACCAACTAGCCCCTCAACTTTCACTTATTAACAACACTTGACGAAAAACGTAAAATTTTCCCAAATTGGTCCGGGTCGTTACACGGAAGAAGGAATAAGATTGGATTTCGTTTCTTGCAAGTAATCTATTAGGTAATCCTTAATCCATAACTTCATTTAAGATTCGTCTGATGATTTGTGGTTTTGAGAGTTTTCTTGCTAAAAGTTGTTTAAGACCATTAAGGGAGATTTAAGCACCTTTGGATTGTGTTTAGTCAGTAAAACCTTGTGGGTTTTGGTATTGGAACTGTATGTAGTTAATCGTCGCTTTATCTTTCTGTTTATAGAGCGTTTAGCAAGATTTCGAGCATTAAACTCGAACAGCGTTTTGTCCGGAAAGTCTCTTGCGACGCAGGTGTCTGGATGTTTGTCCGGTAAGCTTCGGATGATATAGGTTACCGGGAAAGGTATCCGATAAGTTTAAGTGTCCGGTAAGTAGAAGTTACCCGGAATGTGGAGTTATCCGGGAAGTAGTGTTGTCCGGAAAGCAGAGGTGTTCGGACAGTTGTGGTGTCCGGTAAGTAGTGTCGTCCGGAAAGTAAGGGTGTTCGGTAAGTTGTATCCGGATAGTTGGTTAGTCAGCTTATGTGTTTGTCCTTTAACTCAGGTAGATCGTTTGGAAGTACAGAGCAGAGTAGGAAGGAAGCGAGCATACCAGGTGAGTTTTCTAACTAAAATACGTGACTTTACAACGTGTTTTCCAAAATAAGTACATGATGAGAAATGCCATGCTTTATTTATATGCTTTTGACTACATGAAAGTTGTTTACAGTTTTAAATGAGATTTGTGTATGATTTATGGGGCTGGCCTATCTAGTGTATGATTTTATGTGAAAGATTTTAAATGTACAACTATGTGAAAGTTTTATGCAAAGATATTTAAAAGTTATAAACTGTTTTTAAATGTTTTTTAGAACTGTTAGGAGGGACTCACTAGACCTTATGGTCTAACCCTCGCATTTTCCAAACTAAACCTTTTCAGGTAAACATATAGTAGGAGGCTCCGGTAAGTGAACAGGCGCAAGATAGAGTACGGATGCAGATAGAGACAGTGCCACTCATACTTTTAGTGGTAGTTATTCTCAGTTGTGTATAGGTTGTTTCCGCCAACCTCAGTTTTAGAAGTATTGTAAAGAAATTTTAGGACTCGGATTTGTAAATGTTATGTTTTAATGCTATGTTTGTCTTATATGGAATTTGGGTTGTTACAGTTTAGGTTGGAGTTGCTCTAAGAGATATGGTTTTTAGGAAGAAGGTGCCTAAACCTAAAAATTCATTACTAAAAGGTGAGAAAGTGTAAGAGCATATTGGAAACTAAGATTTTATTCTTTATAATAGAGAAAATTTAAATTTTTTTAAGTTTAGATAATTCATTAAAATTTTAATGGTAGGAGAAAGATAATTATTTTATTTAATCCCACCAATAATATTAAACTTTTATCATTTTATATTAAGTTTTATTTAAAATGTGAAATGCAATATAAATTAGAGAATATTATATTAATATAACTTGTATTACAATTTCTAAAATAGAGAATTTGTTGGGTGTATGAATGTAACTCTTGTTAGCGATTTTAACATTTGGTTCTCTGCTTTAGAAAAAACTTATAGAAAACTTGTTGGAGATGCTTTAAGAAGGATAAAGTTTCGTTTTTGTTACGGGTCATGTTGGGTATAATGATGTGAGAATATGAGTTAAAATGGAACATGTTGGGAAAGATGGTGTGAGAATTGAAGTTAAGAAAAGTGTAAGAATCTAATGATTCGAGAATAAAAGTTAAGACGAAAAGTATAAGAATCCAATGATCTAAGACTATCCACACACGTGCAATTCATTTACACTTTCAATTGTGTCACATCAGCTTTTGCAATTATCATCCACACACCTGCAATTCATTTACACTTTCAATTGGTCACCACTATAACATTTATTAATTACTTTATAAATTATTATATATATTTTAATTATTTTTTATTAATAAATATATGATATAATAATATAAAGTAAGAGTTTGACCCCACATGGGACCCACATTCACTTGCAAACATAAATTGCAATATATGCAATTGCTTTCCTACGTGGATTGCAATTTTTGACTATTTATGGGACCCACTTGCACTTGCAATTCAATTTGCAAGTCGTGTGTGTGTGGATGCCCTAAGAATAAAAGTTGAGATGGAAAAGTGTAAGAAGTATTTGGAGAAGATGGTGTGAGAGTAGGGTGGAAAGTGTTAGAAAGATTTGGACATACCATGCTATAATTAATATTTTGATTTAATAGTTTAGATTTAATCCTATACAATCTATAGTTTTAGAGCATCTCTAGTGTAGAGATTAAAGTCTTTAAATAAAATTATATTTTAAAATAGAGAACGCCACTACAATCAAAACCAAACTTAAGATCTTTACAAGAACATTTATACTCTGAAAAATGACAAAAATAAAAATCTTTAAATAAAATTACATTTTACTTCAACAAACTATTTATAATAAATATTTAAGTATTAATTATATTATTAAAATATTATATAAGTTTATTATTCCAATGTATTTTTAATTTTTTTATATAAGTAATTTAATCTTATTGGTGGAAATCAATAAAATAATAAATTCTTGCATTTTCCATCAAGTTTTAGGGCTATATTTGGCAAACAACCTGATAAACTAACTAATGACTTAGAGCATCTTCAACGGGTTTTCTTAGAATTTTTATAAAATAGAGAATCAAAAGTTAAAATCTCAAAAAAAAAAAATTAACACGAGTTAAAGCCAATGGGAAATTTAAAATTGACTTCCTAGTCATTTCTCTTCGGGTTTTGTACAAATAACCAATGAGTCCGTACTCCACACTCGCACTCCTAGAACCTGCTCAATCCGACAGTTTTTCTTTTAATTTTTTTTTTATTTTATAGTGCGGACCTGGGTCAATATTTTTCTAAAGGAAAATCAACTTTCTAAGGGTAATTAGTGATTGACACGTGTTTGATTGTAGTCCGCACTCTTCAGGTCAGGTTAAAGTGCGGACCCATTGACTATTTTGATAAACCAGAAGAGTATATGGTTAGGAGGTCAACAACAAAAGAAACCTCATCCATAACAAAAATGAAATTGTTATGAAATCCTTGTTGTAGATGCTCTAAGAGAGCTATTCATAAATTTTGTGTTTAAAGACCTTATTTATGTAAAAGCCACGAAACCAGAAGGACTAAGTTTGAACTTAAGTAGAATTTTATTTACTGTATATTGCATCACAACAGCTTCAGCTTCAGCTTCAACAGAAGCAGCCTCACTGGCGGCCTACTTCCTCTAGGTACTACCTATTTTTGACGGGAATGGGCTAATTTTTTTTCACACATTATTTAAATAAGACGTAGTTTTTCGTTTTTTAATATATATATATATATATATATATATATATACTTTATTTTGACATAATAAAGGATGTAAATAATTAACATTATCGGAATGAGACACTCATTCTATTCTTATTTTCAATAATTAATAAATATAGTTTTTATAAATAATTTGTTAAATTAGCGATAATATATTACACAAATTCAAAGGCATTGATTGGATCCAAAATAGAAAATAGGTGTCCTTAAATAATAAAGAGTAGTACTTAAGAGTACTTTGTGTAAGGTTATAGATATATCTTTTCGTGACAATTATAAGGCCACGAGTATCCGTACCCTTTGAACCCTTGCCACCTCAACGCCACATCAGCTTTTCTCTCTTACCCTTTCAACCCTAAAAGTGGAGTACCAGTACCCTTTGAACCCTTGTCACCTCATCCCTTTTAATTCTTTTATTTATACATTTATTTATTTAACAAGATAAAAATATTTATATATTTTTTAATAAATAAAAATAAGATAAATAATAAAAATAAAAATTCATATCATTCATTAAAAAACTAAATATTACAAAATACAAAACACTAAAAAATTAAAAATTACAAAATACAAAACACTAAAAATTATGATATTTTATAATTTTCTCTTTTCTCGCTAAAGTAGCCCTCAAAACGTCTCCCGAAAGGTGATCATGCGGGGATATGAAAAACTCGAAGTCTTGTTGATATCGTTTTTCTCGTTCGAGTTCCAACTTATCTCGTTCGAGTTCGAGTTTTTTCATTTTGTACTCCATTGTACCCTCAATCTGCTCGTTGAACGAGCCTATGGTCGTCAACAACTGAGTAACACTTTCGTCCGTATTCGACCCGGTCGTATTACTCGTTGATGTTTTTTTTGCCTTGTTTCTCCCGATGGGTCGTTGAAGTTGCTCGACCTCGTTTTTGCCTTGTTTCAAATTTTTTCTTTTTTCCTTTTTGCGTTGGTGTCGGCTTTGATGGCTCCGGGATTGATTGTTGTGTGGAGATCGATTGTGGTGTGTGCGGTTGTTGGGTTTCAGGAACATAGTCGTCGTCGAGATTGATTGCGGGTTGAGGAAGTTGGTAATTAGCGGGAGTAAAACCTTGTTGAATCAAAGCAGGATATGTAAATTGATGAGCATACGGGTGTTGCGAAAATTGTTGGAAACCAACGTTTGGGGGCGGTTGCGGAACATAACCTTGTTGAGAAAACGCTTGTTGCGGAACATAGCCTTGTTGAGAAAACGGTTGGAAGCCAAGCTCCGGGTCTTGTTGCGGTGTATCCGGTCGGTTACGGCGGGATGTAGGTGTGGTGTTTGGATTCATGATAAAATTTGAGAGAAATGGAAGAAGGTATTGAATTTGAGAGAAATGGAAGAAAGTATTGAATTTGAGAGAATTTGGTGTGAAAAAATAAGATGTTTGAATCAATATATATAGTGTGATTAATTTGAAAAAAAATTAAAAAAAATATTTTTTAAACAAACTAGCCGTTCACCGGCATTTTTTTTTTAAATTTTAAAACAAAATTTAAAATTTAAAATTTAAAATAAAATGGCACGGGTTCATCGGGTTGGGGAACCCGATACCCCGAACCCTCCCCCTACCCGCAGACCCCCGTACCGGAGCCCGCTGAACCCGAGGGCTTACCCGAGAGCGGGTACCCTCCCGCTACGCATGGCCTAATAAATCATTTACATTTAATCGTGGAATGAATATAAGAGCATTTACATCCATTTTGTACAAGGCGTTGCAAGATTACATGGCATGTCTTGCAAGTTTAGCAACAACTTTCAATTTTAAAGAGGCCTTTCATGATTAAAAATATAGGGAAAAGTCTAAAAAAACCCAGCAAACTATTCAGTTTTGCATGGTTAAGGACTTAAGGCTATGTTTGGCAAACTAGCTGATAAGCTAGCTGTTGACTGATAAGCTAGCTGGTGGCTGATAAGCTAGCTGATGAAACATTACGTTTGGCAAAAGTAGCTTATAAAAATGTAAAATGACCAAAAAGGACATCTTCAAATAGTTATCAATTACAAATTTAATTATGTAATTAAAACAAATTTATAACAATATAATATGTTAATTAATACAACCAATATAATAAAAAAAATAAGTAATATAACATGTTAATTAAAAGAAATTTAAAATTTATTGTTACATATATACTATAAGTTTTGAATTTATTAAAACAAGTTTTAGAAAATATATATATATATATATATATATATATATATATATATATATTAACTTATGATTTTAAATAACCGTTACATACAATATGAAAAAATAATCAAATAATAATTAAAAAAATAATATTAAGTGATAGTTAAAATATATTCATTAATATTAAAAAATAAATAAAAACCATTTATATGATTAACAATAACTCTAAATAATTAAAATTTAATATCAATGTATAATTAAAATTTAATTTAATAATTTTCAGTTAATATTTATTAATTAATCATAATTAAAATTTAAAAATTAATATTTATTAAGAATAATAATTAGTAAATAATAATAAGGGGCAATATTGGAATATTCACAAAAACTACCAAAACGCTGCTCCAAGTAGCGTTTCAAAAAGCTAACTTATAAGTCAGCTTATGGTCATCCAAACATGTACCTCAAAAAAAGCTAGCTTATAAGCTAGTTTTTTTTCCAAACAATGCCCAAGTCCCTAAACTCTTTTTTTGAATGAAAAAACCATTAAATTTTCTCATTTTGAATGATTAAGTCCCTAAACTATTTTTTGAATGAAAAAACCATTAAACTTTCTCATTTTGAATGATCAAGTCCCTGAACATTTTTCTTAAAAATATAAATCACCGAACTTTTAAAAATTTCTTATAACCGACTAAAAATGTTTTGAAATAAAAAAAAAACTAAATCAAATTTACTGTTCCCAAACCTTACGTCATTCAGACCCCACGCAATAACCGAGGTCAACAGTTTGATAGATGATATGTAGAACAGAGAATGACGAGGTGTGGCGAGGGGGAGCGATACCGTTGTTTGCTAGGAGTTTGAATGACGTAAACCGATTTAGACTTTATTTTACTTTAAAAAAATTCTTGTCGGTTACAGTTATTTTTTTTGTTAAAACGATGCACGTAACCAACTTTGAAAGTTCTATGATTTATTTATTTAAAAATGTTCCAAGGACTTAATCTCCAAAATGAGAAAATTCAATGGTTTTTTCATTCAAAGTGAGAAGTTTTAATGGTTTTTTCATTCAAAAAAATAATTTAGGGACTTAATCATTCAAAATGAGAAAGTTTAATAACTTTTTTATTCAAACACGTAGTTTAGAGATATTCAAAATGAGATAGTTTGTTGGGTTTTTTGAACTTTTCCCAAAAATATATATAAAACAAATACATTTTTGTTTAATTTAATTTATTAATTAGTTTGTTTAAACACTAACTATTAATATGTTTTTTAAATTTAATTCATTTATTAATTTAATTGAACATTATTTTTTATTATTTTTATTAAAATTTCTACCCACAATTTATTTTAATTATGTGATGTTTTATATTTAAGCTACTAAAATAAAAATACATTAATATAAGAGTGTTAGTTCCAGATGGCTTAACAAGTATTGTAGAGGGGGGGGGGGTTGAAAAACCTTCAACAAGAATTACACATAGAATCTAAAGACTGTTGCAGAAAAGAACAGATAAACTATTCTAACAATCTTTCACAAAGTATAATAAAAAAACAACTTAGAACACTTAGAACAAAGTTATGAAGTTCTTAAGCAATATGGAGATTTCTTGCATTGAGAGAGATTTCCAGAAAGCGTAGTTTGCATGTGAACACCTTCTATAGTGTGAAAAGTGTGATAAGCATTAAATGCTTGGGACATGTAATACCCCGGGTTAGTTCGCTAGTTAAATGTTAGTTCCGTTAAACTTTGTTAACTTTAAAATGTGAAGTTAAAGGTAAGTTTGGGTAGATTTATAAGTAAATTGTGTTTGGTCATTAAGGAATAACTTAAGGACTAAAATGGTAAATTGGATTAGATATTACCCTTAATGGAATTAGATATTTCTTAAATTCAGTATTATCCAGAAAAGTAGCTTAGGGTGTGTGTGTGTTTTGGAAGAAAAGAAGAAAGGAAGAAAAGCTAGGATAAGGCATCAATTGGTGCACTTGGGACTGAATTCAGATTCTGTGAAATTGAAGTGAAGCTGGATTGTTTGAGAAAAGCTTAGCGAACGTTTTGATAAGACAAACAGGTGATGGATCGGGTAAGAGCAAATGAATAGAGTGATGGATGGATAGCTTTTGTGAAGACTTTTGTAATGAAGATCATGAAGTGTTTTTGTACTTATGGCTTTGTTGTTAGTCATAATGTAAAATTAATTAGTGAAAAAGGTTGTACTGAATTACTTATTATGTTTAGTAAGACTATGGGACCAAATATGAAATATGATGTATCTTTTTGATGAAATTATGTTGTGAAATGTATGTTATTTGTATATATGGAAATGGGGTTGTTACAGATGGTATCAGAGCCCTAGTTTAAGGGATTTAGGTATCAGTATCTGTACCTAGACTTAAACTGCATGCGAAGTAGGATGTCCCTATTATTGTAGGACCTTGGGATGTTAAATATAAAAAGGTAGAAGGAACATCATGTAAGGTAATTTCAGATTACACCTGGCCAGTGTAATTGTGATTTTACAGGTGCATGTTTGAACTAGAATACCTTATTATATGGGGTATGTGCTTATGTGTATAATAACATTGTTTGAATCTACAGAATGGCCAGCGGTACTAGACAGACAAATCAGAGAGGAAGAAGCAACTCTAATAGAACAAATCCCACAGTCGGAATTAGGGGAAGAAGGGGAGAAAGAGGCAGGGGCAGGACTGGAGGCAGAGTACAGGGGCGAGGCACAGAGTTTGTTACAAGAGACGACTTGGCTGCTGAGATGGGAAGATTACAAGCCAATATTCAAGCCATGTTTAATCAAACGCATAATACTGAAGCGGAAAGACCAGACCCTAACTTGGAAGACGAGATGCCTATCACACCTACTGTTGTATCAGTAATAAGAAGGTGTGACTATAAGATGTTTTTAAGCTGTAAACCACCAACTTATGGAGAGGATAGAGATCCAGTGAAGGCGATGCGGTGGCTGAAGGAAATTGAAGTTGTATTTAAAACCAACAAATGTGCGGAAGAGGATAAAGTGTTATACGGAACTGCAATGTTGAAGGCAGATGCTTTATACTGGTGGGAGGCCCTTATTGACTCTAAGGGATCTGAGGTATACTCAACCTTTACTTGGGGCGAATTCTCAAGGGTATTCAAAGAACAGTTTTGTCCTCAAGCAGCAGTCAGACAATTGGAGGAGGAATTCTTGAGCCTACAACAAGGGAATTTATCAGTCAGAGACTATACTGCCCGTTTCCTAGAGAAGTCGTGTTTTGGAGAGTATTATGTTGCCACGGAGAAAATGAAGATGGAAAGGTTCATATTCGGATTGAATTCGGAAATTCGAAAGTTAGCGACTGCGGCGAGACCTGATACCTTCTCAGCCGCAGTAAATGTCGCGGAAAATGTGGAGCGGGATAATAAGAGGGATGCCGGTGATAAGAATATGGGAAAGAGGAAATGGGAAGGACCTCAGTATGATCCGAAAAAGTCCAGGTTTCAAAGATTCGATAGTCGCCCGCCTTTCCGACCAGCGGAAAGACCGTGTCCGAAGTGCCACCGTATCCATCAAGGAAGTTGCCAAGTTGATTCGCGGGTTTGTTATAGATGTGGAAAGACCGGGAATGTTTCTAAAGATTGTCGAGTAACGCGATTTTGTTTTTCATGTAATTCTCCGGATTATCTACAGTCGGATTGTCCGAGGGGAAGAATACAACAAGGGGGTACGTCAGGGAAACCAGCGGTTGGCAGACCAGTAGTACCGAGACTAGAGCCACCAAGAACGAGGGGTCGTACATTCCAGATGACAGCAAAAGAAGCGGAGGAAACTCCGGATGTGGTTACAGGTACATTTTTCATAAACTCTACACGTGCTAAAGTGTTATTTGACTCCGGTGCAAACCGATCTTTTGTATCTCCTGCATTTGCTGCTTATCTGCGTTTGAAGCCTAAAGTGTTAGAACATGCCTTACTGGTAGATACTGCAAATGATAACCAAGTGTCGGTTAAAGAAGTATTTGATAGCTGTGTAATAAATATAGAAGGGTGTGGAGTACCGATACAACTATTTCCTATAGCTTTGATCGAATTTGATGTGGTAGTGGGGATGGATTGGTTAGCTGAAAATCAGGCTAACATAGTATGTGATAAGAAAAATAATTAATATTGTATTACCTGAAAAGGGACCGGTAGTGATTTATGGTGATCGTAGAAATCATCAGTCTTGCCTTATATCTATGATAAAAAGCCCGTAAGTGTATGAATAAGGGTTGTCAGAGTTATTTAGCTTATGTCATAGATATTAAGCCAGAAAAGAACAAGGTGGAAGATATTCCGATTGTTAGTGAATTTCCGGAAGTGTTCCCTGAAGACTTGAATAGTCTTCCGCCCGTTAGACAAGTAGAGTTTGGTATAGATCTGATTCCTGGAGCCGCTCCTGTAGCCCGTGCACCGTATCGTCTGGCACCTCCAGAAATGAAAGAAATGATGGCACAACTGCAAGACCTATCCGATAAAGGCTTCATCAGACCCAGTTCTTCGCCGTGGGGAGCGCCAGTTTTGTTTGTGAAAAAGAAGGATGGTTCGATGAGAATGTGTATCGACTACCGGGAACTGAATAAGCGCACGATTAAGAACAAGTATCCGCTTCCCAGAATTGATGACCTCTTCGATCAATTGGTTGGAGCCTGCTATTTCTCCAAGATTGATCTAAGGTCTGGTTACCATCAGTTGAAGGTAAAAGAAGAAGATGTTCTGAAAACTGCTTTTCGCACAAGGTATGGTCATTATGAATTCTTAGTGATGCCGTTTGGATTGACGAACGCTCCAGCTGCTTTTATGGATTTAATGAATCGGGTATGTAAGCCGTATCTCGATAAATTTGTAATTGTATTTATCGATGATATACTTATCTATTCTCGATCCAAGGAAGAGCACACACAACATCTTCGTCTGATTCAAGAGTTACTAAAGAAAGAAAAATTGTATGCTAAATTTTCGAAATGTGAATTCTGGCCACGGGAAGTTCAGTTTTTGGGACATGTCATTTCCGAGAAGGGTATTCAAGTTGATCCGACGAAGGTAGAAGCAATTGAAAAGTGGGAACCGCCGAGAACGTCAACCGAAGTACAAAGTTTTCTGGGTTTAGCCGACTATTATCGAAAGTTTATAAAAGACTTCTCTCGTATCGCGACGCCTTTGACTAAACTGACTCGAAAGAATCTAAAGTTTGAATGGAAAGCAGAACAGGATGGAGCATTCCGGATATTAAAAGAGAAACTGTGCAGCGCGCCGATTTTGTCGCTACCTGAAGGTTCTGAAGACTTTGTTGTTTACAGTGATGCTTCTAAACTGGGATTGGGATGTGTACTTATGCAGCGTGGGAAAGTTATTGCTTATGCTTCTCGTCAACTAAAAGATCATGAACGACAGTATCCAACACACGACATGGAACTTGCAGCAGTTGTTTTCGCGTTGAAGATTTGGAGACATTATCTTTATGGTTCCAAATGTCAAATTTATACCGATCATAAGAGTCTCCAACATCTCTTCGATCAGAAGGAATTAAATATGAGACAAAGAAGATGGCTAGAACTGGTGAATGATTACGGTTGTGAAATTCTTTATCATCCGGGAAAGGCGAATGTGGTAGCTGATGCACTGAGTCGTCAAGAAAGGAGTGGAACAATAAAAGCTATTTCGCTAAGGGCTGAACTCTTGCCTAACATCTTTGACGAACTGCTGAAGTGTCAAATAGAAGCCTATCAGGAAGAACATTTGAAGTCAGAACGGTTAGTGGGGATATCAGCATTACTTGTGAAAGATGACCATGAGTTGTTGTGTCTGGGAAACAGAATTTGGGTGCCTCGTTTGGGTGGATTACGTGATCGTGTATTACAAGAAGCTCATCAATCTCGTTTCTCTATTCATCCATGTACGAATAAAATGTATAGAGATCTGAAACAATTCTATTGGTGGCCGGGAATAAAAAGAAGCATTGCTCAACATGTAGAAGAATGTACTACTTGAAAAAAAGTAAAGATTGAACATCAAAAACCGTTTGGTCAGTTACAACGATTGAAAATACCGATGTGGAAATGGGATCAGATTACTACAGATTTCATCACAAAGCTACCAAGGACTCCGAAGGGATTCGATTCTATTTGGGTGATTGTTGATAGATTGACGAAATCTGCTCACTTCTTACCAATAAAGGAAACTGATTCGATGGAACGCTTAGCCAAGTTGTACATTGACGAAATAGTAACTCGACATGGGGTTCCAATCTCGATTATTTCTGATCGGGATAGTCGTTTTACTTCAAGGTTCTGGAGAAGTTTTCAAAAGGAGATGGGAACTCAGATAAAGTTAAGTACAACATATCATCCTCAAACTGACGGTCAGAGTGAGCGAACGATTCAGACTTTAGAAGATATGCTCTGAGCATGTATTGTAGATTTCGGGGGATCGTGGGATAAACATTTGCCGTTGATCGAATTTGCCTACAACAACAGTTACCATTCCAGCATACAAGCGGCAGCGTTTGAAGTATTGTATGGTAGAAAATGTCGAACGCCTTTGTGTTGGAATGAAGTGGGGGAGAAACAGTTAGCAGGGCCATATATAGTTCAGTTGACCGCGGATAAGGTTACTCAGATTCGAGAAAGATTGAAAGTGGCTCAAGACAGACAGAAAAGCTACGCCGACCGACGCCGAAAACCATTAGAGTTCCAAGTAGGAGATTTCGTAATGTTAAAAGTCTCACCTTGGAAAGGAGTTATTCGGTTTGGGAAGCAGGGTAAACTTAGTCCAAGGTATATCGGGCCGTTTGCAATTACAGAAAGGATTGGAGAAGTGGCTTATAGGTTGGATCTTCCGCCAGAGTTAAGCAGGATTCACAACGCGTTTCACGTATCGAATTTTCGAAAGTGTTTAGTTACGCCAGACCAGGCAGTTTCTCTACCAGATATACAAGTTGATGAAAAGTTGAATTATGTGGAGGAACCTGAAGCCATTATTGATCGTAAAGTCAAAGTTTTACGGAACAAGGAGATCAGACAAGTGAAAGTTCAGTGGAGACATCATAGGGGTCAGGATGCTACTTAGGAATCGGAGTCAGAAATGAGAACTAAGTACCCGTGCCTTTTTGCTTAATCGAATTCCGGGACAGAATTCTTTTAAGGGGGAGATGATGTAATACCCCGGGTTAGTTCGTTAGTTAAATGTTAGTTCCGTTAAACTTTGTTAACTTTAAAATGTGAAGTTAAAGGTAAGTTTGGGTAGATTTATAAGTAAAAGGTGTTTTTGGTCATTAAGGAATAACTTAAGGACTAAAATGGTAAATTGGATTAGATATTACCCTTAATGGAATTAGATATTTTTTAAATTCAGTATTATCCAGAAAAGTATCTTAGGGTGTGTGTGTGTGTTTTGGAAGAAAAGAATAAAGGAAGAAAAACTAGGATAAGGCATCAATTGGTGCACTTGGGACTGAATTCAGATTATGTGAAATTGAAGTGAAGCTGGATTGTTTGAGAAAAGCTTAGCGAACGTTTTGATAAGACAAACAGGTGATGGATCGGGTAAGAGCAAATGAATAGAGTGATGGATGGATAGCTTTTGTGAAGACTTTTGTAATGAAGATCATGAAGTGTTTTTGTACTTATGGCTTTGTTGTTAGTCATAATGTAAAATTAATCAGTGAAAAAGGTTGTACTGAATTACTTATTATGTTTAGTAAGACTATGGGACCGAATATGAAATATGATGTATCTTTTTGATGAAATTATGTTGTGAAATGTATGTTATTTGTATATATGGAAATGGGGTTGTTACAGGACACTTGTCATCAGGAGATTTGCTTGAAGATGTTGACTTCTGAAAAGTTGATATGTCTTTATCACCTTTTTTCTTGGTACTAGGTATAGAACCCATGCTGAAAGGGACTTTAACTGATAATGGATAAAACGACAAATAGTCACTTTTATTTGGCAAAGGATATTGTCACATAATAAATGATCTTCTTGATGTGTATTCCAAGACAATCACACCGATGGTGTTCCACCGATATAATTGATATTGGACATTGAAACCATCTGCAAAGAAAATCATTGAAACAAAGATCCCACCGATTTGAGCATCAGGATCGGTGGGATGCTTCTGCCGACGAGAGGAAGGTCGGTGGAGAGGATGTCCACCGATGTGTGAGGACACAATCGGTGGACAATGACTTGTATGAATGTTGAGAAGAGTCTTCTTATTTCCACAATGAGAATGTCTTCAAGCTTGGTTTCGGTTGATCTTCGACTTCACCGAACAGTTGATATATTGTACAAGTCATTACAAAAGAACCATGCTAAAATATTCTAAGTAAGATATAGGGAAAAACATCGGTAAGTCAATTTCAAAATCTTGGTGACACAACAATCTCCCCCTATTTGAATTTGAGCTCTTTCCTTAGAATATTAAAGAGTATTGAAAAGTAAAATGCATTTTGACCCTTTTTACTCTTTTTGGGTTCTTTTCACATAGACCATTCTTTTTGTTCCTTTTGATCTATTTTTCTTTTGTATGAGTATGTATACTATAGACAATATTTACAAGTAAAATAACTATGTGCAACAAGGAAATTCAAATAGAAGAGTACTTGCATTACCGAAATTTTCATACATTTGGAAATGAAGAAAATTTTACAAGTACTTGAACAGTGAAAATGAATATACTTAGATCATTTTCTCATCTTCTGACGGCGCTGGATTTCGCCAACAATTTTCTGGTAGAAAGGTTGTGCTTCGGGGATGTACGACATCAGATTGGATATGCCTTCAAGAAGAATGATGCCGGCCAAAGGGATTTGAGAAAACCTGAAGAAACGTCGGTGGCAGAGTCCATCATTGAAGTAGAGTCCGAGAATCGGTGAGAGACTTATCGTGGTTGAGGGATAAGTGGTTGAAGTGGGAAGAGACAAATTGAGATTGTCTACATAGGGAATCCTTCCTTTCGCGGCCAACTCTTTGAAGATGTGATCGGTGACCTTTTGGTTCTTGGTCTTCGGTAGGAGGATGTCTTCCTTGAGGGATTGAAGTTTGGCTCTTTCATCGGTGGAGAGGACGATGTTATGTTTCTTTTTCACTTCTTTCATTTTATCCATCAAGCCTTCAATGTACTTGATGAATACATCTTTCTTTGGATTTACGCTCTTCACTAGAAGTTTAGAGAGTTCAAACCATTCGGAGAGGCCAAATTGTTTCAAGTGGTAATCTCTAATACTTCTAGTCATGCCATCTTCTCTTTCAATGATCAACCTTATGTCGGCAGGATTGGTTTTAGAGGTGGCAATTTTGATACCTGTGATTGGAGACTTGTTGGTTCGGTAGTGCATCGCCTTTTTGTACCAAGATATTTCCTCATTCTTTTCTTCTGTTATGGCACCCAAGACAGATTCTTGGGTCTTGATGGGGTCGGTGGATTTTGCTTTAGCGGCTTCCTCCTTGGCAACTTTTAGAGAAAGGACCTTTGAGTCATTAATGGATTTCTGAGCAAGTCTAGCCTCCTCAATTTCTTGAGGAGATAGACCGAGATCGGTGGTAGTTACTTGGGATGGAGGCTTGAGTTTTAGAGTTTGGGCACCCTCAGGTCGGGCCCCATACTTAGCCAATTCGCTTCTTTTTCTTTTCTTCTTTCGCCTCTTCTTCGGTAGATAGAATTTTCTTGCCTTTGTCTTTGGGAGCCTTGCTAACTTGCTCCCCCTTAGACTTTGCAGGGGTTTTCTCCACCGATGGAGATTTCGGTGGTGGTGAAGACTTTGGTGGTGGTGAAGAATTCGGTGGCGGTGAAGACTTCGGTGATGGGGATGATTTCGGTGGTGACTTATGTGGAGTAACTTTCGGTGAAGATCTCTCCACCGATTGTTGAGGAGAAGGAGAAGAAGTAGTACTAAAAGGTTTCGGTGGAGTACCTGGAAGATCGGTGGCTTTCTTTGAGATGCGGATGTGTGATTGATCGGTGGAAAGTGAAGTGTAACACCCTAAAAATCAGGGCAAATTTAAACCTGAAATAAAAGGGTTTACTCATCTAAAATCCATAACATAAACGTTCTTAACGAGTGAAAATAATAACAAGAGTTAATTTACATCAACTTGTTGTCACCATAAACTCTCCACTCATCCCATTACGTCCCTGAGCTCATACCTGGTATGAAAATATTATTTGAAACAATTAGGCTAACGCCTAGTGAGAACATTCAGTTTCAAAACAATACTTTTAAATCAATGTAAACAAGGTTTATCAAACTTGACTCACACTCGTTCTTACCGTACTCATACTTATCTCATAATAACAGTATCATACTCAATCCCACGAGTATAGCTACCATTCATAAAATCATACCACCATATTCAATAACCTACTACGAATCATCACGGATTCTAGTTTATCGATCAATCCTACAGACTTCCATTCAAACATCATACCTTCTTCTTTAAATGGATATAGAAATAACACTTATATATTGCCTATTTTTAATCCGCTGAAATCACAGGAAAACAATACTTACACTTCTTCTAATTCATATTTCCACATCTCAAATGCGAATAATAACTCTACTTTATCTATTCAATCAATCAACCTGAATAGCAATTATGTTTTGCCTATTCAATCGTTTCTATATGAATAGTAAATCTATATTACCTATTCAATCGTTCCATATGAATAGTAATTATACTTTCACCTATTCCCCCATTTCTATATGAATAGCAATTCTACTTTTCCTATCCAATCATTCATACGAATAACAATTCTACTTTGTCTATTCAATCATTCACATGAATAACAATTCTACTTTGTCTATTCAATCATTCACATGAATAACAATTCTACTTTGTCTATTCAATCATTGAAACAAAGATCCCACCGATTTGAGCATCAGGATCGGTGGGATGCTTCTGCCGACGAGAGGAACGTCGGTGGAGAGGATGTCCACCGATGTGTGAGGACACAATCGGTGGACAATGACTTGTATGAATGTTGAGAAGAGTCTTCTTATTTCCACAATGAGAATGTCTTCAAGCTTGGTTTCGGTTGATCTTCGACTTCACCGAACAATTGATATATTGTACAAGTCATTACAAAAGAACCATGCTAAAATATTTTTTTTTTGGAAGGGTATCCGAGGACATTGCCCCGACTAATCCCGGCAAGGTGAGGCAATTGCCCCAGCTGCTAAAGCGTGCAGCCCTGAGTTTATCCCCAGCGGCCACAAGTTGGAAGCGCCTGGAGTAAATTACATTTTTCGTCCTTGTAGTTGCCGCCCACTATCAAGTTTGATCCCTCTTTCAAACTAATTACAACTTTGGTCATTATGGTTGCCATTTTGTTTCACTTTTGGTCTCTTTGACCAACTTTAGTTAAAAATAAAATTAAATTAAGGGTATTTTTGTCTTTTTTACATTTTCTTTATCTTTGTCATTTTTTGTTTTATTAGATTATATAGTAAATTACAACTATAGTCCTTGTGGTTTGCCATTTTGTCTTTTTTTCTTTTCTTTCTTTCCTACATTTTATCTTTGTCATTTTTTGTTTTATATTCTTATTATACTAATTAATTAATGATAGATTTCACTAAAGATACATTAAAAATACGTATCTAGTTTTATAATTACACCACTAATAAAAAAATGTATCATTTTTTAGATAGTTGATATAATTACATATTTTTTTAAATGTGTATCAAATAAAAAAAATTACAATATACTTGTTAAAAAATATTCAAAAGATCGACTTAAATTTATCGTAATAAAAAATATTCAAAATATAAACTTATTTTTTATGGAGAATTATATTCAGTTCTATTCTAAACTGCGAACCAAATACCCCAAAATTCTAAAAAAATTCAATTCCAAATCCATACATATAGTCCAAATCTCTCGAAGATTAAGTTGCTAAAAACGATACATAATTATAAATAATAGACATAGATAAATTTCAATTCTTTTACATAAATAAAAGAAAACAATAATTTTCTTAAACACAACTTAAAATAGCAGAGTTTTTTTTTGGATTAGTGTAGATGGATTTGCAAATATATATCAAATAAATTGCATAAAAATTTGAAAATATTCAATATTAACTTATTTTAAAGGTATTGACAAGATATTTGTAATGGTGTAATTTACAAAATGAAATACGTATTTTTAATGCATTGGTAGTTGAAATTATCATTAACTAATTAATATAATAAGAGTATAAAATAAAAAATGAAAAAAGGTACGAAAGAAAAAAAGAAGAAGAAAAAAGACAAACCACAAGGACTATAATCGTAATTTAGTACATAATCTAATAACACAAAAAATGAAAAAGACAAAGAAAATGTGAAAGAACTAAAATATCCTTAATTTAAATAAGTCTTTTAAGTAAAGTATGTCAGAAGGACCAAAAGTGAAACAAAATGACAACCATAATGATCAAAATTGAAATTAGTTTGAAAAATGGACCAAACTTGATAATGAGTGACAACCACAAGGGCCAAAAATGAAATTTACTTTTAATATAAAAAGATTACGAAAATACAAATACTAATAGAAAATACAAATACTAATAGAAAAACGTACAAAAACATTAAAAAATCATATAATTAGTAATGTAATGATTATTGGGTATTTTGGTGTAATATTTGTATTTTAATAAACGTTGCATGCTTTCAATATATCCATGTATTTTATTTGTTAATTAAATTATATTTACACAAATATAGTAAAGAAAACAAAAGTAAAATTTTAGTTATTTATATTTTATAATTAATTTATTATTTGTATTATAGTTTATTACTTTAGAAAGAAGTTTGTTGTTGCATGAATGAGAAATGTGTTATTGTAAGACTGACGTGACACTTTAAAAAAAAGTTTGATATTGCACGGGTACAGATGATCTAATTGTTTTATATATTGTTTTTTACAAATATTTAACAGTAGTATGGGTTAAAAATGAGTTTCAACTCTTGTTGATAATATATAGGGAAATTAATTAAAATGCCAAAAGTCCAACTTCGAGTTACCAAAACGCCACAAATCTCTCCCATCTTACAAAAATGCCCCAAAAATCCGCGATGGAGCCAGCGATCGCGGGCCCCAGGCCACGTGTCACCAAACTTTGCCCACTTTGCCCGCGCTGGTCCCTCAAGAATGCCCGCGGTCCAGCTTTCCCCCCTCAAGAATGCCCGTGTTGGCAGTTTTGGTCCCTACCCGCGTTTGACTTCCTTTGACCCCCGCGATCGCGGGCTAAAGTGCCACGTGTCCCCCCTCAAGAATGCCCGTGTTGGCAGTTTTAGTCCCTAACCGCGTTTGACTTCCTTTGACCCCCGCGATCGCGGGTTAAAGTGCCACGTGTCCCCCCTCAAGAATGCCCGTGTTGGCAGTTTTGGTCCCTGCCGCGTTTGACTTCCTTTGACCCCCACGATCGCGGTCTAAAGTGCCACGTGTCGTCACAGGGTTAACCCTAAAATGACTTTGAGGACCAAAACCCTAATTCTTTTCTTCGGTCGCACTATAAATGGGGAGGGGGGGACCAATTCGGCTCCATCTCATTTTTTTATAACACTCTCAATTTTTTACTCCCACTCTCTCTCAATTTTCTCCCACTCTCTCAATTGTGTCGTGTGGAACACGTTCGCGTTTTGTAAAGATGTCTCGTATTACCTCTATGGTGTGTTTCTTTTATGTTTTTTGTTATTTTTTGTATGTTATTTTAAGTTAAGATATATGATTTGTAGGTTGTTAGAGTGTTTATAACTTATGTTTGAATATGTTGTATGTTTAACATGATATGTATGGTTTTATGTTTGAATGTGATATTTGTATGTTATAATGTGTATGTTGTTATAGTGTGTTTTTTCATAAAAAAATTGTTAAGAGTGTTTTTTTATAAAAAAATTTGTTAAGAGTGTGTTTTTATAAAAACAAATTGTTAACAATGTGTTTTTATAAAAAAAATTAAAAACGTGTTTTTTTATAAAAAAAATTGTTAAGAGTGTGTTTTTATAAAAAAATTGTTAAAAATGTGTTTTTTTTATAAAAACACTCTTAACAATTTTTTTTATAAAAACACACCCTTAACAATTTTTTATAAAAACAGTTTTTTTATAAAAAAATTGTTAAGAGTGTGTTTTTATAAAAAATTGTTATAGTTTTATGGTTTTTATAATGTGTTTTTTTATAAAAAAAATTGTTAATTTTTTATTTTATAAAAACAGTTTTTATAAAAAATTGTTAAAAATGTGTTTTTATAAAAAATTGTTAAGAGTGTGTTTTTATAAAAAATTGTTATAGTTTTATGGTTTTATGTTTGAATGTGATATTTGTATGTTATAATGTGTATGTTGTTATAGTGTGTTTTTTCATAAAAAATTGTTAAGAGTGTTCTTTTATAAAAAAATTGTTAAGAGTGTGTTTTTATAAAAAAAATGTTAACAATGTGTTTTTATAAAAAAAAAATTAAAAACGTGTTTTTTATAAAAAAAATTGTTAAGAGTGTGTTTTTATAAAAAAATTGTTAAAAATGTGTTTTTTTTATAAAAACACACTCTTAACAATTTTTTTATAAAAACACACCCTTAACAATTTTTTATAAAAACAGTTTTTTTTATAAAAAATTGTTAAGAGTGTGTTTTTATAAAAAATGTTAAAAATGTGTTTTTTATAAAAAATTGTTAAGGGTGTGTTTTTATAAAAAAATTGTTAAGAATGTATTTTTTATAAAAAATTGTTAAGAATGTGTTTTTATAAAAAATTGTTAAAAATGTGTTTTTTTTAAAAAATTGTTATGAGTGTGTTTTTATAAAAATAATTCTTAAAAGTGTGTTTTTATAAAAAAATTGATACGTTGTATTTTTATAAAAAAATTGATACGTTGTATTTTTATAAAAAAAACATTGTTAAGAATGTTTTTTATAAAAAAATTGTTAAGAGATTGTTTTTATAAAAATAATTCTAAAGAGTGTTTTTATAAAAAAATGTTAAGAATGTGTTTTTTATAAAAATATTTGTTAAGAGTGTGTTTTTATAAAAATAATTCTTAAAAGTGTGTATATATAACAATATGATACGTTGAAATAAAATAAACCGCAACATGTATATATAACAATATGATACGTTGAAATAAAATAAACCGCAACATGTATATATAACAATATGATACGTTGAAATAAAATAAACCGCAACATCTATATATAACAATATGATACGTTGAAATAAAATAAACCGCAACATCTATCTGACTACATGATTTTCTACTAGGGGTATATTCTTCGTGTACAAGACCCCGTCCATGGCAACCGCCAGGAACATCATACCCAAGTAACGACCCTTTAAATGGGCTGCGTCTATTATCAGGACACGACGTAGATTTGCCAGAAATGTGCGGATCTGCAAAAACATAGGTGGTTTTCATTTGTAAATGTTATAGTTTATAATGTGTAAACATATGACGTGTTAAAATACGTACCGCGGGTCCAAGGGCCACGAAGCACATCTCAAACCGTCGACGTGAATCGGTCCGTAGCTGCGTGACAGTACCAGGGTTCTGCAGCTGCAAATTATATAAATATGTCGGGAGTCGTTCATACGACTCCTCGAACGTGCCTCTCACCATAAACAGTGCATGGCATCGCGCACGCCAAGCTTGGTGGTAATCAATCGTGACGCCGAACTGCCGGTGAACATCGTGGACGATGTCCTTTGGACGCAATGACCTGCTAACATCAAGAAATTTGTTTTTCAGCATCGCACCCAAAGTCTTTTTGCCGGCTTGTTTGTGGTGGGGATTAAGTTGCATCCTCGTACAAGTGTGTACGTCGTGCAACTTTCTAATCATTATCGCCCCTCCTTTGGGACCCGTGTGAATCGCGTACAACCTCCACTCACACTTTTCTCTGGCACATTCAACTACGTATCTGCTTTTGTCAGATTTCCGCGCGTGACTTTGGAAACCCTCTTCCAAGAACTTGAGTCCGATCTGACTTGCCAAGAGATCCTTCGAATCGAATATCTGACCTGCTTTTAACCTTTCACTGCGAATATAAGGTGTAGGTTCGTAGGTTTGTGTCTGGGTATGGGAGTCTGGAAGAATAGGGGGCATATCAAAAAAGTCATTTATCTGACTACATGATTTTCTACTAGGGGTATATTCTTCGTGATCATCATTATCGGTGTCTGATCTGTCTATTTCAGAATTACCCGTTCTGAAAACGTGGGTTTCGTCATCAGCAACTCCAACAGTACGCCCTTCGTGTGGTTGTGGTGGTTGTTGTTGTTGAGAATCAGGTTGCTCTATTTGGAGGTCTTCGTCGTCGTCACCGTCGTTGTCACCGTCGGATACGCCGGGATACACAAAAAGTAATGGGGGCCTTTCTGAATCGACTGCAAAGTGCAGAAAAGTAGAGATATCCCCATCGTTGGATAAATCCACAAATGACCCATCACCATTTTTAAACACTAACTTGCAAACAGCAGAAGAGTTGATTCCACATTTTTGCATGGCGTATGCAAGAAATTTCTGATAAGTATAGTTTACTGGCAATTTTACACCATGCTTAGATTTATAAGCAAATTTTCACTCATTGTTATCTTGCTCCCATTCACCATCAAAACAGAAATATAGCTTAGCTTTTGCAACAGATGAACTCATTATTTCAGTAGTATCTCAAACACAAAATATTGCAGAAAGAAATCAAGAAAGAAGTATGAAATCGGTGTGTGGATTATGGCTTGCATTTTACATCTATTTATCAATGAAACAACCAACATTGATGACAATCAATCTCTCATTTCATCCACAAACTGGTATTCCAAAAACACTGATTTAACATTGATTCAAACATGCAAATGAATTTCAACCATAAATCGGTCTTCAAAGTACAATAATTGTGGAAAAAAACAGTAAAAGCATGCAAAATTCGTTTAAGTACAGGGGCTGAAAGTGTAAATTTTCAGGGACCAAAAGTGTAAATTTCCAGGGACCAAAACTGTAAAATTTGGTCCATCGCGGGCCATCGCGGGCAGGGGCCAAATGTGCACCGCGGCCAAAGTTGAGGGGCTCCGCGGGGCACTTTTGGCCAAAGTTCGTGCCACGTCAGCCCGCGATCGCGGGGGTCAAAGGAAGTCAAACGCGGGCAGGGACCAAAACTGCCAACACGGGCATTCTTGAGGGGGGAAATCTGGACCGCGGGCATTCTTGAGGGACCAACGCGGGCAAAGTAGGCAAAGTTTGGTGACACGTGGCCTGGGGCCCGCGATCGCAGGCTCCATCGCGGATTTTTGGGGCATTTTTGTAAGATGAGAGAGATTTGTGGCATTTTGGTAAGTGATGGTCAAACTTAGGGTATTTTAATTAATTTCCCTAATATATATTATAGTTCTGCCTTATTGTACTCATTTTAATTCCTGAGTCACAAGTTACTTTGCCACTTAATAATTATACTTTTTTTTAATAATTATACTTGGTTCATACTAAAATAACTTAACAATGTTATAAAAAAATAGATAAAAAGTTCACCTGAAAAACGTTCCATATTTTATGACAATAAAAAACATAAGATTATTGCATTTTTCAAATTGCATCAATAAGTTTGAATGCAATGATTATAATATTTCAAATGAAAATGATATATTAAAATCTCTTAAAAATTACATTTATTTTAATATTTTCTTTATTTATATTAAATATATTATTATACTGTTTTTTATATTTATCTTTTTTTTATCTTCTTAATATAAATTTTAAACTTTTATACATAAAATAACAATTATTCAAACTTATTGGTAAAAAGGAATAAAACATCATCTTTCATTCTTCACATATAATTTATATGTTAGTTTTTTTGTATTTTATTTTATAAAACGATAAAAAATAATATGTTAAAAGAAACTAAAAAATAAAACATTTAGAGTAAACTATAATTGGTCTAATTGGTAATATTTTCTATAGTTTCAAAATTACAAGATGATTATCATGATTTGCAAAAATATACAGGCTTGGACTCTATTTTTATTGATCATTAAAAATGAAGTTATATAAGGAGTGTTTTCATCATTTTATTGATTTCTTTGTCTTTTACTAATAAAAACCACAAGGACTAAAATCATAAAATTGATTTTGATTGGGTAAAAGATAAAAAAATCGATAAATTGACAAAAAACGCACATCAGTAAATGGATTTTTAACGGTCGTAAGATGTAGATATTAAGAGGTCGTTTACTAAACGCTTACCCAGTAAGAACAATGACAATGACCAAGAGTCTTATCTGATTGATGGGAGTTATGACTTTTACCGAATGTTCTATACATTATCGTTTTAATTGACTAAAATAATACCTAGAAAATTAAATAAAAGTATTGATTATTATTAATAAATGCTTATCAGTTAAGCGTTAGACAAACGACCCCTAAATTTGAACGTTTTCTCAAATCCACATATTGTAATTACAAAACTATAGAACTAAAAAGTGTTATTTTCAACAAACTAGAGGGATCAAATTTGTACTTTACTAAAATATATGTTTGATCTGTTTTATGGCAATGAACAATACAAAGACAAAATAGTGGTGAGAGGGAGAGGGGTTTGACTTTGTGCCGTACGAAAAACCTCTTTGGATGCCCTGTCATTTTTATACATGAAAAGAGAGAGAGGGAGGGGTCCAATGGCGCTTTTTAACTTCCTCTTTTTGTAGTTTGGCTGGGGTCTTCACACGTGGACGGCTCATATTTTCCATGTGTATCTATATACATCAATCTTTCAAAAACCATAGCCATCTTTTGTTAGAGGATCTCTAACAGTTTCCTTAAAAAAATTTCAAAATGGAGAAACAAAAATTAAAATTCCTAAAAAAAATTACACCCATCTCCAACAGATTCCCTATATTTGGAAAAACACTTGTAATCATATTTGAAGAAATTTTTGGGGAAAATCATATTATCCCCATTTTAGGAAAAATTTTGGGGAAGCTGTTGGAGCTTATTTGTGTTCCAAAATCCTCATTTTCCTCATTTTCTCCAAAATTGGGAAGCTGTTGGAGATGCTCTTACTATTTCTTACCTTAAATAATGGTCATCCAGTTTAAAAGATATATATTAAGTATTATATTTGTAGAATCGGATTCAAACTAGAATGATATATATTATCTAAGAAGAGCATTTGTGTCATTTATTGTATGGATTATATATGAAAACTCATTTATTTTTATATAGATTATGTAATAAATTTGATTAAGGTATTCATTTATTTTTTTATAATTTTATATTTTAATCATACTATTTATTTATTTATTTATTATTTTTACAACATTAAAATAAGTGTGATATAGTTTTTCATTTTAAATATTTATTTTTATTAGATTAGGTTATTCAATAATTTTTTACAATTTTCGTCAAAAATCACATGTGATATTCACAATTAATTCATGGTGAATCATATTTGATATCCACAATTAATTTTAAATCACATGTGATTAGAAAAACAGTTTGAAAAAAAGTTAATTCATTGTGAATCACATGTGATTTTGATGAAAAATTCTGAATTGTGTTTTGAATCACATGTGATTTTATACATTTTAAATGTATTTTGCTACACACCATATATGATTGTGTTTTTATTATTTTTCTTTTTCAATATTGAAGTTGAATCATTGCTTTCATATTTAAAATCATATATGATTAGTAAAACATTTAAAAAATAATAATCACCAATCACATTTGATTTTAAATATTACTTTAAATTAAAAGAAATATTTATTTATAAACAAAATTAAATATGCTTATTTTAAGTGAAATAAATATAAGATATTTTATTAAATAAAACATTAAATCATATTAAATTCACAAATATGGTAAAAATAACTTTTATATGACTAAATTACTTTTGTACCCTTATTTAGTTATTTTTATAATTAATTAATTAATGTATTATTTAATGAAATTATTGGCTTACAATTCTTCTCTTATTCTTTTAAATAGATAACATTATCGTTTGATCCTCCCTCTATATTTGTATTGATAGTATATTTATAAGCGGGGTAATTATTTGTATTTTCATTAATTTCATAATCGTGTTAAATGATATAACGAGGATGTAAATGTTAGGGTTTAAGAGTTTTCTCAAGACTTAGGGTGTGTTTACTTGTGACTTATTGGGCTTAATAGAGAAAACGGCTTATTCGCGCAGACAAAATTGAGTGTTTACTTACGACTTAATGGGGCAGAAACCAGCTTATTCGCACAGCAAGATTATGGCTCTTGTCCCCATTCAGACAAAAAGTTGACCATATTACCCCCTTAGAAAAGAACGGCTAAAACCTAAATTCTAATTTCTCCTATTCTCTCTATCATTCTATCGCCTCCTCCAACAGTCAGCTCTCTCTCCCACTAAATTCTTCTCCGGCGACACCTTGTTTCTCCGGCGGCAGCAACAGCTTTCTTTTCCGGCGACACCTTCTTTCTCCGGCAGCAGCAACAGCTTTCTTCTCGGCGGCGACTTTCTTCTCCGGCTCGCTATTTTCTTCTGATTTTCTCCGGCAAGGCGGGTCGATGTGATTTGATGGGATCTAATTGAAGTTTTAAGATTTCCATTGTAGCCACTGTTTGATTTGATGAAGATTTTGATTTTGTTGTTTGTGTATAAATTTTTTTTGAGAAAGACAATCCAAATGTAAAAAGGTTCAAATAAGTCATCCAACTTTGAAATTTGTATAATTTATATCAAATTCCATGTAAAACAACTTTGGATTATATCAATGAATCGATGAATTTATATTTGATGATTAAATAATTTTGTGTTTCAGATATATAATTTGGCTTAAAAAATAAACATAATATATAAAACAACTTATAATTCATACTCAGGGGTAAATCGGTCATTTCTGCTATTCAGACTGTTGATTCAGATAAAAAAATAAACAACAGCAACAATTTATCCAGACAGAAAAATTTAACCAGACAGACACATTTATCCATACAGGACTTAATGAAAATTTTGGTAAACAGCCCCTTAGATATTTCTATAGTTTTTTTCTATTTTAGAGATTTTATTGAAGAAGATGCTCTAAAGTTGATGAGTGTGAAGAGGATTTAGAGATACAATTAACCTCTCCCTATAAAGGTAGTGAATATATATATATATATATAGCGGTAATCAAATGAGAATTGTAAAAAGGTCCTGACCGTGAGAACTAATCTCAGTCATTAAAGAGTTTTAATCAAATGTTATTAAGCATGTTGTCATTTTTGTAATATTAGTGAAAGTTGTATCTAATCTCACAACTAATTTAGAAATGGAAGGGAATATTAGGGCTTTTATGATAGCCGACCTTCTTTTACTTAGTTTTATTAGCGAAGACCAATATCTGGAAAAATATCTCTTGTAAAACCCATTTCTTTGATTTTAGTGAAAACCACCACATGCAAAACCCACTTCCTTTTCCTTTGTTCTTCCTCTTGTTGTTTGTGATTGCATGATAACTTCACGCGTCTTCCAGATCTCCGTCGTTCACCACCACCAGTGGCGGATGTATAGTGTAATTAGGGGGGGGGGGGGGGGGGGGGGGGGGGATGGGACCCCACTAAAAGGAGAAAATTTTGAAATTGTTAGTTTAAAAACACAAAATTTTCAACTTTCTATCCTGATGTTCCTCCAGTAGTTTTTCGGCCGGGACCCCATCAACCACAAAAAATGTTTCGAAATCAAACAAAAAACCAAAACTACTCTCGAAATCGACTAAAAAACCAAAAAATAGTCCTCAAAATCAATCAAAAAACTTAAAATTCTCATAAAATCTACCAAAAAATATTTAAAAAACTCTCGAAACGTTGGATTTAGACGAAAAATATATCGGACAACTTTATGGGCATTTAAGCTACCTTAAAGGGGACCCCGTAGGAAAAAATCCTTGATCCGCCACTAGCCACCACATCCACCACCGTTATCATCCTCATACTTTCTCACCATTTTCTCTTCCTCCATACTAGGGGTGAGCATCGGTTGGGTCAGGTCGGGCCGAAAAACCCCCAACCCGATCGGGTTTCGGGTGGACAAAAGAGGCCCCAAAACCCGTCCTAAGTAAAGTTCGGGTTTCGGACTTCGGGTCTAATCGGGTTTCGGGTTCATCGGGTCGGGTTCATCGGGTCGGGTTCATCGGTTTCGGACTTAGATCTAAGCATAAAGTTCTGTTTGTTGAAAAATCCGTATAAAATCACTCATTGGTTTGATTGAGGTGTATAATATATCGATGGAAAGCTCTTTGTGTCTAGAAAAACTTTCTAGTTTACAACGAGATCTAATTGTGACTTTAAGGGGCTCGAAATAGTGTATTTCCAAAACTGGTCATGTTAAAACGGGTTTTGCACACTGTTTTTGTAAAATTCATATAAAATTGGTCATTGATCCAAATAAGGAGCATTTTATGCGATTAGATTCCTAAGAGATAGTAGTACGTTTTTAATTTAGATGTCAAATCTTAATTTGTTCTCTAAGTATGAGTAAATCGTCAAAACGTTTGAAGGACAGAAGTTGTTGTAACTTTTCAAAGTTCGGGTTTCGGACGGGTTCGGGTTTGTAAAACCAAAACCCAAACCGAACCGTAAGTGAAGTTCGGGTTGATCGGGTTCGGGTAATTCGGGTGTCGGGCTGTCGGGTTTAGTGTTTTTGGGTTAGTTCGGGTTTCGGGTCGGTCGGGTTTTGCTCACCCCTACTCCACACTCCAACAACAATTCGATCAAGACTCCAATTGCACCCTCCCGACGGCCTCCCCCATTTCCTTCGCCTATCTTCTTCATAAACGAAAACGTGATGCATAGGGACGAGAACCACGTCGTATAAACTGTGAAATGGTGATGCACAATGACGAAACGTGGTAGTGTTGGGTTTTCAATGATGAAGCTCATAAATGAAGAAATGGTGATGTACAGGGACGATCTGATATGATTTGTCCACTGTGATTTTTCCTCTTCTTCATCTCGAACCAAATTCCTAACCCTAAACCTAACACCTTCACCCTTTTCATCATCTAAACATACATAGATTGTTATCAAATGTGATGCACCACGATTTGTTGTTTGGTTGCTGCTGGATAGAACTATCACGAAGTTAAACCCATTTTTATAGGCTTTTGTTTGTTCGAAATCGATTTAGGTTTGTATGCTTTTGATTAGGGTTTTGATCTAGAAGAAAATTATGTTTTATTTCATGAGATGAATAATATATTGTGTTTGGTTTCATTTGGTGAAATAAATATAGTGTTTGGTTTAATGTGGTGAAGTAACATATAGTGTTTGGTTTCATGTGGTGAAACAACATATATATGGATATTAGGTTTGAATTCATGAGGTGCAATATCATATTTACGAAAATTTAGTTTTTATTTCACAAGGTGAAATGGTATGTGTTTCATTTGGTGAACCTTTCTTACCAAAATGGCGATTATGTCCTTTCATGTGGTGAAACAACTTTAATTAAAACCATAAGATCAAAACCATATTACGACATATACTAGTTCTCACGATTCTTAATATTTTTCTTGTTCTCACATGATTTAACCCCTATATATGTATGTATATATATATATTAAAGGGAAATTAATTAAAATACCCTAAGTTTGACCAAGTGTTACCAAAATGCCCTAAATCTCTCCCACTTTGCAAAAATACCTTTTTTTCCGCAATGAGAGCCCGCGATCGCGGGCCATGGACCATTTTTGACACTTTTTTAAACTTGCAGGGACCATTTTTGAAAAATGTAATCCCGCGATCGCGAAGGAATCCTGCGATGGTATCATTTTTGTGACTTTTCAATTGCAAGGGACCATTTTTGAAAAATTCCAGGGACCATTTTTGAAAATTTGAACACTGTTCACCCGCGTTTGACACTGTTCACCCCCGCGTTTCGTCCAAATTTATGATTTTAAATTGAAATTTTACACTTTCACCCCTATACTTATTTACTAAATTTACTTTATACCTTTTACTTTCATAAATTTAATTTTACATTTAACACATATAATCGTTTATTAACTAAAATACGTTTTAATTTTAACAAATTACACCATTATAATCGTCTCTTCGATACGTTCGAAATGAGCCCAATCTTGAATTTTTTAGGATTTATATATTTTAATATATATCATATACAGTTATACACTACATAAAAAAATATTTTTTATATTTAAAATTCATACCCTTATAGTTAATTATTTAATTTATGGTACATCTCTTATTTTTTTTTCAATTTTGTTTTACACTCCTATCGCATTAACATAATAATCATATATTAACTAATTCATTAAATCGTTTTAAATTATTATTATTTGAATGTGTTTATAGATATCGTGAATGGCAATAGGAGAAGGTTTAACGAGAAGAATATTAAATGGGGTTTTGACAAGTCGGTATCACTGGACTCATTTAAGAATTGTGAAAATGGGTATTTGGCGAATGATGATTCATGTGTGTTTGGAGCTGAAGTATTTGCAGTTACAGAGTATGCACAAAATGATCGATGTATTTCCAACGTAACTTAGATTAAAATTATCTCCTTCAGTTCAGTCCCGTCTCGTCCCGTCCAGTTCCGTCCCGTCCCATCTAGTATGCGTACCAAACGCTACCTAAGAGTACCGTAAATTAAAAAATTAACTATAAAGGTATAAATTGTAAATATTAAAAATATTTTGATGTAGTGTATATGATATATATTTTATAAATCAAAAAAATTTAAGATTGGGCTCATTTCGAACGTATCGAAGAGACGATTACAATGGTGTAACTTGTTAAAATTAAAACGTATTTTTTTTAACGTATTTTAGTTAATAAACGATTATATGTGTTAAATGTAAAATTAAAATTATGAAAGTAAAAGGTATAAAATAAAGTTAGTAAATAAGTATAGGGGTTGAAAGTATAAATTTCAATTCGAAATTGTGATTTTGATTTGATATTTACAATTTGATATTTACACTTTCAACCCCTATACTTATTTACTAACTTTACTTTATACCTTTTACTTTCATCATTTAATTTTACATTTAACACATATAATCGTTTATCAACAAAAATACGTTCAAAAAAATACGTTTTAATTTTAACAAGTTACACCATTATAATCGTCTCTTCGATACGTTCGAAATGAGCTCAATCTTGAATTTTTTTGATTTATATATTTTAATATATATCATATACACTACATCAAAATATTTTTAATATTTACAATTTATACCTTTATAGTTAATTATTTAATTTACGGTACTCTTATGTAGCGTTTGGTACGCATACTAGATGGGACGGGACGGAACTGGACGGGACTGAACTGGATGGGACGGGACGGGACTGAACTGAAGAAGATAATTTTAATCTAAGTTACGTTGGAAATACATCGATCATTTTGTGCATACTCTGTAACTGCAAATACTTCAGCTCCAAACACACATAAATCATCATTCGCCAAATACCCATTTTCACAATTCTTAAATGAGTCTAGTGATATCAACTTGTCAAAACCCCATTTAATATTCTTCTCGTGAAACCTTCTCCTATTGCCATTCACGATATCTATAAACACATTCAAATAATAATATTTTAAAACGATTTAATGAATTAGTTAATATATGATTATTATGTTAATGCGATAAGAGTGTAAAAAAAATTGAAAAAAATAATAATAAATGTACCATAAATTAAATAATTAACTATAAGGGTATGAATTTTAAATATAAAAAATATTTTTTTTATGTAGTGTATAACTGTATATGATATATATTAAAATATATAAATCCAAAAAAATTCAAGATTGGGCTCATTTCGAACGTATCGAAGAGACGATTATAATGGTGTAATTTGTTAAAATTAAAACGTATTTTTTTAACGTATTTTAGTTAATAAACGATTATATGTGTTAAATGTAAAATTAAATTTATGAAAGTAAAAGGTATAAAATAAATTTAGTAAATAAGTATAGGGGGTGAAAGTGTAAAATTTCAATTTAAAATCATAAATTTGGACGAAACGCGGGGTGAACAGTGTTCAAATTTTCAAAAATGGTCCCTGGAATTTTTCAAAAATGGTCCCTTGCAATTGAAAAGTCACAAAAATGATACCATCGCGGGATTACATTTTTCAAAAATGGTCCCTGCAAGTTTAAAAAAGTGTCAGAAATGGTCCCTGGCCCGCGATCGCGGGCTCCCATCGCGGAAAAAAGGGTATTTTTGCAAAGTGGGAGAGATTTGTGGCATTTTGGTAACACTTGGTTTGACTTAGGGTATTTTAATTAATTTCCCTATATTAAATGTAAACCAGGAAGAAATGATGTGGCATTATCAAAAGGCTAGCAACCCTTTATCTTTTTTTTTTCTTCTCATTTTTACAACTTTTTAAAATACTAATTAATTTAAACACTTTTATGTCACTATAGACAAATTGTAATCTTCATAATAAATAAGATTTTTTTTGCTAATTTTGCATCCATCTTAAGTTTAATGTCTTAGATTATTCAACTTGTTGGTTAATATTCGACTTAAGTTTAGCTTATCAACTATTCAAATTTTTGATACACATTCATTTTATTGTTTTGTTGCAATTGATTTATTTATTCCAAGTCTTCATTGAGCGAATCTTTTTTAATTTTTTTTTACCAATTGACCATATTAACATTGAATTTTATATCTGATAATCAATTTAAAAACACATAAAATAATAAAATTGGTATCATGTGACGGGGAATAAAACTGAATATGAGATAAGATTATTTTTTCCTAATTCTCAATTTTAGATTCCAGATGTTTCGTGTCGAATCACTTACAGACAATTATCTAGTAGATTGACAAAACGAAATAATCTTATGAAAATTTGTTAGATAATTTAAAGAAATTTAAGTAATAAATATACACTTTTTAATACTTATTTACATTATGGATTTAGTCCCTATACTTTGGTGGTTTTTACAAAATTGGTATAAAAACTTCATTTATTATGAAATAAGACTCATCGTTTGCATGTTTCGTTGGATTTGGCCCCTCAGCCGTGATGAACGTTATCTTTTCTCCTATATTTATTTAACGAGGGGCAAAATAGACATTTTACTTTTTATCTTCTAACAAAATTTTGAAAATACATATCATTTTCCTTTTTAATGCTCTCTAATCTCTATCTCTCTAACGTTTGTTCCACCTCACCCTTCCATACGACCTTCGGCGAACACCATCATTACCATTCACCAACCTTTATTCATTTCGTGTGAGCACCATCAATCCCACCTCGTCTGGTGATGGATTTCCTTCTTTCTTCTCTATCTCCTCTCTCTTCCTGTCGTCTATGTGATGTAGCTCCAAATACAACAAATGTCGTAGATACAATCATACAACACACAAAAACAAAATATGAAGAGAGACATAGCAAGGAAGATGGATCAAGGTTGTACAAGGGGAAGGGCTTTGATAAGAAATTGTTTGGGGGTGTCCCACTTAGTTAACAAACATTGAGTTTAAATTAAAGTCGAGGCAACATGGATACGAGACTATTGAAATGAAGTTTGAATAATTATGATTTTCTATCACCATATTTAAAAATTGGAGAATCACAAAGGTCTTTCAGGGACCCCCCCCCAAGCTAGACGCTTCACCTACTTGGCCCCAGATAGAATGAGTTTTTCTAGCCCTAGTCTTACTAAGAGGTTGAATTGCTTTATAGGATAGTAGGCAAATGAATAAGGTGGTTGATCATTATGAAGAGAAGTAATGGGAGGAAGATGTTTTATGTGATTGTGTAAACTGTATATAATATTTAAATTAAAAATTAAATATATATATATATACACATATAAATTTAATACTCAATTTTTTTTTTATCAAAAAACAATACAAAACTAAGATAAAAAATGGCAATACCTTATTAGTTAACAGAGATAATAAATGGCCGTTAAGGTAAGAGACTAAATCCAACTAATAGTGTCTTAATCTGTAATAAATGAAACTTAAATACTTCTTTGGTAAAAACAATCAAACCAGAGGGACCAAGTTTGTAAATAAATCTATTATTTAAGTGAACCCCAGGAGTTGTCTTTCAAGGGTGAAATAGGTTTGACCGTAACAGTGAATAGTCAAATATGAGGAGTGGGTTTTGTTTCCGTGTATCGAAGCCACACGATTGCCGACTTGGAACCATTCCATATCCCTTTTTAGTTATTAATTTATTTTTAACAATTAATTCAAGAAAATAAAAAAAAACTTCAACTTTAGAAAATATTTTAAAACTTGGAGATGTGAGAAATTTTTATTTTCTCATTCCATTAATAAAATTAAACTATCACCATTTTATATTAATATTTTTAAAAAAGTGTATTAATATGATAAAAACTATATAATATTTTATTAATATAATTAATATTAAATTCTCTAAAATAAAGACTCTATTAGAATTAATTTCTTTTTGTAAACAACAACAATAAACTTTTTATTACCAACCAAAATCAAGTTATGTACATCAAATCAATACTAGAGCTATTAGCAACATACCAAAAAACAGATACAAAACATTATAAAAACCGATTCAGACTTTCAGAGTGGACTTGTTTTTAAGCCATTTTGAACAAATTATTAAATACTTAAATAATTTTTATGGATGTAAATATTATAATTAAAAAAGAAAAAAGAAAAAAGAAAGAGACATGGCTTGGATACGCGGGGGCGGGGTACTTTGGGAAGGCCAACTTTTTTGTACGGCCTTTTGTCGTTCTTTTTTTTTCCTTCTTTTGCATATTTTGATGCAATTAAGATATTTACATATTTTATTGGTAAAATTTTTGAGGCCAGTAACGACGAGTAATGTAGGGGCTAGTCGTTTTTCAAGTTGATAAAATGTTTAAAGTAAATAAATATTTTATTTTTTTAATGTTAAAATGTAACACCCTTAAAATTGGAAGAACAACTAAGTAAAAACTTCGATTTAATAGATAAAAGGAGATGAAATTCTTACTGCGAATCATCCTTGAAATCGCCTAAAAATTTAAAACGTCACAACTCCAACGTTATCCATAATCTAAGTCATACAATAAGACCAAATAAAGTCGGGTGTTACTTAACACAATGACAAGCTGCTACTCCCAAAATAAATGCGAAAGACTTAACTAAGCACTTCACTCCCCAAGCACACCACTAACACTTATCTCTTCACAATGTCACTAGAATTAATCCCAACCTGAACCTGTTGCACATGCCGACAAATAAAAAGGTTAGAGTAACGCCTATTGAGTTCAAGAGTTTTATCAAGATTGCTTAAATCAACAAACGAGGAGGATGTAGCTTGAAAACATAATTTCCCAAAAGAATTCATAACAATTGTGTAAACAACTCGTTTTCCCAACACACACAAATCTCGAGTCGAAAGCTTTCATATTAAATATTTTCCAAAATAAACTTACTCCACAACTCACTCAAAATGTGTTTGACGTTAAATATCCCTAGTAATATAATCGTGAATAAAACCCCCATATTTAAAACATCCAATAAGGATGAGGCATAGTACTCCGCCCATAAACCATGAAAAACATTTCACATAAATAAAATGCGTCACCGAATACATGGATAAAAATAAATACAAAAAAAAAACCAGTGGCGGACCCAAGATTTTGGGTGAGCGGGTGCACAAACAAAAAGTCTAAGAAATTGTTGTCGATGTGTTTTAGCCGTAGGGGATTTTTTTAATTTTTTAGTTGATTTCGAGATATTTTTCCAATCTTTTGGTTGATTTCGAGGGATTTTTTAAGTTTTTTGTCGATTTCAATTAATTTTTTTGGTTTTTTTGTGTCGATTCGAGATAATTTTTTGGGGTTTTTTTATTGATTTCAAAATAAAATTTTGATTCTTTGGTTGATTTCAAGAATAAATTTTTGGATATTTTGCAAATCAAAATTAACTATGCATATAGACTTTCATGTAATAATAATCAAATCAATAACTAAAAAATGAAAATTTTAAAATTCTGGAGATAGTTAATGATCAAATTAAATTGTATTAATAGAGTATTTAATGTGTATTAAATGTAATTTATGGATAGAAGTTGTGAGCTTTCTCTAGTTTTAACAAAAATTAAAAACATAAGTGTCAAGAGTAGGAATAGAACCCCAAACCTCTTGAAACTAGAAACTAGAAACTCTAATTAAGTTGACACAAACCATCTCACTAGAAGCTCATTTTGGTTAGGTATCCAGTTTAAAAATACTTAAGAGCACTCTAAAAATTTAGCGGATGCACTGTCAAACGATCTACATTTTTTCCCTTACGGAAAACAAGTGAGCGGGTGCACGGGACCCCCCCAGAGGAAGGGTAGGTCCGCCCCTGAAAACAACACCTTTCGGTGACGGGGGAGACCGGTTCCATCGAAAGTGACGGACATACAAAGTTAGGTCACTTATAATGTTGCTGGATTACACCTCAAGTCCCGGTTCTAGTTCCCATGCCATAAAGACATCACAACCTCAAACCATATACAATGCCTTTATTGCCTACTCCGTCGAGTTACACCTCAAGGACTTATGGGACCACATTGCCTCTCCAGTCTAGACGAGTTACACCTCAAGGACTTCAATGTCACCTATTGCCTACTCGCTAGTGGCCCCGAACAGCCTACCACATATAACCATGTGTTCCAATAGCCCACTCCTCGTGCACAAAGAGATAAACACCAAAAATAACTCATAACCCCGGAGTACAACCCATAACGGTTCCTCTCCACAAAAGAACAAGACGTCAACAACGCTAGTTCGACATAAGCCCCAAAGTGATAATATCACGACTCATCACTATTAAATATGACTGACTTACATGCCTATGGATCCAATGCATTACAGTCTAAAAACGTTACATGACTCAACACGGATGAACTAATGCATTCAAAACATGTAACCTCCAATTAAAATGCAATAAAGAGCAAAACACATCCAAAGCTCCATCTCGAGTTATTAAAACTGGGCAAGTGCCCCGAGACTTTTTTTTAGAGGAAAACTCCATGCAATGATATAAAGGGCAAAAAGGAATACAAGCGTTCAAGGCAAAACCCCACCCAAGCCAAACGGCAAAGCAAAAAAACTTGGTAACAACACCGTACCAAGCAACAATCAACCAAAACTGTAATCATATTGCAGGTTCAATAGAGTTATCACTTTTGATGGAGTAATGATATGGCTAATATCGAAACAGAATGTCGGAATGGTATTGGGTGTTTACCCAAAGTGATTTTGATCGTGTGAGTTGCTTCCTGTGATAGAAAGATTGGACTTAAGAATGTAATCATATTGCAGGTTCAATAGAGTTATCACTTTTGATGTTCAATACTTTGGTGCTTGGTTGTATTGTGGTTGTGCGATGAGATAGTGATATGAGGAGGTGATAGCATTCTATACCGAAGAAACGTGTAAGTCAATGATGTAATAATGGACTGCCGTAGTTATTGAAGTATTTAATAGTAACGAGTATGCTTAATTTATGGTATATGTGGAAATTTCAGGTAGTACATGTTAATGTTATTTTGAGACCTGGAGAGTGAGTTGTGATGATGATGGGGTAAAAGGAAGACTCTTGTTCTTCTCAATCCCATTGGTTTTAGGTGAAGAGAATACTGTAACCGTTAAGCTATAGTACTGGAGTATTATGTAAATGTAAAAGAAATACATCGAATGTAGTTCTCAGTGTTACGAGGATTTGGCTAGAAATCGTAACTGACGTTTTTAGAAAAAAAAACTGTCTTTTAGAACTGTAGCTGTGTGGTGGATATTCCGTGTAAACAAGAAAGAAATGATAAAGATATGCTAGACTAAGAAGTAGGCAAACATGGATTTGATGATAACAATTACTCTAAGAAGATTGGTTTACAAGTTGGATCTTCCACCAGAGTTGGAAGGGGTTCATAATACCTTCCAAGTATGATATCTTCGGAAGTGTCTGGCCGAAGAGGAAGATGTGATTCCACTCACTGATGTGAGAATTGATGAAAAGAGCCGCTGTGTAGAAGAACCAGAGGCAATTTTGGAAAAATCGGTTAGAAAGCTACGTAGTGGTAAAGAGGTAGCTATGTTGAAAGTACAGTGGAAACACCATAGAGGTGCTAATGTAACTTTAGAGTCAGAAGAGAGTATGAAGGTTAGGTATCCTCATTTGTTTACCTGACTTTGATTTCGAGGACGAAATCATTTTCAAGTTGGGGAGTATTGTAACATCCTAAGTTTTGTTATTATTATTTTTAAATAAGATTTAGAATGTATTTGTATTTGGAGTAACCTTGAATTATATAGAGTATTATAATTCAATTAGGGTTAAAATACAAATGTTGAAAGTTTAAAGATTTCTTTTGAGAATATTAACTTAAGGGTTATTATTATGAGTTTTATTTATGCATGAGGTGTGTTATGTTATTTCTTTAAAGTTTGAGGGTTTGTAGTGTCATTCTCTTGAAAGTTAGGGGTTTATTTGGTAAATAGTCTTATGACTCATGGTTATTAATGTGGAGGTGGCAAACAATTAGTCATTTAGACTAATTGTGTGAGTGTAAGTGTGAGTTTTGTGTGTGTGTCTTACGGTTTTGAGAGAAAGAGAAGCCGAGAGAGAGAAAGGCATCGAGAAGAAGAAGAAGCAAGGGGAAAACAAAGACTTTCAGTTGGATTTTAGAAGTAATTGAAGACATCACAAGGTAAACCATTCTTAACTTTTAAGCTTATAATTGTTAAGATAAGTTTAGAGATGGGTTGTTTATGAAATATAGATGTTTTGGGAAATTTGAGTACATGAGTAGGTTTAGTTTATAACCTTTAACATATCTGCACCTTATCGGAAACATTCATAGCATAAAAGTACAAAAATCTGGGTTTAAGGACGAACATAGTGGACTGAGACTCGGATGAACATCATAGGTGTCGCAACCTTGAGCTGCGACATTCATGATTGTCGCAATAGACCGTTGCGACTTGGGGTTGGAGTCGCAACAGTTGGTTGCGACTTGGCTTTGGAGTCGCAACAGTTGGTTGCGATTTAGAGTGGAATCGCAATGGTGGGTTGCGACTTAGGTTGGGATCGCAACAGTTGGTTGCGATTTGGAATTGGAATCGCAATAGGTGGTTGCGACTTCAGTTCACTGCGACTTGAGATGTAATTTTAAGAGATTAAGGATTCTTAGCTGTGAAGGGTTCTGTTTTATAAATTAATATTAGTATATATGTAAATTGGATATTGCAGTAAACTGTGGTAGTAAAGAAAGGAGTCCCTACGAGTTTAAAAAGGATTAAAAGAAGTGTGATTTCATATCAGGTGAGTTTATTCAACTCTCTTTAAAATTCAGTAATTAATATTAAAATAGATGTTTTATATGTATGCCTGGTTATGCTTATAAGGACTTGACTAACTCAGTGATAAGTCCAAGAAGGTGATTAAAAGTTATGCTATGTTGATTCCCGTGCTAAATTGATATGAGGAGATAGTTAAGAAGTTGATGAACCGAGGTTATTAATATTCTTTATAATGAATATGATTATCTGTTATATGCAATCTGTTATATGATTATGAACTCTAAATACGATTGCGAAGCCAAATTAAGATAAATTATAAAGGCCTATCTATGAGTCCGAAATGTAGATAACATTTGAGATGTTGATCCCCGTACTAGATTACAGAGAGGGGATAGTCAAGAGATTGAGATGAGGAGTTATTAATATTCTTTATTTTTGTATATATAGAATATGCTCAGAGAAATGATATATTGTATGCCGGACGCATATAGTAGTATCGATTATTATATTTATATATTATGTGCTTTTACTAAAAATAGGCATCCGGTCATCGGGGGCACCTGGGTACGGTATAATGGGAACCGATTACTTGCCATTGACCAAAAAGGGATGTAATTTTTAGTAATTGGGTGTACCTTGAATCATCGAGGGTTCCGGTTGAGTATCGCGATATTATAATCCCATTGGGACCATTGATTCTGAGGTGGAATGTGGAATAGGCAGATTTTGATTTGTAATTCCCATTTCGATTTGGGAAGATCAGAGACTTCCCAGTGATGAGAGGAAGATTAGAGATAGGCATAAAGTAATTTGTAATCTTTACTTCCTGATTAAGAAATAGGCAGGTTTTGACTTGTAATTTCTTGTGTAAAGAGTATTAACTGTGAACCTGGGATGATTCATAGTAAACTCTTAAATTTGTTGTTGTGATTAGAAGAGTTAGTCATATATATGGGAGTGGGGTAGATTCCCCGATTTGGAAAGGAGTTGTCGTACGGTAAGATGGGTGAGAACAGGTTTGAGTTATCTGTTCATGTTTTAATTATTAAATTTTATTTTGATTTGAGTATTCTCACTAGGCGAAAGCCTAATGTTTCAAGTTGAATCTTCTTACCAGGTACAAGCTCCGGGAAGTAAGCGGGAATGAGAGAAGAGAACTTTTGGAAAGATTCAGACTTAGAGATAACAGAGGATATAGTTATTCTTTGAAGCTTTTGGGATGGTCGTTAGATAACTTGATTTATCTGATTGTTATGATATGATTAGATTAATAAGTTATTTAAGAAATGTCGTATGTTTATAGAAATCTTACATTTTGATCCTCAGGTTATATAAGTTTGAAGTTTTTGATCATAACTTGTGGAAATTTTTAAGGTTTAAATTGACCCTGTTTTTAGGGTGTTTCAAAAACAAACAAAGATTATACGAACAATACAAGCTCCAAAAAGAAAATAACAGCCCATCGCATCCAAAAGCCACGCCAAAAGCACCACTCATGATTCATTATCATTCAAGGGGGTTTTCCGAATCCTAGTCTTCCAAGCAACCCGCAACAAAAGAAGCTCCACAATATCCTTAGCAAGCTGCTCCTCCGAACGTCTTTGATTCCGAAATAATCTTCGATTTCGTTCCCCCGGGACTTGTTTGAGTATGATTAAGCCCAAATAGGCAAAGCAAACGTTTGGCTAACTACACGAGCCCATACGGTTATATAACCCAAAATACACTTTTACTCAAATCTTTGACTCATATAACCTAATTGGCCTTCGCCCCAAATTTACAAGATTTACAATTCACAAAATGTTCATAAAGTTGAGATTGACCAAACTCTAACAACTCACACAATTGTATTTCCAAAACGTACCGTTTCATAGTTTTTGCATAATCAAGAAAACACTAAAAGCACGTTTTTACCCAACAACCCCCATTTGTGAAAATAAGTTAAATAAACACTTTCAATCATGATTTACTTAACAAAGTGTCCAAAATCCCAAAAGTGGGTGTTTTATAAGATTTTATAAAGTTAAACACTTTCATAATCAAAACCCACCAAATAGGTCTACAAAGGGTAATTTTCATGTAAACACATAATCACTTTTAAAAATGACATTTTGGCATGTACAACGTTTTCACAAATCAACTTGAACTCACCTTGCTAGATTTAGGCTAAATCTAGATTTCCCCCAAATTGAGCTCCTTTAAAGAAACTTGAATCTTCAAGCCAAATCCTCCAAAAACCTAGATCCATAAGTTTCCAACCATCTAAACTATATTCAACCATACAAAATCACTCCCCAAACATTTTCATCAATAATCTCAACTTATACCCAAAACCCTAATTTTCCATTAATGAAGATAAGAGAAGATTTACCTTAACCACCATATGTATCCACCATCAAAAGCTTCTAAGGTTACCAACACAAGCTTCAATCTTCATTTTGTCCAAGGAATAGGAAGGGTTTAGGTGAGGGTTGGGTAAAACTCTAGAAGGTATCTCTCAAATGGAGGAGAGAGGTGAAGAACTCTAACCCTTGAACATAAACTCTTGCTAAAAGTTGAGGGAAATGCTTTGAATCACAAGATTCATGGTTCCAAAGGCTCTAAAACGGTTTAGGGTTTGGGGAGGGTTTTTTTGGGAGAGTTTTGAAGAAGATGGTTGAGGTGAAATGAGAAAAGAGGGTGAAAATCGGAGTTTTAATCTGCCCAGAGCCCGACCGCGATTGTGACAGGCGATAGTGACACTGTCACTATAGCGAGTCACTCTCGCCAAAAGTGTACCGCAAGGTACCTGCCTTCCTCGCGATTGTGCCCCTACGATAGTGACACTGTCACAGTCGCAAGGCACTCTCGCCCAAAGTGTACCGAGTCCGAATTTTCACTTTTCTCCCACGAAACACTCTCGATTCTCGTAAGGGTCGAAGGCAACAACTTCCTAGCTTGAAACCACGACTGAGGAAACCCAAAGACCCATGGGAGAATGGCTTTTACTTGACGAAAATTACGGGTGTTATATAAAATAGAGAGAAATTGACTTAAATAACCAAAGCAATAAAGGATATAGCCAAAATAGTCAAAACCTCTCCCGGATCACCGAAATAGCCAATGGGTTCGCACTCAGACCCGACTCGGTGAGTGCGGACCGCAATCAAACACGTGTCAATCTCTTATTACCCCTAGAAAATCGATTTTCCTTAAGAAAAAAACCCAGATCCGCAGTTTAATTTTTTTTAAAGAAAAACTGCCAGTGCGAGTGCGGACCTAGGAATGCGGAGTGCGGACCTATTGGCTATTTATGCAAAACCCGGAGAAAAATGACTAGAAGGTCAATTTCCAATTTACCTTTGGCTATTTGAGTCAATTTCCCTAAAATATATATTGTAAAAGAATCTGATTTTCTATATAAAAATATGCCATGAAAATAAAAATTGTTCTAGAATTTAATTGAAAAGGTATAGATTTTTTTGGGGAATTTATTAAAATGCTCCAAGTATAAAATTAAGTTGCCAAAATGGTCCAAATCTCTTTGGTTTTGCAAAAATGCCCCGTTTTCCCGCGATTAGGCCCGCGATTGCGGACCTGGCCAATTGGCCCGCAATTGGGAGACCACGATGGGAACTTTGTCCCGCGATGGCACACTAGTTTGTTATATTTTGATTTCAAAGTTACATTTAACACTCTTATACTTATTTACTTAGTTTACTTTATACCTTTTACTTTTTTAATTTTAATGTTACACCTTTATTATATTAACACATATAATCGTATATTAACTAAAATACGTTAAAAAATACGTTTTATTTTTAACAAGTTACACCATTATAATCGTTTCGTCGATACCTTCGGAATTAGGGGTGTAAATGATGCGAGTCAAGCTCGAGTATCATTATACTCGACTCGAACTCGAAAGTCAATACTCGAGCTCAAACTCGACTCAAAAACTCACGAGTAGTAAAAATCCAAACTCAAACTCGACTCGAAAGCCAATTCCTAAGCCCGAACTCGAACTCGTTTCAAGCTCGAATCAAGCTCGAACTCGAATCAAACTCGAACTCGAATCAAGCTCGAAGTCGTTTAATGCATAAAAAAAACTCAAGGTGAACCCACTTTATGGGGAACTCCTATTAAAAAAATTATATAGGCTTAAACCACTTTGCTTAAGCCATTAAGGAAAGACAAATGATGTAAAAACAAGGGTATGAAAGGGACTATATATAGTGGAGTTCAAAGCATTGAGTTCTATATCCCACCAATGTGGGATGGACTAGACACACTCCCTCAAGAGTTCACCCATGTCTTTTACATGATTAGTTTCCAATTTTTTTTCAAAAAAACTTGAGTTTATTATTATTTTTATTTTTATTATCAATTCTATTCAAATAATATTACTAATTATTATTATTGTCATGTTTATTCATTGTATTAGTAAACAAACTTAAACGTACACAAACATTTACATACACTATTTTGCTTTAATTTCTCTAGTTATTATTATACGTACACTAACATTTACAACGTAAACGAACATAATTGAACGAACAAACGTTCACGAACATAAATAAACGAACGAGACCCTTGTTCATGTTCGTTCGTTTAACTAAACGAACAAAAAAACTTGTTCATGTATTATATTATTTTATTATTAATGTATTATATTAAAACAATTATTATTAACTTTTTTACATTACAGTATATTCTATAAATATAATATAAAATAAATTATATATAAAATATATTCGAGTATCTCACGAGCTTATCGAGTCGAGTATCAGTTCGCTCGACTTGACTCGTTAGTATGTCGAGTCGAGCTCGAGTTCGAGTCGAGTCTATTCGAGTCTAGTGTTGACCGAGTCGATCTCCAGTAGCTCACGAGTTGTCTCGTCTCATTTACACCCCTATTCGGAATGAGCCCAATATTGAATATTTTTTGATTTAATTATATTATACTTATTTAGTTAATTTACTTGATACCTTTAGAACACAAAATAAAGTTGTTACATGATTTAGTATAATTTTGTGTTGTTAGGTAAATTATACTAAATTATAGGTAATAACCCAAAATAATGTAACATGATTTTAATGGAAGTTAGGGGTGGTAATGGTTTATTTTGAAAAAGTATAAGGGTAAAATATGAAAATTTGGGAAAACAATTCCCTTTTCTTCTTGTGAGCGCCGATTTTTGCTGGAAGGTAGAAAGCAACTAGTTGTTTTAGGGTTTTGGTGTGTGTGGGTGTAGCCTGCTCCACATCGAGAGAGAGAAGAGAAGAGAAAGAAGAAATGATTTTGTGTGTGTGTGCTTCTCATCGAGAGAAAGAGGCTGCGGGAGAGAGAGAGAGCGAGAGAGAGAGGCGACGAGGGAGAAGCTGAGAGAGATAGAGGCGACGAGGGAGAAGCTGAGAGAGATAGAGGTTGCGGGAGAGAGATAGACGACGAGAGAGAAGGGACAGCGACAGGGAGAGGCGACAGGGAGAAGGAGATGGTGGTCGCCGGCGGTTGACTGCCGGTTGTGGTCGCCGGAGGTTGGCTGTCGGTGGTGGTCGCCGGTGGTGGCGAGGTTTGGCAGCAGCTTTCCGTTTCGTGAGGTTTTATTCTGGTAAGAAACCATCCACTTGCGTTTTTCCTTTTTTTGCAAGTAATGTAGATTCGTTAAGATTCTAGTTGCTCTCAGTTTTGTAAGCTGAGAATCAATAAGAGTATTAACATAGAGTTGTGATTCTAATCCTTATATGTTAGTCAAGGTTAAATCAAATGTTTAAAGTGGTAAGTTTGATTAAGAAATCGACTAAGATGTTTAAATCATAGTGGGAACCTTGGTAATCACTCTTAAGGTTTGATTCTCCGCTTAAGTTAACTAGTTGCAGTCTTATTCGTGAAAATCGAGTCTGAGCAGAAAATACCCAGCTGGCGCAAAGCTATGGCTGGCGCAAAACAGCCACTGGCGCAAAGCTGTGGCTGGCGCAAAACAGCTACTGGCGCAAATCAGTCTTTGGCGCAAAGCGGTGTTTGGCGCAATCTGAGATTCTTTTGATTAGCGGGTAACACAATTCAGACTTGGCGGGGTGTTCCGGAAGTTTAGGTTCCGAAAGATTTCTTGAGTTCTTTGGGCCTAGTTGTTAAATTGGGCTCAGTTTCTTGTTAAAGTCTATAATTATGAAATAAGGGCCTAGTGCGTGATTGATAGTCTAATTATTTATTTTAATTGGTCCATATTATTAGTAACATGATCCAGTATTGATTTTAGGATCCGGTGTAATTCTATTATGTTGAGAATCTAGAGTTGGGTAAATTAATGGATCCGGTATAGTATTTCACTTGGATGGATAAGCAAAGACCATTAATTATGATTTTTGGACTAGAAGTGGAATCTACCAACTTAGATAAGTTTGGGTTGAGTTCGGGATTTAACTCGAGTAATAAATGAACGAATTATGACGTACGTTATTAATATAATAGGTGTCCCGCCTAGAGATCAGAAGTGTATGTGAGGAGCTTTGGAGCAAGCAAGCCAGGTGAGTTTTTCTAACTAAAATACGTGCTCTTACGTGTTTTCCAAGGAAAGTGATTTTATGAATATACCCTATTATTTTACCTGACTTTTACGTAAACGAAAGTTAATACTCTACTGATCAGAGTATGTTTATGAGCATGATTTATTTACAAGCTGTTACGAATGTTTTCCCATGAAAAGAATGTTCTACTGAAAAGATTTTCCAGAAATATGATATGGATTGTAAAACGTTATACGGAGTTCATGTTTTATGTTTATGATGAACTATGTGTATACTATGTGGAGTCGGTCTGCACTGTGGGATCAGAGATAGATCCTCGGGTTCTGATGACCCCTTGGATATGTATGACAGACTGATAGGCTGGAATTCGTTTCCTCCTATTTCGAGTAGAGGGGAGTCTGCGTAGGCTCCGGGAAGGGGAGTCTGCGTAGGCTCCAGAAGAGGCGAAAGGGGAGTCTGCTGGGGCCCCGATCGCGGTTAACGATGTGATCCTTAACACAGTGCAGTACCATGCTTGACGCTTATGTGAAGAATGTGAACTGTTTTATAAAAATGATTTATAATGTTGACGTACACTGTTTATGGAGGGAACTCACTAGACCTCATGGTCTAACCCTCGCTTTTCAAAACTAAAACCCTTTTCAGGTAAGCTTCTAGTAGGAGGCTCAGGTAAGTGGGCAAGCACAGGATAGAGTACTGATGCAGTTAGAGACAATGTCGGTGCCACTTGTAGTAGTAGTTTTTCTCAGTTGTGTATAGGTTGTTTCCGCCAACCTTAGTTTATGTATGATGTAACAAAAAATTTTGGGACCCAGATTTGAAATATTTATGAGTTAATGCTATGTATGTTTTGTTACGTTTCTGGGATGTTACAGTTTTTTATTTTTTATTTAGTTAATATATGATTATTATGTTAATGTGATAAGAGTGTAAAACGAAAATTGAAAAAGTAAAAGATGTACCATAAATTAAATAATTAACTATAAGAGTATGAATTGTAAATATTAAAAATATTTTTATGTAGTATATACTAGTCTTTAGCTCGCCCGTTGCGCGACGATCAAATTTGTGTTTTAAGTTAATTATTTGATGTTTAATAGTTGTTGAATAACTTTGTGACACATACAATAATTGATAAAAAGAAAACAAAAATTCGACAAATAGAGAATATTATCTTGAAGATAAAAATATGTCTATTAAGTTTAATACCTATTATAAATGTCGTTACTAAATGAATTTATCAAACGAATACACAATAATTGCATATTTATACTTTTGAAAAAGGTTCGAACTCATAATCCAAAAGTCAGTTGATAAATGATATTTTTTTTCCAAGTAATTAAATCTCTTATGATAATTCTAAGGGTATTTCGTTGACAAAATGGAATTTAATAGAATTGTAATTCGTCGAAGGAATTCGACTTTGAAGTAAAAATTGATATAAAATTGCAAAAAGAAAATCACGACAATTTAGTGATTATTTGTATCAAATCCCATATTAATTTCAACAAATCTCATACTAATCACGACACATTAATTCGTATATATTTATGATATTTAATAATATAATTAAATCCAAAAATATTCAATATTGGGCTCATTTCGAAGGTATTGACGAATCGATTACAATGGTATAATTTGTAAAAAAAATAGAAATGTTTTTTAATGCATTTTAGTTCATATACATTATTTATGTTTATATGATAAGCGTTTAAAATGAAAAATAAAAAAGTAAGAAACTAAAAGTAAACTACATATCTAATTATAAGGTAGTAAATGTAACGTATAAATTAAAAAAGTTGAATTAAGGACAAATTTAAGGAGGAGTGAATGTGAGTGTGCTAATTGAACTTATAATGTAAACTGCGTTTAGATACATGTTTAGGCGGGAAAATACTGAAATCGACTCACCAGAAGACGACACGTGGCATGCTAGTTACTTATTTATTATATGTATAGATGATATATAATAAAATAATAAAAAAATAATATTCAATATTTGGCTCATTTTAGAGGTATCAAAAATACGATTACAATGGTTTAACTTGTTAAAATTAAAACGTATTTTTTAACGTATTTTAGTTAATATACGATTATATGTGTTAATATAATAAAAGTGTAAAATGAAAAATAGAAAACTAAAAGGTATAAAGTAACTTAACTAAATAAGTATAAGAGTGTTAAATATAACTTTCAAATAAAAAAATAAAAAATGGAGGATTCGAAAGTTATCTTTTAGTTTTCAATTTTTCATTTTACACTTTTATTATATTAACACATATAATCGTATATTAACTAAAATACGTTAAAAAACTTTTTAATTTTAACAAGTTACACCATTATAATCGTCTCGTTGATACCTTCGAAATGAGCCCAATATAGAATATTTTTTGATTTAATTAATTAAATCGTCAAATTATTTGGATTATACGTCTCACTGCATTGCAGCGGGTAAATAACTAGTATATATATATAGAGAGAGAGAGATAATAAATTGTAACCATTAAATGTGTGTAATCCGTCGATTTCATAGGTTTTTTTGATGGATTTTTTTTATGAAATTGTTTATTTTGATGAAATTATTTCATATCATTCATTTCTTGGTGAATTTTTTTTATGAAATTTGTAGTTTTATAGGTTTTTTCATTTTTATGAAACTGTTCATATATTTTCGTTTTTGTTGGATATAGTGTCCAGAGTCATTAACTATTGGTAATATTTCTAATAATAGCAGGGTCCTTTTGGGCTGCCCTTAAGACCCAAAATAAACAATCAGAAGAATTAAATGGAGTTAAAGCAATTAGTTCAATTGATGATAAGCTGTAATATAATTAATTAGATTAATTATATAAAGTGCAGGGACTGATTGGTTAAAATAGTTTTAACAAGCTTATCGGTTCAAGGGGGCAAATGAGTTTTTTTTCCATCTCTCTTGGAGCCATCGATCTCCCTTCCCCCTCTCCCAAAATCGTAAACTGTAACAACCCAAAATCTTAGTGAGTCTTGGAGTTTGGTGGTCAAAGTATGAAAAACGGAAGTTAAGTTAAGGGGCCATTTCTGTAATTTGAGGAAGGTATAAGTGTGCACAAAATTCTAGGGCAACCTCCATATTGCAAATCAGTGATTTTATCTTGGGTGTGTGTGGTGGCGTGAAACAAGGAAAGAAAGGGAAGAAGAAGAAGAAGGAGAAAGCTAAAGAGAGGAGAAATCAATCAGGTAATCCCTCTTGAATTCTTAATCTATGTGATGTAGTATTCCCTTTTCATTTGTTTGGATTCTATGATTGAAATCAATGATTTAATGAGTTTTCAACCACAATTCTTAAAAAGTGGGTTTCATGGGTTTTGTCTTAATAAATAGATTTAAGGGGTTATAAATGGATTAAGTGGGTGTTTGGGGTTGGTGGATGAACCCTTATAGTTGTCTAATCAAACTAATGGCTTAAATCGGAGTATAAATCGGTTTTAGAAATTCTAAGTTCGAACAGCAGTGTTTTCCGGACACCAGTGTTTGATGGTGTCCGGATATGTTGAAGGTGTCCGGATAAGTGGTGTGTCCGGATAAGTATGGCGTCCGGATAAGTATGGCGTCCGGATAAGTGTAGTGTCCGGATAAGTGCTGTGTCCGGGAAGGGATATCCGGACAGTAGAACTGGGATATTTTCTGATGTGGATCTTTTGCCTTAGGTGTTCTGTGGGTGTAGCTTGAAGGTGTTTAGGGAGTTCATTGTACGACAATCAAGGTGAGTTCCCTAAACCTATTTTACGACGTAAATGTTAAATGATTCTTTTACTGATTATGGTTTTAACAAGCATGAAATATTTATGAACTGATATGCATGAAAGGAAAAAGAAATGTTTGATATGTTGAAATGATGCGCATGATTTATGAAAGGGTCAAATGCTTTTATGAAACGTATGTGCATGCTATGTGATGTCGGTCTGTACTGTGGGATCAATGAGCCTCGGGATCTGATGATCCCTTGGATATGTTTGACGAGACGGTAGGTTGGAATTCGTTTCCTCCTAGGCGGGTATCGGGGAGTCTGCTTGGGCCCTGATACGAGAAGGGCGAAAGGGGAGTCTGCTTGGGCCCCGATCGCGTATGGTTAAGGGATCCATTACACAGTGCAGTACCATATGTGATGATTTATGATGCATTTTAATGAAAGGATTTCATATTGTTTATGCATGTTCTTTTACGGAGGGAATTCACTAGACCTTTTGGTCTAACCCTCGATTTTCAAAACTAAACCATTTTCAGGTAAGCGTTCCGCAAGTTCCTCGGGGAGGAAATAGGAGGGACATAGCACATTTGGAGATTAGAGCGATTCCAAGATTTAGACTACTGACATAGATAGAGCTCGACTGTGGATTTTTGTAGACTTCCGCTGTCATTTTTTGTTAAGCTCGTTTATTGATGTATTGAACAAGTTAAACTTTTGTGATGTAAAATGCTCAGTTCTATGTTTTAATGCTTAGTAAGTTTTTGGGACGTTACAAATGGTATCAGAGCCATAGTTTAAGGGATTTAGGTTACCTTTAGGGCCTAAACTTAAACTATAAGACGAAGATCACAGTCGAGACATAGGATTGCCTCTAGGAACGATCACTATAATTGCGCTTAGGAATAAGGTGCCAAGGACAAACGTGTGAGGTAAGTTTGGGATTACACCTGGCCAGTGTAATTACGAACTTACAGGTACATGTGCGTGCTTACAATACCTTATATAGCATTTTATGATGTCATGTCTAGCAAAGGTTAATTATTGCTTTCTTTCAGCATTCGTGAATGGCTGGGAGAAATTTGAGAAGTAAGTCGGTACCTGCTGTACCAAGGAATCGGGAGGAAGAGATCCTTGAGAGCGGACCGGTTAACCGCGGAAGAGGTCGCGGGAGAGGTCGTGGAAGAGGCCGTGGAAGAGGTCGTGGGAGGACAAGTAGTGTGGAAATTCCTGTAAATCGAGAGGACTCTGTTCAGGAAAGTTCTGCTACCGTAAGAAGAAGGGACCCGACGAGGGGACGTGGTCGAGGCTGAGGTTCCGCATTTGTCACTCGGGAAAATCTGGCTGCTGAGCTGGGTAAGATTCAAGAAACTTTGCAGACTCTCCTTACTAAGCATAATGAGTCAGCTTCGGTAAGCAAAGAGCCGACTGAGAACAAGGACAGTGCAGAATTGTCAAGCCCGGTAGGGACTGGTACTGGGGCCACTCGAAAGATTTATCCTTGGTAATGAATGAGTCAGCAGCTAAGGGTTGTAACTTCAAGGTCTTTGCTTCATGCAATCCCCCTACGTTCGAGGGCGAATGTGATCCGGTTCTGGCAATGAAGTGGGTGAAGGAAATGGAGCTGGTTTTTGATACTTGTAAATGTGCTGATGGGGACAGGGTGATGTTTGCCTTGTCCACGTTGAAGTCTGATGCAGTGTATTGGTGGGAAGCCGAAACTGGGGGAAAGGGTTCAGCGATGGCCAAGGGGATGTTGTGGGAATCGTTTGTTGACAAGTTTAAAGAGCAGTTCTGCCCACTCGCGGCAGTGAAAAGGCTGGAAGAAGAGTTTCTGGGTTTAGAACAAGGAGGAATGACGGTACGGGAGTACACTTCTAAGTTTATTGAGAAGTCCCGTTTTGCTGACTTGTATGTACCAACGGAAGGGCGAAAGGTGAACCACTTTATCCATGGTCTGAGAAGTAACATTCGGGAGCTGGTCCTGGCGAGAAACCCCACTACCTTTAAAACGGCCATCAATACGGCCGGGCTGATTGAGATGGAAAAGAACCGTCAGACTTCTGAAAAGGGTGGCGACAAGCGTAAATGGGATGGGTCGGGCAGTGACTACAGGAAGGGGAAGGTGTTCCGACCAGATAACCGTGCAAATAAGGATACCGTGGGAAAACCGTGTACGAAATGCAACAAGGTGCACCGGGGTGATTGCATGGCAGGTTCAAACTCATGCTACCGGTGCGGCTTGCCTGGTCACGTGTCAAGGGACTGCCCCAAGGGGAAATCATGTTTTCAATGTGGAGCTACTGGTCACACCAAGTATGATTGTCCGCAGTTAAAGAAGGGAGGATCAACTCAGTATGGGGAACGTCATGGAGGAAAGAGCAGTGATAAAGGAGCAGAGCCGACGCGTCCGAAGGGACGCGCTTTCCGCATGACTGCAGATGAGGCGGAGGAAACTCCAGATGTTGTGGCAGGTACGTTTCTAGTGAACTCTCTATGTGCCAAGGTGTTATTTGATTCAGGAGCAAACCGCTCTTTTGTATCGCATAAATTTATGAAATGTTTGGGGGTGAGGCCTAGGCGTTTAGAGAGAGCTCTAGAGGTGGAAACTGCCAACGATGGTTTGGTGTTTGTTAAAGAGGTGGTAGAGGATTGTGTCATTGATATAGAAGGAAGATTGGTACCTATGAAATTATATCCCATGGCAATGGGAGAGTTCGATGTGGTGTTAGGTATGGACTGGTTAGCCGCGAATGATGCGAACATCGTTTGCAACAAAAAGCTGATTAGAATTCGATCGCCGAATGGGGATCCCATAGTGATTTATGGGGACCGTCGTAATAGAAACAATAGCCCGATCTCTATGATTAGGGCTACTAAGTGCTTGAAGAAGGGATGTAGGGGATACTTGGCGTATGTGTTGGATGCCAAGAAGGAGAAGCGTGGGGTGGGCGATGTACGGGTAGTAAACGAGTACCCGGAAGTATTCCCGGACGACTTGACCAGTCTACCCCCGGATCGTCAGATCGAGTTCTGAATCGATTTGATGCTCGGAGCTACACCGATTGCCCGTGCACCTTATAGATTGGCACCATCCGAAATGAAAGAAATGATGACTCAGTTGCAAGAACTGTTAGACAAGGGATTCGTCCGACCAAGTACATCACCATGGGGAGCACCTGTGCTCTTCGTGAAGAAGAAGGACGGTACTATGCGGATGTGTATTGATTACCGAGAACTCAACAAGGTCACGATCAAGAACAAGTACCCGATACCTAGGATTGACGACCTATTCGATCAGTTACAAGGAACTAATTACTTTTCCAAGATAGACTTGAGGTCAGGTTATCATCAGCTCAAGGTACGGGAGGAGGATGTGCCGAAGACTGCCTTCAGAACCAGATATGGACACTACGAATTTCTGGTGATGCCGGTTGGATTAACCAACGCCCCGGCATCATTCATGGACTTAATGAATAGGGTATGCCAACCCTATTTAGATCAGTTCGTGATAGTGTTCATAGATGACATTCTGATATTTTCGAGATCGGAAGGGGAGCACGAAAGCCACCTTCGTACAATCCTCGAGCTATTGAAGCAAGATAAGTTGTATGCAAAGTTTTCCAAGTGCGAGTTTTGGCTGAGGGAAGTACAGTTCCTCGGGCACGTGGTGTCTGAGAAGGGGATCATGGTCGATCCGGCTAAGATTGAAGCCATTCGAGACTGGGAGCAACCCAAGAATCCGTTAGAAGTTCAAAGTTTCCTCGGACTGGCAGGTTACTATCGGAAGTTCATCAAGGACTTTTCGCGTATCGCCACGCCACTGACCTCTTTAACCAAGAAGAATGTCAAGTTCGCTTGGTTGGAGAAGCATGAGGAAGCCTTTCAAAAGCTAAAGGAGATGTTGAGCAGTGCTCCGGTGTTGTCATTACCTGACGGTACGGATGATTTCGTAGTTTTCAGTGACGCATCGAAGCTCGGTTTGGGTTGCGTACTCATGCAGCGAGGAAGGTGATCGCACATGCCTCGCGACAATTAAAAGATCACGAAGTTCGGTACCCCACTCACGATCTGGAGCTGGCGGCAGTGGTCTTCGCTCTAAAGATTTGGCGACATTACCTGTATGGGACGAAGTACCAGATCTTCACGGACCACAAAAGCTTATGTCACCTCTTCGACCAAAAAGAATTGAATATGCGCCAAAGAAGATGGATTGAATTGTTGACTGACTACGACTGTAAGGTCGAATATCATCCGGGAAAGGCAAACGTGGTGGCGGACGCTTTGAGCCGTAAGGAACGAAGTGAAACCCCCAGGATTGTGGCCATGAGGGCCGAGATCACATTCAACCTGCTAGCTGAAATAAAGAAGTGTCAGGCTGAGGCGCTCGAAGCTGAAAATCTTAAGAAGGAGAGAATGGTGGGGCAAACGTCCATGTTAGTGGAAGATAGTCGAGGTGTGAGGTGTCTGAATGGGAAAATCTGGGTTCCGAAACTCGGAGGGCTCCGAAAGCTGATTCTCGAAGAAGCTCACAAATCGAAGTACACGATTCACCCCGGAACTAACAAGATGTACGGAGACCTGCGACGAGACTATTGGTGGCCGAGAATGAAAAAGGATGTAGCTCATTTAGTGGAGACCTGTATGACGTGTTCACGAGTAAAGATCGAGCATCAAAGACCGTACGGGAAGCTCCAGTCGTTAGAGATACCGACATGGAAGTGGGATCAGATCACGATGGATTTCGTGACCCATCTGCCTAGAACTCCGAAGGGTTATGACGCTATTTGAGTGATCGTGGATCGACTCACAAAGTCAGCCCACTTTTTACCTATACGAGAGTCTTACTCGTTGGAGCAACTAGCCAAGTTATACGTTGATGAGATCGTAACCCTCCATGGCGTGCCTTCGTCGATAATTTCCGACCGAGATAGCCGGTTTACATCTAACTTTTGGAGAAGCTTCCAAAGAGAAATGGGTTCACAGATCAAGATGAGTACCGCTTATCACCCTCAGACCGACGGTCAGAGTGAGCGTACGATCCAAACATTGGAAGACATGTTGAGAGCATGTGCTTTAGATTTCCAAGGCTCTTGGGAAAAGCATCTACCATTGATCGAATTCGCTTATAATAACAGCTACCATTCGAGCATCAAGGCCGCGCCGTTTAAGGCACTATATGGTAGAAAATGTCGGACACCTTTGAGTTGGAACGAAGTACGTGAAAGGCAGTTAGCTGGACCAAAATTGGTACAGCTGACTTCGGACAAGATAGTCCAAGTGCGTGAAAGGCTGAAGGTCGCTCGCGACCGCCAAAAGAGTTATGCGGATAAAAGACGAAAGGACATAGAATTCCAGGTCGGGGATTTTGTTTTATTGAAGGTGTCCCCGTGGAAGGGAGTGGTACGATTTGGGAAACGGGGAAAGCTAAGCCCACGGTACATCGGACCATTCGAGATCACGGAGCGGATTGGGGAAGTGGCGTATAGGTTGGATCTACCGGAAGAACTGCGCAGCATCCATAATGCGTTTTACGTGTCTAATCTAAGAAAATGTCTAGCCGACGTGGCTAAGGCGATTCCGTTAAATGACATTAAGGTGGACGAGAAGTTAGAATTCGTGGAAGAACCAGAAGCCATCACAGATTTTAAGGTGAGGAAGTCACGGAACAAAGAGACCAAACTGGTAAAGGTGCAATGGCGACACCACAAGGGTCCAGAGGCGACTTGGGAGTTGGAGTCGGAGGTGAAAGCAAGTTACCCACATCTTTTCCAATGAGGAATTCCGGGGACGGAATTCTTTTAAGGGGGGAGTGTTGTAACAACCCAAAATCTTAGTGAGTCTTGGAGTTTGGTGGTCAAAGTATGCAAAACGAAAGTTAAGTTAAGGGGCCATTTCTGTAATTTGAGGAAGGTATAAGTGTGCACAAAATTCTAGGGCAGCCTCCATATTGCAAATCAGTGATTTTATCTTGGGTGTGTGTGGTGGCGTGAAACAAGGAAAGAAAGGGAAGAAGAAGAAGAAGGAGAAAGCTAAAGAGAGGAGAAATCAATCAGGTAATCCCTCTTGAATTCGTAATCTATGTGATGTAGTATTCCCTTTTCATTTGTTTGGATTCTATGATTGAAATCAGTGATTTAATGAGTTTTCAACCACAATTCTTAAAAAGTGGGTTTCATGGGTTTTGTCTTAATAAATAGATTTAAGGGGTTATAAATGGATTAAGTGGGTGTTTGGGGTTGGTGGATGAACCCTTATAGTTGTCTAATCAAACTAATGGCTTAAATCGGAGTATAAATCGGTTTTAGAAATTCTAAGTTCGAACAGCAGCGTTTTTCGGACACCAGTGTTTGATGGTGTCCGGATATGTTGAAGGTGTCCGGATAAGTATGGCGTCCGGATAAGTATGGCGTCCGGATAAGTGGTGTGTCCGGATAAGTATGGCGTCCGGATAAGTGTAGTGTCCGGATAAGTGCTGTGTCCGGGAAGGGATATCCGGACAGTAGAACTGGGATATTTTCTGATGTGGATCTTTTGCCTTAGGTGTTATGTGGGTGTAGCTTGAAGGTGTTTAGGGAGTGCATTGTACGACAATCAAGGTGAGTTCCCTAAACCTCTTTTACGACGTAAATGTTAAATGATTCTTTTACTGATTATGGTTTTAACAAGCATGAAATATTTATGAACTGATATGCATGAAAGGAAAAAGAAATGTTTGATATGTTGAAATGATGCGCATGATTTATGAAAGGGTCAAATGCTTTTATGAAACGTATGTGCATGCTATGTGATGTCGGTCTGTACTGTGGGATCAATGAGCCTCGGGATCTGATGATCCCTTGGATATGTTTGACGAGACGGTAGGTTGGAATTCGTTTCCTCCTAGGCGGGTATCGGGGAGTCTGCTTGGGCCCTGATACGAGAAGGGCGAAAGGGGAGTCTGCTTGGGCCCCGATCGCGTATGGTTAAGGGATCCATTACACAGTGCAATACCATATGTGATGATTTATGATGCATTTTAACGAAAGGATTTCATATTGTTTATGCATGTTCTTTTACGGAGGGAATTCACTAGACCTTTTGGTCTAACCCTCGCTTTTCAAAACTAAACCATTTTCAGGTAAGCGTTCCGCAAGTTCCTCGGGGAGGAAATAGGAGGGACATAGCACATTTGGAGATTAGAGCGATTCCAAGATTTAGACTACTGACATAGATAGAGCTCGACTGTGGATTTTTGTAGACTTCCGCTGTCATTTTTTGTTAAGCTCGTTTATTGATGTATTGAGCAAGTTAAATTTTTGTGATGTAAAATGCTCAGTTCTATGATTTAATGCTTAGTAAGTTTTTGGGACGTTACATAAACCCTAATTTAGGGTTTAGTGATTAAGCATCTTCCTGTTGTTGGTATTTTGGTGTTCTTAAGTGTGAGCCACTAGAGGGATTCATACTATTGGTCCTTGACATCCAAGAAGCGAGATCAAATGTTTGATTCATCATTGTGGTTTTCGACAATCGCAATAAACAAGTAAGTGTTCTTGATTCAATCTTTTGTAGTTAATTATCTAGAACACATGTATTCATATAGGTTGATAGTTTGTATAACCATTGATGATAAAAATTAAAATATGCTTCCGTTGCCTATATCATGTGGTTGTATGTTTACTCAAAACCTTACAGTTTTCACCTATGAAACTACAAATTTCATAAAAAAAATTCATCAATAAATGAATGATATGAAATTATTTCATCAAAATAAACAATTCCATAAAAAAAATTCATCAAAAAAACCTATGAAATCGACGGTTTATACGGGTTACACACATTTAATGGTTACAATTTAGTAGGACTCTCTCTCTCTCTCTCTCTATATATATATATATATATATATATATATATATATATATATATAGAGGAAAGTTCAAATGAAAACTCAAATTCAATTGTAAACATGAGGACAAATCTCGTCCATTGATCGCAGCCATATTTAAGCCATTCCTAAAATTCAGCTTTAGGGGTATTTTCGTCAAATTAGAATCAGCGCCTATTTTTGTTGAATTTTTATTTTCTTTTTTAATTAAAAAACTTTTACCCCCTTAAATTTTAAAATAAATTATCTAAAAAATTACTAACATTTTAATCAAACAAATTACATCAAAAAACGAGAATTTCGTGCTCTTCGATATGACATCCATCATGATATAGTTTTTTTTCGATTTAACCGTTTTTTACGTGAAATCGTGTATATGTGTTATATTCAGACTGAATATAACACATATACACGATTTCACGTTATAACACATATTCAGACTGAATATAACACATATTCAGTCTGAATATAACACATATTCAGACTGAATATAACACATATTCAGTCTGAATATAACACATATTCAGTCTGAATATAACACATATTCAGACTGAATATAACACATATTCAGACTGAATATAACACATATTCAGTCTGAATATAACACATATTCAGACTGAATATGGCAGAAACATTGTTTCAATTCTTCATCAAGAACATCTAAACTCCTTTCTAGACAAAGTAAAATGGAGTCATCTAGATCCAAAACAGATTGCTTCCCTTCAGACAACTTTTTCAGCATACCATCCCAGCTTGGCACTTCTGTTCCCTTTAGCAAACCACCAATCACACTAAGGGCCAGCGGATGATTCTTGCAATGCTTCACCAACTACAAAAAATCCATTCATATTGGTTAACAATTATTTAAGAACAAGTGCCACAATGAATGCTAACAGAAAACAAAATAAGAGTAGAAATAACATCAAGTTAGAAAAAACAGAAAAAAATCCAGAGTTCATTTTTGTAGAAACGGCTTCATTCTACCTTATCAACAAGAGCATTTGATATATAAGCACCATTGCTTCCATCTCCTGAAAATGCAGAGTGCCTAAACAGTTTTGTGGCATCTTGATTATTCAAAAGTTTCAAATCATATGTATTGAATTGATTATTAAAGTTGCTCCTAGAGGTGACATGAATCTTGTATGTGGGTGACTTGAATTTGAACTTTGTAACAGTGGAAGCATCCCATACATCATCCAGTACTAATAGGATTTGAGATCTATTTTCACCCAAAAAGCTCCCCCATTGGCGGGTTGCATCTTCTTCGTTAACAAAATCAAGCTACTGACCACCTTTGTTCTTCTGAAGCAAATTTTTTACAACGACCTTTATGTTGGGGGTTTCTGAGATGGTAACGAAGTAGATGTTTCTGCCATATTTATGTGTTATATTCAGTCTGAATATGTGTTATATTCAGACTGAATATGTGTTATATTCAGTCTGAATATGTGTTATATTCAGACTGAATATGTGTTATATTCAGTCTGAATATGTGTTATAACGTGAAATCGTGTATATGTGTTATATTCAGTCTGAATATAACACATATACACGATTTCACGTAAAAAACGGTTAAATCGGAAAAAAAACTATATCATGATGGATGTCATATCGAAGAGCACGAAATTCTCGTTTTTTTGATGTAATTTGTTTGATTAAAATGTTAGTAATTTTTGAGATAATTTATTTTAAAATTTAAGGGGGTAAAAGTTTTTTAATTAAAAAAGAAAATAAAAATTCAACAAAAATAGGCGCTGATTCTCATATTTCCAATTTTACCCATGCGCGCTAAATATTCATTAAGCCATGGACAAAGTTTTCAACTTATTTACAAAATTGCCACCGTGTTTTTTTTGCCATTGATCTCTTCACCAGATTATTAATCAACGGTTGTGGTTTGTCCTCACGTTTACAATTGAATTTGAGTTTTCATTTGAACCCACCCCTATATATATATATATATCGAACTCCTTAACATATTTTAATGTAATTATGTATGTTAATGTGATATGTTAAAACGTATTTTTTTAACATATTTTAGTAATATATGATTCTTATGTTAATGTGATAAGAGTGTAAAACAAAAATTAAAAAAGTAAGAAATGTACCATAAATTAAATAATTAACTATAAGGGTATGAATTGTAAATATTAAAAATATTTTTATTTAGTATATATGATATATAATAAAATAATTAAATTAAAAAACATTCAATAAATGGCTCATTTCGGAGGCATCGACAAGACGATTATAATGGTGTAACTTGTTAAAATTAAAACGTATTTTTAACGTATTTTAGTTAATATACAATTATATGTGTTAACATGATGAATGTGTAAAATTAAAATTAAAAAAGTAAAAGGTATAAAATAAACTAAGTAAATAATTATAGGGGTATGAAATGTAACTTTGAAATAACATATAACAAATTAGTGATATATCGCGGACAATGTTACATCGCGGCCTCCCAATCGCGGGCCAATTGGCCAGGTCCGCGATAGAGGGCTCAATCGTGGAAAAACGGCGCATTTTTACAAAATTAAAGAGACTTGGGGCATTTTGTTAACTGATTTTTGAACTTGGGGCATTTTAATAAATTTCATTTTTTTAACAACATCACTTTTATACCACCAATTCACCAAATGAAACAGAGCAAGACGACAAGACGGAATGGCTTCTAAACGAAAAAGTATAGATATTGTTTGATGATATTTTTATAATTTTATTCTCCCTATTTTTTTTCATGTTCAATTCTAAAAAACGTACGAACTTAAACACAAATACAAGACACAATCAACATTTATGATCAATTAAGATATTTTATGCTTTGTATTTATTTTTATGTTCAATTCCATTTTTTTTTCTTTCGTTGTCTTTAACAACCAACACCGGAGTCCGGAGATACGCACATATTGTTATCTCAATCGGTTCGGGGGAAATAAGGTTGTCTTATAAGCAGGAGTAGATACAAAAAAAATTCATATGGTGATACCTTTTACGAACCTATTTTTTTTGTATTGTCCGATGTGTTTTTATCTAATTCTACTGTTTCGAGAGATTTTTAAAGTTTTTTTAATCGATTTCGACGGACTTTTTCGGTTTTTTATTATTGATTTCAAACGTTTTTTCTTCGGTTTTTTGGTTGATTTCAGAAGTTTTTTTTCTTTTTTAGTTGATTACAGTTGCACCACCTTAAATAATACGGTTGCACATTCTAAAAAAATTACGGTTGCACATGCCACCGTTGACCCTTGACTAGGTCCGCCCATGCTTGTAAGAGATGAATACCTTCTCTGAATCGACATGGGTTTTGCAAGAAACAGCAGAAAGCTTACTAGAAACTCCAATATTCCTGAATTTTGACATATAATTGTGAATTGAAGTAAGCCATGTAAAGTAAACATATGAAAACACAGAGACTACAATTAACATGACATATGTAGATCACAATTCATTAGAAGGCATAGCAGATATGGTTTCTATATATTCATGTCATCATGTGAATTGACTTGTGGTCAAGTAATGGTACCCTTGGAAGAACCTGAGTTCCATGATCGAATTGGATGCAAATGTTTTTGGAAGATATGCCGATGTCTTTGATCCGATGGTATTGCCACGAGCCCGATTTTAACCGCACTCCCTCGTGGATATTCTAGACTTTCCCCAACTCTTTGTTGGAAATTTTAGTAAAAATATGTGTTTTTACTAAATTTGGACACATTTAAATACATATATATGTATTATATATAACTAACTCTTAGTGGGTTTGTGTTCTCCTATATGAGAGCTTCAAAACGATATATAATGTGTCCAAAACGGAGTATGTGTGAATGAGATATCGATACTCAAAGTTGAGTATTTGGATGAAATTAGCAAAAACCAAGTGGGTGTGGGAATGTGTCCCACATAGGAAAAAGGAGCAAACTTTCAATGGTTTATAACCAAAGATGTGTGAGGAGTTAAAAAGCTTCTTTGAATAGTTTTACTCCAACACCTATCCGCGCGTAGGAGGGTGCCGATTGACGATTTCGTAAGCTAAAATCATTGAACTTGTGTGTGGGTGCGAATTGCGGTCACGAATCAGCTCGTTTTTGCTAATTTTCGTTTTGACCCAGTTTGAATTTTTGTAACTGAAAACGTATTGAAGATGAATATATGATAATTAATTCGTTTAATTATTCATTTCGGTTACAGTAATTAATTCGTTTAATTATCAGTTAAATACGAATTAATTATTTCGGTTTCAATCTTCAATATAAATAGAGGGTCTCGTTTCATCCAGAAGACACTGAATCGACATTCGATACACACTCTCGAAACAGTACTCCATACTGCAGCATACGAATTTTTTCCGGCGGCTTTTTCAGGCAAGTGGTCATCTCCGACAGTACTTCTGCTCACGCTGTTGTACCCTGGGAACAGACGGCGAATCTTTTTAAGGGAATCGCGTGTAACACGAGCCTCAGCAAAATTTCGACTTCTCTAGGAATCTGTTTCCTTATTCTATTTCATCCTTCTTCTATTCGATTTCTTGAATTAATATTTAATCAATTTGTATGATTAAAATATGTACTAAAACCAACACTCTTGACCCTTTCTCTATTAGAGCATCTCCAATGGTCATTTGAAAATGACTTGAAAATAACTTGAAGAAGAGTTGACCATTGGAGTGATAACTTGAAGATGGCTTTACTGATCAAACACTTGGCCTTTCTCAAGTCTTTGAAAAATTGTTTGTGAGAGGCAAAAGAAAGAGAGAGTACATTATGGTGGGACCAAATTAGATTTTATATTTTTTATTACTTTCAAGTCTTTGTTTTCATTTTACCATTGTGGATGCCCTTATCAGCTTCAAACTTTGAGTTGAGCTTTCCTCCATTGTGAGTTGTGACTTGTAACTCTGCGTGTGTGACAGGAGTTTTCAGGTTTTAAGTTCTTTTTGGCGATCAATTTACTTCAATGACACCCCTGAATTTATGTTTTCTTTTAGCTAACGACCAAAACTTGGGAAATTTTCAATCAAGCCCCAACATAAATATAAAAGAACGAATACATAAAAATCATTTGTATTCCAATTTCATGCCCTCTCCTTGTTCCACCAATTAAAATAAGATATAGAGTAAATTACGGATTTGACCCCCGTGGTATGTTGATTTTTACGGGTTTCGCCCATAAACTTCATTAATTATGGAAATCGTACCAGTGGTATGCAGTTTTCGTTGGATTTGGTCCCTAGACCAAACGACTGTCTATTTGATCCGTTAAAGTGAGGGCAAAATGGTCTTTTTTGAATTTTTTGAATTTTAACATATTTTTAAATTAAGGGTTATATTGTATATTATTAAAACTTGAAGGGTCAAATAGGGGCTTGTTTTGTATTTCTCAAAACTCAAAAACCTCTACTTCCCCTACCTACACCATCGTTGTCAGTCACTTCATTGCCGGCAACCACCACATTCACTCTCGCCGCAATCAGATCATCGCCAACAACCATCATTTCTTCTTCAATTCTTCTATCCCTACAACAAAAAACCACCACCACACTTCCCGCTTTCCTCCTTTCTCCAATTTTGCTACCTTGCAACCATACCATAGAAGCATCAATCGATCCCTGTTCTTTCTTCCTTTCTCGCTTCTGCCAGGTACCACCCACGCACACCAGCACATAACACACACAACCATCAGACCTTCGCTAAACCAGTCTTCTCAGGCAATCGTGGAGAAAAGTATGGTGGTGGTGATGGGTTCATGAAGATGGTGGTTTCAAGACATCAAATCCTAAAATCCAGACCAACTCTCCCTTTCCCTCCCACCTGCAACTCCTTCAATCTCCCCAGTTTTTTCGATTGTCCCTCTGGTGATGTTTAGTCCTTGTTTCATTCTCGATTTGGTCCCTGTTTTACTCTCAATTTGGTGGTGTTTGTGTAAGATGGGTTTGATTTTCTGATTATGAATTTTGGTGGTTACTGTTATAACCAATCTCGCGATAATAAAGAAAAATACAAACAACACAAGAAAAACTTATGAACGAACAAATATAGAACGAGAACCGTGTACCTTTTCGATGTTCTTGAAGATTGAATATGAAGAAATAGGATAGAGGCCTGACGAATCAGAGTCCTAAGACGAAATTTCTTCCCCAATCGTGCTTGGTTCCGGAAGTCGCCTAGAGGATACAACTATCCGATTGAATTGATACACGTCAATTCAACCCCATCGAATCGATAGAATGTTTCTTGTTAAAGCAAAGTTTTGGAGAAGTATTTTAGAGAGAATTCTGCAGATTTTCGTGTCCAAAAATGGAGGGAAACTTCCCCCAAGGCCCAAGGCCCAATCTTTTGACCATTAAATATATGCTATTTTCTCATTCAAACCCAAGAAAATTTCTTTACTTGGATCTTTCTCCATTTTGATAACTCTTATGGGTATGGCCATATAAACCCATAAAAGTTTCAAGTCATTTCCTATGTGGGACAACATTGTAAGGTAAATACCCAACAATACCCCACATTTTCTATTCAAACTTCTAATAATACCCCACATTTGAATAGAAAATAAGATAAAACACATAGGAAATTATTTGCTATTCAAGAGGCTAAATATGATATACATCAGGAAATGTGTCTTTTGGACTTGAAACGTCCTTAGTGAGTACAAATCGGGTCTACTTTGTGGGTAGTGAACATAGTCTTGAACTAGCCACGTTTTGTAGTAAATCTAAACAAAATGTATCACATACATCATATTTATACATACATCGATTCTTACAGTTTTGTTCATTTCGGTCGTAAACGATATCCTTCTTCATGAGATTTGTAGAGAACGTAGCCATCTCGGTTCCCATAGATGCGACCACACATCGATCTCACATAGGTAATGCCAATCAAGAACATTCCGTAGTGTTCCACTATAGTAGCTATTAGCATTATTAAGAATTAGAATTCACACCTTAAACGTCAACGGAAAAACACAATTGAGGACATCATAGGAATAGGCGTACCTTGTGTTTGTACCCGCTTGAGTTTTCCTTAACTAGTTTGCCTATTGAACCTTGACCATGGGATCTCCAATGTTGCTAGGTTAGGTTTCCGCCAAGTATCGACTCATTGTATTGGCTTTAAGCCCATTCCCCTCGATGTAAAGATAACTTGCTCTCTATTTAGGCCCTTTGTCAAAGGATCTGCTATATTTGAAAACGAGATTTTATATTTTTTTATATTTTTTTATTACTTTCAAAGAGAGAGTACATTATGGTGGGACCAAATTAGATTTTATATTTTTTTATTACTTTCAAGTCTTTGTTTTCATTTTACCATTGTGGATGCCCTTATCAGCTTCAAACTTTGAGTTGAGCTTTCCTCCATTGTGAGTTGTGACTTGTAACTCTGCGTGTGTGACATGAGTTTTCAAGTTTTAAGTTCTTTTTGGCGATCAATTTACTTCAATGACACCCCTGAATTTATGTTTTCTTTTAGCTAACGACCAAAACTTGGGAAAATTTCAATCAAGCCCCAACATAAATATAAAAGAACGAATACATAAAAATCATTTGTATTCCAATTTCATGCCCTCTCCTTGTTCCACCAATTAAAATAAGATATAGAGTAAATTACGGATTTGGCCCCCGTGGTATGTTGATTTTTACGGGTTTCGCCCATAAACTTCAATAATTATGGAAATCGTACCAGTGGTATGCAGTTTTCGTTGGATTTGGTCCCTAGACCAAACGACTGTCTATTCGATCCGTAAAAAGTGAGGGCAAAATGGTATTTTTTGAATTTTTTCAATTTTAACATTTTTTTAAATTAAGGGTTATATTGTATATTATTAAAACTTGAAGGGTCAAATAGGGCCTGTTTTGTATTTCTCAAAACTCAAAAATCTCTACTTCCCCTACCTACACCATCGTTGTCAGTCACTTCATTGTCGGCAACCACCACATTCACTCTCGCCACAATCAGATCATCGCCAAAAACCATCATTTCTTCTTCATTTCTTCTATCCCTACAACAAAAAACCACCACCACACATCCCGCTTTCCTCCTTTCTCCAATTTTGCTACCTTGCAACCATACCATAGAAGCATCAATCGATCCCTGTTCTTTCTTCCTTTCTCGCTTCTGCCAGGTACCACCCACGCACACCAGCACATAACACACACAACCATCAGACCTTCAGTGTTGGTGATTTTAGTGAAATCATCGGTCATTTTGTGTAATTGGATTCACAAAGAAAATAATGGGGTTGATAGCTAAGCTATAACACGAGTTAGGAGGTGTGGAGTGCACACTCGTGTAAGCTAACTAGAACCCGGGATAGTTGGATGGTTAAAGTTGGGAAGTTACAATGTGTTTTCATGAGCTGGGCGTCGGGGCCAGGGCTGGCGCCAAAACTGGCGCCAAGCACTGGAATGTTGCCCGCGCCGATTGTGGCGCCAGTTGGCTGGCTCCAAGACTGGCGCCAAGCTCTGGAATGTTTACCCGCGCCAGTTGTGGCGCCAGTTGACTGGCGCGGAGACTGGCGCCGAGTGTCTGATGCCTCTTCCAATTTGTAACCGACGTCCATAAACACACAATCAATCCCATTAATGAGATGATTATTTCCTGAATCAATACAACGTAGGTTACATTTCTAAAGTGTATATATATGAGTCGATTTCTGCCATGATCGATTACACTGAAAAAATCAGAGATTATCCTCGAGAGAATTTCGTGATACCCGGGCAGAATAGGGTCGAAATATCTCTTACGGAAAGCGAGCTCTACGCGATCTCTGGTTCTATCCGAGTTATACTAATCGTCTCACCATTTTCTCATCTCCTCCACGATACACACAAATCCCCCAACAATCGTAAGAGATATTTATCACCGTGAAGAGAGATGGCGGGTGATCAAACCGTGAGAGACATGACTTCCAAGTTCACAAAACTTGAGAAGTTTGAAGGCGTGGATTTCCGTAGATGGCAAAAGAAGATGCACTTCTTGCTGACGACATTGAAGGTCGTGTACGTGCTCAGCACCCCGATACCGGAGCTGATGGAGAATGAGACGTTGGAGGTTACTCGGCGTCGCGGCAAGTGGGAGAATGACGACTACATCTGTCGTGGCCACATCTTGAACGGTATGTGTGACTCTCTCTTCGATATCTATCAAAATGTGGAATCCTCCAAAGAGCTATGGGACTCTCTCCAGTCAAAATACATGGTCGAGGATGCTTCTAGTAAGAAGTTCCTCGTTAGTAATTTTAATAATTACAAAATGGTGGACTCAAGGCCGGTGATGGAGCAATACAATGAGCTCCTTCGCATTCTTGGCCAATATGCTCAACACAATATGAAGATGGACGAATCCATCTCCGTATAGAGCATAATTGATAAATTGGCTCCCTCTTGGAAAGACTTTTAACACATGTTGAAACACAAGAAGGAAGGGTTGTCTCTTGTGCAACTTGGTAGTCACTTGCGCATAGAGGAATTTCTTCGGGCGCAAGAGGCTGAGAAACCTAAGATTAAAGAGGTTTCTGCACCTTCGGTGAACATGGTGGAAGAGGGGAAATCTAACAAGTTCAAAGGAAAACGGAAGTTCAATGATGCTAAGAAAGGGCCCAATAAAAAGGTTACTTTAACCTGTTGGACCTGTGGGATGACCGGCCATCTCAAGCGGGATTGTCGGGTTGTCAAGAATAAGGGTGGAGCAAGCACGAGTGGAAGTGGGCAAGGATCTAAGGATCAAAACCCACAGCAAGGTCAGTTTCTTGACTTTGGTTTTAATTCAAATTTGGATTATGTGCCACTGATATCCGAATCATTTTATGTGCAGGATGATGATGTTGCTTGGTGGATCGACTCGGGTGCTACAAGTCATGTGTGCAAAGATCGCCGTTGGTTCACTTCTTTGGAACCGGTTGAAGACGGATCAATGCTTCGCATGGGGAACGAGTCGATGGCTCCCATTCTTGGAAGAGGCTTAGTTAGGCTAGAATTTAGTTCTGGCAAAGTAGTTGAACTTTTTAATGTTTTGTTTGTACCGCGAATTCGAAAGAATTTGGTTTCCGGTAGTATTTTGAATAAGTTAGGGTATAGGCAAGTTTATGAGTCGGACAAGTTTATCTTGTCAAAGGGTGGCTCTTTTGTAGGATTTGGTTATTTGCTTAATAATATGTTTATGTTGAATTTGAATAAAATGAATGTTGTTTCAAATTCTGTTTTTATTGCAAATAGCGTTTGTGTTGATTCTAATCTTTGGCATGCTAGACTTGGTCACGTTAATTTTAAACGTATGGTTGAAATGTCAAAAGACGGTCTTATTCCGGCTTTTGATATTAAGACTGATAAGTGTAAAACTTTCATGTTAACAAAGATCACTAGACAACCTTTTCCTAACGTGAAAAGGGACTCGTCGATGCTTGATTTAATTCATAGTGATCTTTGTGATTTGCATTCAACTCCGTCTTTTGTTAATAAAAAGTATGTTGTCACTTTTATTGACAACGCTTCACGTTTTTGCTATGTTTATTTGTTACACTCAAAAGATGAAGCGTTGGTTAAATTTAAAGTTTTTAAAACGGAGGTTGAATTGCAAATGAATGGCTTAATTAAGTGTTTACGTATCGATCGTGGTGGGGAGTATTACGACCCCATATTTTTCCAATCCATAGGAATCATTCATGAGACTACGGCGCCTTATACACCACAGCAAAATGGTGTGGCGGAACGGAAAAATAGAGTTCTCAAAGAAATGGTGAACTCTATGTTATCCTACTCGGGATTGAGTGATGGATTTTGGGGTGAAGCCATGCTAACGGCTTGTTATTTGCTGAATCGAGTTCCCAATAAACGGAACAAGATTACCCCATATGAACTTTGGTTCAAGAAAAGGCCGAACTTGAGTTATATTCGAGTTTAGGGTTGTCGATCGGTTGTTCGATTACCCGAACCCAAAAGGAAGACTTTGGGTGAGAAAGACATTGACTGCATCTTTGTTGGATATGTCGAGCATTCCAAAGCATATAGGTTCTATGTTATTGAACCTAATGATTTTATAGCGATTCACACCGTTATAGAATCGAGAGATGCGATATTTGATGAGACTAGATTCTCTTCAATGCCGAGGCCTAAGGACATAGTTCCAAATACTAGTGAAACTAGTGAGGTTGAAGAATAAGCAATTGTTCCAACCGAATCTCCGATGCTTCGAAGGAGCAAAAGAGGAAGGATTGAAAAATCCTTTGGTCCCGATTTCCAAGTATACTTGGTAGAGGGATCAAGAGATGAGATTGGATCCCAATTCCTTTACGGTTATAGTGTTGAGGAGGATCCAAAATCATTTGATGAGGCTATGAAGTCTCAAGATATTGCTTTCTGGAAAGAAGCAATACATGATGAAATGGACTCCATCATGGGGAATAATACTTGGGTATTATCGGACTTGCCATCGGGTTGTAAACCTTTGGGTTGCAAGTGGATCTTCAAAAGGAAAATGAAAGCGGATGGGTCAATCGACAAGTTCAAGGCTCGATTAGTGATCCAAGGCTTTAGGCAACGGGAAGGCATCAATTATTTTGATACATATGCCCCGGTTGCAAGAATCTCCACTATCAGATTGTTGATAGCCTTAGCCGCTATTCACAATTTGGTGATTCACCAAATGGATGTCAAAACGGCATTCTTGAATGGTGACTTGGAGGAGGAAGTTTACATGAAACAACCGGAAGGTTTTGTTATGCCCGGAGTGGAGCATAAGGTGTGTAAACTTGCAAAATCATTGTATGGGCTGAAACAAGCACCCAAACAATGGCATCAGAAAGTTGATGAGGTTATCTTGTCCAACGGTTTTATGATAAACCAAGCGGACAAGTGTGTATATAGCAAATTTGATTCATCCGGTAACGGTGTAACCATTTGCTTATATGTTGACAACATGTTGATTTTTGGCACCGACCAAGATCAAGTTGGGAAAACCAAAGAGTTTTTGTCGTTGAGTTTCTCCATGAAAGATATGGGAGAGGCGGAAGTGATCCTTGGTATAAGGATCAAGCATGAGAACAAAGGGATTGCAATTACGCAATCTCACTACATTGAGAAAGTGTTAAAGAAATTTAATTGATTTGATTGTTCTCCGGTGAGTACCCCATGGGATCCGAGTGTGAAGCTTATGCCCAATTCGGGTGAAGCGGTGTCACAACTCGAGTACTCAAAGGCTATAGGATGTTTGATGTATGCCATGACAAGCACTAGGCCGGATATCGCATTTGCCATAGGAAAATTGAGTAGATATACTAGTAATCCTAGTATTCATCATTGGCAAGCGATAAGACGAGTATTCAAATACTTAAAGAAAACCATTGATTATGGTTTGTCATATGTCGGGTTTCCTTCGGTTTTGGAGGGATATTCGAATGCAAGTTGGATTACCAATTTGGAAGATCACTCTTCCACGAGTGGTTGGGTGTACTTGCTTGGGGGAGGTGCCATTTCTTGGGCTTCCAAGAAGCAAACTTGCATCACAAGTTCGACTATGGAGTCGGAATTTGTGGCGTTAGCCGCTGCCGGTAAAGAGGCGGAATGGCTAAGGAATTTGGTCCATGAAATTCCATTATGGCCGAAACCAATATCACCTATTTCTATCCGTTGTGATAGTGAGGCCACTTTGGCTAAAGCTTATAGCCAAGTGTATGCAAGTTTAGACACTTAGGTGTTAGACATAGCATGATTCGTGAGCTAATCACGAATGGGGTGATTTCGGTTGAGTTTGTTCGGTCGCAACAAAATCTAGCGGACCACTTGACGAAGGGGTTAGCTAGGGACTTGGTTCACAAGTCGGTGATAGGGATGGGATTAAAGTCCATCTAAATCTCTAACGGTGAGATACCCAATTCCCTTCTAATACAACATTAGAAGTTGAATTCAATGGGGAAGCTCACTCTAAGAGATTGGAGCACAAGGCGGTCATCCCAAGGTGTGTGCTCGGTACTGCAAGTGAAGGAGGTAACTGTTCTTTTGTAAAAATGCATGTGCAGGTGCATGAGGAAAAGAACTACCTATATGAGTGGGAAGTGTGGTCGCTTCAAGAATCTTGGACTTGGCTTTGATGCACTTATGAATGGATAAGGACACATGGCCTGTATAGTGTCAAGTTTATACTTTAGAAATTTTTAAATTCATGTGTATGTTATTTTCTGGTACTCAAATGGGTTGACGGGTTCAATCCTTAGGACACCCGGATTCTCGAGTATTTGAAATGTGTAATGTACTAAGATGGAAATTCAATCTTTTAGATATTTTCATTTATGCATGAGTTTGTTTACCTGTATTGTAATTTTATTTGTGAATCAAGGATTGCACTAAAATGGGGGAGGAATGTTGGTGATTTTAGTGAAATCATCGGTCATTTTGTGTAATTGGATTCACAAAGGAAATAATGGGGTTGATAGCTAAGCTATAACACGAGTTAGGAGGTGTGGAGTGCACACTCGTGTAAGCTAACTAGAACCCGAGATTGTTGGACGGTTAAAATTGGGAAGTTACAATGTGTTTTCATGAGCTGGGCGTCGGGGCCAGTGCTGGCGCCAAGCACTGGAATGTTGCCCGCGCCGATTGTGGCGACAGTTGGCTGGCTCCAAGACTGGCGCCAAGCTCTGGAATGTTTACCCGCGCCAGTTGTGGCGCCAGTTGACTGGCGCGGAGACTGGTGCCGAGTGTCTGATGCCTCTTCCAATTTGTAACCGACGTCCATAAACACACAATCAATCCCATTAATGAGATGATTATTTCCTGAATCAATACAGCGTAGGTTACATTTCTAAAGTGTATATATATGAGTCGATTTCTGCCATGATCGATTACACTGAAAAAATCAGACATTATCCTCGAGAGAATTTCGTGATACCCGGGCAGAATAGGGTCGAAATATCTCTTACGGAAAGCGAGCTCTACGCGATCTCTGGTTCTATCCGAGTTATACTAATCGTCTCACCATTTTCTCATCTCCTCCACGATACACACAAATCTCCCAACAAAAAGTATGGTGGTGATGGGTTCGTGAAGATGGTGGTTTCAAGACATCAAATCCTCAAAACCAGACCAACTCTCCCTTTCCCTCCCACCTGCAACTCTGACCACAATCCTGCCTGCAACTCCTTCAATCTCCCCAGTTTTTCCGATTGCCCCTCTGGTGATGTTTAGTCCCTGTTTCATTCTCGATTTGGTCCCTGTTTTACTCTCAATTTGGTGATGTTTGTGTAAGATGGGTTTGATTTTCTGATTATGAATTTTGGTGGTTACTGTTATAACCAATCTCGCGATAATAAAGAAAAAAACAAACAACACAAGAAAAACTTATGAACGAACAAGTATAGAACGAGAACCGTGTACCTTTTCGATGTTCTTGAAGATTGAATATGAAGAAATAGGATAGAGGCCTGACGAATCAGTGTCCTAAGACGAAATTTCTTCCCCAATCGTGCTTGGTTCCGGAAGTCGCCTAGAGGATACAACTATCCGATTGAATTGATACACGTCAATTCAACCCCATCGAATCGATAGAATGTTTCTTGTTAAAGCAAAGTTTTGGAGAAGTATTTTAGAGAGAATTCTGCAGATTTTCGTGTCCAAAAATGGAGGAAAACTTTACCGAAATAAACTGCCAAACCAACACAGAGGGCGGCGCGCCTTGACACGCGCGGAGAGGCGCCCAAGGCCCAATCTTTTGACCATTAAATATATGTTATTCTCTCACTCAAACCCAAGAAAATTCATTTACTTGAATCTTTCTCCATTTTGATAACTCTTATGGGTATGGCCATATAAACCCATAAAAGTTTCAAGTCATTTCCTATGTGGGACAACATTGTAAGGTAAATACCCAACAGTTACAACTAAGGTTAGGTTTTCCGTTTTAATTTTGATTTTCAGATCTGGATTTGGCTTGTAGGTTTTGACTGTGAAGTTTGGCTTTGAATTTGATCTTGATTTTGAGGTTTGGGTTTGATTTTGATTTTAAGGTTTGAAATTGTTTTTGATCTGAGGTTTGGGTTTGTTTGTGACCGGAGATAGAATTAATAGTCGGAGAAGACAATAGATAACGATGACTATTTTTTAAATTTATTTAAATGATCAAAGGACAAAAAAAGTTGAAAATACTTTGTGCTTTTGACTTTAACGGACTTGTTGGATGGCCGTTTGGGCTAGGGAAAAAAAAACAGAAACTGCCACTGGTACTATGTCCATAATTAATGAAGTTTAAGAACGAAATCTGTAAAAAATAGATAACTCGGTGACCAAATCCGTAATTTACTCTAAGATATATCATTATTTTATTTAATGCCACGTATAAAAAAAATATGAAATTTAGGAACAACTGACTTTTATTCAAGTTTGAGTTGATATAAATATGTAAACCCATATCCACTTGTTTGGATTTTGTTTCACCAGTTTCATTATAAATGCAATTTCATATAAAAATGTTTGACTATAATAATAAATCTTATATGCAAAACCAATCATCATTAATAATACAGGTAACCGACAACCCCAACCGGTTTTGAGGGCTACACCTCCAAAGATACCAATGTCACTTGTCGACTAAGGGCATCTCCAATTTCTCTATTTTACTCTTTATTACAGTATAGAGAGTAAAATAGAGAGTGTGTTAAATCTTCTCCAATGTATTTTACTCTATTTTACTCTTTAAAAAAATATTTTAAATATATTCTTTTTTATTTTGATTATATATATTTGCAATAATACCCTTATATATTTATTAACTTTATAAATTGCATTCTTATATTTTTTATTTTCACAACACCCTTATATTTATTAACTTTATCATATTATTTAACAACATTATAATTCATATTTAATATCACATTAAATTATCAAAAATCAAATTTCATTAAATAAAAATGTTACATTTTCAACACAATGGAGAAAGGAAAGGGACAAGGACGGTCTTGCTTGGCGCGAAGGCTGATGGTTCGGGGGATCTAAAATTAAGATACATAACAACTAACACATTTAAATTAGTATCAATGTTATTCAAAAACCGTCTTCCGCTTACGTATGATTTTATTACGGTCGTCGTTATGTATTTTTATCTTTATCATTTGTAATGTTTTTATGTTAAAATATGTGCTAATGGCGTGTTTTAATTAAATATGCTATGTTGTAAATTGTTAAAGTTTATTAGTTTTTAAATTAGTTGGATAAATTTAATTTAATTTAAAACTTAAAGATAAATATAATTCTAGTTTATTAAAATTGGTATTTGACAACAAATAAAATAAAAATACAAAAATCTAAAAAATAGAAGGGTCATTTTGTAATTATCAAAAGTTAGAAAAATATAGAGAGTAGTAAATAGTAACTCTATATATATATATATATATAGAGAGAGTTACTATTCAATTCTCTATTTTAGAAAGTAAAATAGAGAGTTCATTGGAGAGGATATAGAGAGTAAAATAGAGATAGAAGTAAAATAGAGAGTTCATTGTAGATGGTCTAAGGCTAGCAGGGGATCGAACTAGGGATGAGTATCGAGAATCGTTTTCCCAAACCAAACCAGGATCGAACCGGTACCGTACCGAACCCGAACCGATACCATGTATTCAGTACGGTATTCGGTTCCAAACATTTCTCAAAATCGGTATTCGGTATTTCGGTACCGGGATTTTCCCGAAAAAACCCGAAACCGAACCGGAATTTTAAAAAACAAGGTTTTTTTAAACTTTTTAATTATGCATATCATCTCCTAAATAAAGTTTATTTTGATTGTTGTTAACATTAATTATTATTGTTTCTTGTTGTATATATAGAGATTGAAGAGTTGATGAACTTACAAAATGGAAAAACAAAAATCGTAAAAGATTACAGAAGATTGTTGAACTTTTGATTGGTTCGGTACTGGTCCGGTCCCGATCTCATCCCTAGATCGAACCAAGGTCTGTCTTGTATTTGGGCAAAATCGCCCTACTCTTTTGCCAATTGAGTTAGAACTTTATATTTCAAAATGAACAAATCAACATCACACATTTGGTTTGTCGGGTTTGTAACAATTAAATGGTTTGTATTTGAAATTTCCTATATTTATGTATGAAGAAAATTGTTTGTCATTTCTGTTGGATATTACTACAACTTCAAGGGTTCTTTGGAAATTTTCACTATCATTTCCAAATCGAGAGGATAATTAAGAAGGTATTCGATGGTCGGGTAACTTACTGTTTCTCCGATATGGAAGTTAACAGCCATGAAGGCGGTGAAACCCATCGGAAATCTGGTTGGCGAAACAACAACTTCGATTATAAACACCATTTCGGAGTTCAAAACAACTTTGCACCGCTTTCTTCGTCACTATGATCGAGGTTTTGACTCGCTATGAACTTTCTTTCTTTAGTTTCGTTTTCAAATACAAAACTCAGAATAAATTGTAGTAGAAAACGATCACATCTAAGAATTAGCCCGCGTAACAATAATGATTTTGGTGGTAAAATATCGATAATAAGCTTATTTATTGAAACGATAATTAAAGAACAATACAATTAAATCGTTTTTAACATAATTATTTAATATTTAAATAAATCAAATCAAAAACCATATGTTATTTTGTTCCCTCTAAGACATTGTTTGGCAAAAAAAAGCTAGCTTATAAGCTAGGTACATGTTTGGATGACCATAAGCTAGCTTATCAAAACGTTAGTCATAGTAGCGTATGGTGAGCTTTTTTTTTGCTTTTTACATTTTTTTCCAAATATACCCTCAATTATATAATTATTATTTATTTACTATTTTTTTAATATGTCTTTTTTAGTCATTTTACACACTTATAAGCTAGTTTTGTCAAACATGACTTTTTCATCAGCTAGCTTATCAGCTACCAGCTAGCTTATAAGTCAACAGCTAGCTTATAAGTCAACAGCTAGCTTATCAGCTAGTTTGCCAAACATAGCCTAAATAAAAATTTAAACAAATTACATCATACAATAATATCGTATTGTATTTATTTTGATATTGTTATATATATATATAGGCATATATATATATAAAGAAAGTTCAAACGAGAACACTTGTTATTTAAGAAAACAAGAAAACAACAAACATGTGCAAAATCTCATGTGATTTTACAATAACTGTGAAAATTGGACATGAGCGACTTTGGCTGCCAAAGTCGCATGGATCATATATGATTTTATACATTAATGACATTTTTTTGTTTTCTTAAACAGTTAGCGTTCTTATATGAACTCACATCTCTCTCTCTCTCTCTATATATATATATATATATATATATATGTGTGTGTGTATAGAAATATTGTTTTTACCTTTTTATAGTAAAAAGACAAAAAATAGGCAAAAGAGTTAAAATGGTTCTTAATTTAACATAGTTAACGTGCACCCGCTCAAGTCCGTTTCGTAAGAGGGATTTTTTTACCGGATGTATTTGTGCACCCGCTTAATTTTGAAGTGTGCTCTCATATGTTTTAAAACAGAACTTAAAACAAAAGTGAAGGCTGTTGGAATGGTTGGAGCACTACTTTTCTTACTATTGGTCAAGGGTTCAAGTCTTGTTGACAATCAATTCTAGTTTTTTACATTTTATTTTTTTTACTAAGTTGATGAGAATGGTAAGAGGCATTAGTTTTATTATACAATATAAAAAAAACAAAACAAAACAATAACAATTATTATTGTTATTAAATTTATGACTATAACTATTAATAATAAAATTTAATTATTATTATAAAGTTATTAAGTAATCATCATTATTATCAGGTCTACATTATTAATTATATTGTTGTTTCTATTATTTATTTGGTTGTCCTAAAATTGGTATACAAATTATATTTACGTGAGTTTATTGTTTATATTATTTATTGATTTTTTTTGTTATATCAGTTAAAAAATTATAAATGAAATCAACAATAAAAAAACGTCCCTTAAAATCAACCAAAAAACTTAAAAAATTTGTTAAAATCTCAGAAAATTTTCGAAATCAACCAAAAAACTTTAAAATTTTTGTTGAAATCAACCAAAAACCTTAAAAATCCCTCGAAATCAACTGTAGAACTTAAAAAGACCCCGGAAGGTGGAATTCGGCAAAAAAACACATCAAACGGCTTTGGAAAACATTTGATCCAGTTTAAGGGTGCACCCGCTCGACGAAATTCCTGGGTCCGCCACTGGTTAACGAAGACATTAGTCAGAAGAACCATGGCTAAAACAAATTGAATACCGCAATGACTAAATTCACAAAAAACATACCATAGAGACCTGGAAAATATTAGAACACGGGGACCAAATCTACAATTCATTCTAATATTAAAGATGTTTCTAGTGGTTTTTTTAATATGTGGTTGGAGTTGATTTTTTAAGTGTTCAAAAGACTTGTAGATTTGGTCATACAATAATATCCAACTTCTTTTTTAACTTTTGGTGCACCATTACAAGGTGACCACTTTTTCTTTTAATCATTCCATATTTCCAGTACATATCAGATAGAATCATTCTTCAACCACTAGATATTTTTATCTTCATATGTATAAAATCAGTCCTGATACAAGCTGATCCAGACACTTACAGTTATCTAAAAAGTAAAAATTCTATCGATAACGTTACAAGTCAAGTTTTTACTTGTACTGTGTTATTGAATAATTAAAAAAACAGTGCATATTGAAACATAAGATTAAGAGGGAGAGAAACATATTAAGGTGACTTTCATGGGATGGGTCGGGTCGGGTCGGGTTGGGATCTAGAGCTCATCTTTAGCCACACTACTAGGATTGTCCGATGAGACCTTGATTGGGTACGAGGCTTCCATGGCTAACCCACATAACCCCTCGGGTCCGCTAATCCCACGCTGCATCCTAACGTAACCTTGCTCACCCCACTGGGGACCCCACGAGTTCCTCACGATCCAGTAATTGATTCCCTCTTGAGTTGACCCGTAGCCCACGATTGCCACACCGTGGTTCAGCTCCATGCCACATAACCCGTTAAAAACGCCCTACAAAACCGATCAAGGAATTCAGCTAACGTTACATGCTGTTTGCATAAAAAAGAGTTTTTACCTCGGAGTAGAATTGGAAACTAGGACTACTGGCATCTATTGCAATGGAGACTGGCTGGTTGGCAACGGCTTTCAACAACGCGCTCTCGTCGTTGGCGGGTACAGTTTCAAAACCATCGATTTTTACAATGGGCGAGTTTCTCTGCATAACAAAACAAACATACCGATTACTTGGCAGTTGCTGAATGGTTTGGTGCAGAATGATTAAGAGTCTCTTATGATATAGTGCAAAATGAAATATGATTGTTTGGTAATTGTTAAGGATGAAGTTAAGGCACTGAATGGTAAAGGGAAACCCAAGATAAAAAATCATTCAGAGGGTTTTACAACCATTCAGAGGCATACTTTTTTTTGCCAAACAAGATTCACCTCTTAGCCATTCAGAGGTTGCCTCTTAATGGAACTATTCAGAGATAAACAAACAGCCCTTTCCTTTCCGTTCAATTCAGATAACATCTTGCAAATCTAAGCACCCGATATAGTAAAGTAGCTGATAAACTATTTGTTGGCTGAAAAACTAGCTATTGGGTAATAAGCTACTTGTATGAAGTTACGCAATCTTATTTATGGTACCTTTGATGTATCACAACGGCCGTCTTGTGCAAAGTAAGGGTAAATTTGCTCGGTCGTAACACCGCCATTTTCCTTGATGAACTCGTATGCATTTTCCATTAATCCTCCATTGCATCCTTGGTTATCAGATTCGCAGTCGACAAGCTCTTGTTCAGACAAAGAAACTAACTGGTTGGTCTTGATTTTGTTGATACCCTCTACCCCAACTATTGTTGAAAATGCCCAGCAGCTACCTGTAACAAGGTTAAAAATATTCAATATTAAGATCGCAAAGTTAGCAGCTTAATGGGACTCACAGCTTATTCGGTCAGCTATACATGACCTTTTGGTAGTGGCTTGATGATATATATTGGGGAGGTTCATGCAGAAAGCCAAGTTTTTTCTAAACTTGTCCCTCCCAACTAAAAAACACGCTCTTTCCATCTATGAAAAAACTCTCCCAAACAAAAACTTTTCCCAATCTATACAGAAACAAATTAATCAACACAGACAGCTTTATCCATACAGGAATGGATAACCAACCAAACGGCCCCTAAAACATGTATAATTGGGCTAAAGGTTAAAACATAATAACGGGGTGAGAGCGAATTAAGAGGTCATACCACATCGGCCTTGGTTTTTGATAGGGTTAACGGCTCCATTATTCCGCCAATCGATGGACAGGGGTGGATCACTGGTTTTTTCGTGCATGAACGGTGTCCTGCGCCTTTCGCCCTTGAGCATCCTGAAATGTTGGATCTTTGAATCAAAACCAGACCTGAATTCATGGCTGGTCATATCAGCAAACTTGTTCAGCTTCAGCTTGTACGGCTTGTCCATCTGATTCACTTTGTGAATGTAGTTAACGTTGTATTTGAACACGTTGAACCGTTTCCTCTTCTCACCAAGATCCCTCGAGACCGTGTGGTGACTCCTCCATCTCTCATACAAGTCCCACAGGCTCTCGTCTGTGGCCAAATCCTTTTCAGTGAAGTCAATGCAATTCGCCACTCCTATAAACAGCACAAAAGAAATAGCTATAAAGAAAACCTTTCTCATTTCCATATTCAGCCACCGTTGCTAAATGATTTGATAATTACACAATCGACTTGTGTGACTTTATATAGTGTGATGAATGTGCGGTTTGTAATCGAAGGGATCATTTGCAGATCATATGAACAAATGGATAAAGTGGGCTGTATTTTTAGAAGCCAACTTGCTATTTTTAGTAGGAAGTTTGTTAGTATTAGGAAAAGCACACTCTTTTAAATGCAAAGCCTGCTTACCTGAGTTCATCTTCAGTGGTCATGATAGCTTTCAGTTAGCCATCATCTTGATAAGGATCAAGATAGCCGCAGTGTTCGAAAGATCTTTGAAGTCGATAGAGCAAAGGAACTAAGTAGCATATTCCTTTAAGCATATTTTTGGTCCTACAAGGCCATTGAGATTAGTCGAGGTGCACGCAAGCTGCCCAGACACCACGTTTAACAAAAAAATTAGGAGGCTTTCTTCAAAAGAATGCCTACAAGAAGAGACTACACCAAACTATTAGCTAAAAAACACATTTCTAGAATATGATATTGAAGGGGGAGAATCGAATAAAAACCACAAAAATGTTACAAACCAATCCCAACAATTCAATGAGTTTCATTTTTAGTTAGGATTCACATATGAAACAATATATGTGAATATTTTCATATATGAAACATTCAGGATTGTTTCACATGTGAAAAAAATGTATTATGTTCCATTTATGAGACACCCCTTCCCCGCAAGAACATAACATGTGAAATTTATGTGGTTCTAAATAACTCGTTATGGCGCATTATGGCGTCAAGGCTTGGGTTCCCTGCCATGTTAACCCCTGTGGCTCCACTCTAAGGCGTGGCTTCTATTGTAACACGTTATGGCACGGTACAACGCATTACGACACATTATTTTGCAAAGTATCGGATTATTTTTTATATATAACTTGAGGAGTAATGATAATTGTTTAAAGACCCTAAGATTAAATAAACATACAAAGGTAACTTAAAAACTAAAAAGCCTAAATTGGTAAATACGAAAAGACGAACGCGAATTCTTTGAAAATTGAAGAAAAAAGTAGAGATTCAAGAGATTTAATTCCGATTTTTCACTCTTGATATCATTTTCTATAAGCTCTATGTATTTGGTATCAATGGTTTTCTTTTTTCAATTACTTTATACGAATTTAATTTGTTCTACGGTATTATTCAAAACACTAACACACAAGTGTTTATGTGTGTGTACATATATACACACACACACACACATATACATATGTATATATATGCCGTCTTAGTCACGCTTTGAAAAACGTCATGGCATCGCCGTAACTCGCAAGGCTTGAAGCTTGAATTCGCCGCCACGCCTCACGTCATTTAAACCTTGGAAATTATTGAATCTAACTTAAAATGAAACTCATTTGAATGGTTTGGATTGGTCCTCGTAGGTGTGTAACATTTTTGTGGTTTTTATTTGATTCTCCATCTAATACAAAACAAGGAATTTTTAAGTTTTATGTCCACAACACGTGTCAAACAATGATACTGCAAAATAGTACACAAACCTATAGAGTCGCACACAAAGAATACATATGCATCAATACCATTATTGGATAATCAGAAACCCGAATAATGTCTTGTGTTTACGATATTGATAACTAATTATTGTTCTTGTAGAATAACTAAATAATGTGTTACAAATGATGTTCGATTTCAATGTAAGACATAAATTTCATACACTTGAAAATGATACACATGCTGGTCAAAGCAGCCATTTACAAATAGCTAAAAGACTCGCCTGAGAGAGGGAACAGTTTCATATTCATTAACATACAGACTGGGAGGATGCAATTCGATTAGAGGTTAGGAATTGAAATAAAAGGTAATATGGTACAAAATGTAAACAGATTGATGAAAATTTGAAGTAAATACGGCCAACACCAGTTCTTATTCCAAACATCAATTTTCCACACAGAAAAAACGAATTCGCTCTGCTCTCTCCTACTATCGTTTTTCTCTTAATTACGACAGCCTCCGGAGCTTAATTACGGCAGTTTCTTATTGCCCTGTTGCGGCAGTTTCCCATCTCTTTTCTACAACGAATTTGCTTTAAATTCGATTATCGTTGCTGTCGATAATTGAACGAGCATACTGCATCAAATCCTGAGCTTTGCGGTTTGCAACTCACAGCTTCGGGGTAACCGTATAAGCCGACTTCAAAACCAAAGAAATTGAGATAACTCTCAATTCAGCCGACTCTCTCTTTAAATACATGATTAACTATCGGAGAATAACGAAACCAACCCTAGAGTTTCAACATTCACAGTTTACTTAAACTTCGTGTAACAACCCAAATTCCATAAAACAAAAATATAAGAAATACAACCAAAATGATCCCAAAATTGTACACATTACATCGATTCTAACTCTAAGTGCGCAACGGATAATCCTCTTCACAACTGAGATACTACAGGAAGCCCGACGGTAATCTACAAGTCTTCACTAGGCGATGCCTCTTCTATAGCACCACAACTTTCCAACTTCACCGGATGGAATCCCATACAAAACTGCAACCTGAAAATGGTTTTAATTTTTGAAAAGCGAGGGTTAGACCATGAGGTCTAGTGAATTCCCCTTGAAAAGCGTTTTCACACAAGCCATTTTAAAATACAATGTCGTTCCACAAAGAACAGTAATACATTCCAAAGACACGAATCCAAGCAAGGGTGTAGCACAGTGGTCTCCACGTCCATCACCTCATATGAGGTCAACACCCCCCCCCCCCCCACAGTAGATCCCCTCGGCACTCGGTAGATGACGTATCCGTGTGCACACGAAACGAATTTGAGGCACACGGTCTAACTCATTCACCAAGGATTCTCAAGAATCCATGGTCCAACACCACTGTGCAACCCGACTCCACACATAGCAATAACCATAAAAGCATGCAACTAATCGTACGTGAGGATATACCTCCATTAATAGAAAAATCACATTTTCATGTCAAAGATAGTTTATGCATATAATCATTTTATAAACCAAATTCAGTCATTTAAAACCTTCACATATCATTTTTGAATAAGGTAGAATGTAAAGGGAACTCACCTGTAACTCGTCTATTTGACACTCTAACCGAAACTCACTTTTCCACCAACCGAACACCTGAATTGGGGTTAATAGAGATGATGTTAAACTACCTAATTATGCCCCAAAACACATCTAATACAACCCTTAAGTGATACCACAATTCTAGCCTAAAACAGTACGCGAAACGAAAGTCGAAAACGCAAAACAGTGCCCGGCGCTACTGCCCGCGCTAGCCAACTCGCGCCACAACTGGCGCGGGGCACTGGACAGATTCTGGTGCCACTTCCCGCACTAGCCAACTAGTGCCACAACTGGCGTGGAGCACCTGCACCCGATTTTTCAGCCGAAAATGGCTCTTTCTCACCCCCAACTCAACCCAAGTCGATTTTTAAGTCTCCCAATCGAATTAATCGATGAACTAATCTTTCCCCACAATTCCCCAATTAACAAAACATTAATTAGACCCAAGAATTCATTCAATGATTCATCCATTTTAGATCCCAAATCTCAAACTTGCTCAAAACCCAAAACCTCCATTGGAGTGGTGTAAGCTCTTCAAGAGTAGCTCATAACCACTAAGGGATTCATTAAACACACCCTCTCCAATGGTTTTTAACCCAAAACTTGGAATTAAAAGAAGGAAACAGTGAGCTCTACCCACATTCTTTCTCAACACAAACAAGATGATGGAGATTAGAAGGAAACCATACCTTGAGATTGAATCTTCTGATTGCTTGAAGAAATACTCCTTCTCTAATCCCTCAAGAGATACTTCTACCCAATTTCCTTCCTCCTCTAGCTCTCAGCCGATACAATGAGGGAATGAGGGTTTTCATCTTATTTATTTTCCTGATTTCACACACTTGAGCACTTAAGTTCCAAGTTTCACACTTTGGCCCCAAAATTTTATTTATTCTAACATTTGCAAGAAGAAGAAAAATATGAGGTGTTACACTTCGGTCAATTACACTCTGACCCTTCGACATTAAATCATGCACTTATTTAAAATAAGTCCCCTTAATATTTTAAACTTTCTCCGAAAATAATTATGAAAATTTCGAGGTGTTACACTTGAAATTATACTTACCCGAAAATTACGGGTGTTACAACAGACTAATAGCATCTTCAACAAATTCTTTAAAATGGAGATTTAAAAGTTAAAATCTTCAAGATAAAATTATTTTCATCTTCAACAGATTCTTTATTTTGAAGATAAATCATTGATTATATTAATAAAATATTATTTTCTCACACCTAAACATTTCATTTCAAAGTTTCTCATTCGTGAGATATAATAAAAAGTCACTTACTCTCTCTTGAAAATCATTTTTTGGTATGTCTTCAAATTTGAAGAAAATTTCATTTTGTCTCCTATTTTCTCTATTTTGGATAAAGTTTTGGAAAAACCGTTGGAGTAAAAAAACAGTCCACAATCTCCATTTTCTCCATTTCGAAAAAGTTGTTGGAGATGCTCTAACTTATTTTAAATTATCAAATCTCTAAAACAATTTTTTAATGAAAAAAATGATTTATTTTGTCATTTGAAATGACTAAGGGGCCGTTTACAAAACGTTTACCCGGGTAAATGCTTACCAAGTCACATTAGCTTACCGGATGAATATGACAAGGACTAAGAATCTTACCCGGTAAAAGCGGAAGCAAGGACCGAGAGTCGAAAGTAAGGACCGAGAATCTTACCGGTAAGTGAGTGCAACGACTTTTACCATGGTTAGCGCTTACCGGCTAAACTGTTGCATACGATGCCATTTTGGTGGAATAAAATCTTACCCGAAAAATAAGTGATAGTGTTGGATTTTATCGGTAAGCACTTACCATGGTAAGTGATTAGGTAAACGGCCCCTAAGTCCTTGAACTATTGTTTTAACTAAATAAAAAGTAAATTTTTAAGTGTTAACCTTCCTGAACATTTTTTTTACTAAATTAAATCATTAAATCTTTAAAAACTGATTACTAACATTATTTTAACCAAAAACTTCTTGTAACCGACTAAACAGGTTTTAAAGTAAAAAAGAAACGTAAATCAGTGTTACCTTTTCCAAGCCCTACGTCATTCAAACATCACACAAACATATGTATCACTCTCTCTCGCCACTCCTCGTAGCCCCATCTTTATATGTTCTTCATATCGCCTATCACACATTCACATTTTTGTGTGTGGGGTTTGAATAACATATGGTTTAAAAATAATAAGACTGATTTAGGTTTTTTCTACTTTAAAATCTAGTTAAATATAACTTTTTTTGTTAAAACAATGTACGTAACAATTTTTAAAAATTCGATGGTTTATTTATTCAAATAAAATGTTCAATCATTTAATCATTTAAAATAAAAAAAATTAATGATTTTTCCATCCAAGAAAATAATATATAAATTAATCAATCGAAATGAGCAAGATTAATAATTTTTCATTACAAATGGTTAAAATACTTAAATATTTAAAATTGGATAGTTTATTTAGGTTTCTTAAATAGCTAAAAACTAATGCGCTTTATTTATTTACCATAAATATCTAAAAGAATCATAAAAACTATTTTAAGTAAAAACAAAATATAAGTATATGGAATAGAGTGAATCACATCTTTAGTCCATGTGGTTTGGTGTTTTTCTATTTTTCATCAACATTTGAAAGATTAACAAATTGAATTGTTGTGGTTGCATTTTTCTAATGAGACGGATCTTTAGAGGGCATAATCGCTTACTTAGTAAGCATTACGGGTAAGAGTTAATATTTTAATTTACTTTAACGGGTAAGATTGTATTATATCAGAACGTATCATCTTAAATAATTTATCTGGTAAGATTCTCCATCATTATCATCGTTTTTAACAGGTAAGACTTTCGGCTTTCATCCGGAAAGGTAAATGTAACAACCAGGGCGGACCTACACACACCTCGGGGGGGTGTCGTCCACCCGCTCAACCTCGTTTCATAAGGGCGACTAATTTTTCGAGATGTAAGGTGCACCCGTTTGATTTTTGAGAGTGCTCTTAAGTATTTTTAAATCATCAATATACATATATAAAAGAGAACCTTAGGATGATGACATGACGCAATAACAATCAAGTATTCATCCAATGGTGAATTGTAGTGAACTCTTGACTGTCCCACATTGGTGACAAAGTGAAAAGTTGGATAAACAATGGAATATAGGTTCAATGTCCATCCACTTTTTGATCCACATTTGGTTTAAATAGTTATTCTTTTATTTACATGACAACATTACATGTAATAGTTAAATATTTTATTTCATTTAATATAATATAATCTAATTTTATATAAAAGAATCAATCATCAATCAATATACAAATATAAAAGAGAACATTAGGATGATGAAATGGCTCAATGACAATCAAGTATTCATCTAATGGTGAATTGTGATGAATTCTTGATTGTCCCACATTTGTGATAAAGTGAAAAGTTGGATAAACATCAATATCAAACATCAATCATCAATCAATCATCTATATAACTATTAAAGTAAAACCCAATGTTGTTGATGTGGCAGCTCCTTAGGGTCGGAATCGTTAGCAAAACCTTAAGATGATTACATGGCACCATGAAAATCAAGAATTAATCAAATGGTGAATTGTGGTGGATTTTTCATTGTCCCACATTGGTGGCAAAAGAAAAAAGTTAGAAGTGCAAGTGACTATATAAAGGAGAAGATATAGGTTGATGTTCATCCAATTTTTTTGGAAAGGGTATTCCAGGCATAGCCCGGACTAATCCCTGGCAATTTTGAAACTTAAAGATGTCTTATCAATGTTGAACTTTTCAATTGCAAGGGACCATTTTTGAAAAATTCCAGGGACCATTTTTGAAAATATGACCCGCGTAGACACTGTAGCACCCCCGCGTAGTCCACTGTAGCACCCGCGTTCGTCCAATTTGATGAATTTGATTTGTAATGTTACACTTTCAACCCCTATACTTATTTACTAAATTTACTTTATACCTTTTAGTTTCATTATTTTAATTTTATATTTAACACATATAATCGTTTATTAACTAAAATACGTTAAAAAATACGTTTTAATTTTAACAAATTACACCATTATAATCGTCTCTTCGATACGTTCGAAATGAGCCCAATCTTGAATTTTTTTGGATTTATATATTTTAATATATATCATATACAGTTATACACTACATAAAAAAAATATTTTTTATATTTAAAATTCATACCCTTATAGTTAATTATTTAATTTGTGGTTTTTAATGTATTGTTTCCTTTCCATTTTAATGTTTTTAATATAGAAATTCACTTAAGTTATTTAACAAGGAAATTAATTAACAACATCATATAAAAATTATTGCAAATCATCTTCCCAACCGAAACGGATACAGTGCATGTAAACAAATAAATCTATTACTGGAAGGCGTCCTGGAGTCCTGTGATCAAGTTAACCTTTTCCTTGATCACGTCCTCCATTCCTATGTAGTCCGATTCGAGCTCTTCTAGTTCCTCTTCAGCTTCCTTAATCTCTCGTTGCAGGTGCCGAACGTGAGCCCTAGTCATGGCCAGTTCTCGTTTCTTCTCCGCTAGATACTCCATTTTCCCCTGCTGAATCCCCCTGTTATGGTTCCACATACCCTTTACCTTTTCGATACCGGCGTTCGCCTCATCAATGGCTTTTTGCACTGTGGGAGTAATTCGTTGACTTTGTCGAAGACCCGTCGGCATAAAATCATACATTGGTGGGGTTCTCATGCCATTATCGAAGTAGTAATTGTCGGATGCCATCTCCCAGTCTGCTTCCTCCTCAGGCGTGAATGGAAAATCGGCTGCAGTTCGCCCACAGTTTGTCCACTCCTCGTCTGTTTCCTATACCTTCCAGGTACTCCGGCGAGCTCCGTCGTTCAGTGGTTGGTAGGCTCCCGAACGTGAAGTTCCAGCCACATTCGACGACCTGTTCCCCCTTGATCTTGAACCTCCATCCATTGTGTTAAGAAAAGCGAGAGTGTGTTTGTATAAAAGATAGATAGGAAGTTGTGATTCGTCTGAATAGTTCACTGCAAGATTCGTTTGAAAAGAGCCTGTAAGATTCGACTGAAAAAGTAACTGCAATATTTGTATGCTCTTGAATAAAGGTCTTTAAGTAGTCAAACATAGCTAATTAATGAGAATTTAGATCAGATTTATATGATACTGTCAAATGCAAGTTTCTATAATATAGATATTGTTCTACATTACATGATACCAATTTTTGCATCATATGAATCACTTCCAGACAACAAGAACCAATACACCAATAATCAAGAAATAAATGCTTGTTCATCCAATAATCTCAGTATTAGGATTATCGCAAGTTTCATAAACCTACTTACTAGGTGTTGGAAATATGGGTTTTACTAAACTTTGGACGCATTTAAATTTATATATATGTGTTATATATAACTAACTTTTAGTAGGTTTATGTTCTCCTATATGAGAGCTTCGAAATGATATATAATGCGTCCAAAATAGAGTATGTGTGAAAGAGATATCGATACTCAAAGTTGAGTAAATGGATGAAATTAGCAAAAACCAAATGAAGTAAACAGTAAGTCAATCACAATACTTTAACAAAATAAGTTAATACTAAAAATAACAATTATTTAATGTTACATAAACAACCTAACGTGGCCCTATTTGACAATGTTCATAAATGGACTCCGCCATATGTATGCGGAAATCTTTGGCAATAACCTCGGCCTCGTCAGGGTTTACCCATACCTCATTTTTATTTATCAACATTTGGACATTACGGCATACCCAGACACCGCAATCTGCAGTTATCCCGGCCTGCTGGGGTGCATTCTTGGCGAACTTATAGCGAAAGGCACCTGTCATTTCGCGACGTCTAACATCCTTGACCCGGCAAAAGAAGTCATATAGCACAGCTTAAACTTTGTCATTTGCTCTTCCAATTGTTGTCTGAAGAGATTGGCACTGTCGCTATCATATATGGTCAAGGTCATAGCGTCAAGTTCAAACACTCCAAGCATCCAATGTTGGGGATTAATGCATATTGGGATGTACACCTGAAATATTACAATATTAGACAACTTAGTTAGCAACAAAACAAGTTAAATAAAATAAGAGTAAAACGATTTACATACCACATCGAGGAGAGCCCAAGAGGTCCCTTCCACGCCATTGCATGAATTAACCACGGAGGCGGGACCTAGATGCTCAATCAACAAGTAATGAAAGAACATACTGAACATCATGGTCCACCTCGTGTCTGTTCCACAATGTCTTTGCAACAGCGAGACCCAACAATCGATGTGCTATACATAAAAAATAGATGGTTAGACATGTAAAATAAATATATTTGATTATATGACTATAATTAAACTTCATACTAACCACATCCAGTAAGTCAGACTCCAAAGGGTCAACGACCAGCAATACATTGAAAAACGAGGGGGTGATTTCCAAGTTCAAGTGAGGGATGAAGATCAAGGGGGGAGGCGACCAGTCCGGCACATCCTCAATATTTCTGATGTCGGTTGAGGCTCCGGTGAAGACACCTTTCCCTTTTTCTTTCCTCCCTTCTTTCCCCCCGCTTTCTTTGCTTGTTTTTTAGCCGCGGCCGGTGGTGTCGTAGATCCTTGTTGGCCAAACGGGTGATGAAACCATTGTGAAATTTTATGCGACCGCTTTTGAGGGAGCGGGGTCACCTGTGGTGGTGGATCTACAACATCCATCGAGTCATCGTCAGGCTCCGAGAAGTGCTCCGAGAAGTGATCCTGGATAATAGGAGACCCCGTCTGAAAATTACGTTACTCAATGTTTTAAGTACAATTTAGGAAATGTTCACAATTAAACCAAAACTACCAAAATAACTTACAGTATGCATTTCCGGCCTGTAATAGTCATCGGCCGAACCGCCAAAGATGTTTGTGATTGCTGTGGTGGCGAACGACGGCATGTGCTGTGCCCCCGACATCCCGGCCTGCGTGACATTGATCATTAAAATAGTTACAAAATTAGGATTATCGATATATAACTATAATGGTTACTCAGTGTCACTAACACTCTCCGGGATAGTAGAATATGATGTGGTGGCGAACGGCGGCGGCATCTGCGAGGTGTATGCCCCCGACATCCCGGCCTGCGTGACATTGATCATTAAAATAGTTACAAAATTAGGAACAAACATATAACTATAATGGTTACTCAATGTCACCTACACTCTCCGAGATAGTAGAATAGGATGTGGTGGTGAACGGCGTTTGGGACATCCCGGCCCCCGACATCCCGGCCTGCGTGACATTGATCATTATAAGAGTTACAAACTTAGGAACAAACATATAACTATAATGGTTACTCAATGTCACTTACATTTTCAGGGAATGACGGATAGGATGTGGTGGCAAAATGTGCCCCCTGTCCGAACGGAGCGGGGATCGGTGTCGTACTCGACAGCTAAAACAAATTTAGAACGTAATGTTAATATACAAACTAAATAAACGTGGCCAACAAATTAAGTTAAACACTAACATTGACAGCGCTAAACTGTCTGTAGAATCCCTCCAGAAGCTGTACACGTGACTCTAGCGGCCCGTGGACGTAGTCCCACAGGTGCTCATGAGAGCCACGTTGTGGCTCGTAGGAAGGGGCCGCCTCATATGGATTGTAGGAGGAGGAATGGGGCGGCTGGTAGGAGGAGGAACGGGTCGGCTGGTAGGAGGAGGAACGGGCCGGCTGGTAGGAGGAGGAAGGGGGCGGCTGGTATCCACCGGAAGGGGGCCTGTCGTCGTCTTCCTCATCTTCGAAAGTAGGGGGACGTCGAGCCCTTTCCGCCTCTGCGTCAATAAAGGCCACACTGTCTCTGTACCAATCTGTGCCCATCTCGTCGACAGTAGGCACAAGGCGATCGAAAGGCAAGAGTGGCTGCTAAATATATGATAAAACATAAAAGAAATTAATAAGCGGGACTAACGTATGCAAATTGTAAACATAGTAAAAGAACTTACATTTCTAGACGCATTGAAGAACTGAAACCAAAGCGACCTACTTAGGGTAACACGCTTGTCCCAACGGGTTCCCCTAAGTACTCGATCGTCGCGCTTGACGAAATATCGGATTGATGCGGGAAACATCTCCAAGATCCATATCTGGAATTAGACAAGAAGAGCAAGTACGTAAAAAGAAAAGCCAAACAGTTTGTATGTATTATTAACAATTGTTATACTACGTATCTAACCTTGAAGGCGTATGTAAAACCACAAAGATTCATCTTTGCATGTCGATCAACGCGTCTGGCTATGGCTCGGTGCAGAATAGAGTAGCAATGTGTCCAGATATGGCTACCCCACGGGTAGCTGTTAAACAGCTCAAGGTCCTCGACGGCCCTAAGGACCGTCTCGGAAGCATACTGGCTATACTCACGGCCCAGGAAGCCCATATCCACGATCACCACCAAGCATACACGGACAGCATCGTCGTCGGTTAGGGCACTAAGGCCCTCTTTCATCATATCCCGGGCTGCCTTCAGCTTCAAACGAGATGCTGAAATGCCCCAAACCCTAGGAACGAAGGAGCAGTCTTCTAAGGGAGGAAGGGGGGAGCCTCTCCAAAACGTAGTCCTGTAATTAGACAGAACTCACGACGCCCAAAATGCAATTGAGAGCCGAAGAAATCAAAATGCATCTCCTCCGGCTCAGCGTTGGCGTCCTCGACCTCCAACTGTAGAAACATGTGTACTAGCATAGGGTCGCCACCAGAGTAAGACACATCCATCCATGGCCCGAACGGTGTCCCTCTATAGATGGTCTCAAGGGTATCCGCGCGATCACCTAATCCCCTAAAGAGAACTCCTAATTCCTCGATGTAGGAAACTTTGCACCTTAGCGTCAAGTCGATGTTAAAGAAATCCTTCTACATAGTCATTTACAGATGTTATAGTTAGTGTTATATATAGATGCTGCGGTTTATTTTATTTTATATAGATGTTGCGGTTTATTTTATTTCAACGTATCATATTGTTATATATAGATAAAGTGCGGTGGTATTTTATTTCAACGTATAATAGTGTTATATATAGATAAAGTGTGGTGGTATTTTATTTCAACGTATAATAGTGTTATATATAGATAAAGTGCGGTTTATTTTATTTCAACGTATCATATTGTTATATATAGATAAAGTGCGGTGGTATTTTATTTCAACGTATAATAGTGTTATATATAGATAAAGTGCGGTTTATTTTATTTCAACGTATCATATTGTTATATATAGATAAAGTGCGGTGGTATTTTATTTCAACTTATAATAGTGTTATATATAGATAAAGTGCGGTTTATTTTATTTCAACGTATCATATTGTTATATATAGATAAAGTGCGGTGGTATTTTATTTCAACGTATAATAGTGTTATATATAGATAAAGTGCGGTTTATTTTATTTCAGCGTATCATATTGTTATATATAGATAAAGTGCGGTTTAGGAACCCTAGTTGTCATTCTTAAAAGTTTAGGACCTAATTGGCATTCTTAAAAGTTTAGGGACCTAAGTTGTCATTCTTAAAACCGTAGGGACCTAAGTTGTCATTCTTAAAAAACACATTCTTAACAATTTTTTTATAAAAACACACCCTTAACAATTTTTTATAAAAACAGTTTTTTTATAAAAAAATTGTTAAGAGTGTTTTTTTATAAAAAAATTGTTAAAAATGTGTTTTTTTTTATAAAAACACACCCTTAACAATTTTTTATAAAAACACACTCTTAACAATTTTTTTATAAAAAAATTGTTTTTATAAAAAATTGTTAAGGGTGTGTTTTTATAAAAAAATTGTTAAGAGTGTGTTTTTATAAAAAAAAAACACATTTTTAACAATTTTTTTATAATAACACACTCTTAACAATTTTTTTATAAAAAAACACTCTTAACAATTTTTTTATGAAAAAACACACTATAACAACATACACATTATAACATACAAATATCACATTCAAACATAAAACCATAAAACTATAACATTTTTTTATAAAAACACACTCTTAACAATTTTTTATAAAAAAACTGTTTTTATAAAAAATTGTTAAGGGTGTGTTTTTATAAAAAAATTGTTAAGAGTGTGTTTTTATAAAAAAAAACACTATAACAACATACACATTATAACATACAAATATCACATTCAAACATAAAACCATAAAACTATAACAATTTTTTTATAAAAACGCACTCTTAACAATTTTTTTATAAAAAAACTGTTTTTATAAAAAATTGTTAAGGGTGTGTTTTTATAAAAAAATTGTTAAGAGTGTGTTTTTATAAAAAAAACACATTTTTAACAATTTTTTTATAATAACACACTCTTAACAATTTTTTTATAAAAAAACACTCTTAACAATTTTTTTATAAAAAAACACACTATAACAACATACACATTATAACATACAAATATCACATTCAAACATAAAACCATACATATCATGTTAAACATAGAACATATTCAAACATAAAACCATACATATCGTGTTAAACATAGAACACATTCAAACATAAGTTATAAACACTATAACAACCTACAAATCATATATCTTAACTTAAAATAACATACAAAAAATAACAAAAAACATAAGGAAAACATACCACAGAGGTAATACGAGACATTTTCACAAAACCCGAACGCGTATTCCACACGACAAAATTGAGAGAGTTTGATTAAAAATTGAGAGAGTTATTAAAAAAATGAGAGTGGCCGGTTTTTGGTCCCCCCCTTATATAGTGCGGCCGAAGAACAAATTTAGGGTTTGGTTCGTCAAAATGAAATTAGGGTTAACCCTGTGCCGACACGTGGCACTTTTGCCCACGATCGCAGGGGGTCAAAGAAAGTCAAGCGCGGGCAGGGACCAAAACTGCACACGCGGGCATTCTTGAGGGGGGAAAGCTGGACCGCGGGCATTCTTGAGGGACCAACGCGGGCAAAGTGGGCAAACTTTGGACACGTGTAGCCCGCGATCGCGGGGGTTAACGAGAGTCAAACGCGGGCAGGGACCAAAACTGCACACGCGGGCATTCTTGAGGGGGGAAAGCTGGACCGCGGGCATTCTTGAGGGACCAACGCGGGCAAAGTGGGCAAACTTTGGTGACACGTGGCCTGGAGCCCGCGATCGCGGTCTCTATCGCGGATGTTTGGGGTATTTTTGTAACATGGGAGAGATTTGGGGTATTTCAGTAAAACATGGTTTGACTTAGGGTATTTTAATTAATTTCCCTTTATTATATATGTTATATTTTTTTATAGAATTGAGGGGATAGAATTAATTAATTTTTAAAATAATTCGTTTTTAACATAATTATTATTGGCTTTTAGACATCCTTTGGCAAAAAAAAACATTTTGAAACGATATTTAAAGTAGCTTTTGAATAGCTTTTTATAAATATTCTAATATTGTTATCATTATTATTAATTAACTATTATTATAAGTAAATATTAATTTTTAAATTTAATTGTTATTAATTTAAATACTAGTTAATATCAACTGAAAATTATTAAATTAACTTTTAATTATACATTTATATTATTTTTTAATTATTTAGAGTTATTATTGATCATATAAACTATTTTTATATAATTTTTTAAGGGAAATTAATTAAAATACCCCAAGTTTGACCAACTGTTACCGAAATACCCTAAAATTTTTCCATTTTGCAAAAATGCCCTAAATACCCGCGATGGATCCCGCGATCGCGGGCTAGGGCTGACGTGGCACGTACTTTGGGTACAAATGCCCCGCGAAGCCCCTCAACTTTGGCCGCGGTGCACTTTTGGTCCCTGCCCGCGATCGCAGCCCGCGATGGCCCGCGATGGACCAAAATTTACATTTCTGGTTCCTGAAAATTTACAGTTTTGGTCCCTGAAAATTTACACTTTTGGTCCCTGTACTTAGACGAATCTTGCATGTTTTTACTGTTTTTTCTACAATTATTGTACTTTGAAGACCGATTTGTGGTTGAAATTCATTTGCATGTTTGAGATTTCATCCATAAATATCAGTAATATGCAATTCACAATTCACACTTGTTCTTGCTTTCTTTCTTGATTTCTCTCTTGCTTTCTTTCTTTGAATTGCTTTCTCTCTTGATTTCTCTTCTCTCATTTCATCCACAAATGGCATCGTCATCAAACCCTAAGTCTACTCCTGAAAAAATGTCACCTCAAATCGAGGTCGCCATAGCAAAAAAGGAAAAGGAGATAGATGAACTAACAGAAGAGTGGAAAAAAATTATGGACAGGAAGGCAGTCCATTTGAGAAAGATCGAAGAGGAAGACAGGGAGATCAAAAGGATGAAAGGGGATATAAAAGCTAGGGAGGCTCGTGTTCGTCGAGAACAAGAAGCAATTCACCATATTCTGCAAGACTTTGCAATTATTCAAGCGAAGGTAAACGAGAAGCAAGCTTGGATTGATGAAACTAAATCAATTTTTAAGTAGGTGGTGGTTGTTTTAGTTGTTTTGTATTTTTTTTTCTTGTTTTATATTTTTTACTGTGTTGTTGTTTTGTATTTTTTGTTGTTGTTAATTTCTCTGAAAAGTAGTTTTTAAGCCGCTGAACCACGGTTAGGTTGGATACATCATGCAAGGTCAAGTCAGAGGTTACCTCATTCGTGAGCCTACTCCTCTTGTAGAATATATGACAACCCTCAACTCATTTGCTAAAGTGTGTGCGGGTTGTGGTACACAATGGCCATACGTGGTTGCAAAAGCAGAAGCCGTTGAAGAAGGGTCAGAAAGATTGAAGATGAAGAGCATGTTGGATGAAATATAAACTAGCTGTGTTATCAATGTTTATTTAAAAGCATATGTATGTGTGTATATATCTAATATGAATATATTTATCATTTACAAACTAGCTGTGTTATCAATGTTCATTTAGAAGCATATGTATGTGTGTATATATATCATATACAAATCAGTGTTTAGATCAACAGTATCATATGTGTTTGTTCCAACAAAAATTTCAAGAAATGATCATTTCCAGATCTTACAGATAAAGGTCTCCTTTTTTAAGTCTTCTTCTTCTTCATATATACATATAATACATACATATATATATATATATATATATATATATATATATATATATATATATCTAAAAAGCTAGAAACCTGCTTCCATTCTTGCTACTAATCTTTCTTGCTATATAAACAGACATGTGTACTCAGAGTTAACATTCACTGCCATGGTAACAATCAACCTTTCTTCTTTCTTTCGCTTATCATAACAAACTCCTATTTTCTTTATGTGTGTAAATATATAATACGAATATATATATATCATTTACAAACTAGATGTGTTATCAATGTTCATTTAGAAGCATATGTATGTGTATATATATCATTTACAAATCAGTGTTTAGATCAACAGTATCATATGGGTTTGTTCCATATGGTTCAAGCTGTGACGGGCCCGGGGTGTGACTGACAGAATGTCTCCTTGGCACGGTTGAAGGGGCGGGATTTGGACACTCTCCACGAGTGTGTCCTACGCATTGGCACCGAGTACATCTTCGTTGTATCGAACTTTCACCACGTGATGGACGTCGGTCGTTCTTTCTCGGTCTCCCGGCCCTGTTCTTATCCATTAAAGGTGGATAGCATGGTGGAAGCGGGTCGGGTGGATACACCCATGCTGCAGGGGGTCCAGCTGGGTTTATTACCTCCACGTATGTTTTCCGGTAATATTCGGACGTGAAGAAAGGTACAGCCAAGTCGCTGCAATCTGTACGACCCATATATGTTGTTGCAGCGATGGCATGGCCGCACGGTAACCCAGATTTATCCCATTCGCGACACGAACAAAGGTGGTCTTCCATATTCACAATCGCGTGAATATAGTCATCATGCACCTCGTACTTCCCATACCCGATTGCTCTTACTGGCCATGTCGCCGCACGACGCGCCCTGTACTGAACGATATTCTCCATCGTTGGTGTGAGTGCATTTTGCATCTCAGCTCCTTTTAGGCGTCGAATTTGGTACCACTCTTGTTGAAAGGCCCGAAAGTAGTCCATAAGATTAACAATCGGACATCTACGCGCAAAACGGGATAGTGCATTCACAGACTCTGCACTATTCGAGGTCAGAATGTCATACCGTTGTCCAGGAAAATGGGCCACGGACCACCTCTCATGTCCAGCATCGTCAAAGACTTTGGCTGCTTCCTTGACACTGTATCGTAGCATATTCATGTACTTGTTAAACTCCCGATCCGTATATGCTCTGCATGCCGCCCAATAGACATCCTTGTAGGTGGTAATACGTTTGTCCTTGGATTTGGCGTTCATCTCCAAATGTCGACAGCATATGGCGTGAGGGGCGTTTGGGTACATGGCAGAGATTGCGGCGCTTATGGAAGGAGCCGTGTCAGACATAAACACCAACCCTTGCGGGTCTCCGATAGCTTGTCTCAACATGGACATAAACCAAGTCCACTCGTCCCCGGTTTCAGACTTGCCTACGCCGAAAGCTACTGGAACGATGGAGTTATCCCCGTCCATGGCAACCGCCAGGAACATCATACCCAAGTAACGGCCCTTTAAATGGGTTGCGTCTATTATCAGGACACGACGTAGATTTGCCAGAAATGTGCGGATCTGCAAAAACATAGGTTAAAATGTTATAGTTTATAATGTGTAAATGTTATAGTTTATAATGTGTAAACATATGACGTGTTAAAATACGTACCGCGGGTCCAAGGGCTACGAAGCACATCTCAAACCGTCCACGTGAATCGGTCCGTAGCTGCGTGACAGTACCAGGGTTCTGCAGCTGCAAATTATATAAATATGTCGGGAGTCGTTCATACGACTCCTCGAACGTGCCTCTCACCATAAACAGTGCATGGCAGCACGCACGCCACGCTTGGTGGTAATCAATCGTGACGCCGAACTGCCGGTGAACGTCGTGGACGATGTCCTTTGGACGCAATGACCTGCTAACATCAAGAAATTTGTTTTTCAGGATCGCACCCAAAGTCTTTTTGCCGGCTTGTTTATGGTGGGGATTAAGTTGCGTCCTCGTACAAGTGTGTACGTCGTGCAACTTTCTAATCATTATCGCCCCTCCTTTGGGACCCGTGTGAATCGCGTACAACCTCCACTCACACTTTTCTCTAGCACATTCAACTACGTATTTGCTTTTGTCAGATGCCCGCACGCGACTTTGGAAACCCTCTTCCAAGAACTTGAGTCCGATCTGACTTGCTAAGAGATCCTTCGAATCGAATATCTGACCTGCTGTTAAACTTTCACTGCGAATATAAGGTGTAGGTTCGTAGCTTTGTGTCTGGGTATGGGAGTCTGGAAGAATAGGGGGCATATCAAAAAAGTCATTTATCTGACTACATGATTTTCTACTAGTGGTATATTCTTCGTGATCATCATTATCGGTGTCTGATCTGTCTATTTCAGAATTACCCGTTCTGAAAACGTGGGTTTCGTCATCAGCAACTCCAGCAGTACGCCATTCGTGTGGTTGTGGTGGTTGTTGTTGTTGAGAATCAGGCTGCTCTATTTGGAGGTCTTCGTCGTCGTCACCGTCGTCGTCACCGTCGGATACGCCGGGATACACAAAGAGTAATGGGGGTCTTTCTGAATCGACTGCAAGGTGCAGAAAAGTAGAGATATCCACATCGTTGGATAAATCCACAAATGACCCATCGCCATTTTTAAACACTAACTTGCAAACATCAGAAGAGTTGATTCCACATTTTTGCATGGCGTATGCAACAAACTTCTGATAAGTATAGTTTACTGACACTTTTACATCATGCTTAAATTTATAAGCAAAATTCCACTCATTGTTATCTTGCACCCATTCACCATCAAAACAGAAATATAGCTTAGCTTTTGCAACAGATGAACTCATTTTTTCAGTAGTATCTCAAACACAAAATATTGCAGAAAGAAATATTGCAACAATGAAATCGTTGTGTGGGGATTATGGCTTGCATTTTACGTCTATTTATCAATGAAACAACCAACATATCAGAAAACCAATCTCTCATTTCATCCACAAACTGGTATTCCAAAAACATTGATTTAACATTGATTCAAACATGCAAATGAATTTCAACCACAAATCGGTCTTTAAAGTGCAATAATTGTGGGAAAAAACAGTAAAAACATGCAAAATTCGTCTAAGTTTAGGGGCTGAAAGTGTAAATTTTCAGGGGCTGAAAGTGTAAATTTCAGGGACCAAAAGTGTGAAATTCGGGCCATCGCGGGCTGCGATCGCGGACAGGGACCAAAAGTGCACCGCGGCCAAAGTTGAGGGGCTTCGCGGGGCATTTGGGGCCAAAGTACGTGCCACGTCACCGTATCCCGCGATCGCGGGACCTCATCGCGGGTATTTTGGGTATTTTTGCAAAATTAAAAAAATTTAGGGTATTTTGGTAACTCAATGTTTGACTTAGGGTATTTTAATTAATTTCCCATTTTTTAATATTAATCAATATATTTTAATTATCATTTACTATTATCTTTTTAAATTATTATTTGATTTATTTTTCATTTTATATGTAACGGTTATTTAAAATCATAAGTTAATATATATTTTTTTAAACTTGTTTTAACAAATTCAAAATAATTATATATATGTAATAATAAATTTTAAATTCTTTTTAATTAACATGTTATAATATTTAATTTAATTTACTGCATTGATTGTATTAGTTAACATATTATATTGTTATAAATTTGTTTTAATTATATAATTAAATATTGTAATTGATAATTTTTTGAAGATGCCATTTTTGGTCATTTTACATGTTCATAAGCTAGTTTTGCTGACTTCTTCATCAGCTAGCTTATCAGCTAGTTTGCCAAACATAGCCTTAGTTGTAGATATCTTATATTAATTAACGTATTATACAATGTAATGAGTTAAACTATTCTTTAAATGATAATTCCTTAAACTTTCTAAAACCGATTAAATATATTTTAATTTATTTAACTTTCATTTCCCTTGTAAGAACCCAAACTTTCACTCCTAGTTAAATTGTGAAATAACTATTTTCATTTCCCTATATACACCACACACAAATCTTATGAACTATTTTCATTTCCCTATAAACGGGGTGCAACACAAGATGTGCACGTATTTCAAAAGAGTCCAAACGACATTTGACTCCAAATTCTTTTCTGACCATAAAATCGTATGGGACCAGGTTTCCCCAACACATTTTGCGCGCGTCAGTTTATTATACAAAAACAAGGAAACAATTCCTACTTACACCTCAGTCAAAACTCAAAACGACTTGTGCAATTCCCCTATTTAAAACAAACTCATACGTTTCCATTACTTGAAAACATCGACTAAAACATCATAAAACTTCACATTGGGGTAGGCATGCAAGCTTGTAACATTTCCATTAGAAATTTTCTTGAAACGAAATAACATGCATCAAATGGTTCGTGACCAGATTTCAAGAGATGAAACTCTTTAAATCAATTTCCCAAAATTCCTCATTCGGTCCTATAATGACATTTGAATAAAACGTTTTCCGGCAAAACTTGCACACAACAATGCGTTTGTCCAAAACATACGAGGAAAGAAGTGTTAATAATTTGTTGACACCAAAAAGGGTTCAAACCTATTTTCAAATCTCAAATTGCACCCACGGTGCGCATCAATGTTCAAAACATAAGAATTCCACGCATCATAATTTTATACAAACAAGTTTTCTAAAATCTTTATCACGAAGCACTTTCCTCAAAATTCCGTACTTGGAACATAAAACGTCGAAACGGCATTGCTTAAAATGTATTTGTCAAAATATTTAAAATACACATTTCCTCCAAACCAAAAAGTTTTCAATTTTCCAAAAAATATTCGGCAAATCAAAATTGACCAATGTCAACGACTCATACATTTGTGTTTTTCAAATATCACGTATTGTAAACCATCTGTGATCCTCACACCTCTAAAACATGCTTTGACCAAATGGTCTCTCATTTAAACAAGGAGTTAATAAAACATTTTCATGCACGTCTCGTTTAGCAAAGTGTCGAGAAAACAATGGTTACCAAGCTATGCATACCCCTAAGTCGATATAACACATTTTACATAAAAATGCTAATAAAACATTTAACTGACCAAAAGCGCACCAAGCAAATTATTGTGAATCGTCACCAAAAATGTCCTTTCATGCATCACTTAAGCCACGTATAAATCAATCCATACACTGAACTATTTGCAATAAAATGCTTACTAACACAAACACTTGAAAGAAAAGTTATGCGACACTAGAATTCGAAACTCATCTTTTCTTAGTCGCCTTATGGCATAAAATTAACTTTTCTCAACAAAACTCAAGTAGGACCAAATGCCCAACATAACTCGTAAACTTTTCACATAAGCAAATAGAGTATGCACATAGTAAAATTATACTCACACGACTCAACATGTCGTAAAACAAAACTCCATGAACCTCAATGGACTCAACGACTCCAAGTCAATAAAACGGCGCTAAACATCATGCTTCCCAAAGCCAAATTGCTATAAGCAAAATCATAAATGAGACGTCAAAATCCCAAAAATTCCCTTCTCGGGTAATACCCCATAAACAACGTTGTTTAACAACTCACATTAAACAAATTCCCAAAATAACTTTACATAGATATTATGAAAGATAGCTTTCCGCCCAAACTCTAACATATGTGGAGGAGATCCAATGTTAAAGTCACAAGCCGTAGTCATTGCCCAACCTCTTAAACATCATAAAAATATGATTATCATTATATCCGAAACCAATATTGAACAATAATGAAATAAAGCAAAACAAATCTCGGCGGAGTTTGCAACTCTCGCAATAAAATGGTTTCATGCACGTTCAAAACCATGATTTGAAATCTTGTGTGTGTGCTAATCATTTTCTCAAAATTCAAAACACAATCCATATAAGGATTGGAAACACAAGAAATAGTTAATGCAATTTATTTCCAAAATAACTTTGTGCATGACTTAGTCGGCATTCAACGTCTCAACTCATACTCTTCCAAATCTCTCCGGTCCACTATTGTCATCCGGATGCTTTCACCATCTTAAGGTGTGTTGGGAATTACATCAATTAACCTTACGGTTTTTCCTCGAATCAAAATCGGCTCAATAAGCCTATGGTTCTAGTCCAACCATCAATCTTGACCTGAAACGGTCTACTTAAAGCAAATATCATGCTCATCATCACTCCAAGTGACTAATACTAGAATCGTCCATCTATTCCAACGACTACTAGCTTAGAACCTCCTTCACTACCCCAACGATCATCACATGAAAGCAATTCAAGTATGCATATGTACTAGTAGGTTCACCATGACACTGGCCAGGTGTCACTATGAACGCACCGTACATGCTTATCCTTGCTACTCTCAACATGATTCTCGTTTCTAAAAGATCCATCAACTTCAAAACATCCTATCGTAAAGTGCCTAAAGGTGAACTTCACTCTCATTTACTTAAACAAACGCTAGTTTGAGTCTAGGAATCCAAAATCAACACCTAAATCTCTCAAACTTATGCTCTGATACCAACTCGTAACACCCTCAAATTTGGAACGAGCAACTAACTTTAAAATTCAATAAAATAACCAAAATAGATAAATCTCTTCTACAATTCCTTTATCAAAATACCTCGGAATTAAAACATCATAATTTCTACAGTTAATAACTTAAAACGGGCGTCACTTAACACAACACAAGTTGCTAGTCCAAACAAATGCGGAATACTTCACTAATCAAGTCACCTCTCGTGCACTCTACTAGCACTCGCCACTTCACAATGTAGCTAGAGCTACCCCAACCTGAGCTTGTTGCACATGCCGACAAATAAAAAGGGTTAGGCTTACGCCTAGTGAGTTCAAGCATTTTATCATGACTATAAAAAATCATAAATCGGAAATTAGTAGCTTTAGTCATGATTCAATAAATCTTTAATGAAAGTTTGCGACAAAGGTTATCATTTCCAAAGAGTTCCCAAATATGACATAAATGACTCATTTTCCAACGCACCCAAAATCCATGGGAATCCTCCCCAAAAGTGTAAAGCGTTTTCCAAAAATGAGTTACGAATCCCAACCCACTCAAATACGTTCGTAAATCTAGTTTTAGGCAAAACCTTCAAATACGGTTGACAATACATACTCAACCCGTGAGACATGGAAACCATCCATATACATATAATCTTTCATTGGAAACATAATACGAAGCAAAACTTACGCAAACGTAAAATGTATTAAAATCCAAATACCATAAAATAAAACTCCAGCAGTTAAAACATCCAATAAGAATGTAACATAAATCCGCCCATCAGTCATGGAAAACAATCCATATGCATGTAATATAACCTCAACAATGTGAATAGATAAAATACTCGAAATCAACACCCTTCGGTGACGGGGGAGACCCGATCTCATCGAGTGTGGCAAACACATAAATTAAACCACGATTAAATAAATGTAGGTAAACTTCTTGGATGTGGAAAACGGATGACATCAACCATACTAGGTCTTTAGTCAATCCTTGGCATCAATCATACTAGATCTTTAGCCCATCTTAGACATCAACCATACTAGGTCTTTAGTCCATCTCAGACATCAACCATACTAGGTCTTTAGTCCGTCTTTGGCATCAACCATACTAGGTCTTTAGCCCCTCTTAGACATCAACCATACTAGGTCTTTAGTCCAAGCCCTCAAGTTCAACCATACTAGGTCTTTACCTTGGAAAACCCACCATCCAAAACAAGCTTACTTAACTTAAAAATTCATACATGACCTCAAAAGAATAACTAATGCATTCAAATCATGTAAACTCCAAATATGATGCAATTCATGCAACTCAAACCCCAAGCCCACGTCGAGCTTATAAAAAAATCGGGTGAATGCCCTCGAGACTCAACCGAGTCCAAAACCGAGCCCTCTGATCAAAAGATCTAATGATCATTTATCAATATCAATTCATGCAAATGAAATGCATCTAACTCACATCATGCAACACACGCTCCGAGGCATGATAATCTCACAACCCCTTCATTGCCACCTTCCCAATGAAGTCAAATCATATATGCATCTATATGTACACGTATATGCAACTCTTTTATTACTTGACAATGCATATAACTCACTAAGGTTCATTAGTCCCAAAGGTACTAAGAATAAATCATCAAACGGTCTTCACACATAAGACCAACACTTAAACCGGCACGTATTCGAATAAAATGCAGTTAAGCATATAACACATCCAAGACTCCATCTCGAGTCACTAAAACCGGCAAACACTCAAAAGACTCATTTGAGTATAAATCAAGCCTTTAAGGCCAAAATAAATGTTTGGTTAAATACGTGTCACTCACACGGTTACGTAAACCCAAATGCATCGTTACCCAAAATCTTTATCTTTTAATTCCTCAATAGGCCATCGGCCCCAAAATAAAGGTTTACAACTCTTAAAACATTCACATGGTCGGATTGACCAAAATCCCCAACTCACACGTTCACACTTTAAAATGTGCCACCATATTTATCACATAATCACAAAACACTAAAAGTGTATTTTGACCAAATAACCTTCACTTATGCAATAAATTAACAAAACCTCTTTCACTCGTGATTTATTCATCAATCACTCAAAATCCCCAAATGTGGGTGTTTTTACAAGATTTGTAAAGTTCAACACTTTGATTAAATCAAAACCCACTAATTAACTCAACAAGTGATAATTTCATATAAAGCACACAAATACTTTAAAAGAAACATTTTGGCATGTACAAAGTTTTCACAAAGCAACTTGAACTCACCTTGCTAGATTTAGGCTAAATCTATATTTTTTCCCAAACGTAAGCTCCCTTGAAGAACTTGAATCCTCAAGCCCAAAACTTCCAAAAACCTAGATCCACAAGTTTCCAACCATAAATAATCATCCCTAAACACTTATATATGTTTCCCCTAACATAAAACATCCAAAAATCACTAAAACACCAAAACCCTAACTTCTTAGATGAAGAAAAGTGAGAAGTTTACCTCAACCACCACCAAATACTCTTGGATCATTCATCATACTTCAAAACTCTTTCTAGATCCTTGAAGAGCTCTCAAAAACGAAACCGTAGCAACTTGAATCATCAAAATCGGAGTTGGGATGCAAAAATTATGAAGGTTTGAAGTATGAGGTTGAAATTCGCGTCTTAATACACCAGACCATTCCCGCGGTTTATCCCGCGACTTTGAAGTCGCGTGGAAAGCCGCGCGGCTCCCTGTTGGGTCGGTCGGTCGGATACTGTTTCGTCCGTAACTTCTTCGTTATAGCTCCGTTTTCGCTCCGGAAAGAACCGTTGGACTCGTATTCGAATTCCCCATCCAACAAGACCATAAAATCTAGGATTTAACCCCAAAACTTATTTTTCATATTTTTCTTAAAGATCGGTTCCACACTGATTCGACATTGGACCTATCTGGAAATTACGGGTGTTACATGTAGGTAGAACGAACGAAGGGGATTGGCTTGTATCTTGCCCTTGTGGATTCGTTCTCTTGGGTTTCTTGGATTTCTGGCTTCTTTTCAAGCTACTAACACGGTAACACCACAATTCTTACAATTATGATAACAAAAACCAGAAATCTTGGCCCACACCTTAGATTATACATAAAAGAGTACTCCCACATGTGAGAATTTATGGTATGAGATTGGAAAGTATATTCCTGTGATGTTGTGAAAATTAAATTCGTACACACAGTTGAGTGTAAGCACGCAAATTAAGATGGAATTAAATAAATTAGTGAAATACTTAAAGATGTGGTAATGGATCTCAAATAGGAATTATGAAGTGGACAAACAAATATGCAATAGTAACCTAGCTGCAATTTGAATATCCATCAGCTTACGTTAGTATACGTTCAATTAGTGCTTTTGTGGCTATTTTTTCTTATCCAGGAACCTAGCTGCAATTTGAATATCTACCAGCTTAATTGCCGGAATGAAATAACAACAAATCTTTCAAATAGGAAAAAATTGCTGGTGCTAGATTAGTGAAATCAATCTATATCAAATTTATATTCTACTACCAAGTTTGACGTAGAAAAATTAAAGTAGGTTTTATGGAAGTGAGATGCCAACAGTTTTCGATTTCATTACTCAAAATTTCAGTTTAATTGAATATATACGTACTTACTCACTCTGTCACTCATGTTGTGATTTCATTTGAGAAGCTTAAAACTATAGTTTATTTGTTCAGTTTTGGCAGGAATTGTTACCCTTGCTATGCATATTTGATTAGTACACTAGCTTGGTTGTTGTTGTCTATGATGAGAGAGAACTCATCAACCCATACTGATCATTCAAGTGATGTGTATCGCCACTATCTAAGTACACTTATCACTTATCAATAAGTGTAACTCAGATGCTTTCTATCTTAGAAGCAAAGGCTTAATCGAGATCTTGGCTTTTTGTGTATGAGGGAGAGGTGGAGGCCAGGTATATGGTGGCCACTTATGAAGCCTATTTTGAGAGGTTGAGTGAGGCCCCTCACTTACATCCGTACACACAGTTGCGTGTAAGCAGGCAAAATTATTAAGATGTTGCATATTATTCAATAACCATCAAAGCTCAAAACAAAAAAGGCATGCAATCTTTAAAACAGTAAATCAAAATTATTAAGTTGCTGCATATTATTCCATAAGAACATAATAATCAAAAACCATAATAATCTTTGTTAGAATTGGAGAATCGATTAACAGATGATAGACTTGAGCGAGATGTGACTGAATCGGCCGAGGGTTTTCATATATTGAAGAGAGAATTACAAGACTACAGATTAACCTAAAACTGAAACATAAGTAACCTATATATACAGCTAAGATATAGATAATTACAGAATAGACCTTGTACTTTACATCTACACAATAATAACTCTAACACCCCCCCCCCCCCCCCTCAAACTCAAGTGGGGGAAGAATGAGCCAAATTGGGTTTGGAAACAAGAGCCCGGAAACGCCTCGGAAGATGAGCTTTGGTGAAGATGTCCGCTGTCTGATCAATGGTTGAAATCGGGAGAAGTTTAACCGTCTTGCGAAGAACATGTTGACAAGTGAAATGACAGTCAATCTCTATGTGCTTTGTACGCTCATGAAAGACATCATTGTGAGCAATCTGAATAGCACTATTGTTATCACACCACAATGGTGTTGGAGAGATCTGATGAGCACCCATATCAGATAGTAACCAGCGTAGCCATACAAGTTCTTGTGTGGTGTCAGCTAAAGCGCGATACTCAGCTTCAGTACTAGATCGAGCTGTCAAAGATTGTTTCTTGCTGCGCTAGGAAATAAGAGAGTCTCCAAGGAAGAAACAATATCCGGTGGTAGAGCGACGGTGTGTTATGTCTCCATCCCAGTCAGCATCGGAGAATGCACGAAGAGTTAAGGACGATGTGGATGAGAAGTGAAGTCCATGAAACATTGTCCCTTTAAGATACCGAAGGATACGTAGAACCGCGACATAGTGATCGGAGCATGGAGCAGCCATGAACTGGCTGACTATATGAACTGCATATGCAAGATCCGGTCGAGTAACAGTCAAGTAGACCAGAGAACCAACTAGTTGACGGTACCGTGTAGGGTCCCGCAGCACGGTGCCGGCATTGGGAGCAAGATGCAGATTTTGCTCAATGGGTGTAGAAGCAACTTTGTTGTCTGTAATCCCAGCTTTGGATAACAGATCTGAAATGTACTTGGCTTTATAGAGATAGATGCCGGAAGAGTCTGACAGAACTTCAAGACCAAGGAAGTAGTGTAGTTTACCAAGATCTTTCATCTCAAAGCATGAACTGAGAGACTGTTTGAGATGGGTGATACCTGTAGAGTCACTGCCGGTAATAATCATATCATCAACATACAATAGGAGTAAGATAGTACCTGCAGCAGTGGTCCGAGTAAACATGCCAGAATCATAATTACTCGGAGAAAACCCCAATGAAATGACAGTATTGCTAAATTTTTCAAACCAAGCACGAGGAGATTGTTTAAGGCCATTGAGGGCTTTTCGAAGTCGGCATACATGACCCTAACGAGAGATCACACCCGGAGGGGGTCTCATGTAGACTTCCTCTTCAAGATCACCATTTAGAAAGGCATTCTTGACATCCATCTGGTAAAGTGGCCATCTTTTGGTGGCAGCTATGGCGAGAAGACTACGAACCGAGGTGACACGAGCCACATGAGCAAACGTCTCCTCGTAATCAATGCCATATTCTTGATTGAAGCCTTTTGCCACAAGGCGTGCTTTGTATCGATCAATGGATCCATCAGACTTTGTTTTGATTTTGAAGACCCATTTGGAACCAATAGGTGACTTGCCCGGTGGGAGAGGTACAAACTCCCATGTATTTGCTTTGTCAAGGGCCCGAAGTTCCTCAGTCATAGCTTGCTTCCAAACAGGGTTAGAAGCAGCTTCCTTGAAGGAAGCGGGTTCATGGTTGGACAACAATGTAGCATAACAATGATAATCACGAAGGTGAGAAGGAACTTGTCTTACCCGGTCTGAGCATCGTACTTCATCTTGTGGTTGAGAGGAGTTAGGATCCATAGACTCAGCAGATGGCTCAGAAGTAGTCCTTGGAGATGGTGCAGATGATTGATCATGATCAGATGGCACATATGACATAGGTGAAGGTTCAGGTTGAGACGAGACGGAAGGAAGTGGAGCAGATGATGAGGTTACCGATGGAGGTGGGACGGAAGGAGGTGTACTAGATGGAGGGGTGAGTATGGGATCTAATTGGAGTGAGTCCAAAGAGATAGAGTTATCAGTGAAGAAGGAAGTGGAAGGATTGGGTATGTCCTGAAATTTGGACACTGTTGAGAAGGGAAGATGTTCCCAGAATGTGACATGGCGGGATATACGTAGTCTCTTAGAGAGTGGATCCCAACAACGATAACCTTTGTGTTCAATACCATAGCCAAGAAAACAACATAATCGAGAACGAGGTTCGAGTTTGGTGTGTTCATGAGGTTGCAACTGAACAAAGCAGGCACAACCCCATACTTTTAGGAGTTCATATGCAGGGGAGACCCCATGGAGCACTTCATAGGGAGACTTTTGATTTAGGATGGGAGTCGGGTGACGGTTGATGGTGTAGACAGCCGTGAAGGCAGCTTCGCCCTAAAAACGTTCTGGACACTTGGCTGAGATTAAAAGAGTACGAACAGTATCGAGGATGTGGCGATGTTTACGTTCTGCACGTCCATTTTGCGGAGAGGTGCCGGGACAGGAGTACTGAGAAAGAGTGCCCTGAGATTGAAGAAAAGAGAGAAGAGAAGATTCTTTGTATTCCATAGCATTATCTGCTCGAAGAATCTTTATAGGCTTGGAAAACTAGGTCAGAATCATACGGGCGAAGGTAATATATATTTGAGGTAGTTCGGAGCGATGTTTCATGAGATATATCGATGTAAAGCGTGTGTGATCATCGATAAAGATTACAAAGTATCGAGAACCTCTCATGGATGGATGTGGTGCTGGTCCCCAAACATCAGAGTGAATGAGATCAAAAGGAGAAGCAGATTTAAATTCATTTAGTTGAAAAGGTAAGACATGATGTTTGCCAAGTTGACAAGATAAACAAGAAACGTTTTCAAAAGAAGTGTTGCCTAATAATCCTGAACTAACTAACAATTTTATTCTAGCTAAAGATAGATGTCCTAGACGCTTATGCCATAATTCAAAAGAAGGGGTACTGGAAACAAAAGCAACAAAATTTGATGAGGGTAAGGGAAGACGGAGGTAGACCACTTCAATCATCCGACCAACTTTACGGCCTACTCCAAGGATCTGCTTGGTCTTTGGATCCTGCACAACACAACCAGAAGGATGAAACAGAACAATTAGACCGGATTCCATAAGCTGAGTGATTGAAACCAGGCTCAGAGATAAGTTAGGGATATGTAGCACATCAGGTAATTGTATATTGGGGGTACAGACAGTCTCACTTAAAGATACAGGTAAGCGAGTGTCATCCACAGTACGGACTGATGAGAACATTCTGGAGGTCCGTTTAGAGACAAACCCGTCAGCCTTAGGTGTCATGTGGTTACAACATCCAGAGTCAAATAGCCAAGGGTTACCTGGTGCTGAGATATTGCACTGAGAATTCATACCCATAGAACATGTCATGAGTCGCTCTATAAGCTCTTGGTTTCGGCGCATGAGTTCCATAAGGTCAGGTGATAAGTTGTTGCTATGCGGTGTCGGAATTGTCGGCGTAGAGGAGTCTTGAGTGATTGATCCAGCAAATGACTGAGTGCGTTGTTGCTTTTGCTCACCTGAATTCCGTGGATGCTTTGGACAGTCAGACCCATAGTGTCGTGGCTGTCTGATCCCACACCAGCGACATTTTCGAATTGGGCAGTTGAGGAGAAGATGAGTACTAGAGTGACAGAACATGCATTCACTGTATTTAGACTGGCTATTGAGAGCCATCTGGAACTGAAGACTGGAATGAAGTTCGGAATGTAAAGAACTAATCGTGAGGTACCGAAACCGTGTGTTCCGGAATTGAAAACTGAAAAGAGGAGTTTCGGAGTTGTGAGTGATGGAACTGAGTGTTCCGGAAATAATTTCAGAAAAGTGAGAACCGGAGTTGAGTTTCAGAATTGATCTCAAACCCTGTTTTCGCGGATCAAACTCCGCGGTGAGTTTGCTAGGGAGTTCGAGGGGCAGCGCGCCAAGGTACTGTAATGTGAGTTCCGGAATCAAGAAAGATCCGGAATTGAAAAGCAGGATCCGGAAAATAGAAAACAAAACAGGTTCCGGATTAGAGAAGCAGTTCCAGAATTAGAGATTGTTCCGGAATTCAGAAACTATTCCGGTATTAAGATGATGCAAGTTCCGGGATTAAATAAATCAGATCCGGAGTCAAGGTGAAGCAGTTCCGGAATTCAGAAACTGTTCCGGTATTAAGGTGATGCAGTTCCGAAATTACAAGTAAGTCAGATCCGGGGTCAAAGTGAAACAGTTCCGGAATGAAAACGAGTGCAGTACCGGAAGTTCAAAGCAATGCAGGCAGTTCCGGACTTTTAGTGTTCCGGTATTTCGAGTAGTTTCGGAATTTTGGTTCCGGAAAATGTGAGTGTCGGTGTTTTAGTGTTCCGGAAAAGAGTGATTCCGGACTAGGTTATAGATGCGATTTGACGAACAGCAAGAAGGGAAAAAACGGAAAGAAAAACGGCTCGCAAAAGAAATCGAGCAAAGAGATAAATCTGAAGGGTAGATAACACATACCTAAAGCTCTGATACCATGTTAGAATTGGAGAATCGATTAACAGATGATAGACTTGAGCGAGATGTGGCTGAATCGGACGAGGGTTTTCATATATTGAAGAGAGAATTACAAGACTAAAGATTAACCTAAAATTGAAACATAAGTAACCTATATATACAGCCAAGATATAGATAATTACATAATAGACCTTGTACTTTACATATACACAATAATAACTCTAACAATCTTAAAGTACTTAATGATTCATAACTTAATAATCTTGCTTAATAAAAAGGGTTCTGCTCACCAAGCTGGTCGTCTTAACCATGACCTGACCGCTCACAGTTAATACCTCTTAATACACTTAAATCTTATTACCTCTGAATTCTGAATTGGTATGACATTTTTACGTTTAGACCGTTTGTTTTTTTAGATTTCAAAGGCTCTGAAGCCTGAAATAGGTCTGAAATCAGAAGAGGTAACCTAATGTCTTATAACCTCTTAATGCACCGCCTCTTATTAATTAGAAACGAAATAAGACTTCAGACTTCAGACCTCTTAAACAAATGCCACCTTAGGGGCAGTTTGTTTGTCCCATGTTGCCAATGTGAAGGGTACATCTGCCTTTCTTCCCTTTTAGTTGAAAGTCCTTTTGACAATTGTGAAATAGAAAATCTTTATATCACGAAGAATTGTAATTTAATATTTTATTGTCTGTATTGTGGTGGTAAACCAATAAATAAACTGAGCATGGATTGTAATTATATGTTAGATAGAGAAATTAAAAGAAGATGCATATTTACTTAATCATTTATGACGGTGATGAGTTAAAGTTTTCTACAACTGATTGCAACTTTTTTTGGTTTTGTTGTTAATTTGTATTTGTATTATATAAAACAAACTAAATTTTATAGGGCAAGGCAGTTTAATTATAGTGTTGTTTTATATCTTGAATTAAAACAACTTTTTGATGTGATAGTGGGAAACATACCAAAAAACCAAGCTTACGATTAAGGAGAAAGGCTAAAGTTTTTGTTGTTTTTCTACATAGATTATTACACATTTTGTACCATATGTTTGTATTAAAATCATTGCGCATTTTTTGCAGGATATATTTATGGATGAGTGCATCACAGATACTAAAAACATTATGGATATACGGATGAACATTATTTACAAATGATTGTATTTCTTTGTTAATTCAAGAATTTTTGTAAAGAGTTATGAGTATATGGGTTTAGAAGCCCAATACGTGTGCAATTATTTTTCTATTCGATCTTTGCTAATACAACATATTAACCTTCAACTTTATATGTTAGTTGGCTTGCAAATTAACAAAGCAAACTCATGAAATAAAATCGAAAGTGATAAAGAAATAAAATTCAGGGTTAAACTAATGTTTCGGAAGTGTGATTCACCCGCGCTGCATCGCGCGGGTACACCACTAGTATATATATATATATATATATATATATATATATACATATACATATATACATATACATATATGTACACAGTTACACACTTCTATGTGACAACATACCACACAAAAACATAATATATATTGATATACATGCTTGTATTGGCAGCTAATATGCAAAACCAGAATATATATACACACACTTGTAAAGTTGTATGTAACAGCTTAATATACAAATACCGATATACACTATATATAATGTATGCAAAGTGAGTATAATATACTAACAATGAATTATTAATAAGAATAAGGTATACTCAGGTACAAATATATATGTATATATAGTAATACATATTTTATTGTTAAGTATATTATATATTATATTATGTACAATGATACTTACATATAATGTATGTTCGTGATTGTATGAGGGAGGGAGAATAAAGCCCTTATAAATAGCTTTGTTGATGTTTGACTTCACTGCACCCGTGCATACATATGTACACCATGTTAGCTGCTTCTACCACTGGTGAGACTAAGTAGCATATAGTGTTCTAGAGAAGAAAAAGGTTTTCAAAAAAAAAGTTTCAACCATTTTATAAAGTATTTTAGCCTCTATATTGAAGCGTACGCCTCTCCACCACCTCATGCCTCACCGCCTTAGACAATTAAAGTGTACGCCTTGTTTGGGGCTTGAGAGGCGCCGCCTCCGGCGCGATTTTGAGCCGCCTCGCCTCGAAGCGCGCCTCAAGGCGTACGCGTCACACGCCTTTTAAAACCATGCATGGAAGGACCTTTGCCTGAAAATGTGGCGGATTTCGTTTTTAACAACTTGGGTAACGCTCCCATCGCCATTAAGTATCAACTCTAACCGCCTTTAAATCTTTAGATCCAAAACCTTATAAGGTTAATCAAGATGTGCGTAAGCCGACCCGAACCCCCGGTTAAAGAAAATCTTTAGATCCATAATGCAACAAATACATTTGGTGTGTCCTCTACAGTACTAGTAACAGAGTTGTTGCTGTTGCTCTTGGTCAATGGTGGCTATAGAGAAAAAGTAGAGGCGAAAGAAGTTTGGGAGATTGTGTCATTCCAATATTTCATCCTGTCTTAAGATATATATCCATACTTTATTGTAGTTTGTCTCATGAATAAGGGGTCGTTTACAAAGCTCTTATCCGGGTAAATGCTTATCAAGTCATATTAGCTTATCGGATCAATATGGCAAGGACCAAAAATCTTACCCGGTAAGAGCAGAAGCAAGGACCGAGAGTCGAAAGCAAAGACCAAGAGTCTTACCTGGTAAGTGAGTGCGACGACTCTTACCACAATTAGCGCTTACCGGCTAAATTGTAGCATACGATGCCATTTTGGTGGACTAAAATTTTACCCAGGAAGTAGATGATAGTGTTGAATTTCACAGTGATTAGGTAAACGGCCCCTAAGTATCGCTTTTAAAAGCAAAAGTCTACTTTCCAATTTTACCCTTAGATAAATAAATTCATTATTGTCTCTATTACTGAGACTAAAATTGTCATCTAGTCAATTAAAAAATGTAATAATTACAAATTTTAAAAATATTTGTCTTTTTCTTCGAGAAGGGGACCACATTGGGGTGGTCATCATAATAACTACATAGGAAAAAAGAAGTTTTACTTTTTAGCAACCCAAAGTTTTTTTCTTCTTCACAAAAAAGCCAAGAAATCTTGTGGTCTCTGACAATTTCTGATGCCCCCGGATGAAAAGTGGGCCCACCACAAAAAAATAGTTGATACACCGCTACAACTATGGGTGTGCAGAAAGTCAACCGATCCAATTAGAACCGACCAACGTTGATTGGATTGGATCGGATCAAAATTTTCAACATCCAATTTGGATCGGTCGGTTCTTGGATGACAGTCCAGAACCGACCAAAACCGAACCGATTCACCATCCAACCACTCATCCGGTTATCATCCAATCACCCATCCGGTCATCATCCAACTACCATCCAATACATTATAATTCAAAGTTTCAAAAGTAAAAAGTTTTTATTTTTAAAACATTATAATTTAAAAACAGCTGTAAAAAATAAAAACTAGTTTTTTTTAGAAATAAACATAAAAACATTGGATGGATCCGATCCGATCATCCATTGGATGTTGGATGGATCCAATCTGATCCAATGAGAATATCCAATGGATGGAACCGAACCGATCCAATCATCCATTGGATTGGAAAAATCCAACATCCAGTGGATGATTGGATCGGTTCGGTTCCCCTCACATCCATCGGATGTCAACCGATGAACACCCCTAGCTACAAGCGCCAACGCATAAAAAGCAAGCCAAAGTTGCAGCTCGCGACATCGTAAGAAAAAGTGTCTTGCAACTGCTATTCTAAAAAACTCGCCACACAGCCGCCATGGCACCAAGGCTTGTGTCTCACGCCACGTTAAGCATGTGGCACGCCATGGCCTAATGTGTTGTTTTCGTAATGCGATATTTGATTTTTCTTTACGTTTTTAATGTCTTATTTGCAAGTTTTTTAATATATAACCTAATTTAACTTGCTTACTACTATTGGCTCATTGAGTAACACTACAAAACATATGTTTTTATATAAAATTTTATATATGAATTAGAAATTTAACGTCATAAGTCACGCCTTGAAAACACCATGGCTTCGCCGTGGCTCCTAAGACTTGAGGCTTGGCCTCGCCGCCACGCCACGCCACACGCCATTTAGAACCTTGCTTGCAACTTTGACTTACAGTTTCTTAGCTATTTTGTGAGAAAATTAAATAAAATGGTGGCTATATCATAAAACTCCTTTCCTAAGGTGGCCATTTAAGACGATAACCCGACTAAATTGATGGTGATTATTTCTCTGCACCACTTACAATGTAATTTACCTGTTTCTTAATAAGTTGAGGGGTAATTTTGTCGTTTTAACATTAAAGAGATAAATGCTATGAACTAATCTAATCCACTACTTGTAGGATTCATGAAATTTTGAAAGAATTCAATTGCTATCAGGCCAACCAATGGAGGAATCATGGGATTTTGAAGGAATTCAATTCCTTGGGAACAATTGGAGTAATGAAATGTGGTAAAAGGAATTCATCATTCCAATTCCAATTCCAATTCCTTCAAATCCTGTGCACCAAACGGGGCCTAAATGTGTCTGTTGAAGTTGGACAAAAGTTATGCATCTTTCCATGAATTAGTACATTAGACATGATTCCTTTGCATAGAATACAAGGGTGTAGAGTTCTTCTTCCCCATCTTAAAACCTCCCTAATCGTTTTCTCATCACTTCTATATCTTCTTTTAAGTATATAATATTCATATACGACAAATACTCATGCACACTCCTTACTGAGCTTTAAACCCTTGACCCCCCTGGAGGTTGAACTATATCAGTAACCCTAATACCGCTAGACCAATGACCCTTTGATTATCACTTCAATAACTTCTTATGCAAGTATTTCTACTCACATCAAGTAAATCGGATTACAAGAAGAGTATTTTAATTCATTTAAGTAGGAATGAATCATTGTACCAAACTAACCAAAACCAGTATATCCGACACAAAGGTAAGGTTTGAGGGTAGGGTGTACACAGATCTTGCCACATACTGATCGACACCAGTTTGTACACTTCTACTTTACATCAAATTCACTTCTAGTTTTCATCAGCCAATTCAACAGAGTTGGGACCATTTTACACCTAATGACTTCACTTACCAGAATCGGCAACAAGGAAGAGATTGATTGAATCATAGCAAGAAAACAAACCAACAAGAACCAACGGGTCCACCAAATTTGCAGATACGAGCTTTAGAAGGCTAGTTTTTGAGGTGTTTGCTAACAAGCTATGGATTCAATCATTCAACAATGTGGATACCATCAAATTGAACCTATAAATGTTTAAAAAACATAATCCTACACAGACTATTACCATCAAAGGGAGCTCAACCTAACTTAACCTAACCCAATCAAAATCAGTTATTCCATCACCTTTAAATTACAAATTTGCTTCCTATTATTCTTGTAATCACCAGGGTCCTAACAGGAACTCTAAGGGTCTGTTTGGCAGTTGCTGAATGGTTTGGTGTAGAATAATTAAGTGATCGGAACGATTAAGATGCTCCTATTATATATATTGCAAAATGAAAATTTTTGTTTGGTAATTTTTCATAATGAAATTAGGTGGCTGAACCGTTAAGGGAGGCCCAAGATACAAAATTATTTAGAGGATTTTAGAACCATTAAGAGGCACACTTTTTTTGCCAAACAAGATTCACCGCTTAACGATTCCAGAGGTTGCCTCCTAATGGAACTATTAAGAGGTAAACAAACAGCCTCTAACTATAATTTCTTGCAGAGAAAATCCAGATAGGAGAATCTGATATGCAAATAAGTTGCAATAATCAATTGCACACTTTTAATTTCAGCCAAATGGATCATAAAACAGCAACGAAAATCAATAATTGATGGCAATACCAAATCATCAACAGCAGATCAAGAAAACAAACACCTTTGTTTACGAGCAGTGACGAAGACGCTTTTTGAGTTTCTTTAGCTTATGTTTGTTCATCTTCTTCTTCCTTTTCTTCTTAACACTGTCCGCCCAGATCATCTCGGTACTCGAACTCGACCCATCTAGTCTCGGATTCTCCTCAGGTTTAGGATCTGGGAACCCAGTTGAGGAAATCGGATTCAAGAAATACCCAAGTGAAAAACTAGGGTAAACATGGAATGGATTGAAATGGGTCGATTTGTCCTCAGATGAAGATGCGGGAAAAGGGTTTGTGGTGTTCGGTTCAGGATGATGAACAAGATGAGGAATTAGAGGTTTTGTTGGATTTTGAAGGTTGAGTAAAGCTCTAATTGTGCTTCCATTGAAGGGTTTGCGTAGAAGCTTATGGGAAATTTGAGCCATTTTGCATTTTTTAGGTGTCTCTGACAGAGACGAAGCTAAAGAGAAGAAGCTTACGGTAAAAACTAAAAAGGGGGCAGATTTGGGCCTGTTAAATTGGTAATGGCAAAAAGAGAAGAAGCTTACGGTAAAAACTAAAAAGGGTAAAAAAAAAAAAGGGTAGGAGCTTATGGTCAAAAGGGCGAAAAAAATGAAATCTAAATAATGCGTAAAAAAAAAAAGGGTAGGAGCTTATGGTCAAAAGGGCGAAAAAAATGAAATCTAAATAATGCCCCCATGCAGGATCGAACTACAGACCTCCAGTTTACAAGACTGGCGCTCTACCACTGAGCTATAAGGGCTTTTTGCTCAATTCCTGTATTATAATTTCTAAATATGTAAAATAAAAGTTATTTTATTTTGTATCACAGTTCTGTTATATTAACTTTGAATTACCATATTTCGTTGGTTTTTAATATTTAAATAATATCTTTCATAATATAGTTAAAAAGATATTCAACTTTTTTTTTGAAAGAATTGCATTTCGAGGGTATCCTGGACTTAGTTCAGACTAATCCCCCTTCGACCCGGCCACAATTCGGCCCACGACCCGGCCCAAACAGCAGGCCCACGATCCGTCCCTTGATTCGGGGATACCTCCACGTGATCACCACGGGGTTCGAACCCAGGTAGTAAGGGCTTCCACCACTTACCCTCCCAGGATGTTACCAAACCACTGAGCTACAACATCTTTGGTAAAAAGATATTCAACTTGATACATAATTTAATGACAATTCTACAAAATCTGTTCAAAGCTGCACATCTTTAAAATACAACCCATTCCCGGTTGATGAAAACAACATTAATAGTTTAATTGTAGCTGTTGGTGGCTCAAGTATTATCACTAGTGTGTCGTATTTCATAACACAACTGGATTAATACCGCATAAGAGGATGATTTATGGCTCATGCAGCGGTGGATCCAGTGATCGGGGTATACTTAGGAAGCTAGGAGTATAAAAAGAATAGGGAAAATTGCATCAAAATGGAACAAACTTTCAGCTAATTCCTATTTTGAGGAACCAACTTTTAAAATCATCATTTGGGGTTTGAATTAAACTATTTATTTATTTGAGGGTCTGGTTTACCTATTGACCTGCTAATGATGACATCACCCAAAAAAATTCCAACTAAGATTCCACATCATAATTATGTAGGCAGTGACCGATAAAAATCCGAGAAAAATACCACTTAAGATGATTTGGCTATCTCAAATACTCGGCCCACATTCTGATGCACTAGTTAAAAGAGGAGATTAGGAGCAAGTTCGAAGGTTTTAGTGGGTGGAAATACCGAAGGAGCTTGCCATGGATAGAAGTAAGAGGGGTTATCTTCTAAAAATTAGAGAAGAAGATGAATAAGAACAGCAGATTCAATCATCAACATGGATTTCATGGTTTCCACCCGTTCACCTTATTAAGATGAACGGTGCCAGAAGATTATCGGCACCGGAGCACCGTCGTGCATCAACGACAGTGGCGGCTAGGTGACAATAGAGGGAGGATCGATCGATGGAGATGGGAGAACAGATCGTGATGTTGGTGACTGTTGGGTTTCTGGAACATAAGCTTTAATTTATTTACTTTTAACTTTTTAAATACTAATGATTATTTGGTAATAAATATCCACATAATATATATTTTTTAATTTTTACTTGCCACGTCATATTTGATTACCGGTGTTCAATAGGTAAACCAAACCCTCAAATAAATAAAAAGTTTGATTCAGACCCCAAAATAATGATTTTAAAAGTTGGTTCCTGTAACAACCCAAAGTTTAACATACGAGCTAGAAGCTACCTCTTTAGTTCATAACGCCAAAAACGGCTCAACATGGTCCCACTAACAAGATTTACAATACAGGGTTCGCGGAAATAACCCTAAATACAGCTGAGAAAATCTAACTAAACATTTCAAAGGAGGTTCTTCTAATTCCTTCTAGCGCAAGCTCCAATCCACGTCTTGCCAAAACTCTAAACGTGCCCTCGACTACTGCTTACCTGAAAAAGGTTTTAGTTTTGAAAAGCGAGGGTTAGACCATGAGGTCTAGTGAGTTCCCTCCACACCAAGTCACACCAAAATAATTCAGTTAATAAAATCAGTTATGAAAGCATTGTATAAATCATAACTAGCACACAAAGTTGATATGCACACATTGACACATGCTACTGGCACGCGCTAAAGTCACACACACCGTGACAGCGCAATCGGGCACACACCGCCCATGTCACACACACCGTGACAGCGTAATCGGGCACACACCGCCCATGTCACACACACACCGTGACAGCGTAATCGGGCACACACCGCCCATGTCACACAAAAGCTAGAGCATGGTCACACACATTTAAATCACACATATAAGCCACACTTATGAATCGCACATTCATACCTTGCCTTGAAATAAAAGCAGTTGAAAAGCACACTGTTACATACTAATCTTCAAACACACTATTTCTTCATTTGAAACACATATTGTCACACAATTAATCATCGCTTGAAACAGCAGCAGTTGTATAACACACCGTTAGATAAAAATCCACACCACACCCTTTTCATCGTTTTGCCATAAAAGTAATTGAAAAGCACACAGTTAAATAATAACCATGCCACACACTAAACCTTCAGTTTGTAATAAAAGCATTTGGAAAAGCCACCATTAGACAATAATTGTCAACCACACACTTGTATAAAATTTAGGTTCAGAAAGACTCACCTTAGCTTAGTGTTGAACGCACTCTTGATAAATCTCCAAGCTAAACCAAACGGACACCTAAGGATAACAGAACTGCATCAGTGTTGGTCCCGAAAGGCTTAAACAAGTTTGTAGAAGGGGGGGGGGGGGTTGAATACAAACACACTATTTTACTTTTCTAAATTGTTTATTGATAAATCATTAACAATTTACAGCTTGTTGCGGAAACAAGATTAAGGATAAACCTAAATCTAAACAAGTTGGAACACTAAGGTTTTCTTGCACTAAGAAAGATAAGGAGATTACTAATAAAATCCTATCTTGAGAGATTTGAACTTGTCCAGAGTTAGCAAGTTACTTCAAATGAAGTGAGTTCATCTCTTTATATACTGCATGCATTTAATGCAATTCTGTATACACTTTACACGTGTCATCAGCGGATTGGTTGCATGTCATTGACCTTTGTTGACAACCTTAGTAGCCGCATGAATGAACAGTGTAGTATCAGAGTGGTTGTACGATTTCAGATTTTCGGAGGTTCTTTTCTGACATTTCGTACGGTGGCGTGCAAGGGAGGTTAAGACAAAAGTACTTTGTACGGAGGACTTCATGATCAGCTTTCGTTGATTCAGCGATTATCATTTACTATTCAGCAGATGATAAAGTTCAGCGATAGCTGAAGTCTTGTACTTGATACTTCACGTTGAGTGGACAAATCTGAGTCTTCGCTGATCCGCATCAGTTCATTAGGAGACTTGTCGCTGGTTCTTGAGCTTGATCTTCGACTTCAGCGTAGAACCTTTGTTGACGTGAATCTTGTCTTCAGGGATCATAAGTAAACAACTAACTTATCAGCGATCACCATAAGGACTGAACAGACTCAGCGATATGGTGAACAGTGTTCGCTGAATGTTTAATCTAAAAGTGCGAGAGTTCCTATCAGCAGTACTGTAAGATCTTAGTACTTATCAGCGATAGTGAAACTCTGATACATATTGTTTACTTACAATTTTCACTAAGTATTTAAGATAGGGTCATTATCAAATCACTGAGGGTTTGGATCAACAATCTCCCCCTATTTGATTATGACATAGCAACAGAGAAAATTGCTATTTAATGAAAACATAAGGATAAAAAGAACTCATAAAATATTTGTCCCTTTTACTGTTTTCTGGGATCTTTTCAGTACTGATGGAGTAAAGTACATTCGCTGAAATCTTTCTTTAAATCTTTGAATCAGGTTACAATATGGATAAGAAAGATTACAAGTACAAGCGAAATAAATTACAAGTACTAAAGGATGACTGATACAATAGAGAAAAAAATGGTGATTGTTGTCAGCCTTCAAAGGGTTCTTCCTTAATGAGAAGTTCATCAAGGGTTGTCTTTTCAGTTGGAATCATCCAGTCAGGAACCTTTTCTCCTTTATTCTTTAGCTTCAGAGCAGCTTCAAAAATCAAGGGTTTTAGGTGTCGTGCCTGAATGTCTTTTCTGAAGTCGCACCAGTAGATGAGATCTTTGAGCTGTTCGATTGGAGTGATTGGAAGCTCAGCGATCCGTTGAAAGCATTTACGTCCGTCGTAGTCAAGAAAGAATATTCCATAAGGATTACTGATGACTTTACCAGGGACGAAAAGTTCACATGGTGGCAAAGAGACGTCAAGGGCAGATAGATCAGGATCAGGACCAAGTACTTCAGCGCGAGAGAAACCAATTCCAGTTTCATTTCGTATGACAGGACCTGAGTTTGAATCTTGACGTTTCTTCCTTGGAGAGTCCTTTTTTCTTTTCGGCTTTAGATCAGGAACAGGAGGAATATCCACACAAGAAGATATCAAATCGATCTGTCTGTTTATCAGCTTTTCGAAATGATCCTTGTACTTAGATTTTGATGGTTGGATAGCTAACCTCATCTCCAGCCATTCAGAGAGACCATACCTTTTTACAGTGTCAGCACGAAAGGTTTCAGATGAGTCATCTTCTCTGAACAGTTTGATGTCAACAATAGGTACTCCGATGGAGGTTCTTCCAGAGATGAATACCTTGTTGATCTTCGCTGGACGATATCTGAAGTGGATTTTCTCTTTACACCAGATCAGGGTGGTCTGAGAAACTTCAGCTTTCTTTTCCACGATCTTCTGGGCTTGTTCCCAAAGCTTTCGTTGGATTTGAATGGGAATACGCTTCAGCTTGGGGTCTTTGACAGATTCTTGAGTGAGCTTGATGGCGTATTCTCTGTCTTTATCTTCAGTTTCCTTCCTTTTAGCGATGAGGCGTTCAGCTCTGAGATGATCCTGGTATTCAGCTTTTGAAATTCTGAACTTAGGAGGAACTGAAGGTAGTTGATCGCGCCTTAGGATGATTCGCTGATCCTCGAATCGCTTTATCATTTCTTCTCTCCTCTTTTGACGAACTGAGGAGGGTCTGTTTCTGTGCGAGAGAGGTTGTTCTTCTGATTCATCAGTCTCAGAGATTAAATCTAAGACTGGGATTATGTATTCAGCGGTAGCTGGAATTATTGGTGAAGTCGCAATAGAAGATCTTTCAGCGATATCCTCAAACAGGGGAGAGGACTAGCTGAAACGCAGCGATCTTACAAATAAGAACTGGGTAGAAGAGCGTGGGTAGAAAAGATAGAAAAAAAAATGTGGATGTGTATGGTGTTTGTGGAATGGATAACTGATTTTTCAGAGATGATCAGGGAAGGAAAAATAAGTTTAGTGTACCTGACAAATCGGCTTTGCAAGTAGGATCGTCAGATTATCATATTCAGCGATGCCTTTGTCTTTGCTTTTCTCAGCGCCAGAGGCTGAGTGCTTTGTCTTTGTCTTCTCCCCTGAAGGTTCTTTTATTGAAATACCTTTAAGAGCTTTGGTTCGAGGAGCAGGTTTGACAACAAAGAAATCATCGTCATCTTCATCATCATCATCGTTCCTTGGAGTGGAGGATGGTTCAGCTTCAGGGATGTCGAAGTCTTCGTCTTCTTCTGCTTCGGATTCCTCAGCATCTTCTTCGAGTTGCTCCCCCTCAGATACAGAGGCGAGGTTCTCGGTTCCCTCAGGGTTTTCATCTCCCTGAGGTCCAGTAATCCGATCTTCATTACCCTCTCCCCTGATAGATTCATCATGGGAAAGGTCTTCAGCGCTCTTATTTTGATCTTCAGCGCTCTTCTCCTGTTCAACGCTCTTCTCCCCCTCTTTCTCATGATGGGCGGGGGAGGAATGGGTAGATTCAGCATTGGTGTTGTCTCTGTCTTCTGGGCCAGAGACTTTCACACAACCTTCAAGCTTAGCTATTCTGTCTTCTAGGCCAGAAATAGCAGGCGTGATTTTCTTCAGCTCTTGGCGATCCTCTGCGGTGAATGAGTCCAAAACAGGTGCAGGGGCCGGAGCAGGAGCTGGATTATTTGCGTTGTTCACCAGCGTCTCGATCATTGTCTTGACAGAACTAAGATCGGTCTTCACTGAGCCCAAGTCGGTCTTGACCACTGACATATCACCTTCGAGTGTACCAACCGATTTCTTCAGCGTTGTAACCTCGCTGGAAATGGTGGAAACTGATGATTTGAGGTTGGTGTAGTCAGTGTAGATGTCGGATAGCACTTTGGCAAAGTCGGCGAGAGTTTTATCAAGGTCTTTGATGTCATCAGAGGAGGCCTTCTTTTCCACCACAGTAGTCAGCTTCGTCAGATTCTCTCCAGCGTTTGTTACAGTTGTAGAGTTATTTGATAGACCGGTGGTGAGATCCGTAAGTTTCATCTCCATAGACTTCAGAGACTGGTTGATGTCTCCCAAAAAAGGACCTGTAACATATAAGTACTTGTGAACAAAGGAAAGCTCAGAAGTTTCAGGTTTAGTTACAGTGTTTAAGGTGGGATCTGTACCTGCAGGAGCGTTGACGAACTCATCAAAGTTTCGAGTCCCTCCATAGTGTTCCATATCTCCCTCAAAAGTTCCGTGAGGGATGGAGATCTCTGCAGGTCCTTTCTTCGTCATTTGCTGAGAAGCTTCAACGGCTTCTTGAATGATGGCATCTCCAGTTTTGACTGGAGGAGTGTCCAAAGAAGTAGAGGGAGGAGCGAAGGATAAGAATTGGGGTTGGGTTTCAAGTTCAGCGTTGGATTCGCTGAGAAGTACTTCATCAGTCTTTTGAGAGACTGACGAAGGTTGGGTAGATTCCAAAGCTCTAACCTCAGCGTTTAAGGACGCTGAAGTAGGTTTAGAAGGGATGGCTTGAATTGGTGTGGCAGAGCGTACCACGGAACTTTCCTTCAGCTCTTCAGAATGAGCTGAGGAGTCTTCAGCATGCAATTGCTGGGGTTGCTCCTTGGTTTTCTTGATCCTTTTGGAATCAAGAGGGGTAAGAGATTGTTTCCTTTTCTTAGAAGGAATGGATTTTGTGGCCGGGGTATCAGCGATGGGTATTGTCGCTGAAGGAGCCACAGAAAGCGGAGAATTTAGAAGAGTGAGAAGAGTAGAGAGACGTACCTTGTTGGCGACAGGCTTGAAGTCGAGAACTTTAGGGCCAATCTGAGAGAGTTTCAGATCACCCTCTTCAGGATAGCTGTCCTTCAGGCCATATTGAAAGATGGCGCTGATGAATCGCGGGTAAGGAACCCATGCTGGTCGGTCAGCGGCAGAATCAACACGTTGAATGAGGTCTTCATAGATGATGGAGGCCCAGTCAATGTTGAGACCTTTCAGCAGTGCGTAACCCATGGCCTGCTGAGGTTGAGCGGCTTGATCAGAAGATCCGGATTTCGCTGTCATGCAGCTGATCAGGTGAGCGAAGATGAAGTTCATCTCGCTGGGCATCTTGGATTTCTTTATCAGCGTCAGCTTCTTCTCAGGTAGCTTGTCTCTTCCAGTCTCCCAGATGTAACCCATCGCATCAAGGAAAGCAATGATTTCTTCCCTGTCAGCGTGCTTCTTGTGGTCAGGAAATGGAATGAAAGGATTTTCTGAGGTAGCGTTAGGGAATTTCAGAGCTTTGCGGATTATTGCGGGGGTTATCTTGATGGTGCCATACTCAGTATCGCTGAGTATGCAGTCGATGGTTTTAGATGGATCTTTGGCTGAGGGTAGGTTGGTGTGTCTGGCAGAGTACCAGAATTGGGATAATAGACGCTGACTGGCAGGAGGTGTGATTGTCAGTGCTGTGTATATGGGGCTATTCTTCAAAAAATTTACAGCGTCGTCTAGATGGGATACCTGCTTCCGAGGAGGAAACTCGAGAAGCGCTGAAAGGTTGTTTGCCTTTGTCCAGTCTAGTTGATCCAGCTCAAACTTAACCTGAGGAGCTTTGGTGATTTCCAGTTCCTCAGAATCAGCGGAGATGGACTCAGCGGTAACATTCAGCTTTGAAGTTGCCATTTCACTGTATTATCAGTTCAACCAAAGATGTTAACAAATAAGAAATATCTTAATGTGGAAAGAAAATTTCCATTAAGATTTTTCGAATTTTGTCCATTTCATTCAGACAAAAAAAGTCTTAATGAAGATTAGGGTTTTTCTTGTTTTTTTTAAAAAAAAAAACGAATATAACACCTATAAGCCTTGTATTCCAGTTTAAAAAAATGGATACGAAAGAAGAACAAGTTTAAGATTTTAGATTTAAAACTTGAAGAACAACCATGAAATGGTTGTGTTTATAAAACCATGAAAGAAAATGATTTTATTTTTGAGTTCTTTTGTTTGATCTCGTGTAAAACAATGATAAGATCGAAAACAAGTTATTTGCATTTGATAATAGATAAGAACATATTAACCTTGAGTTTGATGAAGAAGATGATGAACAGTTCTTGAAGATTGAGAGCACAAAATGCAACAGTGTTCTTTTCTTGCGGAGAAAGATTGACTCGCATAAAAGACAAATATAAACTTTGAGAGTGTTTATATAGGAAGAGAGTAGAGAGAGAAAAACTTGAGCGGGAAAGTTTTTCATCATGACACGGACACGTGTTTGCATTTGATTGGATAGACAACGAAACGTGCAAACGTGTGTCAGAAAAAGAGCGTGCCTGGTGTTATCCGTTGCAATGACGTCACAACTGTCCTTTCACATTCTTTCGTTGTCTCTGAGGTTTTGAAAGAAAAAACTCAGGGACTCTTTGGAAAATATGAAGCACTGAATAGAAATATCAGTGAGGGTTTTAAGAAATTTCAAAATATTATTCAGCGATGAAAGAATTTGAAATCTTGCATTTTCATGCGTTTTGTCAGAGAAAACATACCTTGATATCAGTTTAACCCAATTTATTCAGAGAGAAGATGATGAAATGGATTGTACAAGTTTATTTTATCCAGAGCCTATACAAGAATGTATAAACGTATCGCTGATTAAATGTGAACCGCTGAAGATTTATCCTTCAAAGTTCAGCATTCCAAGCTCGCTGATGAGAAAGTTGAATCTTGTCTCATCAAGAGGTTTGGTAAACAAATCAGCTAACTGATAATCAGTTGGGATAAAATGAAGTTCTATGTCACCATTCATCACATGATCTCTGATAAAATGATATCTGATTTCTATGTGTTTTGTCTTTGAGTGTAGCACTGGATTGTTTGCTATAGCGATGGCACTTGTGCTGTCGCAATAGATTGGAATTTTGGAGAGCTGAAGATCATAGTCTAGTAGTTGATTTCTCATCCACAAGACTTGAGAACAGCAGCTTCCAGCGGCTACATACTCAGCTTCAGCTGTGGAAGTGGACACCGAGTTTTGCTTCTTACTTGTCCAACTTACCAGCTTTCCACCCAGGAGCTGACATCCTCCTGTGGTGCTTTTCCTATCCATTTTGCAACCTGCAAAATCACTGTCTGAATAGGCGGTTAGATCGAATCCTGAATCTTTGGGATACCAAAGACCTAGATTCGCTGTACCCTTAAGATATCGAAAGATTCGCTTTACAGCTTTCATATGAGATATCTTAGGTTCAGCTTGATATCGTGCGCACAGACATGTTGCAAACATAATATCGGGTCGGCTAGCTGTAAGATACAGTAGTGAGCCGATCATCCCACGGTACAGCGTGACATTGACAGGAACACCCTTTGTGTCCTTATCAAGTATCAGCGGTGGTGCCATAGGGGTTTTCATAGCTGAACTTTCAGTTAAGTCGAATTTTTTCAGCATATCTTTAACATACTTTCCCTGATTTATAAAAGTTCCTTTTTCAGTTTGCTTAATCTGAAGACCAAGGAAATATGTTAGTTCACCCATCATACTCATTTTATACTCATCTTTCATTCTATCAGCGAAACGAGTACAAAGCTCAGGGTTAGTAGAACCAAATATAATGTCATCAACATATATTTGAACTAAAATGATATGACCTTTTATTTTTCTAAAAAACAAAGTTTTGTCAATCTTACCTCTCTCAAATTTTTCAAGGTGGAGATACGTAGAAAGAGTGTCATACCATGCACGAGGAGCTTGCTTCAAGCCATAAAGTGCCTTATCCAGCTTATAAACATAACCTGGACGCTTAGGATCTGAGAATCCTGGAGGTTGTTCCACATAAACTTCTTCATTCAGCTTTCCATTTAGAAACGCTGACTTAACATCCATTTGATGTACAGTGAAGTTTTTGTGTACAGCATATGCTAAGAAAAGACGAATAGATTCAAGTCTTGCTACAGGAGCAAAGGTTTCGTCATAATCTATACCTTCCTCTTGTCTGTATCCCTGAGCAACAAGACGAGCTTTGTTGCGAGTTACAGTACCATGTTCGTCCAACTTGTTTCGATAGACCCACTTAGTGCCTATCACTGTTTTGTCAGTTGGTCTCCGAACAAGTTTCCAAACTTTGTTTCTTTCGAATTCAGTCAGCTCTTCTTGCATAGCGCTGACCCAGTTTGGATCACTGAGGGCATCATCTATTTTCTTTGGTTCAGTTAGAGAAATAAAGTTAACAAATAAACAAATATTACCTGCACTTCTACGAGTCTGAATACCAGCGTTGGGATCACCAAGAATTTGATCGATTGGGTGATTTACAGTCCATCGCTGACCCGGAGCATGCGTCGCTGACTCAGTCTGAACTGGAGAAACTGAAGATGAGGCTTCAGCTACTTCTGGATAATCAGCTAAGAGAGGAATGCTTGCATTTGTCACTTCATTCACTGATTGCTGAGAAATAGATGGAATTTCTGAGACATTTGGATCAACTGCGGGTATAGTATTTATAGGAACAGCTGAGACCCAAGATGTTTCATCTTCACTATTCTGCATATTGGGAATGATAGTAGGACCATCATTTTCAGTTGTATGAGTATGAGTAGTGGGAACATCTTCTGAATCACAAAGATGAGAAAACATCCATTGATTCAGTTCTTCTGTATCAGCGTTCGGTTTAGAATTCGCTGAACGGGATTCGTCAAACGTGACGTGAATAGTTTCTTCTACAGTTTGTCTTCTTCGGTTGAAGACTCTGAAGGCTTTGGAAACTGAGGAGTATCCAAGAAAGATTCCATCATCAGCCTTAGGATCAAACTTTACAAGGGCATCTCTGTTGTTCAGTATGAAACACTGACAACCAAAGATGTGAAGAAAGCTGATTGAAGGCTTTCTCCCATGAAAAAGTTCATAGGCTGTCTTTTTGAATCTTTTGACTATCAGCGACCTGTTTTGCGTAAAACAAGCCGTGTTGACAGCTTCTGCCCAAAACTGAGTAGGCAGGTGAGAATCGCTGAGCATTGAACGTGCAGCTTCAATAATTGTTCTATTTCTTCTTTCAGCGACTCCGTTTTGTTGTGGTGTTCTCACTGACGAAAAGTTGTGAGAAATACCCTTGCTCTCAAGGAAGGAATCAAGAGAACTGTTTTTGAATTCAGTTCCATGATCACTCCTTATTGAGCGAACAGTCATATTGTTCAGAGTTTCCATCTTCCGAACAAAGGTGATGAGTTCTTCAGGGGTGTCACTCTTAGAACGGAGAAACATTACCCATGTATAACGAGAGAATTCATCAACTATGACCAGCGTATATTTCTTTCCAGCGATGGATTGTTTGTTAACGGGGCCAAACAAATCCATATGGAGTAGTTGAAGAGGAGATGACACTGAGGAAACTTGCTTGGACTTAAAGCTTGCCTTGGTCTGCTTCCCTTTTTCACACGCTGAACATAAGGATTCTTTGGCGTATGAATGTTGAGGTAGACCAGTGACTAACTCTTTGGATGAAAGAGTATTCAGTGTCTTGAAGTTGAGATGTGAAAGCCTCTTGTGTCATAGCCAGTTGACATCAGAAGATGCCTTTGAGAAGAAACAGGAGTTCTCAGTGGTTGTTGAGTCCATGTTTATAACGTAAACATTTTCCAAACGATAACCGCTGAGAGCTATCTTCTCCTTTTTGTCAGAGACAAAGCAGGATTCCTTGGTGAAAATCACTTTGTTATCCATGTCGCAAAGCTGACTGATGCTCAGAAGATTATGCTTCAGCCCTTCAACATATGCGACTCTTCTGAAGGATGTTGTACCATTTGAAAGTACACCATACCCTCGGGTGTGTCCTTTTCTATTTCCACCGAAAGTCACAGAGGGACCCTTCTCTTCCTTGTATTCAGCGAGCAGGCTTTTCTTTCCAGTCATGTGTCTAGAGCATCCGCTATCGAGATACCAGATACCCTTCTTAACCTGAATGGCAGATGTTGAAGTGGAGGGAATGTTTGAACTTTCTTCCTCTTCTTCAATCTTGGCCATGAGACATTGATTTGCTTCATCATCTTCAGAATCAGATGATGAGGCTTCTTCATCAGAAGCAGCCCAATCATAGTCAGCCATTAGGCCTTTTCCCTTCTTCTTAAAGCTTTTCAGCTTTGCATACTTCTCCTTCAGCTTTAAGTATTTGTCGTCTTTATTCCTTGGAACAAAGGATTTCTTTGTAAAGGCTGAAGGTCTCATGATTTTCTTTGACCTGCACTCGTTAGCGAAATGACCTGTCTTTTCGCAGTTAAAACAAGTAGCAGTAGCCTTATCAACAAAAGCTGATGACTTAGGCTTGTCAGCTATAGAAAGAGTTTTGTTCTTTCTAAACATTTTCTTCTTGGCGAATCTCCTGAACTTTTTAGTTAGGAGAGCCAAGGATTCATCATCTGAAGAATCAGAATCTGATGATCTTTCAGAGTTACTTTCTAACTCAGTGATAGTGACCACGGGTCGCTGAGTAGAAGGTTCCTCTGAGATTAAAGCAACAGGGTGCTTTTGGAATCTTTTACAAGATTCTTCTTAAGATGGCTAGATTGCTCATGATTCAGCAATGTGCCATATAAGGTAGCAAGTGTCATTGATCTTAGATCTTTTGACAGCTTGAGACACATGGAATAATTGTCCCAGCTTTCAGGTAAACATTCTAAAAACTTTGTCAGAACTTCAAAGTTAGAATATTCCTTACCAACCGTTTTAAGATCTATAATTAAGCAATTAAAACGTTGATGTACTTCAGAGAGAGTTTCATTCTTACCAGAGATGAAACTTTCGTATTGTCTTACCAGGTTGATCTTTCTTGAATCCTGGACTTCAGACGTTCCTTCATACTGAACACATATTGTGTCCCACATGGCTTTTGAGGATTTCAGGTTCATGACGGAATGGTAGACTTCGTCAGGAAGGGCCATGGATAGTATGGATCTGGCTTTTGTATCTATAGCCACTTTCTTCTTGTCTTCATCGGTCCAATGATGGATTTCCTTTGGAATCAGCCTTTCTGGAATAGCAGCTCTAGTTGCAGTGGCTGGAACGGCAGGATCAATCGTTACAGGGATGTGTGGACCGTTTTCAAGATAGTAAGGTATAGTAGGGTCTACATCTTCTAAGAAGAGTGTCATCCTATTTTTCCATAAGTTGAAGTTGTCTCTGGAAAATCTAGGGGGTTTTGCAAGAGAACCATTGTCGATATAGTGAGTGTTTGTGTTTGAGTTGGCCATTTTCAGATAATAGCAAGGAAGAGAAATATCTTAGATTAGATCTTGTTTATGAGATTAAACAAATCTGCTCTGATACCACTTGTTGGTCCCGAAAGGCTTAAACAAGTTTGTAGAAGGGGGGGGGGGGGGGGTTGAATACAAACACACTATTTTACTTTTCTAAATTGTTTATTGATAAATCATTAACAATTTACAGCTTGTTGCTGAAACAAGATTAAGGATAAACCTAAATCTAAACAAGTTGGAACACTAAGGTTTTCTTGCACTAAGAAAGATAAGGAGATTACTAATAAAATCCTATCTTGAGAGATTTGAACTTGTCCAGAGTTAGCAAGTTACTTCAAATGAAGTGAGTTCATCTCTTTATATACTGCATGCATTTAATGCAATTCTGTATACACTTTACACGTGTCATCAGCGGATTGGTTGCATGTCATTGACCTTTGTTGACAACCTTAGTAGCCGCATGAATGAACAGTGTAGTATCAGAGTGGTTGTACGATTTCCGATTTTCGGAGGTTCTTTTCTGACATTTCGTACGGTGGCGTGCAAGGGAGGTTAAGACAAAAGTACTTTGTACGGAGGACTTCATGATCAGCTTTCGTTGATTCAGCGATTATCATTTACTATTCAGCAGATGATAAAGTTCAGCGATAGCTGAAGTCTTGTACTTGATACTTCACGTTGAGTGGACAAATCTGAGTCTTCGCTGATCCGCATCAGTTCATTAGGAGACTTGTCGCTGGTTCTTGAGCTTGATCTTCGACTTCAGCGTAGAACCTTTGTTGACGTGAATCTTGTCTTCAGGGATCATAAGTAAACAACTAACTTATCAGCGATCACCATAAGGACTGAACAGACTCAGCGATATGGTGAACAGTGTTCGCTGAATGTTTAATCTAAAAGTGCGAGAGTTCCTATCAGCAGTACTGTAAGATCTTAGTACTTATCAGCGATAGTGAAACTCTGATACATATTGTTTACTTACAATTTTCACTAAGTATTTAAGATAGGGTCATTATCAAATCACTGAGGGTTTGGATCAACAATCAGGTTAGACTATCCGGTTCTACTGTCCGTTACTGCACTTTCCGGACTCTCACACTTTTCGGACACTCACACTTTCCGGAACTAGAACTTACCCGGTAACCCTAATACCCGGAAACTATGAACCACACCCGGAAACCCCCACTGTCCGGACACTACTGTCCGGACGGGGCGACGTCCGGAAACTACGGGCTGGACGAAAACAATTTTCCCAAAAGTGATTAAAACTTGTTTTCTGCTAAGGGCTCGATTGGACAATCATAAGGGTTCATCCTTCAATCATAAACACTCACTTAATCCACTTTTAATCCCTTAAATCGGTTTATAAGAACAAGACTCTCAAAATACACTTTTAAGGATATTTGGTGAAGAACACATGGATTCAAAGTTTTCTCACTCAATCACTCATACCAAACAGAAAAGAAACAACAAATTAACAGGGAGGAAGAACTTAGGGAAGATTACCTTACTGATTTCTTCTACAAATTGATTTCCTCAATTTCTTCTTCTTCTCTTCCTTTCTCTCTTCCTAGCCGCCAAACACCCCAAAATAGGAGAAAAATACTGATTTTGGTTGATGCCCTAGGGCACCCTTTTATACCTTCCAACAATTACACAAAGGCCCCTCAACTTAACTTTATTTTCTTAGACATTGACCACTAAACTATAGCGCATCCAAGAAATACCCGGTTGTTACAACACTCCCCCTTAAAAGAATTTCGTCCCCGGAATTCCTCATTGGAAAAGATGCGGGTATCTTGCCCACACCAAAACTGACACTTCCCCAAGTAATGCCACTTCTGACCCAGTCAACCACCCTATTAAATTCGACACACGAAACATTGGGTGCATTTCCTTCAGTTCTTACGGTGCTCTAACTCGTAGGCTACTGTTCCTACTCGATCGATCTTGACAATAGAAGATTCAATAAGGCTTCTCATACATAAAACACGCTTCCAAGGAACGACTCCCTAGGATGTACACACTCTTGGTCAAACACATACACACAAATCCTCTTTCTCATACTCCCACTAGAAGTTCATACACCCGACGACGACGTTCTGAAAACATTGTCTCTCACTCTTTTTTTTTTTGCCACATGCCACTCTTTCTACTCCCCGTTTCTCATTTTCTAACCTACCGTCTCGATTACCTCAGGCTAGAATGGAACATTCCTCATCCAACATTGACCACTTCATACACACTATTTCAACGGTTACTATGCTTAATTAACAGCTTTACCACATCTTATACGAGAAATTCAACCAAGTCAATCCGAAATCACACTCAATACTCGAAGCGACCACACACTCCTCATTCCCAAACAATATTAACCCACTCCTTTGCATTTACTTTACATACAACTACTAGCTAAACATTCCCAAAGATTCGTATCTTCTACGACACCCTAACCAACCAATCCAAGAGCACATAATTCCCTCTTAGCTAGCCATCCACTGCCACCCTATTCCTTTATTCTCGGATACAATCCACACGCCACTTAGACACTCATGCATCACCACACACAATTTTTACCACATCTGGAACATCTTATAAACAACTCCCGAGCAACGACTTCCACTTATGCTCCTTCCATATCGACACTAATCCACCGTTTGACCTCACAGCACTCATGACCACCAGGCCTCGCCTGCTCACTAAGTTTAAGTTTCCACTATCTTGTCCACACAACCCCCAAACACTAGATTGCTCCAACCTTACAGTTACCACTTGACAACTAATTTGCAAAATATACCGTTTCACTTCGACCCCAAATAGGTTAACCAACACTAGTGATACCAATCCATACACCTATCATTTCCCAACCACACCTGTCACTCTCCCAATACTAGAGAGCAAGCAAGCACATCTCTACCATTCTATACCTGGGTTGAAACTCTCAAGATCTCAATCCACCGACATCGGGAACTCCTATAGTAAAGACTCATCAAAAGCTAGAGACTCACCTCCAATCACTTATTTTCTTTAAGAGTCCTCAAGATTGTACTTCACGTGGACACTCACTATAAGCATTCCAAAAATGCTTCTCCTAGGTAGCAACAACAATCACACCAAGAATAATTTCACATTACACACTAAGCCGTTGTCATCATGACAAGGTTAGAACTCCACACATACCATTACTCTCCACACACTATCCACCACACGTCGCACACTACTGTTACTCTCCACACACTAACACCTCCATCGACTATCAGAACAAAAGTGAGCAAGCACACCCATGCACCTGTAAATTCAAAATGACATTGGCCAGGTGTGATTTGAATTTACCTTACATGAAAGTCCTCACCACCATCATCCTAGATCCTCGATGATTACGGTCCTCACTAAAGGCTTCCTATATCTCAGTTGTGTCCTTCTACTCCACAGTTTACGTTTAGGCCCATCCGGTCACCTACATCCCTTAAACTAGGGCTCTGATACCATTTGTAACGACCCAAAGTTTAACATACAAGCTAGAAGCTACCTCTTTAGTTCATAACGCCAAAAACGGCTCAACATGGTCCCACTAACAAGATTTACAATACAGGGTTCATGGAAATAACCCTAAATACAGCTGAGAAAATCTAACTAAACATTTCAAAGGAGGTTCTTCTAATTCCTTCTAGCGCAAGCTCCAATCCACGTCTTGCCAAAACTCTAAACGTGCCCTCGACTACTGCTTACCTGAAAAAGGTTTTAGTTTTGAAAAGCGAGGGTTAGACCATGAGGTCTAGTGAGTTCCCTCCACACCAAGTCACACCAAAATAATTCAGTTTATAAAATCAGTTATGAAAGCATTGTATAAATCATAACTAGCACACAAAGTTGATATGCACACATTGACACATGCGACTGGCACGCGCTAAAGTCACACACACCGTGACAGCGCAATCGGGCACACACCGCCCATGTCACCCACACCGTGACAGCGTAATCGGGCACACACCGCCCATGTCACCCACACCGTGACAGCGTAATCGGGCACACACCGCCCATGTCACACAAAAGCTAGAGCATGGTCACACACATTTAAATCACACATATAAGCCACACTTATGAATCGCACATTCATACCTTGCCTTAAAATAAAAGCAGTTGAAAAGCACACTGTTACATACTAATCTTCAAACACACTGTTTCTTCATTTGAAACACATATTGTCACACAATTAATCATCGCTTGAAACAGCAGCAGTTGTATAACACACCGTTAGATAAAAATCCACACCACACCCTTTTCATTGTTTTGCCATAAAAGTAATTGAAAAACACACAGTTAAATAATAACCATGCCACACACTAAACCTTCATTTTGTAATAAAAGCATTTGGAAAACCCACCATTAGACAATAATTGTCAACCACACACTTGTATAAAATTTAGGTTCAGAAAGACTCACCTTAGCTTAGTGTTGAACGCACTCTTGATAAATCTCCAAGCTAAACCAAACGGACACCTAAGGATAACAGAACTGCATCAGGTTAGACTGTCCGATTCTACTGCCCGTTACTGCACTTTCTGGACTCTCACACTTTTCGGACACTCACACTTTCCGGATACAGCTATCCGGACAAAGGTCCGAACACTTCCTACGGATACCACACTTTCCGGATACTCATCCGGAACTAGAATGTAACACCCCGCTTACCACGACACAATATTGTCCGCTTTGCCCCACTGGCTCACGGCTTTGTTCTTGGCGACCTGGCAAGGACTTCACAAGGACTTCCCAGGAGGTCACCCATCCTGGTACTACTCCCACCCAAGCACGCTTAACCACAGAGTTCCCAAGGAACCCGCATGCTTGTGGCCCCAAAACGCGTTGTGTCTGGTAAGGCCAAGGTTTACTAATATACCCATCATCTCTCCTGTCCACGGCCGATGTGGGATATGCCTAAGGTGTTACACACACCCCCCCTCAGGGACTCATCGTCCTCGATGAGGTTTGCCCCACCATCCCGAACGGCACATGAGTGGCTCTGATACAAGATCCCACATTGGTTGGGGAGGAGAACTAAGGTTGCCTTATAAGAGGGACTTGATACCTCCCCTATCAGACGCGTTTTAAAACCGTGAGTCCAGGTGTGCGGACAAAGCGGACAATATCTGGTACGGTTGGCCTGGGATGTTCCAGATGGTATCAGAGCCGGGAACCGGACTGGTGTGCCAGCGAGGACGCTGGGCTCCCGAGGGGGTTGGATTGTAAGATCCCACATTGGTTGGGGAGGAGAACTAAGGTTGCCTTATAAGAGGGACTTGATACCTCCCCTATCAGACGCGTTTTAAAACCGTGAGTCCAGGTGTGCGGACAAAGCGGACAATATCTGGTACGGTTGGCCTGGGATGTTCCAGAGTGTAACACCTTAGGCATATCCCACATCGGCCGTGGACAGGAGAGATGCTGGGTATATTAGTAAACCTTGGTCTTACCAGACACAACGCGTTTTGGGGCCACAAGTATGCGGGTTCCTTGGGAACTCTGTGGTTAAGCGTGCTTGGGTGGGAGTAGTACCAGGATGGGTGACCCCCTGGGAAGTCCTCGCCAGGTCGCCAAGAACAAAGCCGTGAGCCAGTGGGGCAAAGCGGACAATATTGTGCCGTGGTAAGCGGGGTGTTACAAATGGTATCAGAGCCACTCCTGTGCCGTTCGGGATGGTGGGGCAAACCTCATCGAGGACGATGAGTCCCTAAGGGGGGGGGGTGTGTGTAACACCTTAGGCATATCCCACATCGGCCGTGGACAGGAGAGATGCTGGGTATATTAGTAAACCTTGGTCTTACCAGACACAACGCGTTTTGGGGCCACAAGTATGCGGGTTCCTTGGGAACTCTGTGGTTAAGCGTGCTTGGGTGGGAGTAGTACCAGGATGGGTGACCTCCTGGGAAGTCCTTGCGAAGTCCTTGCCAGGTCGCCAAGAACAAAGCCGTGAGCCAGTGGGGCAAAGCGGACAATATTGTGTCGTGGTAAGCGGGGTGTTACATAGAATTACCCGGTAACCCTAATACCCGGAAACTATGAACCACACCCGGAAACCCCCACTGTCCGGACGGGGCGACGTCCGGAAACTACGGGCTGGACGAAAACAATTTTCCCAAAAGTGATTAAAACCTGTTTTCTGCTAAGGGCTCGATTGGACAATCATAAGGGTTCATCCTTCAATCATAAACACTCACTTAATCCACTTTTAATCCCTTAAATCGGTTTATAAGAACAAGACTCTCAAAATACACTTTTAAGGATATTTGGTGAACAACACATGGATTCAAAGTTTTCTCACTCAATCTCTCATACCAAACAGAAAAGAAACAACAAATTAATAGGGAGGAAGAACTTAGGGAAGATTACCTTACTGATTTCTTCTACAAATTGATTTCCTCAATTTCTTCTTCTTCTCTTCCTTTCTCTCTTCCTAGCCGCCAAACACCCCAAAATAGGAGAAAAATACTGATTTTGGTTGATGCCCTAGGGATTGGCACCCTTTTATACCTTCCAACAATTACACAAAGGCCCCTCAACTTAACTTTATTTTCTTAGACATTGACCACTAAACTATAGCGCATCCAAGAAATACCCGGTTGTTACAGTTCCCCAAAATAGGAATTGACTGAAAGTATGTTCCATTTTGATGCAATTTTCCCAAAAGAATATCCAAAGTCGAATAACTCGTCCGATGAGGTTCGAATTAAAATGGTCTTGGGTTATTCGGTTTTCAATTTTATTTTGAAAATCCTTTGTAAACACCAATAACCGTATTGAACAATGCATAATCTGTTGAAATTAACAAACATTCCACAAGAAATGATAGTTTTAAGTGAGTGGATTATCGAGAGCAACAACTGAGTCGCTGAAAAAAGGTTAAGGACAAAGATAGATGTGCCTAAGGCGTAAGCACGCTAAGAGAAGAGATGTTCGCAATGACTACTACATGAAAGCCGCCCCCTATCTCTAAAAGGGCCCGTCACTTCGTTCGTACCGAAAAATTGGTATAAAAACAAGAATCGGGGTTAAAAAAATAAACCAAACTTTTTTTTAACTTGCCCCCAACCCCTGTTACTTGCATCCGCCAGTGAGCTCATGTTTGTCATGATGTTGTTCAGCAAAAATATATGAAACTCGTTGAGTTGTCTTTTTAAAGAACTTTTAGAGGAAATATAAGGTTACAACATGTATTCAGAGAAATGGTCAAAACCTACACTTATTTCTAATGTTTTTCAAGAAAAGAAAAAAGAAACACACCATGTTTTCTAACTAGAAACATTCAACTTAGATCCCTCACATTGATAACCAACATATGGCTTCATCGTACGCTTACATTTATCGCAAACCACCGTTCCCGGAACCATTCCTACATCATACGGAACCACGATTGTGTGATCACATGCCTCGGTCAAGTTAACTTCATCATCAACACTTCTGATCGCACCCACAAACCCAAATCTTGTAACCCTCTCGGCCCAAACAGGAAACCGGTCAAAAAACTCCATGATCTTGTTCCCTTCTAACTTCACAAAATCTTTAGAACTCCCACATCCAAAGATTGCCCAATCATTGTTACGATTATCGGTTTCTAGCAATTCTGAAACTTGTTTCAAAAGGGTTTCGTAGTTAGCAAATGTTTGAATTTGGCCTACCCGAATAATTGAATCTCTAATCCGCTCCAACCTTAGCCAGAAAAGCCGAATCTTTATGGGAGTTAACGAGTTGTCTTTGTTCATAACGGCTAACGTTGTTCGTGTGTTTTCACTTGCATTTCTGCTTCCAACATATATCACTCGAAGCGGCAAGCCTACATTTCGTAGTTTCTTGATTCTTGATTCGAATTCGTTGATCCAGTCTAGGTTGCTACTTCCACATACGCAAATGTTTTCGCTTGCTTCCACCTGAGAAGAATACCGAGTAAGAATGGCCAAAAACCCGAAAAGACATAATGTAATAGAATGCTTTATAGGACTTAAGTTTGCTGGGCCAAACGATTGTGCGTCATATACAAAGGTGTTACAATGGGATGGTAGGATGTATTTGGGATTCTCACAAGCTTTTTAAGACATTTTTTAAATTAAGGGGCCCTTTACCAAACACTTATCAGGTAAACGTTTACCGGCAAAAGTCACCGCCGCCCTTACTTACCTTATCGGGTAACATTCTCGGCCATCAAAATAGATTGTTAGTAAGATTCTCAGTCCTTGCTATGCCTCTTACCGAGTACGATTCTCGGTCCTTGGTATGCTCACCCGATAAGGTAAGGGACACCCGGTAAGTAAGCGTTTGGTAGACGGCTCATAAATGTAGTATTAACTTTTTTACATGACACTTTTGAGAAATGTACTAATGAACACGTCTTTTTTATAGGACATTTGTTTTTATAATACATGTTTTCAAACAATGTCATATAAAATATTAGGATAGTAATCAAATGAGAACCACAAACAAGATAAAAACCCGTGTGAACCGATATAAAAATATTTTTTTACATAAACTATGTAAGATATTAGTTCACATATGTTTGTGTTCACATAGTGAAAAAAATTACATGTGGAAACTCTTTTTGGTTCACATGTGAAACTATCACATTATGAAACATATATCTGTGAAACAATATCTTAAATCCTAGTCTTTGATGAAAAAGATCATGTAAAAAATATTTTTAGAACGGTTCTCACAGGTTTATAACTTTTCGTGTTCTCATTTAGTTCAATTTGCCCCTCAAAGATTAACATGATGCTTTATTTCTAAATTGTCCTAATTTTTTTGTTAAGCTTCCTATCAACTTATTATAACACCTTTATATATGGCTTACACTTGTTTGGTCAGTCTATTAGGACATTTAAACATCTTTGGCTATCTATAAAGCTTATCATGTTATAGTGATTATAGATAAGTTCCGGCATCTTACCATTGTGTCCATTAGGAAGTGATCAATTCCATCGAACATAAGCTGCAGATTCCAGTGTTCTTCGATCTTCCAAAGCTCTTTCTCTCTTGAATTCGAAAAAGGAAAAGCTTTTGGTCCCCAAATCAGGACCATATCAATTGCATTATAATTTGAAACCACTCCTATTGAATCCAATACTACCATCAATGGATCTTCTTCAAACTTCCATTCTTCTCTGATCATTCTCACAGTTGCGGCGTTTAGGAGCCATGGTTGTCTGATTGACAGCCATGGTAACGAGTTCGATAGATAATCGAAACCCGTGTGCTCATCAAGGGTCCACGTTTCTGAAGACGGGACCCACACGATTTCGTAATCTTGTTCTATGTTTTTGTTGTGAGGATGCTCTTTTGTTTGGTGTAGTAGTAATAGAGTTTGATCTATTGGCAAAAGATCTGGCCTTGAAACCAAAAGCATAACTACCTTGTGTTTCAGTCTAGATATGCCTACCTGTTTTAGAAAGCAGACGGAGTTATTGACAGAATATGTGGAACCCTGTTAGATTAATCTTAAAAAGACCCCTTAACGAGAAGGGTGGTTCCAATATATAATTAGAAAAAATGGTCCAAGCGTACCGACGTGAGACTCTGACACCCCCCTCCCCCTCCAATAGAGGTTAGACGGGCCTGGACTGTTCTAGAGTGACGGATACCATTTTATAATATGTGAAATCCCGTTAAATTACTCTTTAAAAAACTATTTGAGAATGGATGTTCCTACATATATTGAGGATAAATAAGTCCAAGTCTAGCCGATGTGAGACTCTAAGGTGGCGTTTGGTTCACAGTGAAATCTGTCGGAATTGGATACCCTTAAAGGAATTTAAATGAAATTTAATCAGGTTTCATGCGTTTAGTTGGCAGGAAGTGGAATGGAATATGTGTAAAGATTTTGAATCCATCAGTTTGGTTTGTTGAATATAATAGTGGTGGTGGGGTGGAATTGGTAGCGGTGTTGATGGTAGTAATAGTGGCGGTGATGATGACTGTGGTGGCGATGGGTGATGGTGGTGGGGACCAAGGCAAGAGTGGTAACGGTAGTGGTGGCGACCACTAGCTAATATTTACCACAAGACCATCAAACCTCTATATATGTTGGAATCTATTCTCACTCTCTCCCTTTTTGTGTCAGATATTCTTACATGGTATCAGAGCAGAGTCTATCCTACCATCAAACCTCTATATATGTTGGAATTTTCTTTCTATCTACAAGGGTTCTAAAAGAAACAAATTCAAGGGGGTTCCAAGATGATTTTTTGTAAGATAATAGTTACCTTTGCTTGAGGAGAAGAAGAATCTTTGAGAGGAAAATCATCATTCAAAGAAAAGAACAAGTGAAGTACTGCTTGGTTATCAACTTGTGTATCATCCTTAACAAGATCCATCAGCTTTTTGTACACCTTCTGCTCTGCAAAAAATACCAAAAGAAAATAAATAAATAAAAAACATACAGAACAAATCTGCATTCAAGATTCAAGATTCAGGTGTGTTACATACCTATCTGATCTTGAGATGCATCAACCTGCATTCTGAGGCAACTGCATAATGTGCTCAACCTAAGAGCCAAACTAGACAAACCCCATGCTGCATTTGCCGTTATACTCGAATTTCTGAAAAAAAAATGTTTCGATCTTTAACATAATATCAACAAATAAAAACCCAAAAACGAATCCACTACAACAAAATCGTTTTTATAGCCGAAGGTGTCTAAATGTCCTACTAAACCCTAAACTTAAGTTCACAAAACCAAACAATTGTGTCTTATATAAAGGTGTTACAACAGGATGTTAGAACGTATTTGGGCTTTAGGACACTTTTAAAAAAATGTACTTTTTATGGGAAATTGTCCCATGAACACAATTTTTATAAAAAACTTGTTTTAATAAGACATTTTTCCAAATAATGTCATATAAAAGAGACTAACAAGACTCTTTATTTCAATCTTGTTCTAAGAAAACTTGTTAGAATGCACAAAATGTCCTATGAACTTATTGTAACACTTTGTCATACAACGCACAATAGTTTTGTACGCCCGATAAAACAGTTAATTATTAGGACATTTAGACATATTTAACGTCCTATAAAACCGTTTTCGTCGTGGGAAATGAAAGAAAAAGAACATGCACTTGCTCCTGCTTCATGGCAATCAAGTCGGTAATCTGAGAAGCAGATGTCAATGTGCTTCTAAAGATCCAATAAGTAGCCAAATAAACTTGGGACTTTGCAGCAGCCATTAACGTACGGTCATGATCATCATAAAATGGAAGACTTTCAAATCTAACCACACATTTGGCCAATTCCACCATTTCTGTGACCACCATTTCCATAGCCTTCAACTGGGGTCTCAAACCTTCAAGATTTCTCCCACACAAGTTCTTGAGTGCTGCAAGTAATGCTGCTAATGCATTGTGTGAACAAACCTCCAGAATCAGCCGAAAGTCCCCGTAACTTATTGAAAACGCGGTAAGAATAAGAATCACTTTTGCATCCCATCTGTAGCTCCCTAACATCTCGAGTAAAACTAGAGTTCTCGTGTGGATATCGCCAGTGTCATTGTGACACTCGCATAGTATCTGAAATTCTAAAAGTATATTAGAAAGAAAGTATGAGAGATTGATCGAGCCAATTACTTCGTGTTCGTTAGGAGTCTCGAGTTTGACTAGAGAGTACCGCATGTGACATCTTCAAAATCGTGTGCCTCAAAGTTTCTTTCGAGTCGAAGTTCTCAATGCTATCGAGAGTATGTGTATCAACAGCCTGAAACAAAACAGTTTTCGTAATTAGAGGCTGTTTACTTAGTATTGATTGTCTTAATGGGTTAATGTGAGTCACAACTTGTTCAATCAACTATATATTACTGTTTGGTAGTACTTAATATACAAAAAGTAGCTTATTCAGTATGCTTCTAAATTTTTTCCAAACCTGTCATTTCTAACTAAAAAACACGCTCTTTCATCCATGAAAAAACCCTTCCGAACAAAATTTTTCTGAACCTATAGATACAGATTAATCCCCACACACAATTTTATCTATAAAGAACTTAATGGGAAACTAAAATGACCCGTATATCAGGTTGTAGCGCAGTGGTGATGTGGTGGAATATCCCATCTGCCCAGGTTCGATCCCAGGCGTCCTCAACATTGATCTCGACCTTGATAAGACATCTTTAAGTTTCAAAATCGACAAGGATTAGTCTGGGTCTAACTGGAATACCCTTTCCAAAAAACTAATTAAATGACCCCTTATTGGTAGATAACTGTTTTCAGTCGTTGTTTACCTAGACAAGATCTCTTACCTGGTTAGCGCTTATCCAATTTGTGTTCTTAGATGCGTAGAACATGACACTTTCCATGGCTTGAAACAAAATCTTGCAATCCACACGACGGCCGCCATCCGCTTCATGGGTGAGTAGAGTCTTGTTTATAATGAATTCTTGTTCGATAGATAGTTCAGTAGAAGAAGACTGAGGGATGAAACGATCATTTCCGGCCGACTCCATGGTTGAACCCAACTCAAATGAACTCAACTCCTACATTTTTTTGTCTATGGGACATGGTGTTTTAAACCAAGTGTGAAAAAGAGAGGTGAGATTTGAGGGTAAAACTTTAGTTGAATGGCATGGTACAAGTAACATCTCCAACAGCTTCCCCAAAATGGGGAAAGATTTCCTAAAATTTTCTCCAAATATGGAGAATACTCCAAAACTAGAATTCTCCAAAATGGGGAATCTATATTTTTTTTGGGATTTTGACTTTTGCTTTCCATTTTGAAAAAAAAAATTAAATTTAAGGAAGCTGTTATAGATGATCTTACTAAATATGGGTAGACATTCCTTAAAGGATAAAAGGTATAGGACTATAAAGAAAAAGAAAAAGAAAAAGGAGGTGTTGGTTCTTAAACCTTCTTGTAAGCATGTAATATGTTGGAATACATTCCAAAAGCAAATTAAATCCAACAAAGTAAAGTGAAAGTCCTTGGAACGACTACATAAACCATACCATTAAAAATAAAATCAATGTTGATGTACAAGTGAGTAATGCATGTTGTAATCCCAAAGATCGTTTGTCATGCAATTTATTTCAAATTTGTACTTTTTTTTGGGTAACCGTGGGTTTCCGGACCAGCTTAAGCGCACCGACTAATCCCCGGACGACCACGAATGGCTTGGAGTCATCGCAGGTGAACCTCCATGGCCACAAGGGTTTTGGCAGTGCCTGGATTTGAACCCTGGGTAGATGAGTTTCCACTACATCCCCCAGAGGCTTTACCAGTACACCACAACCCAAGTGGTTATACAGTATACTATCGAATTTTGAAATTTTAGCAATGAACAATGATGAAGGTAAACATGGTCATTTGGTGTATTCAAACTTTATCTTTCGTATACAGTGATGAAGCCATAAATGTGAGTAAGAGGTGCACAATTTAATCAACATATTATGAAATTAAAATTTATAGAAATGAAAAACAACTTACATTCTTTAGAGGAAATGGATTTGAATTTGGACTATTATCTAGCAATTGGGAGGGTGATTTAGGGGTCGTTTACAAAACGTTTATCCGGGTAAGTGCTTACCAAGTCATATTAGGTTACCGGATGAATATGGCAACGACCAAGAATCTTACCCGGTAAGAGCGGAAGCAAGGACCGAGAGTCTTACCCGGTAAGTGAGTGCGACGACTTTTACCACGGTTAGGGCTTACTGCTAAATTGTAGCATACAATACCATTTGGTGGACTAAAATCTTACCCGGGAAGTAAGTGATAGTATTGAATTTTACCGGTAAACACTTATCCGGGTAAGTGATTAGGTAAACGGCCCCTTAGTGTATATATATATATATGTTGGATGTTTAAATAAGTAGATTAAATAGGGTGAGAAGTTAAGAAGATAAACTTAAGAAAATGTTTATATATTAATTATTAAAATATTTATTTATATGTATTTTCAAATAGATTTTTTTCCAGATTTTTTACTAGTTCAATATAAATCTTCACTTAAAAAATTCTTATATTTTCACAATATTTAACTCTTTTTATTTACACAGACCCATGTATATAATAATAAAATTTAGAATATAATTTTTTTGAAAACTCATGAATGTAATTGACACTTCCGTTCAATGTTGATTCTTTAGAACATCTCTAACAGATTCTTCAAAATATAAATCAAAGTTAAAATCTAAAAAAATAATTTAGGTTCATCTTTAATAGCTTCTCCTATTTATAGATTACAATGTTTTTATATTATTAAAATATTTAATACATTCATAAAACATTATTTCTCCTCCTAAAAAATTAAACTTCAATAATTCTCATTGATAGGAAGAATGAAAAAAATCATTTTTCTTTCTTAAGTAATCGTTTTTGGAAAGTTATCTAAATTTAGAGGTTTTCATCGTCTCTCTCATACTTTATGTATTTTGAAAAGGATTTTGAATAATCTGTTGGAGCAAAAACTCCATTTTAAGAAATTTGCAAAAAGAAAAAAAAAAGGGGAAGGAGGGGAAAGTAAAAGAACTCGTGTTCTCAAAACTTTTTTAGGAGAAAAAAAAAGGGAACAGAAAGAAAATAATGATAACTGATAATTTTTCTCCCAGAACTTTTCTTTCCAAACGTGGGAGGAAAAGAAACAAAATGAAAAAATAAAATCATTTAAAAAACCTACTAAAATTATTAAAATTTCAAAACTACTCAACCTTTCATCATAAATGATATATTTTTAAAGAGGATTTTGCCTCAAATACTCATTCTGCACCTCATGATTCTTCCTATAGCCATCTTAGCATCCTACTTCTACAAATACCCAAAAGTTTCACTGACAAACTTACGCAGAGAAAAATCTCTGTGTAAGTTTGGTTTTCCTCCCAAAAATTTAAGGAAAAAACATTTAAAAAAAATTACGCAGGGAGTTTTCCCTGCGTAAGTTTTTCTGTCCCACGTGTCTGCGTAAAGTCCACATGTGCACCACGTGTACTCCACGTTGGAAAAAATTTTACGCGGAGAGGTCTAAAAACTTACGCAGAGAGAGGTCTCTGCGTAAATCTTAAATATATTTTTTTTTAATTTTTTCTGATTTTTATAAATATATTTTTTAGAGAATATTTTTATTGATTTTAGAGAATCTTTTGTTTTCTTACTGATTTTAAAGAATATTTTACTGATTTTTTTAAACTTATTTATTAATTTTTTTTTTCTAAAAACAATAAAAATCCAACAAACCTAAAAAATTGTAGATTTTTTTATAAAAACAAAACCTGGCTTTCTCTTTATGTCAAATTGACTGTAAAAAAGATTCTCAAAAAAACTATATTTTGTTAATATATTTATAAAAATCAGAAAAAATTAAAAAAGATATTTAAAACTAAAAAAGATTATCTGCGTAAGTTTTTAGACCTCTCCGTGCAAACTTTTTTTCCAACGTGGAGTACACATGGTACACATGTACTTTACGCAGACACGTGGGACAAAAAAAACTTACGCAGAGAAAACTCTCTGAACTTTTTAAAAAATGTTTTTTCTTTAATTTTTGAGAGGAAACCCAAACTTACGCAGAGAGTTTTCTCTGCGTAAGTTTGTCTGTGAAACTTTTGGGTATTTGTGGAAGTAGGGTGCTAAGGTGGCTATTGGGTATTTGAAGCAAATTTTTTAAAGAGTATATTTGTAAAAATGACATATTTTCTTCCTTTTTTCTGTTCAAGAACATGAAAAAAAAACTTTCCTTTTGAGAACACAAATGAAAAAAATTATATTTTTTTCCTTTCTTTTCCTTCTTTTTTTCTTCTCTTTTGAGAACACAAATAAAAATTTTATTTTCATTTCCTTTCTTTTCCAAAAATATTATTTTTCTTTATCTTCTTCTCCATCGATTTGTTTCTTTCAAATCCGGATTAAAGAACACAACGTCAATGTCTTTGGTCATAATAAAATTTATTTAAAGCCCATTAATTCAATAAAGACCGTTAAGGCGTTAACCCATTAAGCCCGTCACAGCCTTGGGCTCACATTTGGCATTCCATGAACGTAAAAATGCACTAAACTAATATTTATTTTATGTGTTTGAACTTTGAAGTAGAAGACTTATAAAAGCATTCATCAAAATATCCATAAAGTGATCGTTTCACATTCATCAAATATATATATATATATATATATATATATATATATATATATATATATATAAAGAGAGAGAGAGAGAGAGAGAGAGAGGAGGAGCTTCAAATGAAACCACCCTATCAAGATGAAACCATGCAACTTCATCTCAACCGTTGGATCTTGATTAGTCTGCTAATTGTCATTAAGGGCACTAATGTCTTTTGCCAATTATAATTTAATTTTTATTTTTCGTTAAACATAATTAATATGCGGTTATTTTAGGATAGAATCAATTTCCCGAATTATGTGCAATCAAATACGGTTTTGGTTTTATTTTGATTTAATCGGTATCTTATTCTTAATAGGTTAATTTCATATGTTTAACCTGTGTAGTACAATTTCATTAGCATTTCCTAGTTTTCTTCGTTATGGATGAATATCATGAATCTCTCATTATGGCGATGGAAAAGGACAGCATGTTATCGTCCGTTGTGGCTGAGATTATTGGCGAAGATGGTGAATCGGAGCAAGTTTTTTATCAATATGATGATAATGAAGGTGATTGTTCAAAGGAAGACGAAATTGAGGAATCAGTAACTGAAGATATATTAGTTAGTTCTAACAAACAGGATGGTGAGCAATTTTTTTATTCTTTGATTTAGTTTTTTTGGTTTAATTTGTAAATTAATAAGTATATAATAGGTGTAGTTTGCGAATTTTTTTATTGAATTCGACCTGTTAATTTGTTACTTGTGGTTGTTGATATGAAATTATGTATTCGTTGTATAAGTAATAATAGGTGAAGAGAAAGTGTTTTTAATGTTTCATAATTATTTATTTAAGGTGATGGCATGAAATATCCGATGCGTTATTTATGTAAATAATTATGTTTCATATATTTTGTCCCTTAAAGGTTTGTATGAACTACTAGTTTTTTTCGTCGAATTCGACCCTTTCTTGCGGTTGTTTGTATTAAATTCCATAATTGTTTCATAAAGTGAATTTGAATGTTTCATAATTGTTTATGTCATATTATGGTATGAAATATCATATGTGTTCAATTTCCAATCATATGTTTCATATGAAACATTCAAACATCCAACGTGACATGAATTAGTGGCACTAAAAAAATTCAAGATGTACCCCTTGTTTTTGTATTTGAGTTCTAATATTTTACAGAAACGTTATTTATTTTGATGTAAATTTATTTTTGGTTTTTTGCTCTTAGATGTGGTTGACATGTTTGTCACTCCCGGCGGTACGAAGTACTGGATACCCCGGGTTGATGATGAAATCAAATTATTGGTTGGACGTGAATTCCCATCAATTGAAAAGGCAGAGGCTGCATATATGAAGTATTCTCAGGTTGTCGGGTTTGATGTTAGGAGGTCAAACAAAAAAAAATAGGGATGGAGACATCTTATCTAGGTATCTTTTATGTAGTCGTGAGGGCTGGCCCGAGAAAAAAAAGATAGACTTCCATAGCAGTTGTCCTGATCGTAAGGTGCGCAATTCAAACGTGAAACGATCTGGTTGTAAGGCATGCGTCAAATTTCGGTTAAAGAAAGAGAACAATTCCTTTGTTGTGTACAAATTCGAAGAAAGGCACAATCACCATTTATTTAATTATCATGATAAAATGTTATCTAAATCAAGGAGACAATTGCAATACACCGATTATAGGAACGTATATAATGCGTCTTCTGCAAGTATAGGTGGTGCTAGGGCTCATACCATCAATGCGGCTATGAAAGGAGGATATGAATATGTTGGAGCCACTCCTGTCGACTATGAGAACGCAAGAAGGGACATGGGTACATTTGTCGGGATAAAAGATGCGCAAATGCTTATAAATTTGCTTACTAAACGTAGGGATAAAGTTCCAGATTTTTTCTTTATTTACTTTGTTGAGGGTTGTGAAGTTCAAGCCATATTCTGGGCCGATGAGATTGCGAAGTTAAATTTCAAGGAGTTTGGAGACACAGTATCATTCGACGCAACGTACCGGAGCAACAGGTTATTTCCTTAATTAACCTTCATATGTCTTAATTTCATTACTAAGTTTGTTTGTATGTTCATATAGGCATGCTATGAATTTTGTGTCGTTCATAGCAATTGACAATCATAAAAGGTCTGTCGTTGTTGGTGCTGCGTTGATTAGTCACGAGAGTATTGTGAATTTTAAATGGGTGTTGAGGTCATTTATTGAAGCTCACGGGAAGCAGCTTGTTTTTGTGATAACCGATCAATGCGCAACTATGAAACAAGCCATACCAGAAGTTTTCACATAGTCTAAACATCGTCTTTGTATGTGGCACATTTGGAAGAAAGTTCCAAACAAGGTAACTTTGTCATGATGTTCTTTACCTTTCTCTTAACGCTTACGAATTATTTATCCCTATGTGGGCTTATGTTATTATTAATTAGGTTACGTTGCCTGCTGATATGAATGATGAGTTTAAAAGGCGCTTTAATAAACTGATATGGGACTGTCATGTAAACCCTCGTGATTTTGAAGCTGGTTGGGACGATATTATCACAGACTATTCGTTGCACAGAAATGAGTGGTTGAAATATATGTATGAAATTCGTGAGTCATGGATCCCTGCGTACTACAAGGACTATCGTATGTCTGGCCTGATGCGAACCACGTCACGTTCCGAGAGCTTGCATGCATTTTTTCGGCTGTTTGCGTCATTTCGTAATGATTTGGTGAAGTTCATTCATGCGTTCGATGCTTCTATGGAAAAGCAACGTAATAAGCACCGCTCGTTGGAGTTTGTCACACGAAACACACTCCCCCGATGCGTTACTCCAATGCTAATTGAAAAGCATGCTTCTGAGGTTTACACTAGAACTGTTTTCTTTGAGGTCCAAAAAGAAATCAGCAAAGGTTTATATTTTTGTTACACTCAAGGTGTTGGGAATAATCGATATCGTGTATCTTATCAGAACAAGAAGTTTGATGTTAAGACGTCTTATGTTGTAAGTATTTTTTATTATGTCCATTAATACATGTTCATTTATATGAAAAATATAAAAATATTTTGAATTAATTAAATTTAGGTGTTCCACGATCATGATGCTAAAGTGATGGAATGTGAATGCAACTACTTTGTACGCAACGGGTTGTTATGTCGGCATATGTTCAAGGTCTTGTTGAATGACGGTCATGTTACAATTCCTCATTATCTTATAGAGCGTCGGTGGACAAGATCGTTGGTGCCCGTTGAGATTCAAGTCGCGAAGGCGCGATACGGTGAAGTCGACGTTGAGAAGGAGCGCCTAATAAATGAACTTTACGCAAAGGTGGATGTTTTGATTAGTTGTTTGAGGAATGAGAAGGATAAGTTGTCAGTGTTTTCGCTGAACTTAGACAAGATGAAGGTTGAATTTGACGTTGACAGTTACGTTACATGTCCGGCAAAAGACAAAGCAGAAGCTCTGCGCGAATCTTATGGTGTAGATGTTCCCGAGACTGTAGATGTGCAACCCCCGTCTGGTATTCGGAATAAAGGTTGTGGTACTGGAAAACGGCTTATTGGAGCACTGGAAAAAGCGACGTCTAGTGCAAAGAGGCCTAATCGACTTTGTAGATGGTGTAAACAGTGGGCCAATCACGATTCGCGCAATTGTCCTCAGCGTACGAAAGAAGCCTGATTGGTTGGTTACTTCAGAGTTAATAGTGATGGATGTTATTTTATTTGTGTACATTTTAGTTAACGAAGTTGCGAGTTTTTTCTTTTTACTAAGAATTATGAACTTATAAGATAATCTATGAAACTATATTTAAATTTTTTTTGATTTCTGTTTTTCAAGGATCATTTCCGACGTTTTTAATTATTAATGTTACAGGTATTGCACATTATAAATTTTTTGCAACTCACGCTCAATTTTTTTTAATTTTTGTTTCACACATGAAACCCCAATTTTATTAAATTCCCTTAAGAGAGGGTTTTGCCGTCATATTGAACCCAATATGTGTTGGGAAGTGGGCATCATAATTGCCATCCCACTTATATTAAACCATAGCCACCCCTTTACTCATTTCATCTTCTCTTCCCTTTGTTTCACCTTCCACCATTCTAAACTTTCAGTATTCTGCCATGGCGTCCTCTGATGATGAATCCGGTCATCCAAACCAGCCAAATGTTCCAGAGTCCCTTGTACGATCCCTGGTGAACCACAACAGTGCGTTGTTGGCAGAGGACCGCGATCTTCAACAGAAGGTTCATGAACTAGAAGCCAAGCTTGAAAGAAAGCGGCAGGAAATCAAGCACGAACAGACCATTTCTAAGATTCAGAAGACTGATTATGACGATCTCTCTATCAAGCTCTGGGACAAGACCGTTGTTTTGGACAAGCAAACCAAAGCCATCAACAAGGTGAAGGCGTGGTGTACATGCAAGGCATTCCACGGTATTGATGGTATTTAGATGTTATCCTGTTTGGTGATATCCCCCCCATTTTGAAGTATGTTTTTGGTTGTAACCATTTAGGGTTTCATATGAAATACGGGGGTTTTTTGTTAAGGGGTTTGTATTAAAATACCCCTTCAAGAAAATTATGTATATGAAATAGTTATTAATATGATCACCGTAGTTTATGTTTATGATTTGTTGCTATGAGATTATGTTTTTCTTTTCTTTATCTACTATGCTAGCTCAACGGACGAACACCATCAAAGAAAATGTCTTACTCGGAAACAAATCAATGATGTGTGATATGCTTGTCAAAATAGTCATTCATATGAAATATGTGAAATATTTCATTTCACACCAAAAAAACAGCCTCAAAGAATCAAATATTAATATATGAAACCTTTTGTGTTTTGTTATATTTTATTTCTAATACGATCAAAACTTATTACATACGCATTAGGTGTCATTATGAAACCCTAGTTTTCATAGGGTTTCATCATTATGAAACGCCACCATACTTTATTTAAATATCCATATATTAATAATATTTTAAATATAAATACCTAATATGAAAACTATTAAAAATAAATTTAACTTGATCATTTTCCAATGTAATTCATTCAATTTTTATGTGTTATCAAATATAAAAAATTAAGGTACTCACCATATTGTTTATTTAACGGTATCCTTGATCCCACCTAATATAGAATATGAATTGTCTCTATTTTTTGTCACAAGCAACTCAAAATTTGTTTCACTCAATGCATGAAATGAACTGTTATATGTCAATCAAGAGTGAGGTATATCATACCCACATTTTAAAATAACCAAACTTAACAAAAGTTCAAATTTATCCTAAATCGCGAAACAATCCGACATATTAAAATAAATCTTACTGTTTAAAACGCATAATGTGAAATGTCTTGTTATTGCACTAACTTTCGTACTTAAAACCCCTAATACGTTGCTTTCTCGTTGATGTTGCATCCGCCATCTTCTTGACTCTCTCCGATTCATCAATCATGCTAAACCCTATCGACTCCCATTCCACGAAATCCCTTTTCTTGTTGCAATCGCTCAATAACATTTTTGTAGTGAATTTCTTTCGTAACATTCCAAGCTGCTTGTCTTGAACCGGTCCTTCCTTTGCTAACCCGCTATACCATGTACGAACCCCACCGCCCATGTACGTCTCCATGTGCCTCATTAGGAATATTCCACTGTCGAGCTCGTTATTTCTCGTCATCCATGGCATGCAAACACGTATTTTATTAGCTTCCTTCATATGATTCTCCGCAGGGTGTGATACATTTTTTAGTTGGCGAAGAAACATCGTATGCTGTATAAAAAATTATGATCAAAAAGATGTTTACTACATTGTTTGTTGCAACGCAGTTATTTAAAGTTTGTTTGTATTATTACCAGAATATGAACATCGTAATGGTACAAGTCGTCAATCTCTCCTTCATCCGCTGAGTTGTCTAATATATCGACCGTGTGGCACTTCAGGTCAAAAACCACACAGTACGAATATTGACGCCTCTTCATGGGTATGAAAACCTGCAGTTCCAAAGTACGTATCAAATGTTAAGCGTAACCAGTGACTAAATTATTTATATATACCATTTTCCATCCGTTTCGAATATATATCGAGCTAGTTAGTATCATACCATATCAACGTTCTTCAGATTGATGTTGTTTGTGTTGAAATCGCACGCTTTTGCGAAATTAATTACGTTGAAAACACTTGTATCGTGTGTTGAAGTCGTGCATGTCGTACAGTAAAACATCTCCGTCCTGTTATGTACAATGCGTTACAATAGAGAAAATAATTAATGTATTAAATCAAACATGTATGTATTCATTACCGTTGTCCCGGTTTTTACAAACAATCTTTTCCTTGAATCCCGGCTACGCAAACGTTCTTCATGGTTCAAAACATCAACCCACCCGTCTATTACGCTTCCGAATACGTTCTCGCGAGCAGCCAGTGTCTCTATCGCGACTCTTGTTACTGTTTGGCCTGATTCGGTTGAGAATACTATTTCACTACAAAAAAAACAGTTTCAAGTTTTTGCATATATACTGAAGACTTATATGTCATGTTAGCATACGTTTATAAGAGGTGCGTTTGGTTTTTTTTATTACCTTGGGACTCCACTACATGAAACTGCCCATTCATAAATTTTCTTCTCTTCCGATGTCAGGCCTTTTCCCAAAATAACCTGTCGTTTCACATAAGGTGATCTCGTTTTATCTCCCAATTTCAGCTCTCGTCTACCACCTATTTCTTCCACTTTTGATGTTTCACAAACCTTTTTGCCTTTCACTTTAATTTGATCATTTGCCAACGGTGTGAACTGTGTGAAACCAACATCGAAATTAGGCGCACTATCATCCCTACATTGAGCCTCTCCATGTTTACCCGATACATCTTCCTTTGATCTATCTTTCTCCAATGATTTAGCCTAACAGTTTCATCTATGATACCTAAAGTTGTCTGGTTGTACCATATCGGTGACAACGGGATTTGTGTTTCCAGATTGTCGTTTTCCATGAAAGACAGTCTTACCGGTGTCACCGTTGTTGCAGCCTGTTTACCAACGACGTCACCATGAACGTTGTCTGCCGGGGGGCTCTTACAGGTCTCCTCGTTGTTTGTTTTTTCCGTTGCATTGTTCTCCGTAAATATGCTCTCCAAACTTTCCTTGTATTCCGCAAACTGATCCTCATATGAGAATAAACCTTCTGCCTCCCTTATCAACTCCTCGAGGTCCCACTTTGTCGCGTATAACTCCATGAATTTCGCGTCTATATGCTCCATGTATTCCTGCGAAACGTTGGATTATTATCTATGTATGTTGTTTATTCCAGTAAAAAACATTTTACATAAAATATTCTACTTAAATATTTTATAGAATTAGTATTGAACATATGTTTTTACCCGGCTAAGTTCCTGCTCATCATAACACAGTCCGTCTTCGTCGTTGTCTTCGTTCACACCACTTTCTCCTATGTCATTAATTTCAATAGGATGTTGCTCCGAACGTGGGTTGTTATTTATCGGTGAATCTTCCCGTTGTTGTTCCCATGTCAGTCTGTGTATTTCTTCACTTTGTACTGCCGCTTCAGCCGGTGATGTTTTCCTTGTGGTCGTTTCATGAGTACCCTCATGTCCATGGTTTACAGTTGCTTCTTCAGTCACATCGTACACTGTTGTTACATGTAGACCACCATTCTTCATGCGCTCATTTTGCAACTTACGCAGTTCGACCATGTCCCATTCCAATGTCGGCAACGTACGCACATGTACACCCTCACCATTTACGGTTGTGTGATGCACATACAGTAGCTGCAAAAAAAATGTTTTTAAATTCAACTTTTCATACCACATTTAATTCAGAATATATATACAAATTATCACTTACAGTGAGGAATGTCAATGGCCCACAATAGAAGCTGTCGTATGTATCCCGTTTCCAATTCCGCTTGCTTCGTTCCACACAGTCGCATATGTATTTGCACCAGTTAATTCCACTCACCATGTTTATGTCTTCAATTTTTGTCATAAACATTGAGTTGTATCCACCTGTTGGGCAACATTCTCCCATAGAATTCACAAACAGTGCCAGGAAATTCCACTTGAACTTCTCACCCTTTATGTTCTTTTTGATAATTTCATTACTGACATCCGTATGTCTCACTTTGTATTTATCATAACCCTTTTTCCATGCTTCATACGATCGCATCCCTTTGGTCGATACATTTACAGTTCCTAAATCTATTCCTGCTGCCCGGATCCCTAGAACTCTCTGTACTGCTTGCTCAGTTATCTTTATTTCTGAAACTCCAACTTTTATGGTCATTCTCACCGTGTCTAGGTTGTCCATGACACGGGGTTTTGACACCCCGCGAAATCTAACCGCAAGTGTACGGTGTCGAATCAAGTAATAACGTACGGAAGTACGAGTATCGAACCAAAGGAACTAGGAACTAAATATCACAATTACTATAAGAACTATTAATTGGACTGTCGAAATTGGAGGATTGGTTTTATAACTAAGTAATTGCAGAAAATAAAAGCAAGCAAACACAAGACAAACAGAACAGCTTTAAAGACTTCGATAAAGAGAAAAGTTGAGGGTTGGAAATCCTCCGGTTCTACACATGCACACAAACAACTCAAACAATTACCAGTTTATCCCTTTAATAATTCCCAAATCTTTTAAGGTCACCGTTGTTCTCTTTCAAGCCACAACGGGTTTTATTTTGAAAAGGATTAGTTCAATCTCTCGATCTCACTTCTGGATTCCAAAACACATTAAGCACTCGATTTAAGTTAAATTGGCTAGATTTTATCTCTCGATGTCAACCTAACGGTTTAAATGGGACTAAAGCTTACTTGGTATATCTCTATCACCGTTGTGGGCTTTAGGCATGCAATTCCTAATTCTATATAGTAATTAATTCTCACGAACTTAATTACTAACAACACATCAATTGTAAATTGGCCAAATTCACAAATGCATTAAGAACAAAATCACATGCTTCATCAATTAAGGAAAAACCAATAAAAGTTCAAATCATCTGGTTACATGCTTTATACCGAATTCATTCCAACCCCCAACACGAACCGGTTAGTCCATGTCGGTGGTGGATTCAAACATAAGAGAGAAAGGTGCAAAAGTGTATGCAAACATGATTATGAATGAAAAGAAGAAATTGTGGTAACAAATGATAACAACTCCCTCTTCTCGTGTCCGTCTCTACGTTCCGTCTTGAATGCACTCGTGATCGGCTCTGTATCGTGACCTCGAGGACTCCGAAAAGTCGCCCAAAATCGCCCCGGAACTGCTCTGGATCGTCTTTCGTCTGAATGATACCGAAAAAGTGACCTAAATCCCGAAATATAAAGCTGAATTCGACCAAACAGAGGGATGCGCGACCTTCTGCGCGACTTGCAAGTCGCGCCAGAAGTCGCGCGCTATTCTGATGTCTTTCTGGGTCGGGTTTGGTTCGCGGATCGGGTCCTGGTTCGTTCGCGGGTCTTGGGCTTGGCTTTTGGGCTTCCGTTAGGCTTCGTTTTGACTCGTTTTGGGCTCTTTTTAGCTTTTATTTCCGAGGAATGCCGCCTTCTATATAACCTACGTAAATCACTCAATAAACCGTAAAATACACGCCTTTTTACTTGATTACAAGCCCATCTCGTTGGTTTGAGAACCGAAAATAACGCCAAAAAGTGACGTTATCAACAACCCCAAACCGAGCGTTGCTTGTCCCCAAGCAAATTAGCGATAAAACAGAATTAAAGCACATATCAGTGAAAAAATAATAACTGCACAATTCCCAATCGGTACCAAGTGATGCATCGGTGATTTCCCATACCCGTGAATGTCTATCTCACTCTCGCCTCATTCTTTATTTTGTCCGATCTATGACCTTCTATTGGGAGTTGAACTTGTGACAATTCCGATTACATTAAGGTTAGACTAAGTCCAGATATGCTAGGGAAAACATTTCGCCTCGACCCTACCTCACGGGATATTCTCTTTGCACTCGAACCTAGGTTATCGCTCGTGTTGTCATGTTTTGGAGGTTATGTACAAGAATACGCAAAAATTGCATGACAACTCTATTGAAAGATGCACAAATGTCCAAAAATTAGATCTCAGAAAGGAATCAAGTAGTAAGACAGGGAATATCTGTAAAGGTAGTCGTAAATTGTAATCACATTTTCCAAAAGATCATTCAGGTCTTTACACGGGTTGTAATGGGGCTAGGGTTAAGGCTATGAAATGAAGGGTAAAAACGGATCAAATCTCCTCGGTGTGTCAATCATAGGCAATTCTTGAACTCTCGTTGCTTCACATTCGCTTACTTGGCCCCTTTTCGTCACTATTGGAGTCGCTTTGACTCTCTTATTCTGCAGCTCTAACTTACTATCTAAATAACTGTAAATTTATATATATATATATATATATATATATTTTTATGTGGGACTTCATTGGTCCTCTTTTCTACTTCTCGGGTTACATTGACCCGTTTTATTCTCGTAACTGGCCTGGTTTCTTTCTTTTCCGCTCTATCTCTCTAAGTTCATTACTGCTTCCGATTGACACACTTTCGGATAGGGTTGGCTAAGGCTCATGGCTGAGGGTGTAATGATGGGTTTAGAAACGAAAAGGTGAGTGTTTGGCTGCAAAGGGGCTCGGGATACACATGAAAGGGTAAAAAGGGAAACGATAGCTAAAACAGGTTAAAACAAACACATAATGCCTGGAATCATGTCTAAAGGTCCACACGATTTGGTCTACTATACCCTTACCTAATATCCCGATGTTCGTCTTTGCTACTCAATACAACAATGTAGCGAGATCATTCTACATTCACGACAAGGAATTCGAAAAAGTGTATAAGAATTTCGTGTGTGAATCCCTCGCAATGAAAACGTCTTTTAAGGCTCAAAACTCACTATCGGGTGGTCTCCACTAATGTCCCTAGTCATATCCTTTCCCGGTCCTTCCCTAACGGTCACGTCACTATCACAAGATTCTTCCCACAATGGTTGGTCTCAATCATTCAAAGATAAAAAATTTAGCTATTGTGATCTAGACACTCAGAAATGTAGGAAATCTACGTGCATAAGCTTGGGCCCGATTGGGCAACCCCAAACCTGACCCACACATTGTCCCCAATGTGCAAGCAAAGTTGTAGATGATGCGACTCGATCATTGTGCAGTTATTTACAGGTATAGAAGGGACGGGTAAAACATTAACATAGCATAGCCAAAAAGAAAAACCCAAAATTTCTAGACTGGGCACCCCAAACCTAGGCCGTGGCCTAGGTTTGCCAAATAAAAGCCAACCCCAAACCTCGGTAAAACCGAGGTTTGCACAGGGTCTAATGTGAGTGTGTAGGTGTGAAAGATGAGGCACCCCAAACCTAAGTGAAACTTAGGTTTGTTGCATCTCGTGTAATTAAAATAGAACAACACATCAAACACCACTCTTTTAGCATAAAGATTTAGAATATACCTGTTTTGCCCGGCCGAGGGATTCTTGACTGGTTGAGCATCGATCAAAGAAGATAGGGAGGATATGCAAGACAAGGGAAAGACACAAAAAAAGGAAACACACAAAGCAAGAAAGGAATAAAAACTGCACGAAAAAAAATTGGACAGGGGACACCCGCGGTTTGCTGCGCGACTTGCAAGCCGCGTAACATCCCGCGTAACTCACTGTTTCAGAAAAATAAACAGAGGGTCCCGCGACTTACCACGCGGTGTGCAAACCGCGTGGAAAGTCGCGTATGTCCCTGTTCCAGCTATTTTTGGTTTTTTTCAATTTTTCGATTTTTATGGTTTTTCCGAAATTTAAAACACACACAAGAAAAAATAATAAACGGCAACTAACCTTGGTGGGTTTCCTCCCACCCAGCGCCGTATTTAAAGTCGTGGCACGACTGTGCGGTTTCAGCTCGGCTTGGTATCCGCGGAGTTAAACCGTCCACACACACGGTTCTTCGCGGATTCTTCCACCTTTGGCCCTCCATGACCAGATCCGGATCCTCTTTCACTTGGAGCTCTTACCTTCTCGACCATCTTGAAAATTTCGCTTTGGCCGCCCACTCGGAAAGTGATCTCGCCTTCTTCCATGTCAATCAGGGCTCTACTCGTAGCCAGAAATGACCGTCCCAAGATCATCGGGACTTCTTCATCTTCATCGATGTCGATTACCACGAAGTCTACTGGAAAGTAGAACTTCCCAACTTTAATCAGCACATCTTCAATCACCCCGTATGGATACCTTATCGATCGATCAGCCAGCTTAAGCGTCATGAATGTGGGGCTTACCTCGCCCAATCTGAGTTTCCTGAAAATAGAAAGAGGCATCAAGTTAATACTTGCCCCTAAATCACATAACACTTTATTGAATGAAAACTTCCCAATTTGGATAGGGATAGAAAAACTCCCTGGATCGTTGAGCTTTTGAGGAAGCTTATTCTGGAAGATGGCGATGCACTCTTCAGTGAGTGCAACGGTGGCCTGATGATCGATTGCCCTCTTTTTGGAAAGGATCTCTTTCATGAATTTCATGTAAGAGGGCATTTGGGCGAGAGCATCTGCAAAAGGAATATTGATTGTTAGCTTTTTAAATACTTCAATAAATTTTGAAAAATTGACCTCATCCTTATTTGCTTTCAGTCTGCTCGGATATGGCACTTTTGGAATTGTCGGCTTGACCGGTGTTGCCACCTCTCTTTCCTTCGGCTTCTCTTGATCAATCAAATCTTCATCCTTCGATTTCTCCTTCATCGCCACTTCTCTCTCAGCTTCCAACTCATCCATATTGATGATCTCCACATCATTCTCGGCTTCTTTTGGTAACGGCTCTCGTGTAAAGTCTCTAGTCAGCTCCTTACCACTCCTCAGGTATATGGCATTACAATGCTCCCGGTTTTGCCTTTCGGGTTGACTCGGAAGTTTCCCGGGGGCTCGATTTTGTAGGGTCTCAGAAATCTGCCCCACTTGCCTCTCGAGGATCTTGATGGCGGCGGTGTTTTGCTCGGTAGCCGCCTTGACAGTATTGATTGTGCTCGCTAATCCCTCGACTGTGCTGTCCATTTTCGACATGAACTTCATCATCATGTCCTCGAGTCCCGACTTCTTTTCCCCGGATGATCCTTCATTCCTTTGGTGGAAACCTGGAGGACGGTAAACATTATTAGTATTAGGGAAGTGAGAAGAGTTAGAAAAGTTACCTGGCTGTTGCTGGTCGGGTTGACTCCATGAAAGATTGGGGTGCTTTTTCCACCCCTCATTGTAAGTGTTGGAGAACGGATCGTTTCGCGGCTGATGGTTTCGGTTTTGCATAAATTGAACCTGTTCAGGTTCTCCCAGATTGCTTCCCTTCATACGGTCCGTGATAAAAGCTAGTTGAGCTTTTAGTTCCTTAAGCTCATCCGACTCCCGAACACTCGCGACTCTTCTAACATCAGCCCTTGGAGTGGAAAAACTATGCTCGGCAAGATTTTCAATCAGCTCGCATGCCTCTTCATAAGATTTATCCATTAGTGCTCCACCCGCGGCAGCAGTGATATCATTTTTAAACTGCGGGTGAAGGCCACTAAAGAAGGTCTGAATGATGACCCAATCTTGTAACCCATGGTGAGGACATTTCTTGATCATGTCCTTGAAGCGCTCCCAAGCCTCATATAACGTTTCTTGATCCCATTGTGCGAAATGGGTGATCTCGGCCATTAGTTGGGCGGTCCGACTCGGGGGAAAGAACTTTTGAAGGAACGCATCCTTCAATTGTGCCCATGTGGTGACCGAATCTGGTTGGATGCTCTCTGTCCATGCTTCGGCTCGGCCTTTGAGGGAGAATCCAAATAATCGCAGCTTGATGGCATCTTCATTCATGCCATTGATCTTGAAAGTGTTGCAAACCCGCTAAAATGCACGAAGGTGTGCATGAGGGTCTTCTGTCGGCGTCCCTCCATACTGGTTTTGCTGCACCATCACGATGGTGCTCGGCTTCAGCTCGAAGTAGTTTGCCCCAGTAGCGGGCGCTTGAATGCCTATTCGGGCCGCCGCCACATTCGGATCGGCGAACGACCGCATAGGACGTCTCGCAGGAGGTGGTGGTGGGTTGTTGCGAGGTGGTCTCTCGTCGTCGGACATCTCGAATTTCAGATTTCGCTTCTTTTCGTAGACGACGAGCGGTTCTTTCGATCTTTGGGTCGATAGGCTCGAGTTCTTTTCCTCGGGTTTTCCTTGGCATAAACCAAGCAGCACCTGAAATCGCAATTACACGAACTTAGCAATCCAGAAATTCAAAGTGATGAAATAGAATACGAAAATAAAAAAAAGTCCAATCTAATAGCGCGTATAGCTGGTAGTGCTATTAGCTACAACTAGTTCCCCGGCAACGGCGCCAAAAACTTGACACGGGGTTTTGACACCCCGCGAAATCTAACCGCAAGTGTACGGTGTCGAATCAAGTAATAACGTACGGAAGTACGAGTATCGAACCGAAGGAACTAGGAACTAAATATCACAATTACTATAAGAACTATTAATTGGACTGTCGAAATTGGAGGATTGGTTTTATAACTAAGTAATTGCAGAAAATAAAATCAAGCAAACACAAGACAAACAGAACAGCTTTAAAGACTTCGATAGAGAGAAAAGTTGAGGGTTGGAAATCCTCTGGTTCTACACATGCACACAAACAACTCAAACAATTACCAGTTTATCCCTTTAATAATTCCCAAATCTTTTAAGGTCACCGTTGTTCTCTTTCAAGCCACAACGGGTTTTATTTTGAAAAGGATTAGTTCAATCTCTCGATCTCACTTCTGGATTCCAAAACACATTAAGCACTCGATTTAAGTTAAATTGGCTAGATTTTATCTCTCGATGTCAACCTAACGGTTTAAATGGGACTAAAGCTTACTTGGTATATCTCTATCACCGTTGTGGGCTTTAGGCATGCAATTCCTAATTCTATATAGTAATTAATTCTCACGAACTTAATTACTAACAACACATCAATTGTAAATTGGCCAAATTCACAAATGCATTAAGAACAAAATCACATGCTTCATCAATTAAGGAAAAACCAATAAAAGTTCAAATCATCTGGTTACATGCTTTATACCGAATTCATTCCAACCCCCAACACGAACCGGTTAGTTCATGTCGATGGTGGATTCAAACATAAGAGAGAAAGGTGCAAAAGTGTATGCAAACATGATTATGAATGAAAAGAAGAAATTGTGGTAACAAATGATAACAACTCCCTCTTCTCGTGTCCGTCTCTACGTTCCGTCTTGAATGCACTCGTGATCGGCTATGTATCGTGACCTCGAGGACTCCGAAAAGTCGCCCAAAATCGCCCCGGAACTGCTCTGGATCGTCTGTCGTCTGAATGATACCGAAAAAGTGACCTAAATCCCGAAATATAAAGCTGAATTCGACCAAACAGAGGGATGCGCGACCTTCTGCGCGACTTGCAAGTCGCACCAGAAGTCGCGCGCTATGCTGATGTCTTTCTGGGTCGGTTTGGTTCGCGGATCGGGTCCTGGTTCGTTCGCGGGTCTTGGGCTTGGCTTTTGGGCTTCCGTTAGGCTTCGTTTTGACTCGTTTTGGGCTCTTTTTAGCTTCTATTTCCGAGGAATGTCGCCTTCTATATAACCTGCGTAAATCACTCAATAAACCGTAAAATACACGCCTTTTTACTTGATTACAAGCCCATCTCGTTGGTTTGAGAACCGGAAATAACGCCAAAAAGTGGCGTTATCGGTCCACAACAAAGTAACCCAGTTTTGACGGTATCCCATCCACTTTCATTCCTATCAGCGACTCGAAGCCCATTTCTCCCAAACAGTCCTTTGGATCATCCGTTAATTCTGACAGAGTTGTTTGCAGGATCATTGGTGATGTTCGTGTTCTGATCCCACACACATTCTCTTGCGTAGCTGGCTTTGTTTCTTTATTAGCTTTTACCTTCTTTGCTGCACGCCTTTCATCCTTACGTTCAGGTATGTTACGTTCCGGCTTTGTAACAAAGTCATCTGTAGTAACTGTGTCAAAAAAGAAAGAGTTTCAAGCCTTGTGGTAGAATTTTTATATTTATGAAAGTTGAGGGGCTTTTTGATAAATATGTGGTAGGGTATAAATGGGCACAAAAACCCTAGAGAGAGCATTCTTTTACTGAATTGGATTGTTGTTGGCGGCTGATTGAAGAAAGAATAGAGAGGAGAAAGAAGGGTTGGGAGTTCTTGAGCATTTTGGAGAAAAAGGACCCTTAAGCTTGGAAATCAGAAGAAAAGGGTGTGTGGGGATTCGATTTCTACAAGAAGTCATCCAGGTAATTCAATTCTACTCATCCTTAATCTGTGGTATGTGGTTAGGGTGATTTATCTTTTGAGGTTTTTGGCAAAAGTTGAGGTTGAAGCTTATTGGGGAAGTTTGGGCGTTATACTGTGTTATTATTGTCAAGATTTCAGTAATTGTTGAGTTTAGTGTCCGTGGTGTAGATGTTAATCTTCATCTGTGAGTTATCGACCGTTTCTGGGATTTATCGGACCAAGTAAGGGACAGGTCGACGTCCGGATACCTTCCTGGACGTCCGGACACCCCGACCAGTTGTAGGTTTCCGGGTAAGTATCTGTTATTTGTGTGTTGTCCGGATAGGTGTGTTGTCCGGATAGAGGTGTTGTCCGGATAGGTGTGTTGTCCGGATAGGTGTGTTGTCCGGATATGTGTGTTGTCCGGATAGAGGTGTTGTCCGGATAGGTGTGTTGTCCGGATAGCTGTGTTGTCCGGATATGTGTGTTGTCCGGATAGAGGTGTTGTCCGGAAAGGTGTGTTGTCCGGATAGGTGTGTTGTCCGGATAGAGGTGTTGTCCGGATAGGTGAGTTGTCCGGATAGAGGTGTTGTCCGGATAGGTGTGTTGTCCGGATAGGGGTGTTGTCCGGATAAGTGTGCTGTCCGGAATAGAGTGTCATCCGGGGAGTTGAGATGATCAACTTATGAGTTTATCCTTTCGCCAGGTAGATCGTTTGGAAGTGCATACCAGAATAAGAAAGGAACGTAAGCGTAACAGGTGAGTTTTTCTAACTAAAGCTTGATGGTACTTGTTCATTTACTTTTACATGCGTGCTTACTTAATGTATGTTGCATATGACTTACTTATGCATGATGTGATGTATATGGGGGGTGTATCCCATACGTAATGTGTGATGTATATGGGGGGTGTGTCCCATACGCAATGGTGTGATGCTTATGGGGGGTGTGTCCCATATGTTATGGTATGACGCTTATGGGGGGTGTCCCATCTGTCATAGTGTGATGCTTATGGGGGGTGTGTCCCATATATTATTTGCCAAACTTTATATTGATTTATGATTCGCAAAACTCCTTAAATGCTATATATGGTGTGGATGTAACTGAGGGACCTCACTAGACCTTGTGGTCTAACCCTCGCATTTTCAAAACTGAAACCCTTTTCAGGTAAGCAGATTAAGGGCAGTTCCTCTAGTGGTAAAGAGAAGGCGTGAGAGCGGGCGTGGCTTGGCATTAGTGGACTTCCTTTACATTTTGTTATTAGAAACTCTCAGTTGTAAATTCGGGTTTATTCCGCAAACCCGAGAGCAGAATTTTGATGGTGTGAACCTTGGGCCAAGTTTTGGCGATATATTATTATATATGTCTTGTTTTGGCATGTCTTGGATTGGGTTGTTACAAATGGTATCAGAGCCATAGTTTAAGGGATTTAGGTGACCGGATGGGCCTAAACTTAAACTGTAGGAGTACAACTGAGAATGTAGGAAGGCCTAGGAAGACCTCACTGGGGAGTGTGAATAATAGGTTGGTGAGAACTATCATGTAAGGTAAGTTTGGAATTACACCTGGCCAGTGTAATTGTGAATTTACAGGTGCATGACGATGATCATTCTTGCCTTGTTATTTTGGGACGGTTGTTAATCTATATTTTGTGTAATGTTTCGGTAGTTGTGAATGTCAGGACGAAGTTTGAGGAGTAGGTCTGTACCAGTTGTGGAGGCTTTGCCTTTAGCGGGGGAAATCCGCGTGGAGGGGAGTCTGAAGGTGGGACCAGTGAGTCCTCTGAGGCAACCGGCTACCCGCGGGAGGGGCGAAGGTCGTGGAATGGATCGGGGAAGAGCACCCTGACGTGCGGCTACCCAGACTGTGGTGGCCAGTGTGTGGAGATTATCAGTAGTGTGTGAAGTTTTACCTTGTCATGATGGCAACGGTTTAGTGTGTTGTACAGATTATTCGTGGTATGAGTGATGATTCTTTCTAGAAGAAGCGTTGTTTGAATGTTTGGTGCGAGTGTCCGTGTGAAGTAGAACCTTTAGGGTTCTTAAGTAAAGAATTGATTGGAGGTGAGCTCCTAATCTCTTATGAGTCTTTATTCTGGGAGTTCCCGATGTCGGTGAATTGAGATCTTGAGAGTTTCGACTCAAGGATCGGATAGTGGAGATGTGCTTTCTTACTCTCTAGCTAGTGGAAGAGTAACAAGAGTGGTTGAAAAGTGATAGATGTATGGATTGGTAACATTGGTGTCGGTTAACCAATTTAGGACCGAGGTGAAGCCGTCTATTTTACAAATTAATAGTCAGGTGGTGACTGTGAGGTTGGAGCATCCAAGTGTGTGGGGAAGTATCGGTACCGAAGGTTGTTTCAAATGTAAGGAACCTGATGGTGTAGTGAGAAGTAGGGTGTCGGCGTTGATTTGTTGTAACTGCAAAAAGGTTAACCCTGCTTGAGCGAATAGCCTTCAATGTAAAGCGAGTCATGCATTACGTTTTCAAACCGGTTACATATGTCCCCATGTCAAAATGTGTGAGTGTGTGCGTGTGTCTTGTAAACTTCTGATTTTAAAAATGAGTCGACGTGTGCAAGTGTGTGCTGGAAGGTAAAGATAAATTTGTTTACATGGTGTAATAAATTTCGAACTTGGAGAAATAGTGAGTTACTTCACTTCTTTTGCGAGTGAGTTAAGCTTTGTTGTTAAAATCGTAACAATATTTGATCGCATGGTTTTATGGATGAAAACGATATGAAAACGTGGTTGACATATCAACAAGTGTGGAAGTCGGTCGACTATCCCAGTATGGGTGATATTGCTGTGTTTTCTTTTAAAAATTTTGCACAAGGAGAGTCTCAGTGAATGCACTTTCAAATGATGAACAAGGTTGCGTGTGAGCGATCTTTGAGATCGGTGTGTGTGGTGGTAACTTATGGGAGTATCGTGGCATGCATATCAAAACCTTGTTTTATGGGATATTTTGAGTGTGTAAAGCAATTTAAATCATTGTGTCGTCATGCATGAAGGCTATGAACTCGCTAGGTAGTAAGAGATATCGTACCTGAGAATATGCGAAGTTCTGGGAGTGGAAAATGTGGTTGAGTCGTCGATGGTTGATTTGTGACCTTAGTGTTTCAGTATAGGGAGGGCAGTGTCTACCTGTAGTCTCAGGCTTTGACCGTGGAAATGATTGTGTGATGGTAGTTCTTGCTCTCATTTGGTAAGTTGACATATGACCGTCGACGGTGATTTCGATGTAGGCAAGATACTTTGAAGGTAACGTTGTGGTGTGTGAATAAATCGGTATCGGCGTGGAGCCGGAGTCGTGGTGAACCTGCCTTTAGGCTAATTGTCGGGTATTGAGGTTGAAGTCAACGACGGGGATGAATTTGTTGTCGGGAGATTTGAAATTTTGAAAGGTTAACTTTAGTGTGATTATTTTGTCGAGTGTAGTAGACGGTCATAATTTGTGATTCATCTAGATGGGAGAAAGACAAGGTTGTGAGTCTTTCTGAACCTAAATTTTATACAAATGTGACAGAGTTATTATATAACTGTGTGCTTCTCAGCTGTATTTATTGCAAAGCGACGATTAAGTGTGTGGTGTGGTTGTTATCTATTCGCGTGTTTCCAACTGCTTAAGTATGAAGCTATGAACAAGTGTGTGGTAGAATGCATGCATTAATTATGCATTGTGCTCTAGCAGTGTCGGAGAATGGAGGTGTGTCCCATATTGAGTATGCATTGTGCTCTGGCGTTGTCGAGAAAATGGGGGGTGTGTCCCATATTAATTATATATATATTTGTTTCATATATAGCGAGTGTGCTCTTTGGCGCTGTCGCGGTGTGTGTAACTATAGCGTGTGCCAGTAGCAGGAGTTAAAAGGTGATTATCATTTTAAAAGTATGCTTATTTAAATGTGTAGTTTCATATAAATTGCATATGACTTGGTGTGATGTATATGGGGGGTGTGTCCCAGATGGATTATTCGAACGAACTTGGTTTATTCCCGAGGGCGGGTGTGTGTGTGCCCTAGATCAGGCCACAAGTGTGTAGTGATCAGGCAGAAATTCCCGTTATTCGTGTAAGGGTAATGATTTGCAAAGCTAGCTATTGCATATTGTTTCGTATACCCTTTTATATAAATGTTGTGTTTGTTGTGAAGAAAGCGTGGCCTGGTGTGTGTGTAAATGATCGTGACGATCGAACCTCTGGTGTGTGGGGGTTATGTGGATAAGTTGGTGGTAACTTATATCTAGTGAGCATGCGAAGCATGGTGGGGATGAATTGTTGTGAGGTTAAGTGGTGGGCTAGTGTTGATGGGGTGACGATGAGCGACTAGATAAGAAGAAAATTGTGTACTCTTGAGTTGATTGATGAGTGCGTTTGCCTTGTATCGTTGTAGTAATTGTGAAAATGTTGGATTGATTAGTCCATGATATCTTGTAGTAGATATGAAATCTCTGAGAATGTTGAACTAATCCTTGTGTGTAAGGGAATGCAAAGGAGGGGGTTAATATCGTTTGAGGAACGAGAAGTCTGTGGTCGCTTCGAACGTAGCGTGGAGGTCCGGTTTGACTTGGTCGAATTTCTCGTATGAGATGTGGTGAAACTGTGGGATTAGACATAGTAACCGTTGAAATTGTGTGTATGGAGTGGTCAACGTTGAAGGAGAAATGTTCCATGTTAGCCTGAGGTAATTGGGGGCGGTAGTATGGAATAAGAGAGTAAGTGTAAAGTAAAAAGTGTGACAAGTGGCTCGGAAAGAGGGAAGCAATGTTTCAGAAAGTCACCATTGAGTGCATGAACTCTAGTGAGAGTATGAGAAAGGAGATTTGTGTGTACGTGAGTAGTTTAAGCGTGGAGGAAAACTAGCTTATGTGATTGATCAAGAGTGTGTATCTGCTAGTGAGTTATTCTTTGGAAATGTGTTTTGAGAAGGAAGTGGAAGAAAGTAATAGAATGTAGTGCTCGGATGAAGGACCATGGGATTGGACTTAATAGTAGTATGGGGGTGCCGTTATAGTAAAAGTGTGGGAATTGATTGTTATCAACGGGTTGTGGTCGGTACATTTAATGCAAGAAGGTGCTATCTGCCTTAGATGTATTTTGTGTTAGAAGAGTGATGGTAGAGTTGTGTATAGTCTGGGAAAAAAAAAATCTTAACTGCGGAATTAAGGTGATAGTCAAGGTTGATCCGGTGATCGGTTGGCGAGTTAAGCGTCGTTATTTTTAAGGGTTTCGGGATGTGTGGCGTTAACTTCGGTAGAAGGCGTTCTTTTAAAGAGGTAAAATTTTGTGTGAAACCCTTAGGTTGACGCGTTTTAAGATCTTGAGACTAGATGTGTGAATGATTTTGGGTGAGACCGGAGGTCGTGTGGTTGACCACCAATAGGTCATGCATTTCGTAAGAAGTAAGCGTGGCTCGAGACCGCCACAGGGTGTAAGCAGAAGGAAGAGTTTGATCGAATGCCATGTGGGAGACAGTGCAATACTTATGGATAGTCATGAAAAGACGTTGTGCGTTGGAGAGAAAAGAGAAACAAGACCCAGTTATGTTGGGCCGTTCGCTATCATTGAGCGTGTAGGAGAAGTGGCGTACAAGTTGGAGTTGTCTGACGGGCTCCGGGGGTTCATTCGATCTTTCCTATGTCAAACTTGAGGAAGTGTCTGGCCGAAGAAGCCATAGTAGTACAGTTGGAAGACATTAGTGTCGATGAGAATTGAGGTATGAAGAGGAGCCAATGGAAAACGTAGATAGTAAGATACGAAAGACGAGGAACAAAGAAGTTCGTTTAGCGAAGGTCCAGTGGAAGTATCATAGAGGAAGAGAGGCTACGTGGGAAGTGGGATAGGATATGATGTTCAGATACCCTCACCTTTTCGAGAACGGAATTCCGGGGACGGAATTCTTTTGAGGGGGGAGTGTTGTAGTAACTGTGTCAAAAAAGAAAGAGTTTCAAGCCTTGTGGTAGAATTTTTATATTTATGAAAGTTGAGGGGCTTTTTGATAAATATGTGGTAGGGTATAAATGGGCACAAAAACCCTAGAGAGAGCATTCTTTTACTGAATTGGATTGTTGTTGGCGGCTGATTGAAGAAAGAATAGAGAGGAGAAAGAAGGGTTGGGAGTTCTTGAGCATTTTGGAGAAAAAGGACCCTTAAGCTTGGAAATCAGAAGAAAAGGGTGTGTGGGGATTCGATTTCTGCAAGAAGTCATCCAGGTAATTCTCTTCTACTCATCCTTAATCTGTGGTATGTGGTTAGGGTGATTTATCTTTTGAGGTTTTGGCAAAAGTTGAGGTTGAAGCTTATTGGGGAAGTTTGGGCGTTATACTGTGTTATTATTGTCAAGATTTCAGTAATTGTTGAGTTTAGTGTCCGTGGTGTAGATGTTAATCTTCATCTGTGAGTTATCGGCCGTTTCTGGGATTTATCGGACCAAGTAAGGGACAGGTCGACGTCCGGATACCTTCCTGGACGTCCGGACACCCCGACCAGTTGTAGGTTTCCGGGTAAGTATCTGTTATTTGTGTGTTGTCCGGATAGGTGTGTTGTCCGGATAGAGGTGTTGTCCGGATAGGTGTGTTGTCCGGATAGGTGTGTTGTCCGGATATGTGTGTTGTCCGGATAGAGGTGTTGTCCGGATAGGTGTGTTGTCCGGATAGGTGTGTTGTCCGGATATGTGTGTTGTCCAGATAGAGGTGTTGTCCGGAAAGGTGTGTTGTCCGGAAAGGTGTGTTGTCCGGATAGGTGTGTTGTCCGGATAGAGGTGTTGTCCGGATAGGTGAGTTGTCCGGATAGAGGTGTTGTCCGGATAGGTGTGTTGTCCGGATAGGGGTGTTGTCCGGATAAGTGTGCTGTCCGGAATAGAGTGTCATCCGGGGAGTTGAGATGATCAACTTATGAGTTTATCCTTTCGCCAGGTAGATCGTTTGGAAGTGCATACCAGAATAAGAAAGGAACGTAAGCGTAACATGTGAGTTTTTCTAACTAAAGCTTGATGGTACTTGTTCATTTACTCGTACATGCGTGCTTACTTAATGTATGTTGCATATGACTTACTTATGCATGATGTGATGTATATGGGGGGTGTGTCCCATACGTAATGTGTGATGTATATGGGGGGGGGGTGTCCCATACGCAATGGTGTGATGCTTATGGGGGGGGGGTGTCCCATATGTTATGGTATGACGCTTATGGGGGGTGTCCCATTTGTCATAGTGTGATGCTTATGGGGGGATGTGTCCCATATATTATTTGCCAAACTTTATATTGATTTATGATTCGCAAAACTCCTTAAATGCTATATATGGTGTGGATGTAACTGAGGGACCTCACTAGACCTTGTGGTCTAACCCTCGCATTTTCAAAACTGAAACCCTTTTCAGGTAAGCAGATTAAGGGCAGTTCCTCTAGTGGTAAAGAGAAGGCGTGAGAGCGGGCGTGGCTTGGCATTAGTGGACTTCCTTTACATTTTGTTATTAGAAACTCTCAGTTGTAAATTCGGGTTTATTCCGCAAACCCGAGAGCAGAATTTTGATGGTGTGAACCTTGGGCCAAGTTTTGGCGATATATTATTATATATGTCTTGTTTTGGCATGTCTTGGATTGGGTTGTTACATCATCCTCCTCTCCAGGAAGCGCTGCCATTATGAACATTGTTGGTATTTTATGTTTTGCAGCTTAATTGTATGAAATATAATAAAATAATTTTATTGCCACCTTCTCCATAATAAATCACCCCCTCACTTTTTGGTCGTTGTCTTTTCTTTTCTGCATGGAAGTCTTTTGATGACTTCTTTGCACACATAGTCCCCCCTGATTTGTCTTTTAAGATCATTGGAAAATTCATCAGCAATATATGAAATATAGTCAGTTTCATATAACAATTATGTTACGAAAACCCAAAAGTATGTTTATTGATTGATCATACCTGTTATTTCATCCAATAATGCCAATGAAGTAAATCCCCTATCTAGTTTTTGTAAGATGCTTGATAAATCTATTATGTTACACGTGAAATGTCACATGTGTTAAATTTTGATAAACTACAGGTTATTGCATTTCATAACATACCTTTTCCAGCAAGTCTCTTATTTTCTCCATCACATTTCCCTTTTCCAGTACTGCTCCCAACTGGCATAATGCAATGAAAACAAGTCTGATTATACAAACCAATTGCTGTTTTTAAATTACTCTTAGTCATAAAAATTGTATTGCTTTTTACACTGTATTGTTCATACATGGTGGTTTCTGTTCGTTTCATTTACATTTAATATAGAGTAGTAAGTATTAGGTTTATGCTTGTTTCATATGTATTTTCATTATCACATTTTCACGCTCAACCATTATTTAACATGTATCATTCACATCAAATTAAGTAGTTTAGTATACACATGTTATAACCATCTAACGTTTTGACTACACAAATACCCAAATTATTATAGTTTCATATATTTTAAATAACACATTTGTTTGCATTTGTAACCAAGGTTTAAATGTTTCACACCCAATTCAAAGTTTCACACCATATTTTGAACACATTTCATACATTTCATCCTTATCCCAGTATGTTAATTTACTCATATGCGATACCTTTTCACATCCCAACCCAAACAATAAATTAATACTAAACTATTGACTTTATGACTGTTTCATATGTTCTTACATTCTCACAATTTTCATACCCAACCATTAGTTAATATGTATCATTCACATCAAATTAAGTAGTTTTTTATACACATGTTAAAACCATATTTAACATTTGGATTACAAAAATAAACAATCTATTCCACTTTCATATATTTTAATAACATATTTGTTTGCATTTGTAACCAAGTCTTGAATGTTTCATACCCAATTCGGAGTTTCACAATAAATTCATAACACATTTCATACCTTCTATGACCGGGATCTCTCTGGTGTTTGCTTCGATCTCCATTGGATTGTGACCTTCATCTCTTTGAATGTTTCCCCTTCTAGGTCTTTTCGCATCTTTTTTGTTTGTTTCTGCAACCAACAAATTCATTTAATTTCATTACTATTTTCAAATATAATTCATCCATTAATCGAATAAGAAAGTACAATCACACCGTTTTCCACTGTGTTCTCCATAGAAGTCCTGTCGAGGCAAACTGGATTGTCAGGTGTGTTCTTGAAATTCGAAAACGAAGTTTTCAGTCGTATTCGTTCGCTTGACCTTCTAACTGTTTGAAGAATCTCGTTTTATGCTAGTGAATGTGTTGTGTAGTACGAAACTGATTATATTGACAAATGAATAAATTTAAAACCAACCTCTCATCGGCGCAACATCTTCATTGTCCGCCATTTTTTTAATCTGGGTTTAAACTTTTTGCACTAATCAAGTTTCATACAAATTTCGCTATCCTTTAACAATGTTTCACAAATCTTCAAGAAAATTCCAGTTTTTTGAATTAGATATCCGGCTTAAACGGGATTGATTTCACCGGATTCCGAATCTTGCCCTAAATTAACGCGATCGGAGCAGTTTCCCTTTCTGATTCATATTGTTGAATGACCACCGTACCCTTTAATGTTATAAGCAAACGACCATCGTGCCCTTGGCTTCACATTTAATTACCAATACTGCCACCGCGTCATTTTAAACCATTGATCAATCACATGTACGGCTAAGATGGAGTTTCATTAGTTGCATAAAAAATGATGGTTTCATAATAAGGGCCCTCTATATATATAACCCCCTAAAAAACATTACTTTCTATTATAATACAAATTAAACAACGCGTTGCTTTAAAATCACCAAAAAACTCCACCCTTTTGATTAAAATCTTGAACTTTAATAAAGATTCCCCAACTTAGTCGTCCATCTTCATATGGTGCATGTACATTTAATTGTTATGGGACAAAAACACTCCAAACACGTAAATAACTCGTAATTTCTAACTTAAAAACCGACATAAAAAATCACACATTTTGTGTGATAAAGTGATTGTTACAAAATGGGTTATAACTTACCAAACAAGACGTCTTGAACTCAGAACAAATAACAGTATAATTCATGTATATATAAATGTAAAATCGTTAACCAAATAAATAGTATTAAATTTAGTTTAAAGCTCTATATGTACATATACAAAGTGTGTTTTGTAGGTTTTAATTGAATGTGAAGGGATTGGGGTATATTGTATTGTTCTTCATATTCTCTCTTATATAATCCCTCATCTATCAATTATTTCATGAAACCAAACAATTCCCATCACAAAAACAACAAAAAATGGAGTACTTCAACATGATCAAGAGCCTCATATTCTCTTCAACAAGATGGTTGTATTCCCACATATGGTTTTCAGACATAGCCATGGTGCTCTTGTTCATCTTCATCTTCAACTCCATTCTTCAAAGACTCACCACAAAGGGTCCCATGATATGGCCCTTTTTCGGTGTTCTTCCAACCGTAATGTGCCACGTCACCCGTATTTATGAATGGGGTGGTGATGCTTTGATCAAATCTGGTGGAACCTTTGCCTATAGAGGTATGTGGATGGGTGGTACTTATGGGATTGCTACAAGTGATCCTGCTAAAATTGAATACATTCTCAAAACAAATTTCAAGAACTACCCAAAAGGAAAAGCATATAGAGAAAGATTTTATGATTTTCTTGGGGATGGAATCTTTAACGCCGATGATGAGTTGTGGAGGCAGCAGCGTCGTGTGGCTAACTCGGAGATGCACTCGACTCGGTTCGTGCAGTTTTCAATGCACGCGATCGAAAAGTTGGTGAATGAGAAGTTGTTGAAGCTTTTAGAGGCTAAAAAAGGGTGTGTTATCGATTTGCAAGATGTGCTTCTTCGGTTTACTTTCGATAACACTTGTGCAGTGGCATTTGGTGTCGAATCCGGGTGCTTGGACGTTGAATTACCAGAAATACCCTTTGCGAAAGCGTTCGAGCAAGTGACACATGCGAGTTTGATGAGGTTCTTGATGCCTCCTTATGTGTGGAAGCCAATGAAGTTTTTCAGATTAGGGTTTGAGAAAACATTGCATGAATCTGTCAAAATTGTGCATGATTTTGCTGAGAAAACAGTAAGAGAAAGAAAGATGGAATTGTTATCGTCTAACAAGGAGGGTATAGATGGTAATTCACGGTGTGATCTTTTGTCAAGGCTTATCATCCTTGAAAAAGGTAAAAAAGATGCATTTTTTACTGATAAATTGCTTCAAGATTTTTGCATAAGCTTCATCTTGGCAGGTAGAGACACCAGTTCAGTGGGGTTAGCATGGTTTTTCTGGCTAATTACCAAAAACCCCTCAGTAGAAACCAAGATCCTCACGGAAATCCGTGAGATTTTGCAACAACGTGAAAACCCCACCAAAGAAAACATATCTTTCACAGAAGAAGAACTGAAAAAAATGGTATATCTTCAAGCTGCAATATCAGAATCTTTACGCTTATACCCTCCGGTGTCATTTGATCACAAAGAGCCACAAGTGGACGACATTTTCCCCGATGGGACCATGATCGAAAAGGGTTCACGAGTCGTCTACTGCATGTACGGCATGGCTCGAATGGAGTCCATTTGGGGCAAAGATTGTTTCGAGTTTAGACCCGAAAGGTGGATCAAAGATGGCGAATTCGTGAGCGAAAGCCAGTTTAAGTACACGGTGTTTAACGCAGGTCCACGATTGTGTGTAGGAAAGAAGTTTGCATATACGCAGATGAAACTGGTGGTTGCTTCGATCTTATGGAGGTATACAATAAAAGTGGTGGAAGGTCATAAAGTGTGTCCAAAAATAAACACAACACTTTATATGAAATATGGGTTGTTGGTTACGTTGGAGCCTAGACCAAAGATTATAGATTGATGTTGATTTTGACATGGTGGAGTTGATTGCTTCTTTATTTGGATTATGGATTTGATTTCGGTGTTATAGAGTTACATGAAATATAAATGAAAGTTTATGTTGAATCTATTGGTGTTATTGGGTCAAGTTCAAGGGTGGAGCCAACGTTTTAGATTTTAGATATGGTGGTATAGGTCATCGTTTCGTTTCTCTCCATTCTAAGGTAAAAAAAAATTAGGGTCGTGAAAGGTGTCGTCATGTTATAATGTTGAATACTACTGTGTATATTTTAAAAGTACAATTATAATATAAGCTTGTCTTGGCAGAGCTGGTATGGATGAGTTTTCTCTCATTCCGGACGCTGGTAGAATCCTGTTTCAATCATTTTCTTAATTTTTAGCTATTAATTTCGGGTTTATTATGTTTATGAAAAAATGATTAAAGACTGATCTAACACGGTATCTCACATACAAAAAGTAAAGAACTAACCATTAGAGCAATGATAAAATTTTAAAGAATATGCATAACTACGTTTGTTATTGTCAATTGGTGCCATTACTCAAAAAAAAAATAATTCACAAGTCCACTTATGCATGAGGCACAAATGCGGAATGCCATGCATGAGACCACAAGTTGATTTGGGCATTTGTACAGTGTTCGACTAACCAGATTAAATAAAAATATAGATCCATGATGTGTCATTAGGCTAGATTGTTGTTACATTTTTGAGCCAGGTCTTTTTGAGTTGGGTCGGATAAAAGATCAGCCTTTTCCATACCAGGTAAGTTTGAACCAATCTTTTTTCAAACCATATAAAGCTCGACATGGTTTTCATAATTTATTTCATTTTTTAAAGTCCGTTATTTTTTTAATCTTTTTTTTGTAAATGGACGAAGACCAAACGGAGCATACCGAACCAGACCTATTCCCTAACAAGGTTGGATCATGTTGAGTGTTACTCGATTTTCATTAATCACTTTTAATTAATTAGTGTTGATTTAATGTTTCAGATTAAGTTTCAAACTAACCAATGAATTAGCTTGGAAGGAAATAGTCAATTGATCTTCGATTCAAATTGAGATAAGAGTGTAGATCATTTCTTTTAATCTTGTCATATTAACTATTATTGTTACCCGAAATCAACTTTGTATAGAAATACAATAACGGTTTCATATGTTATTCTCAAATTTGCCCTTTTGGACCAAGTAAGAAGTTAGGTCTTTAATTGAACAGAGTCCAAACTCAAGGGGGTGTATGTGTTCTTTTGAAGAACATATGTAAACGGAGCGAGGAAACCCTCTTTCTCTTGCTACCCAAGATTTCTTTGCTATTTTCCTAATTCTCTTTGCAGATTTCAGATTTCTACGAATCGATTGCGCTCTCCCTCAATCCTGAGCTCGTAATCATCATATTTAAGAATCAACATATACATTTTCTAGTTGTTTATAATTGTTCATGTAGTTTTCTAATTTTCGATCAGTACTAATCCTTAGCTTGGGGTTTCTTTGTTTTCCTCTTTCAAATTTGGTTTACTTTTATGATCCGAGTGGTGCTTGTTGAAATTTCAGGTATCTGAAGATGTCAAACGAAGCAATGGATGTTCCCAAAACCGGATTCAGTTTCGACCTGTGTAGAAGAAACGATATGCTGGCGAAGAAAGGCTTCAAATCGCCGTCGTATCTCAAAACGGGAACTACCATCGTTGGTTTAATCTTTGAGGTATGTTCTGCTTCTGTTATGTTTGAGTGCTCTGTTAACAGTTTTGTCGATTCTGTTTAATTTGAATTGTGTTTATGTGAAGTAACTCGAGTAAGATTTTGGCGTTTGTGAATACTGTCAAGTAGATTTTTTTTATTTGCAGATTGTTTGTATCACGCGAGAAAATGTTGTTAAGGTGTGATAACTGATGTTTAGTAGAAATATATGAATTAGGCATTGAGAGTGCATAATACACATAGGCTCTCCTAAATCCTAATTGAAGCTTTTACTATGGCAATACTAGACGAAACTAAGCTGTTCATCTGCATCAAGTTTTGGAAGTTGTTCATTGATTCAAAACTCTATCTTTCATTGGGAAATTAGAATCTAAACTATGGAACCTTAGCAGTTATGTATTGTGATGCAATACAATATTTTAGATGGCGTTAGGTGGAGCTAGCCGCTAGGTGGGAGAGTAACCTTCTAGTGGGGATTAAGGGGCTGTTTGGTTGGTTTTCTATTAAGTCCTATATGGATAAAATTGACTGTATGGATATATCTATCTGTATGGATGGAGATATCTTGTTGTTTGTTTGTTGTGCTGAACAAACGGTTTGAATGTCATAAATGACTATTTTACCCCTAATTGTATATTAAACACTTATTAACATCACAAGACATTTTATCCAACACTTTTGATAAGTTTCAAATAATCACATTTCTGTGAGACATTTTATCAAATACCTGATGAGCATCAAAAAAACATAACACAGAAAACTCGTTTCATATCAGTGATACTTGGAGATAAAGGATGCTTGAATGCTTTGACCTAACCACCACCACCACCACTGTTAAAGGAAATCAACAAGCATAAGAAGATTACAAAACCCAACATACATCACCAACTAAAATATATCGATGAAAACCCCAAATCGTGAAAACTTACCAAAAAAATTCCTTAGCAAGCTCAAAAAGCCAGCTCCAAACACAGATGTTCACGCAGATCCAAATGAGAGTATTAAAGGGAAAAAGTTATAGTCAGATCGAAGATAATAGCGACGAAAACTGGAAGCAAATCGCTTCCTCCAACTCCATTTTTACTCGAAAACGATTGATTCAGATAGATACATAAGATGTTGATACAATCTATGCTATATATATCCAGAATATATATAAATATATATGTATATGTAATCTGTATAACAATGAAAGCGAAGGTAGAGAGAGAGAGGAGGTGTGAGTGAGTGAATTCACTGTTGCTGAGAAGATGGAGCGGAAGTCTTTTGTTGAGGGAGGGGTAGAATTTTTCTTTCACACGGCTGAATGTAGACAAGAAATATGAGAGAGCTTAGCGAATAAGTTAATTTTTTAGTGATTAAGCCACAACCAAACACTGTTATATGGCTTATTCGGTAAGCTATATGGGTTATTAAGCCCATTAAGCCATTACCAAACAGGCCCTAAGCAATGCATAAGTGGGAGCATAAGAGGCTCTTTTAAAAATACAAAATATAATTTTTTTAGATCATGTAGATATATATTAACTGAAATTTTGATACAATTACTTTTCTAAAAAGTGATTAAACATTTGTAACCATTATACTTGGCTATCACTTTCCAAAGAACCTTGTCTATAAAAACACTCTACTTGGAAAAGGTTGAATTTTTTTGACTAGTTTCATTGTTCCATTCAAAATAATCAAAAAAACCTCTTGCAAGTTTAGAGAAGTCAATTGATGAATGCAATTAATCTTCAGAGTGCTTAATTCAAGGATTAATTGCGGTGGTTGATGCTTAACTCCCTGGCAGCTGATTAAGTAGCCCAAAACTAATCGGAGAGGTGAGGAATGGTTGAGGCCTGGATGGCCGCTTAAGCTGCCCTAGGTGGAGATTTTCAAAGCTCAAAGTATATATGTGAATTTCATTTCCATAATAGTAGATTATGATTGGTTATCGGATTTGTAGGGAAAAACTCATGCCTGCTTACAATCATAAGGAAAAAACACAAACTTACTAGTGAACCTTATCACTACCAATCAGAAAGCTATGCGAGTGTCGGAATGTGCTATAACCAGCACTCAGCAATATACCCAACCTAACAAACCATTCTGTACACCTCTAATTATTGTAATAAGGCATTTCAAAGAATCTGAATTGCATTGGCAAAGCTGAACCAGAAGATGATGTAGAAAAACTACATAATGGCGATACTTGGACAAGAAGGTAGAATGAGATTACATCTAATAGTTGAAACATGAAAGGAAAAGTAGGAGCTGCTGCTGTTGCTATTCTAAAACTTTCACGAAATGAAGTTGAAGATTTCCATGTTCCAACCATTTATGGTTCAGTTCTACATGTTCCAGCCATGAGTTTGAATGCGTAAGGTTGAAGCATAAAGCAAAAATGAAAGCTGCTGTTTTGATACAAACATAGCCAAGGCCTTCTACTAGCACATAAAAAAAGGGAAAACGTGGTAAAGGAAAAACTCAAAAAAAGGAGCAAAAGAAGAGAAACTGATGCATCTAAACATAATGTTATATATATAGTCTTCATAATGTTAGAAACAATAGTGGTAATTTCACTTGAATGAGGGAGCTATATATGTCTAAGGTCTATTACTTGTACCACATAGGAAGAGTAATAAAATCTTTCTAAGTTTATAATCTTTAAACAACTTATAGAGTTGTTTAAGAGATCAATTGAACTAAGAAGGATTTGACCTGGTGTGTGGATTTTGCACATATATTTAACGGTCAAAAGATAGCAAATATATGTGCAAAATCCACACACCAAGGTCAAATCCTTCTTAGTTCAATTGATCTCTCAAACAACTCTATAAGTTGTTTAAAGATTATAAACTTAGAAATATTTTATTACTCTTCCTATGTGGTACAAGTAATAGACCTTAGACATATATAGCTTCCTCATTCAAGTGAAATTGCCACTATTGTTTCTATGTGGGACAAATCCCACTATGAAGACTATATATATAACAATCCCCCACTTAGTCTTCATCAAATAAAATGTGGGAATCTCACTTGAAGACTATATATATAACACATAATACCTCCACTGGGACCGGAAGAAAGACCAAAAAAGAAAAGCAACAACAAAACAAACTCATCGTCAAACTCGAACAGCAAGGGACTAAGAGAAAGTTATTATTTTTACCTTGATGGGTGATTAAGAGAAAGTTATTATTTTTACCTTGATGGGTGATTAAGAGAAAGTTATTAAATCCATTGCTTTGTACTCAAGAAAGCTTGATAATATGGATTACAGCCATTGACATTTCTTTTTCTTTGTGTAGACGATGAAAATTATGTAAAACAGTGCTTTACCATGATGACAATAGTTTCTCCTGAAATGAACTAACCCTGAATTTTTTTCATCTCATCTTCAGAACGGTGTCATTCTTGGGGCAGATACCAGAGCCACCGAGGGTCCCATTGTTGCTGACAAGAACTGCGAAAAAATTCATTATATGGCACCAAACATTTACTGCTGTGGAGCTGGAACTGCCGCTGATACAGAAGCCGTTACAGGTACTCTTCTAGTCATGTGCGTTGCATTGTATCATCGTTTAAAGGGTTCCATCCACTAAACTGAACTGGAGTTATCTCTTTTTGGTAGACAACATCAGCTCTCAGCTGAAGCTGCATAGATATCATACTGCTGGTCGTGAATCAAGGGTTGTAACAGCACTTACGCTATTGAAGTCTCATCTTTTCCGGTAAGCTTAACTGTGAATGTGATATTTGTTTCTGTTATTTGGAAGTATCTCACTTTTTTTCCGCTTACCCAGTTATCAAGGTCATGTATCTGCTGCTTTGGTACTTGGCGGAGTTGACGTGACAGGCCCACATCTACATACTGTGAGTTGATTTTGTTTTTAGGCATCTGAGAAATCAATTTTATTTGTAAACAATTTACTAATTGTTCTGAATCACCATTTCTTAGATCTATCCTCATGGATCAACCGACACACTCCCGTTTGCCACAATGGGATCTGGTTCTCTTGCTGCAATGGCTATCTTTGAATCAGAGTATCGTGAAGGGCTTACTGTGAGTTTTAACAGCTATTGATCGAACTTACTACACATTAAATAAATTCACCTGAACATATAAAAAAATGAGAGGATACTTCATTGAACGATTCGTTGCCCATTTATTTATTTTGCTCGTAGAATGGTAATTCAGAACATTTAGATGCTTAACGAGTGTTAATTGTTTTTTTTACAGAGGGATGAAGGAGTGAATTTGGTAACCAAGGCTATATGCTCTGGCATATTTAATGACCTGGGAAGTGGAAGCAATGTAGATGTCTGTGTGATAGAAAAGGTCTGTTTGTTCTTCTCATTGTTGACGATATATCAAACCAACCAAGCCCAGTATGTTCCATCTGGAGGTGGGGTCTGGGGGGTAAGATGTATGTAGACCGACCTCTACCCTCGGAGAGTAGAGTGGCTGTTTCGATGAAGACCCCCCGGCTTGAGACATTTAAATATATCATGACATTTAAATCACATTGTAGATGATCGTGATCACCTTTGGCATCTGGTTTCCGATATGCTAAATACTTCTTTCTGCAGGGTAAGAAGGAATATCTAAGGAATCATCTGACTCCAAATCCCCGCACTTACATCAGTTCAAGAGGCTATACATTCTCAAAAAAGGCTGGTTAGTAATTTCATCCAAGACTCGATATTTTTGGGCTCGATGTTTTATCTTGATCCATCACCATTTGACTCTTTAGTTATTCCCAAAAAAGTAATATTAAGTTTCATATTTATCATTATTTGATTCTGTTGATGTAACCTAATCACCATTTGACCCTCTTATTTTCCCAAAAAGAAATAAAACAAAAGGAGGTTGAGTTCCATTTTTATTATTATTTGATTTTGATGATCTAATCTGCATTTACAGAAGTTCTGCTTACAAAGATTACACCACTGAAGGAGCTGGTTGATGTAGTTCAAGTGGGAGGAGATGCCATGGAAGAATAAGTTATGTCATTTTTTAAGGTTTATTTCAGCAAACTATGTGCTCTTTTCTTTTAGAATCAGTTGAATTTTCAATCATGATCGAACTTATGCCTCAATGGATTGAATCCTGTTGTTTGCCGCCAACTCATGTTAAGATTGTTTGATTACCACAATTTAAAGATCCACTACACAAATTTCTTGGAAATCACACCTTCATTTTTTTCGCGGAACCGTGGGTATCCAGGCCGGCTTATCCCCACTGACTAATCCCCGGACGACCACGAATTGCCTGGAGTCATTGCTCCATGTCCATAAGGGCTTTGTCCGCGCCTTGACTTAAACCCAGGTTAGATGAGATTTCCAGTACATCCCGCAGCCTAAACCAATGCGCTACGACCCAAGTGGTTATCACACCTTCATATTGGTAGAAGCTCTTTGGTATATCTTTAAACTACTATGAAAAGTCACCAATCATCTTCCTAATGCTCTTTGACCGAAAATACGAATCATCTTGCAGTTACAGGATCCCACATGTCACTTTTAGGGAGAGATACAAGATTGGTAAATTACTAAATTAGTTTTGTCAAATTAAAACCCTAAAATCTTCCATAGTTCTTTCACCCGCCTACCTCACTCTTGCCTATTTGGTCAGATCCGCTCTAGTCCCATCCGCTAATTACCAACGTACCCTTATAGTAAATAGGGTTGGGTTCCGGTTAGAAGTTGAGGTTAATGTGAGAAGCGTGAAAAGTAGTTATCAACCGTTGGATGAGAAATGGACGCGCATTAGGATGAGATGCACCGAGATAAGATGTATCAAGATGCGCCGGATCAATTCTCTTCCAAGCCGCAATTCATGGGAGGGCATTTGATTAAAAATGATCCAACGGTTCAGATCCACTTCTCACGCTTCTGATGTTAACCTCAACTCTCACCCGATCCTTCGCCATAGTAAATATTGGGTCTGGTTTGACAATTTTTATCTTAACTATAACAATAACTGTTTGTGTAGTTCAACAGTTTGTGCTGTAATGCAGAATGTGTGAATAAAGTTACTAAATTTTATTAACAGTATCCAAATTTACAATATTTATGTATATAATTTATCATAATAAGTTAGCTCCAATAGATTGGAGGATTGAATCAATCCAAGTATAGGGTTTCGCTGCACCCAAGCCCGTTGTGCCATTGATGATTTTAAACCATTGGCTAGCAGGGTCACACTTGTCCTTGGTTAAACATTTGCAAGTATTAGTGACAATGTTGTTTTCAGAGTCTATATCCAGGCAAACACTTGTGCCATTGTTGATCTTGGATGAAAGGTGGAGTTTAGAGGCTGATATGGGTTCCCATTTTGAAGAAGCACCTGTGCATATTATGCCTAATTTTGCTTTCTTTCCCACTCCATCTGCTTGTAGGCAATAGTATGTACCCTTGATCGTTAGCGTCTTTCTTGGGGTGTAATCCCAACCTTCTGCCTCAGAACATGGACCCAACGTCAACGGCTTGAGAAACGATTGTCGTAAAACGCAGAGCCCGGTTGACGGATGGAAGATGATTTTATGTGGGCGAGTATTTGATAATCCTGGTCCTGCATAGCATCCAAAACCCTAGATTAAGCAAAAATAAAGAGATACAACACCAAAAACCTAACCAAACAAACCTGGTATATCCCACTCAAAAGCAGGGTCTGGGAGGGACATACCTTACCTCGACCGCTAGGGTCGATAGGTTGTTTTTGTTAAAACCTCGGACTTGAATAGCCAATAAGATAGGTAATATAACAGGCAATCAGGAAATATAACAGATATAACAGTTCAAAAGCTCTAACATGTGGATTAAAACTAAGGTCCGAGTATAGAATGTATACAGACCTAACCTCTATCCTAAAGATTAGGAGTCATGTACACTGTATTCGTGTCGTGAAAAAGATTTTGAAAATTTAAAGAAGTGGTCAAGTATCATACAAAGAGTCTTGGAAAGATAAAACACAAAAGTACAGCCTGCAAAAAAAGAAAAAGATTAAAACAAAATTCTAACTTACCTTGAAAAGGAGATTGAAGAGGTGATATCTTCTCCAAAAAACTTGAATTCCTTGGTTTACACCAATCCCAATTCAAAACCCCATAAAACTCCTCCATTCCAACCACACCTTGCCTAAAATAGTAACTCCCAGCAAGTGTCCATAAAGCCCAATCAAGATCATATTCAGCTGCCCATGCCAAGAAACAATTCAAGAATCTGTTGTCATTCTCATTTGTACCCCTTTGATCCACACCCCATTCACTTATAAACAAAGGGTAACCTTTGTCCAACAAAAACCCCGCTTTCGCCATTATATTTTCAACCACCCGACTGCATACGTCGTTCGGGTTACCCGTGTTCCAGTCTTCACTGTTTGAAAACCCGTACCAGTGGATTTCATAAACCAGTTTTTTGCTAAATGTTAAGCTTAACGGTTGGGTTTGAAGGAACGATAGATCTTTATCGTAGCTTAAACCAGACACGATTACTAGAACATTAGGGTTTGCTGCGTGAACCGCTTCTGCGCCTTTTTGCATGTACCTGGTTATTTTATCGTGTAAGAAATTGAGTAAATTGTAAAGGTGTTTTGTGTGATGTGTACCTGTACCAAACGCTAACGTTCTGCTTAGGCCCACGCAACTCGTTCCTCAGGCTCATACCAACAACGTTGGTCGAGCCGTTGAACATGGTGGCGACTTTGGTGAGACCCTTGAGCCACACGTCAGGATTGAAATATGGATCGCCGAAGAAGCCGTTGCCGTCAAAGTCGCTACAACACCATCCGGGAGTGCTTACTTGATTATCTAATATCATCATAATGTTGTTCCTGTCGAGACTCGAAACCACTTCCTACAAAATAAAAATTAAAAGTGGATTAAAAAAATCCAAGCCGAGTACAAAATAATTAACATAATATAAAAATGTAGTTTTAATCGAAAATAATGTACAAGTGGTTTTTTGAATTTTTCTGCTACTGCTACAAAAGAAAACAAAGGATTTAATGCCACATTAGCGACATCATTGGTGGGCTACAACCACTTTTTGTTAATTTAGGGCCACACATCATATTAAAGCATCCCTCTCTCCTTAAATAAGCTCGTGAGTGTACTGTAATCTGATACATGTTGGTTAACCGTATTGAAAACGTTAGAGTCAGGTTCAAACTAGAAGCATACACGTAATCAGTAATCACATGTAAATATGTAATGCAAACATGTTGGTTTGACTGGCCATACTATAGAGTCATGTCTTTTTGGACAATATCACATGTGATTTTAGTACATCTCACTTTTCCTAAAAAGTAATCATATTCCCTCAATGACCCTATCCAAAATTAAAATATTTTGAAAACACTTTGTTAAATAAAATTGGTTCATATAATTTTCTCAAGTCAATGATCATAAAAGTTAAAATATTGGATTTTAATTAATAAATGCAGATATCTTAGTCACGTAGATGATAAGATAAGATCAATGTCACCATACCAAAAAAAAATCATTATCAACCAGTTTCATTTACACCTTTTTTCTCCCCGGAGAATATGATATTCATATACGGAGCAACAATTAAAATCACATACCCTCCTCATATTTGATGATCCTCATATTTGATGAGGTTTGAACCACTGACCTCCTACGAGGACAAAGGTTCTAGCTCAAAGCCTCAAAGGCCCTTTGGTTTCATTTATACCTTTATAGCTAAAAAAAATGGTAATAATTAATATTATATTTCAATCTTTAAATTCAAATTGATACAAAAAAAATGAAATTTGGCAAATCACCTGGAAAGCCTTGAGAAGGGGAAGGTCGATAATGGAAGGATTGTTTGCTTGAAATCCGGCAATTGATTCTATCAAACCTAGTTTTCGAAGCGACTGCCGGACTGTAACTGAAGCTAAGCTATCGTTTGTGAACAAGAACAGTGGATATGTTAATCTCACACAATTGAATCCCATCGCTGAGATTTTGTTCGAGATCGCATCCACTGGCTGTTTGCTTAAACCTTCTGCAACCACTGCATCTAGGTGGCTCACCCAATTCACGCACGATAGCTTCACTCTTTCTCCGCCCTTTCCGTCGTCCACGATCCATCGGGAGTTGGTGGAGAGTGGAAGTGCCGTCGTCAGGTGGTGGTGGTGGATGACGGCCGCAAGGATGAAAAGGAGGAGAGACGATGAGAATTTCAAACCCATACTTTATAAAGTTTTTATATGCTCTTTTCCAATATTGAAGATGTGTGTGTATATATAGTATATATAAGGGCATCCACAATGGTCTACCCTTTCAAATGACTTGAAACAATATAAAAAAATAAAAAATTCAGTAGGACCCATCAATGACTTGAAGCAATTTTGGGTTGCCTCTCACAAACCCTTCTCCAACCACTTGGTCTGCACCAAGCGATTTGTACCAAGTCTTCCATTTAATTAATAAACAAATGGTGGACCCCACCAACCAATGACTTGATCAAGTCATTCATGGTCACCATTGGAGATGCTCTTATGGGTACTAAAACCTTTCACTTTTGGTATACTTTTCCTTTGATAAAAGTCGATTTTACCCCTTGTTAACATTTGGTAAAAGTCGATTTTACCCCTCGGTTTAACAAGATTGTCAACATAAATCTAGGGCCGGCAACGGGTAGGGTATGGGTAGGGTAAGGGTTAATCCGTTATCCAATCCATTTAAAATAGCGGGTAACGAAACGAGTAATTATCCATCTCATAAAACTCTTATCCATATCCTACCCTACCCACTAAAAATACCGGGTAACGAAACGGGTAATGGACAAAGGGTAAAACAAAATTTTATTTTAAACTATAATTGATATCGTTAAATCTCAAATATATAAGTAAAACATAAGCTCAAAAATATAGTTACTATTTTATATCTAATATGTATACTAAACATTTTATTATTTTCAAAGAATAATCATAGTATAATATTAAAAGAAATATAAAAATTATAAGACTAACACTTTTCATTATATTTGTTTTCTTGAACCCGTCTTGTTTCTCATGTAATTATCAATTCTTCATGAAATCTTTTACTCGATAAATATGAAAAATAAATTAAAGTAAATATTAATATACGACAACATTATAAAAAATATTATTAATATATAATTATGTAAATATATGCACACTAATATTTATTTATATATGTGTGTATATATATATACATATTATATCGTAACGGGTAACGGGTAATGGATAATGAAAAAAACCGTTTATCCATACCCTACCCACTAAAATTTCGGGTAAACGGGTAATGGATAAGTGGATAAATGGATAAAATTTTCTTTATCCATATCCTTATCCAACGGGTCGAAACATAACGGGTAACGAGTTTACCCCTACCCATTGCCAGCCCTACATAAATCGCTTATTTATCGTAAGATCTAAGATCGGTTGTTAAAACAAATACGGTATTTTGTTGCTTTTCAAATAAAAAATAGAAAAATACCGTATTTTGTTTGGTTTTTTAAATTCATTCGTGTTAATATTCATTTTAAAATAGTTATAAAACCGATTTTTTTTTGAAAGGCAAATAGCAAACTTTTATTACCCACCACATTACCAAGCAACCTTATTTATAAAATTCTAATTTATTTTTAATAAACTAGAATTAAAATAAACATATTTAATATATTTCGTTTAAGCATACGGTTCAGAAAAGATAAGGGTTTTTTTTAATTTTTTGAAAACGACTGTTTTTAATTTCCATGTCTTATTCATATTTACCAATCAATTATTGACTAGTTGTGTACCCGCGCAATGCCGCGGGAGTTGTCAATGTAAACAACTTTAAATAAGAGATACGGTAACAAAAATGGTATGACGTATCAAAATCTAATAATCAAACAAATCAAATCCAAACTAAATTTGGAATTCCGTCATATAGAGATATGAACTAAAGAAGTATATGATTCAAAAATTCCCATCATTTTGAAACCAATAACTGGGCGATATAGGCCCATCATAGTTGAATGTCATACACGAACACTATTTCTCCACAAGCCAATATTGCATAAAGATATCATTTGAGCCGGGAAATCCAAAATCAAAGAGAAGCTTGAGTTGAGGCCTTATCTGAGGCAGTAGAGTTCCCAACAGGGTAAGGGATTCGGTGGATGGCTATGAAAATCCGATTGAAAGACCTGCAAATTTGTTCTTTTCTTCAAAAACAAATTTCAAAAACATAAAAAGTGTCAGTTTCTTACATTTGGAGAAGTGCAGCCGTGGTAAAGAGAGAGGGGGTTTTGGGAATTGGGTATAGGAGAGATATATTTTAAATTTTCAGGGGTTTTGAATATTATTGGAGGGATAAGTGTTGGGGTTAGAGAGAGAGAGAGAGGAGTTTTAAGTAATTATGCTTTAAATGGTTGTACATAAAGCTTAAAGGGTTGTTTTTAAGAGTTTGGGGGTTAAATGTATTATAAAATAGTATAGATATCATCATATGTTAATCTCATACCATAAATGAATTAATAAAAGAATAAATAATGAACTTAAAAACAGATTTATTTAAGTGTGCCCCACTTTGGAGTCGGGTTTTTTAAGAAAGGCGTGCAAGACAACCTACGTAACAACCATCGTATGACTCATTTTTTTGTTGCTTAAAATTTGTGAACTTATTATTTTAAGGCAAGAAATTGGACTTTTTGTCCACATAACTCATGATTTATTTATGTGATTTTAATCAAATAAAGTTTTATTGTGATAAACCAACATGATCCTATTCCTCCATAATTACCACCTTCACATCCACCATCTCTATCGCTGCATTCTCGAGTTTTAGAAGGAAAGAAAAGAAGAGAAAGAAAAGAAAGGAAATGAAAGGGAGAAAATAAATATCAGTATATGTGTTCTTGAGATTGAAGGAAAAGAAAGGAAGTAGATGGAAAGAAAATAAATTTTCATGTTCTTGAGTAGGAGAGGAAGGAAAGGAAAGATGTTACTTTTACCAATATACCCTCATTTATTTCATAATGAAATGTAATTAATGGATATTTGTGTAATTTTATAAATGTTTTTAATTCTTTTTATTTCATTTGTTTTCTTTCCTTCCGTTTCCTCCCACATTTGGGCGGAAAGTTTTGGGAGGAAAATCAGCAATATTTTCCTTCCCCTTCCCTTCCTTTCCTCTTTAAAAAAACTCGAGAACACAACATTTTTTATTTTTCTCCTATTTTCCTTCCCTTTTCGTTCCTTTCCCTCATGAAACAAACTCGAGAACACAACGTATGTTCTCCACCACTACCCATTCTCGTCACAAGCACCACCATCGACTACCTTCCACCGTCCATCACCACTTCTACCTCCTCCACAACCATCACTTTCACCTCCATATCCTCCATTGTTGGTTGTCACCACCATCCACCATATCTACGTCATCCACAACCACCGCCGACCACATGCCACCACCGCCTCAAACTCCACCTATCATCACCACAATCGTCGACCACCCCTGCCTCCGCTACAACCATCACCTCCTCTTCCACTACCACCAATAACCACCATATAAAATCATTAAACAACATTTAGGTAGCGTTTGATACACATACATGATTGGACCGGACTAGATAGAATTGGATAGGGTTGAACAGGACAAGAGACAAGACAAATTGTTTGTTTGATGTTTGGTATGATTAGAACTTGATAGGACATGACTAGACAAGAATTGTCCTTAAAACATTTTGTTTGATGATTTTATTAATATAATAGTTTTATATGATACAAATCAATTAAATAAATAATTTATAAACATTTTTATACAATTTTCATATATATAAATACATACATATATATAATAGTACCAAATTTGAATGAAGAATTTGAATAATTGATGGTAGCTTGAAAAAACTTGGTTGATGTTTGGGTAAAATTTCATCAGTCTCGACCACGACCAGAAAGTTACCCACGACACTCGATTGTCGTAAGACACCTCTCGACCTCGACCTACTAACATGAGATGACTGTTATGTTTTTTTGTGTTTAATGCAGGGTCAAAACCATTAATGAACCAACGGACGTAACCGACGAGATTAATTACGAGCATTAAACCACGACGACCGTTATGACTGTTATTCTTACATTCATGAGGCTCATTCAAAGCTACGAAGACTATAAATACAAGGATCCCAACCTCATTTGCGGACAACTGAACTCTGAGGAATACTCACAGCAAGAACAAAGAACTCTCTCTCTCGAAGGATCGCTCTCGACGCACGACTCATTGTTTTTACACACGACGCACTCGTTTTTACATTCGATACACTTGTTTACTTTACAGTTAAAGTCTTTCCTTCATTTGTATTGTAATCTTTGTACTCTCGACACCTAAAACATAAGGATATCGCCCTTGTTTGGCGACCATAGTGCAGCGACGACACCCCACTGTCGTCCGCGGGTTTTTTCCTCGTTGAGGTTTTTCTCGCGTCACCAAATCTCTGTCTCATTTACATTTTTTGTCGTTGTCGTATGGTTTGTCGAACGATTTCCATTCTTTAGTTGTTAAGCTCCACAATCAACCTTAAGTTATCATTCTGGACGATTTTTGGCATTAACAGTTTGACGCCCACCGTGGGGCCCCATCTAGAGAAAATCTTCGACAAACGTGCGTCTTACTAACGGTTTCTTGGAGTTTCCTCTTTTTTTTGTTTCAGGAAAATGGCAGCCAATGGAAATCACGAGTAGCTCATTGCTCAGATGTATCAGGAGTTGGAAGCTGTTTGGGCAAAATTTCACAGGTCTCGACCACGATCAGAAAAGGTAAGACACATGTTATGAGCTATATCTTGTATTAAGATAAGGTCCCGACAAAGACCCAAAAAACCTCCGTCGTCCCTCCTAACAGGTAAGTCGAGAGTTCCTCACGACACTCGACCTCGACGTCGCCCGTTCTGCACGACCGTCGCACAAAACCGTACGACCTTAACTAACGCGTTATACGACTGTTATATTTGTTCAGTGATTAATGCAGGAGTCAAAGTCATTAATGGGCAACGGTCATAACCGACGAAGAGCAATTATGAAGAGTTACAACTGACGACCGTTACAACAATCATCAAAGATCTTATTAACATCATCCGAAGACTATAAATCCCAAGTTCAATCCTCAGTTTCAAGACATCGAATAACACAGAGAGGGAGATAGAACAAGAGCATCGAACAACAGAAGCAAACGCAAACACTCGAAGAATATTCATTCGAAGCAAAGAAATCATTCATAGAAGATCGCTCTCGACGCACGACATTCACTCTCGACCAACAGTTCACATATTGTTTTCACACACGACGCACATTGTTTTTACATTTCAAACACTTGTACTTTACATTTCGAAGTCTTTCCCTTCATTTGTATTGTAATCTCTGTACGATCGACACCCGGAACACCAAGGACATCGCCCCTGATTGGAGACCATAGTGCAGCGACGACTTCCACAGTCGTCCACAGGTTTTTTCCTCGTTGAGGTTTTTCCTACGTCATCAAATCTTCTGTCTCATTTACATTTTTGTCTTTGTCGCACGCCTTTGTCGAATGATTCCTTTCTTTAGTTGTTAAAGTCCACATCGACCTTAAGTTGTCCCTTTGGTGCGATTTTTGGCAATAACAGTTTGGCGCCATCTGTGGGACCCCATCTAGAGAAAATCTTCGACAAAGGTGCGTCTTACTAACGGTTTCTTGGAGCTTTCTTTGTTCTCTGTTTCAGGAAAATGGCAGTCCCTGGAGATCAGCAGCATGTCATTGCCCAGATGTACCAGGAGCTTGAAGTCGCTCGAAATCAAATCAACGCCATGGCGGAACAAAGTCGTAGAGCAGCTGAGGAGATCGTACGGTTAAGGAATCCCTTTGGACCTCAGAATGGTCCTAGGCCATTGTTAATGCCAAAAATCGCACCAAAGGAACAACTTAAGGTCGATGTGGACTTTAACAACTATAGAAAGGAATCTTTCGACAAAGGCGTGCGACAAAGACAAAAATGTAAATGAGACAAAGGATTTGATGACGCAGGAAAAAACCTCAACGAGGAAAAAACCTGCGGACGACAGTGGATGTCGTCGCTGCACTATGGTCGCCAATCAGGGGCGATGTCTTTGGTGTTCCGGGTGTCGATCGTACAGAGATTACAATACAAATGAAGGAAAGACTTCGAAATGTAAAGTACACATGTTTTGAATGTAAAAACAGTGTACGTCGTGTGTGAAAACTGTGTATAAACTGTTGGTCGAGAGCGAGAGTCTTGCGTCGAGAGTGATCTTATATGAATGATCTCTTTGCTTCGAATGAATATTCTTCGAGTGTTTGCGTTTGCTTCTGTTGTTTGATGCTCTTGTTCTATCTATCTCTTTGTGTTATTCGGTGTTGATCAGGTGTCTTGAACTGATGATTGAGCTGGGATTTTATAGTCTTCGGATGACTTTAATTGAATCTTTAAGTGCCTTGAAGATTGTTTGTAACGGTCGTCGTCTTCAATGTGAGTTTAGATGCTCATAACTGATTTCGTCGGTTATAGCCGTTTGTCCATAAATGACTTTGAAAACACTTAAACAAATATAACAGTTGTATAACGCGTTAGTCGGTCGAGGTCGTACGGTTTTATGCGACGGTCGTGCGGAACGGGCGACGTCGAGGTCGAGTGTCGTAAGAAACTCTCGACTTACCTTTTAGGAGGGATGGCGGAGGTTCTTTGGGTCTTTGTCGAGACCTGTGGAATTTTGCCCAAACAGTTTGCCCCCAAAATTTGAAAGTAGGATGGCAAATTCGAATTTTAAATTTTTCTCGTCGGGTGCTTAGGGTTCTGCGTTAAAAATACCTTGGTTGTTTCGGAACCGAATTGGTTTAATTCTAACCGAACGAGAAGTCGAAGAGAAAACGAGGTCGTGACGTCATACTGACGTACGATTGTGCTTACCAGCTGTCTTTGACAGGTGTCGACGATCCGTGTGGTCATACGAGAAGACGGAGGCACGCAGTGATCATCAAAGGGTTCGACCTGACATGATCGACTGCATAAATAAAGATTACGATGGATCTTTTCTTGTTTACGATTTTAGAGGGTTTTGAGCAAAGATTTCTTTAGGGGTTTTCTTTTCGATTTTCGTTCGATTATTTCTAAACTTGCAAGAATCTTTGACCTAATTTAGGATTTTCTGAGATCATATAAGATACGACCCTCCAGTTTGCGTATGCGTCGCAAGTCTATTGCTAGAAAGCCTAGAAAAAAATGGGATATCTGGGGCATTTCAGAAGTGCAAATCAATTTAACGGGGCTGGCAATGTCGACAGAGCCTAGAAGTACCATTAAAAACGAAGAAGATCTCGACGACTTTAGAAGTCTAGCGAGGATTCCCATGGGGATTACCGTAAGCAAGGTTGGCAAGGTTCGACCGGAAATGTGCCCCGAGGGGTACGTCATTATATACGAATACCCGTTCAAGATAGGCTTTCATTGGCCATATTCGCCTTTGGTCAAAGAGTTCATGTGTGAATTTGATCTTTTGCCGGGGCAACTGATGCCCCAGTTCTGGTGAGTTATCTTGATCATCGAACGACTTACCTCCAACTGGAATCCACCGATGAATGTGAGGGATCTTCTGACGGCTTATAAGGTCAAAAGTGACCGGTACCGTCGCTATAGTTTGTTTTCAAGGTACAAGGGTGATCGTACCCTGGTTTTAAATACTGCGGTCAACGACCGTGGATGGAAGAAGAGGTATGTATTCGTGCGGGTGTCGACGCTGGACTTTGATAGTGACTGGATTAGGGAGGGTTGGAATATGACGGGTGAGCCTTTGATATTACGTTTTTATGTTATTCTGTTACTCGGTTGTTTTTTCGACTGATCTTCTTTTTTATGCGTAGATATTGATTTCGATAAGGTAGAGCCGAACGATGCTTCCCGGGCTAAGGTCGAAAAGTTCCTGGAATTTAGTACTGAAGACCGGTCGTACGTCACACGTTATTTGATAGACGAGGATGATGACACCGTTTTCTTGAGCGACAGAGTGAGGATGGGTCGAGAAGAGAAAGAAGAAGAAGAAGACTCTGAGAAGACTGAGGAGGAAGAGAAGAGTGAAGAACCAGAGGTAGAGATAACTGGTAAGTATCCTTCTGTCTTCTTTTCGCTTGACCTGGTCTTTCTCTGTTCTGAATCGTCTAATTTCTTTCTTTTACCATACAGGAGAATCTTGGGCGTCTGCAGCCGTCGAGAAAATAGCTCAAGTCGAGCTAACTCGCAAGGCGAGTGTAAACAGGGGAAAGGATACCTCGACAGCTGGGTCGGGGGTCTTAAAGAGAAAAGAAGTCCCGACATTTGGATCGGGTCTCCACAAGAGGACGAGAATGTCCGTTTTGAGTGAACCACCGTCAAGGACGGATGGTTCGTCGAGAGTCGTCCCGCCTGAGAGGGCTAAGGTATCGATCGTGTTTATCGAGAAGGTTTCTGACACAAGGTCCGTTGATACGGCGCAACCGGCGACGATGTCTTCTTTTGCCGCGTCAGGCCCTTCTTTCGTCGACAAGGGCAAGGGCGTGAAAACGGGCTCTGAAACGACGGTGAACTTTACGTTGCCGTCGGATTTTTTGAATGATAATGTCCTAGACGGGACGAAACTGTTCCCTCATTTGGGAAAGTATCAGCTCCCTTCTTTCAGAGAGTGTTTTGACGGAGTTTCTCTCGAGGATACTGAGGCCCATGTTGCTGGACTAGCGTTCATGGTAAGTCTATCCTTCAAGACTTTTGTTTATCTGTTGTCGATGTCGTATTCTTTGCTAAAGTTTTTTCATACGTTTTCAGATGTTTCAGTCGTCTTTGGCGTTGTACGCTAAATCGACAAAGGTAGAAGGTTTAGTAGCTTCCGTCGTCGAGAAAGAAGATGCAGCGTTAAAAAGGGAAAAGTCTGCTTTAGAACGCGAAGAGGCGGCATCGGTGAGACTCGACGACGTCTTGAATGAGCTGGAGTCCCTTGGACACGCGAAGGACGATGCGAACTCACGTTTAAAGGAGTCCCTATCTTTGATGCATGACCAAAGGGAGACGTTGGATGGGATGAGGGAATCCTTGGCCGTGAAGAAAAAGGAAGTCGAGGAATCCAAATCTAAGGAGGTAAGTTTAGAATCCAAATCCCGTCTTTACACCCTTGCCCTTGTCGGCTGACGAAAGGGTTGACGTGGCTATAGAGGACATCGTCGCCAGATGCGCAGGATCCACGAATGTCGCGTCTATCGCAATCAACGCCTTCGCCGCCTCATACATAATAAATCTCGATGGATCGTCAACCTCTGGAGACTTGGGAAAGATGGAAAAACTATACATTATATAGACGCTCAAAAGTTTTCAGCGAGTTAGAAATCCTAGCAATTTTGGAAAATATTGAGCAAAAGAATAGCAAGAAATCTCGCTTTAAACTTTCCGAAAAGCCATAACAAATGATCCATTCTGATCTCTATTTATGCAAGAAATCGCGTCAGATCGAGTCCTTTGATGATCGCCATGCGTCCCCATCTTTTCGTATAGCCACGCGGATCGCTGACACCTGGCCATGACAGCTGCTAAGCACCATCGTACGTCGGCATGACGTCACGACTTTATCCTCTCTTCGACTTCCCTCTCTAGTTTGAATTGAACCGATTCAGTTCTAAAACAACCAAGGTAACTTTCGACACGTGTCATAATCTTATGCGTCCGACTGACAAAATTTAAAATTCGAATTTGCCATCCTACTTTCAAATTTTGGGGGCAAACTGTTTGGGCAAAATTTCACCAGTCACGACCACGACCAAGGTAAGGAAAGCGCTTCTTCTCTTTTCCGTAACGAAGGTAAAATCATAGTACTTTATCTCCTGATTAAAGATAAAATCGAAAGTCTTTTGCCTCACGACACTCGACCTCGACGTCGTACGTTTCACACGACCGTCGCATAAAACCATGCGACCTCGACCGACTAACGCGCTATACGACTGTTATGTTTTGTTTAGTATTTAATGCAGGAGTCAACACCATTGATGGACAACGGCTATAACCGAAAGAATCAATTAAAGAACATCAATTCCAGCATTAAAGACACCGACCGTTACGACAGCTATCAAAGTCCTTAATGATCCAATTAAAGTGCCCAAAGACTATAATTTCCAAGCTCAATCCTCAGTTCAAGGGACATCGAATAACACAAAACAATATCATCGAACAACAATCTCAAGCACTCAAACTCTGAAGAACACTCCTTCAAAGCAAAAGAGTCATTCACGGAAGATCGCTCTCGACGCACGACCTACACACTCGACACATTGTTTTCACACACGACATACACTTGTTTTACATTCAAAACACTTGTACTTTACATTTCGAAGTTTTCCTTCACTTGTATTGTAATCTCTGTACGATCGACACCTGGAACACCAAGGACATCGCCCCTGTTTGGAAACCATAGTGCATCGACGACATCCACTGTCGTCCGCAGGTATTTTCCTCGTTGAGGTTTTTCCTGCGTCATCAAACTCTCTGTCTCGTTTATATTTTCATCTTTATCGCACGCTTTTGTCAAACGATTCTTTTCTTTAGTTGTTAAAGTTCACATCAACCTTAAGTTGTCCCTTTGGTGCGTTTTTTTGGCATTAACACTTGGTATTTGTAGTCTTCGGGTGTTTTAATTGGCTCATTAAGTATTTCGATAACTGTCATAACATTCGCTGGATTAAATCTTCATAACTGATCTTGTCGGTTATAGCTGTTGTTTATCAATGGCATTGATTCCTGCATTTAATACTGAATAAACGTAACAGTCATACTGCATGTTAGCTGGTCGAGGTCGCATGGTTTTATGTGACGGTCGTGTGAAATAGGCGACATCGTGGTCGAGTGTCGTGAGGTAAATAACTTTTCGATCTCAACTCCAATTAGGGGATAAAAATGCTCATGATTTTATCTTACCAAAGAAAAGGGAAGTAGGTGTTTTCCTTACCTCGTTCGTGGTCGATACTGGTGAAATTTTGCCCAAACAGTTTCCCCCAAAACTTGAAAAAGTGGAGTGGCAAATTCAAATTTCAAAAAGTTTTTTAAATTTTGCTTATCGGATGTCTGGGCTCGCGACACGTGTCGAATAATTTTTTACCTTGGTTGCTCTAGAACTGAATCGGTTCAATTCTAACTAGAGAGGGGAGTCGAAGAGAGGATAAGGTCGTGACGTTATGCTGACGCACGGTTATGCTAAGCAGCTGTCATTGCCAGGTGTCGGCAATCCAGGTGGTCATACGAAAAGACAAGACGCATGTCTATCATCGAGGGACCCGACCTGACACGATCATTTAGATAAATAGAGATCACAGAGGATCCTTTCTTTTTATAACCTTGGAAAGTTTTTAGAGCGAGATTTTTCTTCGATTCCTTGTTGTTCTTCGCTTAATATTTTCCAAAATCGCCAGGATTTTCGACTTGCTTAAAATTTCGAGGTCTTTGAGCACCTATATAAGGTATGATCTCTTGTTCTTTTTATCAAGTCTTCAAAGATCTTTGATGACCTTAGGAGTCTAGAAGAATACTTTATTCATCCTTGAAAAAAGCATTCATGCTCGAGTTTAATATCGGTCCAGCTAATGCCCCGATTCTGAAGATTTCGGACTTCATTGTTTTTAAGTTCGCTTTGTGATGCTCTTCTTTTATATGTTCTTAGGTGGACCGGTGACGAAGGTGCCAACCATCTCTGCTAAGAGAATGGCACAACTCGAGCTTGCCTGCTGTTTGGGCAAAAAATCACGTCGTACGACCACGACCAGGACAGGTAAGACGCACGATTGTGAACTAAATCTTGTGTTAAGATAAGGTCTCGACAAGAACCCATAAAACATCCGTCGTCGCCCGTAAAAGGTAAGTCGTACGTCCCCCATGACGCTCGACCATAGTATCGCCCGTTCCGTGCAACCATTGCGTAAGATCATTGTACCTTCGACCGAACTAACGTTAACCTTGACTGTTACGTTTGTTAAGTGTTTAATGCAGGAGTCAAAGTCATTAAAGAGCAACGGACATAACCGACGCAACCATTAACGATCGATAGCCGTAACGGACGAAGAGTATTATGAACATTCATCTCGGCGACCGTTTCTAGCCGTTGTAGCCGTTGATTGAATCATTAATGGAGTTAATTAATGACACGAAAGCTATAAAAGACAAGCTAAAGCTTCATTTCAAGGGACATCGGTTAACATCCAATACACTCCAGCGAACATCACCAAACATCAGAGAAAATCATCCAAACTCATAGCAAAGAACATTTAAACTCTGAAGATTAAGTACTGAAAGCCAGAATACTACAGCGCATTCAAGAATAACAGCGGTGAAGAGCTTTCTCTCGAAGAATCAGTCTCGACGCACGACAATAGCCCTCGACCAACAGTTTATACTTTGTATTCACACACGACAAACACCTGTTTTTACATTCAAACACTTGTACTTTACATTTCGAAGTACTTCCTTCATTTGTATTGTAATCATCGTACGACCGACGCCAGTACCAAGGACGTCGCCCCTGATTGGCGACCATAGTGCAGCGACGACATCCCTTGTCGTCCGCAGGTTTTTTCCTCGTTTGAGGTTTTTCCTGCGTCATCAAATCCTCTGTCTTCTTTATTTTTACCTTCGTCGCACGCTTTCGTCGAAAGATCGTTTCTTTAGTTGATTAAGTCCACATCGACCTTAAGATGTCCCTCTGGTGCGATTTTTGGCATTAACAGTTTGGCGCCATCCGTGGGACCTCATCTAGAGAAAATCCTCGACGAACGTGCACTCTACTAATAGTTTCTTGGAGTTTCTTCTATTTTCTGTTGCAGGAAAATGGCAGCCTCTGGAAATCCGCAGCAAACTGTTGCTCAGATGTATTAGGAGCTCGAAGTCGCCAGGAATCAACTCAATGCAATGGCAGAGCAGAATCGCAGAGCAGCTGAGGAGATCGCGCGGTTAAGAAATCCTCTTGGGCCTCAAAATGGTCCTAGGCCGTTCGTGCAGAACCCAATTCCAAGACCGTTCGACCAGAATGGCCCTAGACCATTTGTCCCGAATCCAGGTTCATCCGCGCAGAATCAGCATCCAGGCCCGTTCATGCAGAATCAACAGCCAGGGCCGTTCAACTCAAATCCTCAGTTTGGGACAGTTCCTCCTCAGCACATAAGGCCACCACCCGTGAATAATGGGTCTCATCCATCACAAGGGTCGCAGCCTTTCCAGCAAGGGTCGCAACCATTTCAGCAGCCATTTCAGAATGGACCTCAAGGTGGATCGCAGCCTTTCCAGCAAGGATCGCAGCCGTTTCAAAATGGACCGCAGCAATTCCACTATGGGCCGCAGCCATATTTCGTCCCGTTCAACGGGGACACCAATGGTTCGTCGCATGGTAATGGCACTAGCCCAGGGGCCAATCCCTCGACAGGGGCAAATCCCGATCTTAACAATCCCGTCGCTTAGCGTTTAAAGATGTTAGAAGACCAAAATGAGCGCGCCCTGTCCTTGCTCGCCAAGTTTCCTGGGGCAGCCGTGCCTGTCGATGTCGAGCCTCGCTCGGGGTATCAGGCGTCGCCTTTCATCGACGAGATCGCCACCGTCGAGGTCCCAAAGAAGTATAACATTCCTGCCTTCACTCCCAAGTATTCGGGTGTGACCGATCCGATTGAGCACGTCGCGCAATATAAGCAACTCATGTGGACGATCTCGATCCCATTTATGTACCAGGAAGTATGCATGTGTAAGAGTTTTGGAGCAACCCTCACTGGTCCTGCTCTCCAATGGTTAATCAATCTCAAACCCAAATCCATCGGGTCGTTTGCTGAGTTGGTTAATCAATTCTCCCAGCAATTCGCCAGCAGTCGTAAGATGGAGAAGCAGACCAGCGACCTATATTACATCGTGCAGAAAGCTAATGAGTCTATTCGAAGTTATTTTAATAGATTCAATGCCGAAATGATTAGCATCCGCAATTGCGACGTAAAAGCCGCAATCGAAGCCTATAAGCGTGGTCTGGACGATAATTCGGGTTTATACACCGACCTGACCAAATATCCCCCGGAGAATTTCGAAGACGTCCGAGCTCGGACCTTAGCATATATGAGGGTCGAAGACGATGCAGCCTTTCGTCGCAAGCATACTGACGACAAGAAGTCATTAGGCGTCAGAAAGCCAGAGTTCAAGACAAAGGCTGTTTCTAGAGTAGAGCCAGCGCGCCAAATTTCAAATGTTCGTTTCAAGACGAAAGCAAAGGCCAAGACCGCGGCTAAGTTCACTCAGTACCCCAAGATATCCTCTTACGGATTCAAAGGATCTGCAAAGGACCTAGTCGAAGCTCTGAAAAGTTCCCAAGCTACCATTCGATGGCCAAAGAAGTCCGACCTGGACGATGCTAAGAAGGATAAATCAAAGTGGTGCGACTTCCATGCCGATCATGGTCATGCGATAGACGACTGTATCGCATTGAAGAAGGAAGTAGCATATCATTTTCCAAAAGGAAATCTCAAAGATATCATCGACGATGTCGCTATTTCAGCTAACGGACATCGACCGTCGACCCCCGAGCACGCGAAAGTCGTCAATTGCATCACCGGTGGTTCAGATGTGTGTGGTCTGACGTATTCAGTGGCCAAGCGTCATGCCAGTCAGGAGCCCGATGATCGGCCTATTCCTCGCTCGTCTAGACCCAAAGGAGATTTGGAGCTAGAAGCCATGAAGATTGTGTTCGACCACGTCGACCTTGGCGACTCGTATCAGAAGCATCACGACGGGTTGATCATTCAGCTTACAGTCGGTAACTGTCTAACGCGTCGAGTCTTGATCGACGGGGGCAGCTCAGCAAATGTTATTTTTCTCAACACCATCAAAGCCATGGAAATCGATCGCTCGGAAATCACCCGACGTTCGACGACTTTGGTCGGTTTCAATGGAGAAGCGACGAGCACCTTTGGAGAGATAATTTTGCCCGTCTACGCTGGAGGAGTCAACAAGCAGACCAAGTTCAGCGTCATCGATTATGCGTCGGCCTATAACACCATCTTAGGTCGACCATGGATCCATGATATGAAAGCTGTTCCTTCGACGTATCATCAAATGTTGAAATTCCCGACGCCATGGGGAATCCAGGAGATCAAGAGTGAGCCAAAAGTCGCTCGTGAATGCTACAAGTCTACCTTGAAGCCGAAAAAATAAGCTGAAGTCGCAAGATCAAGCTCTCGACAGGTTCGTTCTTCTATCCCTAAATTAAGATCTTTTCCACAGGGATAAATCTACTATGGTGCCTCGTCGCACGACAACGTAGTCAACCGCAGGACAATATTTCTCCGTGTCATTCTGTCATTTAAAACCTATCTTTTCCTCCAAAAAGAGTACGGTAATAAATGACAGGGGCAAGTAGAGAGAGTCTGAAATGGTACGTTCTCTAACTCTTTCTCATACGATTTTTTCTCGCAAAAACATTTACTGACTTAAGCATCGGAGGGTCGTTGGCTAGCCAACGACCAACCCTCGACATCATTTTATCGCAGGATCGCACGACAATAATCACTAAGTCTATTATATGACTTTAAATTCACGGGGACGCAAGACGTACATCATCCCTCCATAGGGGCATACGATACAAACTCATTATACGATCCGGTCGTACGATCGCAGAGTCTAAACGATTTTACCCCTAAGTCTATTAACTTAGAAAATGCTTTAATCGCGTGCTTTTATATTTGTTTTACGTTCTTGTCATCGTATTACAATGAATGCCTTAGTCGCATGATTTCATATGTATCTTATGTTCGACTTTATAATCAAACGTGATTCGAATAAAGCATAAGCAAAAGATATATATTCATAAACCACTATATACATACTCAACCCCCGATAAGTCAAGTGGCAAAAACAAACAAGGAAAGAAAAAAAATTCTAGACGACAGGAAGAACATTGGTCGTATCCCCGCTCGAAGTCCCGACCTGAGGGCCTCCATCTGCCACTCCTACCGCACGAATCTCCTGTAATTCATATTGAGCATCGAAAAGTTGGACAGCCAGCTCATCGGCACGCGCCATGGCCAACTTCTCCCTATCTAAAGCCGCTCTCTCCCTTTCCAACGCTGCAACTTCTCTCTCAAGAGCAGACGCCATCAGATCTTCAACTCTTGACGTCTCAGCATGTAACGCCAAGGAAGACTGGAACGTCTGTGAAAAATAAAAGGTGCATTCAAGAACATTCGACAAAGATTACACAAGTCATGAAAGATTGACACTCACCGTGAACGCCAGACTGGCAACTCGAGATCTCATCTCTCCGGCCGGAACTCCGTGAAAACGCTCCCCGAAAGACGGGAGCAAATACTTCCCTAGATGAGGGAACGACGCCGTCCCGTCTAGGACACCATCCGCCATAAAGTCAGACGGCAATGTAAAATTGATCGTCATAACTTCGGCCGACGATCTCTCGCCCCTGTCGGCAGGTATTGGGGTCGACACTTGAGACACCGATTTCGTCACCGTCGCCGGAGGCGCAGAACTTGCTGGTGTCGCGTCCATCACGCCAGGACGGCTAGATGACGCCTTCGCCTTCTTAGGCAGAACAACTCTCGACGAGTCATCAACCCTCGACGGCGGTTCCTTCAGGACCGTACTCTTGGTTCTCTTCTGGCTCGACCTAGCTGTCGAGACATCTCCTCCTCGAAGGGCATGCATGATTTGCTTCCTTCTCGACCTAGAAACTGATTTACTTTCAGTTGGCACTGATCAGGAAAAATGCGAAGCATCAGACAGGAATAAGAAATAAATGGTAAAAGACAGGAAACCATAATACACCCACCTGTCAGTTCCTGTCGTCCACTTTCCTCTTCTCCTTCTAGTTCTTCCTCCTCCACAACGTCCACCATCACGTCCTCGTCCTCGGTCGCCAGTTGCCACGTGGCGAAAGATCGGTCCTCGACGCTGTAACTAAGGAATCTGTCAATCTTGGCACGAGAACCTTCATTCGGGTGCGGAACGCCGAACTTTATATCTGAAGACAACAAAAGGAGAAGAGTAAATAAAAGGTTAGAAAAACCATACTCTGATCGAAAAAGAGCATACCTCCCATATTCCAGTCGGGACGGATCCACTTGCTGGCGGCATCCAGCGAATCAACACGTACGAACACATACCTGGACCCCCACCCCCGATCATTCAATCCAGTATTCAAAACTAAGGCACGATCGCCTTTATATCTGGAATACGGGCTATAACGCCCACGCTTATCTCCCTTAACTTGGTACGCTGCCAAGAAATCATTCAAAGACATAGGGGGTCCCAATCCGCAGACAAACGCTCAATAACCAAAAGAACCCACCAGAGTTGAGGCATCAACTGCCCCGGCGACAAACCAAAGCATCGCATCAAATTCTTAGTCAAAGTCGAAAACGGCCATTCGAAGCCAATCTTGAAAGGATATTCGTATATCACGAAATACCCCTCGGGGCAATCCTTAGGACGAACAGTCCCCGGACTTGTTAGCTCTACTTCTAAAGGAATCTTCGCTAGACGCCTAAAGTCGTCTAAATCTTCCTGGCTAACGATGGAACTCTCTGGGTCAGTCGACATTTCTTACCAGGGGAAAGAAGGCAGTGAAAGATGAAAGGAAGAAGCAATGCGTTATATAAACGCCCTAAATCCCAAACAATCTCCGCTAAATCAAAGGGATTCGGAAGAAGAATGGTAAGAAGAGAAAAACGGAATTTCTTTCCAAAATAAACTCAGCGTAAGAAAAGAAAGGATTCGTCGTAATCTTTATTTATGCAGTCGATCATGTCAGGTCGAATCCCTGGATAACCGTTGCGCGCCCCCGTCCTTCCGTATGACCGCAAGGATCGTCGCCACCTGTCCTTGACAGCTGGTAGGCATCATCGTGTGTCAGTATGACGTCACGACCCCGTTTCCTTTTCAACTTCTCGTTCAGTTAGAAACGAACCAGTCTAGCTCCAAGGCGATTGAGGTAATTTCTAACTCTTCTCTTATTTCCTATGCGTCTGATGGACAAAATTTAAAACTTAAATTTGACATTCAATTTTCAAATTTTGGGGGCAAACTGTTTGGGCAAAAAATCACGTCGTACGACCACGACCAGGACAGGTAAGACGCACGATTGTGAACTAAATCTTGTGTTAAGATAAGGTCTCGACAAGAACCCATAAAACATCCGTCGTCGCCCGTAAAAGGTAAGTCGTACGTCCCCCATGACGCTCGACCATAGTATCGCCCGTTCTGTGCAACCATCGCGTAAGATCATTGTACCTTCGACCGAACTAACGTTAACCTTGACTGTTACATTTGTTAAGTGTTTAATGCAGGAGTCAAAGTCATTAAAGAGCAACGGACATAACCGACGCAACCATTAACGATCGATAGCCGTAACGGACGAAGAGTATTATGAACATTCATCTCGGCGACCGTTTCTAGCCGTTGTAGCCGTTGATTGAATCATTAATGGAGATAATTAATGACACGAAAGCTATAAAAGACAAGCTAAAGCTTCATTTCAAGGGACATCGGTTAACATCCAATACACTCCAGCGAACATCACCAAACATCAGAGAAAATCATCCAAACTCATAGCAAAGAACATTTAAACTCTGAAGATTAAGTACTGAAAGCCAGAATACTACAGCGCATTCAAGAATAACAGCGGTGAAGAGCTTTCTCTCGAAGAATCAGTCTCGACGCACGACAACAGCCCTCGACCAACAGTTTATACTTTGTATTCACACACGACAAAAACATGTTTTTACATTCAAACACTTGTACTTTACATTTCGAAGTATTTCCTTCATTTGTATTGTAATCATCGTACGACCAACGCCAGTACCAAGGACGTCGCACCTGATTGGCGACCATAGTGCAGCGACGACATCCCTTGTCGTCCGCAGGTTTTTTCCTCGTTTGAGGTTTTTCCTGCGTCATCAAATCCTCTGTCTTCTTTATTTTTACCTTCGTCGCACGCTTTCGTCGAAAGATCGTTTCTTTAGTTGATTAAGTCCACATCGACCTTAAGATGTCCCTCTGGTGCGATTTTTGGCATTAACACCTGCAAAGACCTTGATCACTGTGTTGGGGTTTTACTGAAGCCGAAGGCGACAGGGATGACAATTCCGAGGGAGATGTCTTCGAAGGTTGATGACTCATTGAGAGTTATTGTGCCTGAGAAGGTAATGGCATTGATCGTGATTGACACGACATCCGTGAATTCTGCGCGTCTGGCGACGATGTCCTCTGCAGCCATGTCGACCCCTTTGTCGGCCGACAAGGGCAAGGGTGCAAAGATGGGAGAGGGTGAAAAGAAAGTCACGACGGTCACTTTTATATTGCCGTTTGACCTCTTAGCTGGCAATGTCCTTGAAGGGACGGAGTCATGTCCGCATCTGGGGAAATATCAGCTCCTATCTTTCGAGGAGCGTTTTTCGAAGGACCTCTATCAAAGAGATGGGATCGCGTATAGCTATACTGGCGTTCTTTGTAAGTTTTTCTTTCGAAACTCATGTCTCCAATGTTTTTCTTAGATTTTGTCGGGCGTTTGTTTAACATATTTCTTTTGTATTTTACAGATATTTTAATCTTCTTTCGCTCGATATGCGAAGATAGAGAAGTCGTTGGACCGGAAGTCGATTGTTAAGAACATCGTATTCCTTCCTCCAACCTTAACATTAATCTTAAGAGCCGCATTCTCAAAATACTGCGGACTCACCTTCGTAACGTGTCGCGGCGTAAGGTGCTGGGAAACAACTCCCGACTTTGTCTTACATACTCGTTTGATCCTTGCATAAGTTCTTTATCACGCTTCGGGGCTGATGAGGATTCCGAGGTCGAGACTTCGGGCAAAGATGCGACTGACACTCTTCCTCAGCCTTAAGATAAATTTCCATTTCGCGCTCGAACGTTGGTGATCGAGTTATCTAATGTAACTATGTTTAAGTATGAATGGAGTTTCTTTCGAACGTCAGATTTTTCACTGTCCATTACAAGCAATCATCGAATATAATTTCAATCGTATAATCATACATGTAAATCGTATATAATCGTAGGTACGTGCGACTAAGGCTTTTTATTGAAAGATAACAAAAAGAAACATTAAACATGTATACATGCGTTTGGAGCATATGTTCAGAACATGAGATCTTAAAATACTTTAGATAGTGGGTCGATTGTACAGTTACATCGTGCGATGAATCTAAATCACGTGTCAAATCATGTTTTTGACCCAACTACGATCTTGCGAAAGTCACGCGATAGACTTACGTCATGTGATCCTGCGATAAAATATTGTTAAAGGTCGATCATTGGTTAACTAACGACCATCCGATGTCTAAGTTAGTTACCGTCGAGGTGAATAAAATCGTACGAGAGAAAAGGGGTTTTAAAAGAAATACCTTTTTAGATGCGTTGCGTTCCAACTACGTGGGACTTCTTGGTTGTCGAGGGTCTGGAGCCGATAGGCCCCTTTACCCACGACTTCGGATATACGATAAGGACCTTCCCACTTAATGGAAAGTTTACCTGCATTGAGCTCTTAAGTGTTTTGGAATACTCGACGGAGGACGTAGCCGCTGTTTGGGCAAAAAATCACGTCGCCCGACCACGACCAAAACAGGTAAGACGCATGTCCTAAGCTATATCTTGTATTAAGATAAGGTCCAACAAGAACCCAGAAAACATCCGTCGTTTCCCGTAAAAGGTAAGCCGTACGTCCCCCATGACGCTCGACCATAGCATCGCCCGTCCCGTACGACCGTCGCATAGAACCATGCGACCTCGACCAAACTAACGTTAACCATGACTGTTACGTTTGTTAAGTGTTTAATGCAGGAGTCAAAGTCATTAAGGAGCAACGGATATAACCGACGCAACCATCAACGATCGATAGCCGTAATGGACGAAGATCATCATGGATAATCACTCCGACAGCCGTTACGGACCGTTGCAACAATTAAAGCTGTTAATGAAGCAATCAATGAGCTAATCAAAGCTCCCAAAGACTATAAAGCTAGAGCCGAATCCTCATTTCAGGGGGACCGAACATCGAACTTCTAAGTAGAGAACATCTGGAGATCATCTGAAGGACATCTGCAGAGCAATCTACTACAATTATTCCAGCTCAAGAACCACACTACGAACTCAAGAACGCTCGAAGAAAAGCTCAAGTTATCGCTCCCGACGCACGACAACAGCTTTCGACCAACAGTTGTTTACACTTGTATTCACACGACAAACACCTGTTTTACACTTTAAACATTTGTACTTTACATTTCGAAGCATTTCCTTCATTTGTATTGTAATCATCGTACGACCGACGCCAGTACCAAGGACATCACCCCTGATTGGCGACCATAGTGCAGCAACGACACCCCCTGTCGTCCGCAGGTTTTTTCCTCGATTGAGGTTTTTCCTGCGTCATCAAATCCCTTGTTTCTTTATTTTTATCCTCGTCGCACGTTTCGTCGAAAGATTCTTTCTTTAGTTGTTTAAGTCCACATCGACCTTAAGTTGTCCCTTTGGTGCGATTTTTGGCATTAACAGCCGCCTTCTTGAAAGACTTTGATTTTGACATTTTTATTGAAATGTCGCTCGACCACTTGCTTCTGCGACGCCATTCTAATCAAAGCTGATTCTCTAAGTTCTTCGAGGGCATCGAGATCGTATCCTAAATCGACCAAGTTACGATCGACGGAAGTATGCCTCGACGTTGGGAGTTGAACCTCGATCGGCAAAACTGCTTCACAGCCGTAGACTAGAGAGAAAGGGGTTTGTCCTGTGGACGTGCGGGGTGTCGTGCGATTTGCCCACAAGACGGAGGGGAGTTCTTCGACCCATTTTCCCTCTGCAGCTTTTAACCTTTTCTTGATCGAAGCAATAATGGTCTTATTGCTTGATTCAGCAAGTCCGTTGGCTTGGGGGTATCTGGGAGTCGAGGTTGTCAGCTTGATGTTTCTATCTTCACAAAACCGTTGAGTTATGTCGCTGATGAACTGGGATCCATTGTCACAGACAATTTCGGATGGAATCCCAAACCTTTTGTCCTGGGGCAGGCGGTAGCTTGCCGACAATATCCATTCCCCACCTCATAAAAGGCCATGGGATAAGCGTCGAGGGTAAAGGTTCGGAGGGTTTATGTGACGTACCTGAATGTCGTTGACAGAGATCACAGTTCTGGACATACCTGATGGCGTCTTGTCGCAGTGTTGGCCAAAAATATCCTTGTCGAGAGATGCGATTAGCCAAACTACGACCTCCTGAGTGATTGCCACACTCTCCGTCGTGCATTTCTTGAAGGATTTTCTGGACCTGACTTTTGCTAATGACGCATCTTAGGTTTAAGCCTGTCGATGATCGTCGATAGAGCCTTTCTCCGATCATGATATATTTAGATGCTTTAAATCTGATCTTTCGGGCTTCCATCTTGTCTTCTGGGAGTTGGTCGTGCATGAGGAAGTTTCGGATGTCGCACGGCCAATCGTCTTCTTCGTCTTCGATTTGGATGACATCAACGTTTTCGATGGATGATGTCGCCAAATGGATCATGGGGATAGCGTCGAATATTGGTTCGACCAAAGCAGACCCAAGGTTTGCCAAAGCGTCGGCCTGGGTATTCTGGTCCCTTGGAATCTGTTCAATAGAAAAAGATTTAAATTTTTCGGATTTTTCTTTTGCTACCTTTAGGTACGCTGTCATATTTGAATCTTTGGCTGCGAATTCCCCATTGATCTGGTTTACCACCAGGAGAGAATCGCTTTTGACATGTAACGCGGTTGCCCCCGAGTTATAGGCCATATTCATTCCCATGATCAGGGCTTCATATTCAGCTTCGTTGTTGGTGGTCTTGAAGTCGCATCAGACTGAATATACCATCTTGCCCCCCTGTGGCGACTTTAAGACGACGCTTAATCCTGAACCTCTAACGTTGGATGATCCGTCGACATGTAAGATCCAAGGCACGTCGTCGTGAGTCGCCACAATTGACACTTCGAGCTCTGCTTCTTTCTCCAATTCAGGGCTGAAATCAGCAATAAAATCTGCCAAGGCTTGCGATTTGATCGCAGTCCTGGGTTTGAAATCGATGTCGTAACTGCTGAGATATATGTTCCACTTTGCTAAGCGACCTGTCAGCTCAGGTTTCCTCAAGACATACTTAAGAGGAAAGTTAGTCACGACAGTAATAGGATGTGATTCAAAGTAATGTCGCAATTTCTTAGCAGTTGTGACTAGCGACAAGAGCAATTTTTCCATAGAGGAATACCTGGTTTCTACATCCAAGAGAGATTTACTTACGTAGTTGTAAAGCCCGTGTCCCGGTATGTAATTTCTTTGTTTTAATTCTTTTTTAAAAAGTTTTATTTATCATGGTTTCCGTTAGCGGGGTTAGACGAATTGGACCTAATAGTTAAATATGTCAAGACGTGGTTAGTTTGCGAGAAGGATGTAGTGAGGGACCAAAATTGTTAAGGGGCCAAAAAGTGAGAGTTTCGGCCCATGCAACCCAAACCAAACCCTTGTATCATTTTTTTGGTGTGGTGTTCGTGAGTAACAAGAAAAAAGGGATGGAGCTCAATATTTTCGTATTTTGAAAACCTAGCTGCAGAAAACTTCTGTTTCCCGGAGATTGAACGGTCGGATCGTCGTGATTTTTGGTGAGCAGCTTCACGACATCTTCATCAACATTCTGGACGGTGGGATCGTGGTTTTGAGGTCCGGAGGTCATGGTTTCGTGGGGTTCTGCACAGCAGTAACTTTGTGGTGATTTTTCTCCATTCTTGCTCTATTTTGGTTCCATACATCTTGATGTGCTTATTTCCAAGTGTATGATGGTTTTGTATGCCTCTAGTATAATCTAGAGAAGACTTTGTATTGCTCTAATATTGGTGGTAGTGGATTTGAAGCGGCTCTAGTAGTCCCGTGGTTTTTACTCTCGATTTTGAGGGGTTTTCCACGCTAAAATTTTGGGGTCTCATTGTGGTTGTTGATTGTATGTTTGGGGGTTGTTTTTACTTGCACTTAGAATACCCTATTTTTTTGCATCCTCAAAGGTTCATTCGGGTCTGTTTGGGTTAAGCTATGGCTTAATGGGTTACTAAGCATTATTTGTCATTTTATGTGAAACTGCAGTTTCTGTCCCTGTTTTTGTATCGAGTATAACTTCTGCTAGGAATGTCGGATTGGGATGAAACCAGTGCCAAAAGTTCCCTTTATGAGTCTAGTAAGTTTCTTATGTTTTGCGGAAAAACCAGTTCGGACCGTAGCTAGTGTCAAACCGCTGTTTTGTAATGAAAGGTGCTGTTTTTCGCTGTGCAGTTAACCGGTTTTGAAAAATCCATAATAAATTGTAGAAAAATCGTTAGAGCGCGTGCGATATGTCCCTGGAACCCTAAGACATGGGACTTTGTGATTATGGATTAATATTTCTGGATTTATCAGTTTACAAGGGGTTAAACAGGTACCGAACAGACCTGTGTTTTTAGAGTAAAAGCTGGAATGTGTATGTTATAATTTAGTAGTCGTGGTTTTGGGTTGGGGCGTCACTTTGACATTTGTTAACACGTAATTAGGTGGGAGAAGGTGAGTGAAGTTGGCCGGCTTGTGATTGCGGTTGCGGATACTCGCGTTGCTTTAAGGTGAGTTCTCTCACTGTGTAGTTAGGGGTTGTATGCATGTCATAGTAGTTTGTATGTACTACTGTCTTTGTGGTGTGAACTAGTTGTTTGTGGTGTGTAATATTTGATTGGTTTAAATGCTTAGTATAAATGTTTTACATTACACCTCGGTGGGACCGAGGAAGTGGAAAGAAACGTTGTGGAAACTCGGCGTGACGAGTGTGTTACATTACAACTCGGTGGGACCGAGGGCTCGGTGGGACCGAGGAAGTGGAAAGAAACGTTGTGGGAACTCGGTGTGACGAGTGTGTTACATTACAACTCGGTGGGACCGAGGGCTCGGTGGGACCGAGGAAGTGGAAGGAAACGTTGTGGGAACTCGGTGTGACGAGTGTGTTACATTACAACTCGGTGGGACCGAGGTGTTGGATACATAATTACTTGTAGATGTTTACTCGTTTTATGTAACTGTGATGTTGTTGCTTATGTGCGGATAGGGGTGATGTGTATATAATTCCTATCTGCGCATGTGATGGAATTCACTAAGCTTCGTGCTTACCCCTTCCCAATATCTTATGATTTCAGGTGCGAGTAGCAGTCGGGCATGACGGTACACACGGGCGCAAGGCGAAGGCTGTTTAAGTTTAACTTTTTAAATGGGGATTTAATTATATAACTTTTCCGCTGCTTAAATTTCATTTGACGGTTTTAATTAACGACGTTTATTTTTATTGTAATGGGATTTGTTAACTTATGGTTTGATTGTAACGAAATGCATTATTTTTAAAATTTTAAATTCATTGTAATTTTTGGGACGTTACAGTAGTAGATCGGCAATTGTTGCTTTTCATCTTCTCGCGTCAGTACAACACTTACTGCATTTGGACTAACAGCCAAATATAGCTGCAATACCTCGTGATCGTGAGGTTTTGATAACAAAGGAGGCGACGTCATGTACTCCTTAAGCTTTTGCAATGCCTGCTCATGACCGTCGGTCCAGTCGAAGTCTTTGTTCTTCCTGAGGACATTGTAAAATAAATGGCACTTATCTGAAGATCGAGAGATAAACCTGTTCAAAGCCGCCACCCGACCGGTAAGTCTTTGGACTTCTTTGAAATTTCTCGGAGATTTGATTTCGATAATGGCTTTGATCTGGTCGGGATTAGCCTCGATTCCTCGACGAGTGACCATGTAGCCTAAGAACTTCCCAGCACTGACACCGAAGGAACACTTTGTCGGGTTGAGCTTAATGCTATATTTCCGAAGGACGCCGAACGACTGCTTCAAGTGCTCGACATGGTCGACTGCTTGCTTTGACTTGACGAGCATGTCGTCGATATAAACTTCCATTGTGTCGCCAAGGTGTTCTTTGAACATTTTATTCACCAGACGCTGGTAGGTAGAACCTGCATTTTTTAGTCCAAAAGGCATAACCTTATAACAGTAAATACCTCGGTCTGTCATGAATGCGGTTTTCTCTTGGTCTTCGACGTGCATTAGGATTTGGTTGTATCCATAATAAGCATCCATGAACGTCAATAGTTCATGCCCCGTTGTCGCGTCGACCATGGCATCGATGTGTGGCAATGGAAATGGGTCTTTTGGACAAGCTTTGTTGAGATCGGTGAAGTCGATACAAACTCTCCATTTGCCATTTTTCTTTGCCACGACCACGACGTTAGCAAGCCAATCGGGATATTTTACTTCGCGAATCTTTCCTGTCTTGAGGAGATTGTCGACTTCGTCATTTATCACCTTATTCCTTTCAGAAGCAAATTTCCTTCGCTTTTGCTTGATGGGTTTGAATTACGGATCGACGTTGAGCTTATGGGAGATGACATCAGGATCGATACCGACCATATCTTCATGCGACCAAGCAAAACAATCGGCATGTTCCTGCAGGAAAGATATTAGTTTGTTTTTAATGTAGGGATCGAGGGACGACCCTATAAAGACTTTTTGATCAGGTTTGCTCTGATCTAGGATGATTTCTTCCAAGCTATAGTCATTAACTATCGTAGAGGAATCTTGTGCATCCTCGAGCTCTTCGTGCATCTGGGCAATGATTTGCTTTGGATTTTCGAAGCCTGCCATTCTCCTGAAAAAGAAAACAGAAGAAACTCCAAAAAACCGTTCGCACGACGCACGTCTGTCGAATATTTTCTCTAGATGGGGTCCCACGGATGGCACCAAACTGTTAATGCCAAAAATCGCACAAAAGTACAACTTGAGGTTGATTGTGGAGCTTGTTTGGGCAAAAAAGCACCGGTCTCGACCACGGCCAAGAAAGGTAAGACACATGTTATGAACTATACTTTGTATTAAGATAAGGCCCCGACGAAGACCCAAAAAACCTTCGTCGTCCCCCCTAAAAGGTAAGTCGAGAGTTCCTCACGACACTCGACCTCGATGTCGCCTAGCTCACACGACCATCACATAAAACCATGCGACCTCGACCGACTAACGCGCTATACGACTGTTATGTTTTGTTCAGTGTTTAATGCAGGAGTCAACACCACTGATGGACAACGGCTATAACCGAAAGAATCAATTAAAGAACATCAATTCCAGCATTAAAGACACCGACCGTTACGACAGCTATCAAAGTCCTTAATGATCCAATTAAAGTGCCCAAAGACTATAAATTCCAAGCTCAATCCTCAGTTCAAGGGACATCGAATAACACAGAGAGGAACACAGAACAGTATCATCGAACAACAATCTCAAGCACTCAAACTCTGAAAAACACTCCTTCGAAGCAAAAGAGTCATTCACGGAAGATCGCTCTCGACGCACGACCTACACACTCAACACATTGTTTTCACACACGACATACACTTGTTTTACATTCAAAACACTTGTAACTTTACATTTCGAAGTCTTTCCTTCATTTGTATTGTAATCTCTGTACGATCGACACCTGGAACACCAAGGACATCGCCCCTGTTTGGCGACCATAGTGCAGCGACGACAGCCACTGTCGTCCGCAGGTTTTTTCCTCTTTGAGGTTTTTCCTGCGTCATCAAATTCTCTGTCTCGTTTATATTTTCATCTTTATCGCACGCTTTTGTCGAACGATTCTTTTCTTTAGTTGTTAAAGTCCACATCGACCTTAAGTTGTCCCTTTGGTGCGATTTTTGGCATTAACAGTTTGGCGCCATCCGTGGGACGTCATCTAGAGAAAATCTTCGACGAACGTGCGTCTTACTAACGGTTTCTTGGAGTTTCCTTTGTTTTCTGTTTCAGGAATATGGCAGCCCCAGGAAATCAAGAGCATATTATTGCCCAGATGTATCAAGAGTTAGAAGTTGCTCGAAATCAAATCAACGCCATGGCAGAGCAAAGTCGCAGAGCAGCTGAGGAGATCGCACGAATAAGGAATTCTTCTGGTCCTCAGCATGGTCCTAGGCCGTTCGTTCAGAATCCAGGCCAAGGATCGTTCGGTCAAAATGGTCCTCGACCATTCGAGCATAATCCAGGTACAGGATCAGGTCCGTTCGCTCAGAACCAGCATCCAGGTCCGTTCATGCAGAACCAGCAGCCGGGACCGTTCAACCCAAATCCCCAGTTCGAGACGGTTCCTCCTCAGCATATAAGGCCACCACCCATGCAGAATGGATCGCAGCCATTTCCGAATGGCAACCGTTTCAGAATGGGTCGCAGCCGTATTTTGTTCCTTTCAACGGAGATGCCAATGGCTCGTCGCATGGCAATGGCACCAGTTCAGGAGTCAATCCGCTGACAGGTGCACATTCTGACCCCGTCGCCCAGCGGCTAAAGATGTTGGAAGATCAGAACGGGCGCGTCCTATCTTTGCTCGCCAAGCTACCTGGGGCAGTCGTGCCCGTCGACGTCGAGCCTCGATCAGGATATCAGGCGTCGCCCTTCGTCGATGAGATCGCGACCGTTGAGGTCCCAAAGAAATACAATGTCCCCGCCTTCACGCCTAAGTACTCGGGAGTGACCGATCCGACAGAGCACGTCGCGCAGTATAAGCAGCTCATGTGGACGATCTCAATCCCACACATGTATCAGGAAGTCTGTATCAAAAGCTTCGGTGCAACTCTCACTGGTCCTGCTCTCCAATGGTTGATCAATCTCAAACCCAAGTCCATCGGGTCGTTCGCTGAATTGTTCAATCAATTCTCCCAGCAATTCGCTAGCAGTCGCAAGATGGAGAAGCAGACCAGTGACCTATATTACGTCGTGCAGAAGACCAATGAGTCTATTCGAAGTTATTTCAATAGATTCAATGCGGAGATGATCAGTGTTCGCAATTGTGATGTTAAGACCGCGATCGAAGCCTATAAGCGCGGTCTGGACGACAGTTCAGGTTTATACACTGACCTGACTAAGTATCCTCCGGAGAATTTCGAAGACGTCTGAGCTCGAACCCTAGCGTATATGAGGGTAGAGGACGACACTGCCTTTCGTCGCAAGCATACCGACGACAAAAGGTCGTTAGGTGTGAAAAAGCCCGAGTTCAAGACAAAAAGCAATTTCCAAAATAGAGCCCACGTGCCAGATCTCGAACGTCCGATTCAAGACGAAAGCAGAGGCTAAGACCGCGACCAAGTTTTCTCAGTACCCCAAGATATCTTCTTATCGATTCAAAGGGTCCACTAAAGATTTGGTCGAAGCTTTGAAGACCGCCCGGGCGACTATTCGATGGCCAAAGAAGTCCGATCAGGATGACGCTAAGAAAGATAAATCTAAGTGGTGCGACTTTCATGTCGACTATGGTCATGCGACGGATGATTGCATAGCTCTCAAAAAGGAGCTAGCGTATCATATCCCGAAAGGAAATCTAAAAGGCATCATCGACGATGTCGTTACCCCAGCTAACGACGTTCGACCGCCAACCCCCCGAGCATGCGAAAATCGTCAATTATATCACTGATGGTTCCGACGTATGTGGTCTGAAGTATTCCGCAGCCAAGCGTCACGCCAGTCAAGCACCTGACGATCGACCTATCCCGCGTTCATCAAGGCCTAAAGGAGATCTGGAGTTGGAAGCTATGAAGATCGTATTCGACCAAGACGACCTCGGTGACTCGTACCGAAAACATCATGACTGGTTGATTATTCAACTCACGATTGGTAATTGTTTAACCCGACGAGTCTTGATCGATGGGGGCAGTTCAGCGGATGATGGTTTCCTCGGTTATTATTGGTACAGAGGATGAAAGAGTTTCCTCTGTCCGGATGGTTTGGGTTGGGGTCGAGCCGTGCTGCTCTTTTTCAATATTGCCCTCTGCCACTAGACTGGCGGAAATAGAAATGTGGGTTGCACTGGGAGTTGGTTTTGGTTGTGTGCCTCTATTAATCCAGGCATCTTTTCTTGTTTCTCCCTCTGTTAGGCATCCGATCACCTGTTCTCCATCGATGGTCTCAACCTCTGTTCCGACCACTTCTGCCCTTGTCTCCCCTTCTTCTGTTATAGCTCCTGCCCCAGTAACTAAGAAGTCGTACATTGGATGAGAGCCGTATAATTGCATGACATGTGGATGATAGAGACCTTTTCGTATTTGGTCAGCTTCTTCTTCATCTGAATCTATCTCTGAGACCTCTATCCTTGTCTCCCTCGTTTCAATCACCTCCTCTGTTGGATTTTCTAACATGGTGTCCATGTTATGGTCTTATGCAATTATTTGTTCCTCTGGACTTGCCCTTTGTGCATCAAATCCGGGTTGGGTGAAGGGGTTCTGTAGCACTTCTGGTGTCTCAACCTGATGATCCCTAGGAGTTTGGTCATCATGTTCTAAGTCAGAAGAGATTCTGAAGTCAGGTTCCTCTGTGGACCCATGGGAGAGGGGTTCTGCAGTCCATCCAGCAGTGTTTAGAGTATGGGCGAATTCTGGGTGTTGGAGGAAATCAGAGAAATCCTCGTGATGTGCATAGTGGAGGGGATTAGGGGATTGCAGAGGGGATTCTTGGGTTTGTTCTTCTGCTACTCCTTTTGTTCCCTGTTCCTCTACGTCTTCTGCCACTTCTTCCTCTGCTATTGGTTGCATAGGAGACAGATGTTTCCCAGTCTTCTTCTTGCTCTTTCTCCTCTTGGGTTTAGGTGCCCCTTCTTCTGAGGCTTTGGATTTTCTCTTCTTCTTTTCCTTTGGGGGAGAGGGGGGAGCAGAAGATCCAACTTCTGTGGCATGAGGAGGAGTGGGATTACCTTCTGCGACACTTGTAGAGGTACCCTCTGTGGTTTTCCTCTTGTGAGTTTTCTTTTGAGGAGTAGAGGCAGAGGGTTTGTGTTTCTTTGAAGCAGAGTAGATGGATTTTCTCTGAGCATGGAATCTGGCTTGATTGTTTTCATGCTTCTGAAAAGCAGCTTCTCATTCTTCATCTGTCAACCTATCTAATACTTATGTACCTATGGGGACTCCTAGACACGGTGGTGTCATAGGACTTGGTTCTGGAGTCCTATGATCGCGTATGTATTCTAGTTCAAGTTCTTCGTCCCTTACATATCCTAGAAGTTTCTTTGGCAGAGGTCTGTAGTGAGGGTATCCATCAACATGTTATATGGGGGAATTTTTGTTCATAGCATACATCTTTGTTATTGGCCATTTTTCAAGCAAAAGTAGAGGCTCTAGCAGAACACCTAGAATCCTTTGAAACTGTAGAGGAGGTAGAGCTCCTGATGTGTTTGACTTTTTCTGCTGGAAGTTGTTCTTTCTGTCGATGGTGTTAACCATTTCTTGCATCATGAGAGTGGCGAAGTCCAGAGGTAGGTCATAGTTGACTCCGTACATGATGGCTAGTATTTGGTGTGAGGATTGATCTGGACTCCCCACTTTCCCGGTTAAGCATCTGTTGAGTATGGAAAAGAGTGTATTCCACAGAGGTGGTAATCTTCCTCTGCGGAAGTCATTTCTCTTTCTGAGTGGTACGTTGTACCCCAACATTTCGACAAACCTGCAGAGCTCTTCATCTGTAGGTTCCTGTGCAAAGGTCTTTAATCCTAGAAGACCTCTTGTGGGTAGGCTGAACTCAAGAGAGAACATCGTTCTGTTGAACTTGAGTTCAAGATGTTCGGATTTATCGGGTTTGGAGATGTAGCCTTTGATCTGTCGGTCTTCTGGATCGAATCTGCAACTTTGCCAGAATTGATTTATATATCTGGTAGGGATTTTGTCCACGGTTTTGGACAGAAGAGGGTAGAGAATATGTTGTTTTAAGATATGGAGAAGTATAGCATGTGCTTTCCCAAAAGCAGTTCTTGAGGGAACAAGGTAGTGATTATTGGGTTTTAAAGGTAGAACATTTGCAAAATGTTCATGAGCAAGGAAGTCTTGGAGATGGGTTGTCGGAGGAAAGTCTGCTTCATCGCCGGAGTTATCTTGGTCTAGGTCTCTGGCGATTTCAAGGTTTTCAGGGGAGTTCGCCGGTGAGTGTGCAGAGGAGATAGCTTGAGAAGACGAGGCCATTTCTTGTATAAAGATAAGAATTTTGCATGTTTTTGCAATGGTTCGCCGGAGAAGAAGATGAGAGTTCGTAAAGGTTTTATGAGGAGTGGTAACTTGGGTTTTATAGTGAATGGAAACGGTTAGAATTTTGAAGAGGTAAATATATGGAAGTGAATAAAATTTGGAATCCGTACTTGAGTATGAACGGCGGGTTCAACTTTCCAGGAGAACGTGTGCCGTGTACGTCCAATGAAAATGTGACACGTCAGCAGTGTCAGAGCACGACTTGACGTCGTGCGCGGCCCATTAATGCTTGGCGCGTGGGTTTCTTTTCCTCCACATAATTCTCACTCGCAGTAAAAGAGCCGTTACTGTTGCAGAAATTACCCAAGTTTGAAAATGACAGAAGCTCTGTAGTTTAAAAACTCTCTTTTGAATCCTCTGTTGCTTGTACCTTCACCAAAAATGTTTGAAAAGCATTGGAGATGATCGATAGATTTATAGAGTAGAAATTTCTTTCACAGAGGTTATGAAGCTCTGTCAGAGCCAGCAGAAGCTCTATGAGAGGAAATTTCTCATAACTAACAATCTATTAAACTTTTCGATCATCCAAGTTTTTAATTGTTTTAAGAATTGTTTTAAGAATTGTTTTTAGGACATATTTGGAAGATGGTGTCCTAGAAAACTGTTTTGGATAAGGTTATGTGCGAGAGATTCTTTTTAAAAGCCTGTGTTGGTCAGCAGAGTTTCTTTGGTGGAATGAGCTCTGTGACCAACAACCTTTTAGAATCTCAAAGTGTGCATTTGTGCGAACGAGATCTTTTGAGATGATATTCAAACCGATCGAAAGAGTTTAAATTTACGATCATAAATATTTTCTCTGGCAGAGCCTCTGTTGAGCTCAGCAGAGGCTCTATGACCTCAAATTTCTCATAACTCAAAATTTATGTATCCTTTTGATTATTTGAAGTTTGAAATGTTTTTAACATTGTTTTTAGGACAAATTTGGAAATTTGTGTCCTAGAAAATTGTTTTTAACATTTGTTTTGATGGAATGAGCTCTTCGCCCCAAAAGACCTTCTTCTGTAACCTTTTGTTCGAGTAAATCCTTAAAGAGAACATCTGAGTTTGATCGGTAGAGTTTTTGTATGAGATTTGTAGTTTTATAGAGGATTCTGCATACAGAGGCTCTGTTTAGCTCAGCAGAAGCTCTATTACACTCAAAATCTCATAACAGAAGTCTCGTTAATCTTTTTGATCAAAAAAATTTTTGGTATAATTTAAACAATGTTTCTAGGACATATTTAGAAATTTTTGTCCTAGAAAATTGTTCTCAAAAAGGATTTGTTTCGAGATACTTATCTTTTAGCTTTTTCTGTCTCGGCATAATACCTGTCTTCTGTGGATAACGTCGATAGTATTCCTTCTTTGGCTCCCCCTTGAATGATCAAATTATGTAGATCATTTCAAGGTCTCCTTCTGCTCCCCCTTGATCTATGCTTGGGTCAAAATTTGATAAGTAATGTTTTAAGGCATAGATCAAGATTTTCAGAGGTTCTGTAAGGACTGTCAGAGGTTCTGAGCAATCTTATAGAAGCTCTGTTGAGTAATGAACATTTTGTGATTGAGAATTTACATACAGAAATAAAATAAAAAAAATAAAACAACAAAAACATGTATATACATATTTACAGAAGATTAAATTATACTTACAGAGGTTTTAACTCATGTTTATCATTCCCAACTTACCCACCAAGAAAAGAAATCTTTTCTCATCTAATGCCTTGGTGAATAAGTCTGCAAGCTGGTACTCTGTAGACACGAAGTGCATTTCGATTGTCCCATATTCAACATGGTGTTTCAGAAAGTGGTAACGGATATCGACATGCTTTGTTTTTTAGTGCTGTACTGGATTGGCAGAGATGGCTATGGCGCTCTTTGAGTCACAGAAGATGGGAATCTTGAATATGATGTGGCCATAGTCCTTAAGCTGAGTTTTAATCCACAGAACCTGGGAGCAACAACTAGCAGCAGCAACGTATTCGGCTTCTGCTGTAGATGTGGATACCACCTAGGAATTGACAACTCTCAGAGGTACTCTTTCTGTCGAGCTTGCAGCCTCCATAATCTGAATCTGTATAAGCTTTAAGACCAAAACCAGAGTTCTTCGGATACCAGAGGCCAAGATTTTTGGTCCCTTTGAGGTATCTGAAGATCCTCTTTACAGCATTATAATGGGATTCCTTCGGGTCAGCTTGATATCTTGCACAAAGACATGTGGCATGCATTATGTCAGGTCTACTTGCAGTTAAGTATAACAGAGACCCAATCATTCCTCTGTAGAGCGTGCACTCTATAGGTATGCCCTTTGGATCTGAGTCTAACTTATTTCATGTGGCCATTGGAGTTCTCATTACAGAGGCATCAGAGAGACTGTATTTTGAAAGTATGTCAGAGACATATTTAGCTTGATTTATGAAAATTCCCTCTGATGATTGTTTTACTTGGAGTCCGAGGAAGAAAGTTAATTCTCCCATCATACTCATTTCAAACTCACTCTGCATGAGTTTTTCAAACTTTTTGCATTCTTCTGAATTTGTAGACCCAAAAATTATGTCGTCCACATATATTTGTACAAGCATAATTTCATCACTTTTTCGTTTATAAAACAAAGTGGTATCCGTCGTACCTCTGTCGTAACCATTATCAAGAAGAAAGGTAGAAAGTCTTTCGTACCATGCTCTTGGAGCCTGTTTCAGTCCATACAGAGCTTTGTCGAGGTAGTACACGTATTTTGGGTACTTAGAGCTTTCAAACCCTGGTGGCTGTTGGACGTATACTTCTTCTTGGATTTCGCCATTTAGAAAAGCAGATTTTACGTCCATTTGAAATACTTTAAAACCTCTGTGGGCTGCGAAGGCTAAGAAGATTCTTATGGCTTCGAGCCGTGCGACAGGGGCAAAAGTTTCATCGTAATCTATGCCTTCTTCTGAACCCTAAACCCTAAACCCTAAACCAATCTTGCTTTATTTCTTATGACCACTCCATCTTCATCCTTCTTATTTCTGAAGACCCATTTAGTCCCTATGGCTTGTTTTCCTCGTGGCAGAGGAACTAAAGTCCATACTTTGTTTCGCTCAAACTGTAGAAGCTCTTCTTGCATAGCATCTACCCAGTTTGGGTCATCAAGGGCTTCAGAGATCCTTTTTGGCTCGATCACACTAATAAAGTTTGTAAAGAAACAAAAGTTAGCAGTGGCAGATCTTGTTTTTACCTTTTCAGAAGGTTCGCCGATTATAAGACTTGGAGGATGGCTCTTTGTCCACTTTGTTTTTCTTGGGAGATGGTCATCGATTTCATCAAGTTGTTCTTCGGAGGTTTCTAATTGTTGTTCTGGTGTAGCCTCTGTCGTAGATTTTGCTTTCGTGCTTGATCCTACAGATTGTGGAATGATTGGAATGAGTGGTGGTGTTTGTTCTTCTGAGGAAGTATAGTCTGAGTCTTCTTGTTCCTCTGTTATTGGTTCCTCTGTGGTTTCTGGAGTTGGTTCTTCAGTAGCTTCTGTGGTTATTTTCCTTGTTGTATCATCTTCTGTTGGCTCCCCCTCGGCATTTGTATCTGTAAGATTTACAGAAGAAGATGAATTGTTTAAGGGACCTGTTAGAGAGATACCTATTTCGTTCTGGCTGGCAGAAGGTGATTCTCCAGAGGCTCTGATGGCTCCAGCAGAGGGATCAATGTCGTCATGGAACATCTCTTGAAATAGAAGATTTAAGTCTTATTCTCGTGTTTTTGAGATGCCAGAGGATTCTCCTTTTAGACCGAGTTCTGAACCGATTTGTTCAGAAGTCTTCTGGAAGGTGTCATGAAAAGAAACATTTATGCTTTCTACAATCGTTCTAGACCGCAGAAGATAAACTCTGTAGGCCTTGGAAGTTGCAGAGTATCCTATGAACTTGCCTTCATCTGCCTTTACTTCAAACTTTCCTCTTGCTTCTCTATCATTTAAGACGAAGCACTTGCATCCAAATACATGGAAGAACTTGATGTTTGGTCGTCTTTTGTTGATCAAATGATATGGTGTTTTGATGTGTCTCTTTACGATGGTTGATCGATTTTGGGTATAGCAAGCGGTTGATACTGCTTCTGCCCAGAATGTCATTGGTAATCCACATGCGGTTAGCATAGTTCTGGCGGCCTCCACAAACGTGCAATTCTTTCGTTCGACCACGCCATTTTGTTGTGGGGTACGTGCAACAGAGAAGTTCTGTGAAATTCCTTCTTCTGTAAGATAGGCTTCAATGACAGAGTTTTTGAATTTTGTGCCATTGTCGCTTCTCAGTTTCTGAATCATGCACTCATACAGAACTTGGATTCTTTTCATTAAATTTATCAGTATGTTTGGAACATCTGATTTCTTTCTGACAAATTCAACCCATGTAAATCTTGAGAATTCATCAATCAAAACAAGCAGATATTTCTTGCCACCTAGACTCTGTGTAGATATTGGACCGCATAGGTCAACATGTAGCATGTACAGAGGTCTAGGGCAAGATACATCAGTTTTGCATTTATGGGAAGCTCTTTTGAGTTTTCCCATTTCGCAGGCAGAGCAAAGATGATCTTTATTGAATTTAACGATTGGTAGACCTTTGACTAGATCAAGTTTTACAAGTTTATCAAGAGTATGAAAGTTTAAATGGCAGAACCTGTTGTGCCATAACCAGGCTTCTTCGCTTTTGCATGCAACAAGGCAGATTTTGTCTTTCTTGTTCTTTGCATTGAAGTTCATGAGATATAGATCTCCTCTTCTTTCGGCTCGCAGAAGTTCAAGTCCTGTGTCCTCGCTCTGTAGAGAGTAAAAGGTTCTTTTCAACATTACGTCGAATCCCATATCGCAGAGTTGACTAACACTGAGAAGATTGTGTTTAAGGCCATCAACATATGCAACTTTGCATACGGTTATATTTCCCTTCTTTATGACTCCGTAGCCTTTGATGTACCCCTTTTTATTGTCTCCAAAGGTCACAGATCCACCATCGTTCTTTTCTTTGTATGTGGATAGAAGACCTCTGTCGCCAGTCATGTGCCTTGAGCATCCGGAGTCTAGATACCAGATTGGCACATACTGCTTCTGCAAGACAATTAGAGAGTTTTAGGTACCCATATCCACATGGGTCCAGTTTTGTCAGGGGTCTTCAAGTTTGCCTTAGCATTCTTGGTCTTTGTTTTAGCTTCTGTTGAAGAAACATTTTGTTTCTTCTTACCCTTGGATTGATCATTTTCTTTGGGTACAGTAAGATGACAGTGTGGACTTTTGAAGTGTTGGTTTAATTTAAACATAAGATCAAAGCAATGACAGTATTGAATGTGCGAAGAGATTTGCTTGAACTTTTCATTGAATACATTAAATGGGGGCACAGAGGCATTACAATTTATCCTAACATTAGACTTTCTATTACAAGAAGGTTTATGTAGGCTAGATCGTTGTTTGCAAAATCCTTTGTTGAGTGCGGCCTTCTGTGTTCCCCTTCTATGGTGAACTTCTGTAGATTTCACTGTCACAGAAGAAAAAGATTTGTTAATTTTAGTCTATTTACCCTTCTGTTTCCATGTTAGTTTTTCTCTAGCAGGTTTTAAGGGTTTTAAAATCTTTGAACTTGTTGGAATTTGAGTGGACATTAACTTCTGTTGTTTGAAATTTTCAAGCTCAAGAGAGGTTTTGGCTTGTATGCACACATTCAAAAAGTCTGGACAGATAGGAATTCCAGTGATTTTCTCCTTGGGAGGAATAGTTCTGTTAAGAACTTCAGAGGTTTGTTTAATAACCTCTGTGTCACTAGGTCCTATCTCTGACTTAGAGTCAGACTCTGATTCGTCAGAGGATGAATCGTCCTCATATACAGAGGTTGAGTCACTTAGTTCTCTTTCGATAAAGGCTGGACTTTCAGAACATGTGCCATACTCACTTTCTTCTAAGGAACTATCTTCTAAGTTAACAGAAGTATCTGTTAATTTTTCTTCAGAGAGATCTTGATCGCTGGAAGATGTACAGAGGTTTTCTTCAGAGATAAGAAGTTTTTCTTCTGTAATTTTTGGTTTGAACTCAGGTGCCTCTGCTGGTAATTTCTTTTCAGAACTCATCATGCAGACAAATGCAACTTGAGTTTGAGTCTCGGGTTTACCAAACTTGAAGATTCCTATCTGATCTTGAGTTTTCAGATACCTCTTAGGTTTGGATTCTCTTTTGACAGAGATTGAAGGTGACAAATCTGTGTTTTCAAACCACACATTTGTCATCTTCAGAGGTTTCCTCTTGTGAGGTTCCCCAGAGACTTTTTGCCTTTTACTTACAGAGAGAAGATTTGGAAATCCAGGTTTTCTTGTATCTCCTATGTGAAATAGAGAGGACAGAGACTTGTTTCTTTTGGTTCCAGTATAAGGATCTATATCACAGAAGCCAATTCCCCGTCTCCCTATTTGTGTGTTTATTTTTTCGTACACCTTCTGAGCATCTTGAAATTTTTTAATTTGAAGATCTCTTCTGAGTAAATCTTGACAGAGGACTTCTCTTTCCTTTTGAAAATAATTTTTAAGAGCTAGGATGTTCATTCTGTCGCACTCAACGTCCATTAGTTCTTTAGACTTTGTTTTCAAGGAAGAATTAAGTTCAGAAATCTTTTCTTTTAAAGGATTTAACTTTTTGTTCCAGTCCATTTCGATTTCTTCTTTTTCTTTAAAGATTTTAGCTTTTTCTTGAGTAAGAAGTCTAGCTTCTCTCTCATAGAAGGTGAGCTTTTTCTGAATATCTTCACAAGTCTTTTTCATTTCGGTGTATTCAATGTTAAGTTTAATCAAGTCATCTTCTGCAGTTTTAGAGTTAGATGTAGAAGTGGATACCTCACTGTCGGAGTCGGAGCTGACTTCTGCCATGCCACAAAATAGAGCATTCTTTGTTTCGCCTTCGTCAGAGGATGTGTCTGACTCCCAGATTTCTTTGTTCACCATTAGTGACTTCTGAGCATAGTATCCAGCCTTCTTTTTGTTGAAAGTTGCATCCCTCTGAGGGCGATTTGACCTGCTCCTGCATTCGTTGGCGAAGTGACCTGGCTTTCCACAGTTGTAGCATCCTTGGTTATGTGTAGAGTTTCCAGCTCTGTCGTCTGACCTCTGTCGGTCACCACTTCTTTCTGTTCGGCATTCATTTGCGTAGTGGCCTGGCTTACCACATTTGTAACACTCTTGAATTTGTGGAGTGTTGCCAGCTTTGTCTTCCGACCTCTGTCGGTCATTTCCTCTGTCATTTCTGTCACTGGACCTCTGTCGGTCACCACTTCTGTCGTTTGACCCCTCTCTTTCTTGATTCTCTTTTTCATATCGTTCATTACCAGATTTCTTCTGGTATCCTCTGCTGAATTCCCTAGTCAAGAGAGCTAAAGATTTAGCTATCGAGGTCAGGGTCGTTTCTTCTTCTGCTGCTACCTCTTCTTCTTCACTTTCTACCATCATGATTTTCTTCTTCTTCTCCTTTCTTTCCTCTTTCTTTGGTTTCTCTTTAACCTCTGTAGTCTTTCCAACCAATGCAAGAGGTGCAATGATCTGGGCTTTTGCTTGTGCTACCTGAGGCTCTTGTGCTGCTAATGTTCCATAGAGGTCTTATAGGGTCCAGGAATCTAAGTCTTGATTTGTTTGCAGAGACATAGATAACTGAAGCCATTCTTCATTTAGGGACTTCAGGAACATAACGTTGTTTTCTTCAGAGGTTCTGTGGATGCCGAACTTCTTGCACTTGTTTATTAGAGAGTTGAACCTATCATACGTAGTTTGCAGAGATTCGGTTGGCAGAGCTTTAAAGGCATAGTATTCATTTATGTATTGAGCTCTGCGGTTCTTTTGGGTTTTGACTCCTCCTTCTAGTTGTTTTTCCAGTTCTTTCCATAGATCATATGCAGATTCACATGCATCCATGGACTGGAAAAGGTCATTTGGGATGGCCATGATCAGAATTCTCTTAGTTTTCTGAGCAACTTCGTATTTAGCCCAATCAGAATCAGACCAATTTTCTTGGGTCTTTGGTTTCGTGTGTTCTGGAATTTCAGGTGTGTCGTCTGTGCTAGGAACACGAGGTACAATTATCATGGGAATGAAAGGAGGGTTACGTATATAATAAACCAATTCTTTGTCAGTACCCTCAAAGAAGTGAATCATTCGAATCTTCCATTGAGGGTATTCTTCTCTAAGAAAAGTGGGAGGTTTGGTTAAGGAACCAGCAGAGAGGAAGTTGTTTGTATTTGTCATTTAGAGAGATAAATTATCCAGAAAAAGGGTTTTAACAGCAGATTTTCAGAGTATGAAGTGGATGCTTCGTATGAAGTTTAAAAGGATTTAAGTTGAGCACTAAAATGGTGTTTTTAACCAGAATAACAGATTCTATAAGTTTACCAAAGTTCGAATGAATCGAAAATGGCAGAAAAACAGAAATTGTTTGAATAATATGAAGAATAGGTTAAAAATCCAAGTTTCTACCAAAGATCATAGTTTTAGAGTGGATCCCTTGATATTAAAAATCAAGGTTTGCTCTGATACCAATTGTTGGTTCCTGTTTTGCTAAAAACAATGATCTTAACTTTCAGTTAGTTCAGATTGTATGGTGCGGAAGCGTATTTAAGAACTGAAAGATAATGTAAGGTAGAATATCACACAATATCAAATAAAGCAAAGAGTAAATAACATATGTTTCTCAAAGATTACTGTATTTGTTGGTCCCGAAAGGCCTAAACAAGTTTGTAGAAGGGGGGGGGGGGGGGTTGAATACAAACACACTATTTTACTTTTCTAAATTGTTTATTGATAAATCATTAACAATTTACAGCTTGTTGCGGAAACAAGATTAAGGATAAACCTAAATCTAAACAAGTTGGAACACTAAGGTTTTCTTGCACTAAGAAAGATAAGGAGATTACTAATAAAATCCTATCTTGAGAGATTTGAACTTGTCCAGAGTTAGCAAGTTTCTTCAAATGAAGTGAGTTCATCTCTTTATATACTGCATGCATTTAATGCAATTCAGTATACACTTTACACGTGTCATCAGCGGATTGGTTGCATGTCATTGACCTTTGTTGACAACCTTAGTAGCCGCATGAATGAACAGTGTAGTATCAAAGTGGTTGTACGATTTCAGATTTTCGGAGGTTCTTTTCTGACATTTCGTACGGTGGCGTGCAAGGGAGGTTAAGACAAAAATACTTTGTACGGAGGACTTCATGATCAGCTTTCGTTGATTCAGCGATTATCATTTACTATTCGGGGAATGATAAAGTTCAGCGATAGCTGAAGTCTTGTACTTGATACTTCACGTTGAGTGGACAAGTCTGAGTCTTCGCTTGTCCGCATCAGTTCATTAGGAGACTTGTCGCTGGTTCTTGAGCTTGATCTTCGACTTCAGCGTAGAACCTTTGTTGACGTGAATCTTGTCTTCAGGGATCATAAGTAAACAACTAACTTATCAGCGATCACCATAAGGACTGAACAGACTCAGCGATATGGTGAACAGTGTTCGCTGAATGTTTAATCTAAAAGTGCGAGAGTTCCTATCAGCAGTACTGTAAGATCTTAGTACTTATCAGCGATAGTGAAACTCTGATATATATTGTTTACTTACAATTTTCACTAAGTATTTAAGATAGGGTCATTATCAAATCACTGAGGGTTTGGATCAACAATCTCCCCCTATTTGATTATGACATAGCAACAAAGAAAATTGCTATTTAATGAAAACATAAGGATAAAAAAAACTCATAAAATATTTGTCCCTTTTACTGTTTTCTGGGATCTTTTCAGTACTGATGGAGTAAAGTACATTCGCTGAAATCTTTCTTTAAATCTTTGAATCAGGTTACAATATGAATAAGAAAGATTACAAGTACAAGCGAAATAAATTACAAGTAATGAAGGATGACTGATACAATAGAGAAAGTGGTGATTGTTGTCAGCCTTCAAAGGGTTCTTCCTTAATGAGAAGTTCATCAAGGGTTGTCTTTTCAGTTGGAATCATCCAGTCAGGAACCTTTTCTCCTTTATTCTTTAGCTTCAGAGCAGCTTCAAAAATCAAGGGTTTTAGGTGTCGTGCCTGAATGTCTTTTCTGAAGTCGCACCAGTAGATGAGATCTTTGAGCTGTTCGATTGGAGTGATTGGGAGCTCAGCGATCCGTTGGAAGCATTTACGTCCGTCGTAGTCAAGAAAGAATATTCCATAAGGATTACTGATGACTTTACCAGGGACGAAAAGTTCACATGGTGGCAAAGAGATGTCAAGGGCAGATAGATCAGGATCAGGACCAAGTACTTCAGCGCGAGAGAAACCAATTCCAGTTTCATTTCGTATGACAGGACCTGAGTTTGAATCTTGACGTTTCTTCTTTGGTGACCCCCTTTTTCTTTTCGGCTTTAGATCAGGAACAGGAGGAATATCCACACAAGAAGATATCAAATCGATCTGTCTGTTTATCAGCTTTTCGAAATGATCCTTGTACTTAGATTTTGATGGTTGGATAGCTAACCTCATCTCCATCCATTCAGAGAGACCATACCTTTTTACAGTGTCAGTTCGAAAGGTTTCAGATGAGCCATCTTCTCTGAACAGTTTGATGTCAACAATAGGTACTCCGATGGAGGTTCTTCCAGAGATGAATACCTTGTTGATCTTCGCTGGACGATATCTGAAGTGGATTTTCTCTTTACACCAGATCAGGGTGGTCTGAGAAACTTCAGCTTTCTTTTCCACGATCTTCTGGGCTTGTTCCCAAAGCTTTCGTTGGATTTGAATGGGAATACGCTTCAGCTTGGGGTCTTTGACAGATTCTTGAGTGAGCTTGATGGCGTATTCTCTGTCTTTATCTTCAGCTTCCTTCCTTTCAGCGATGAGGCGTTCAGCTATGAGATGATCCTGGTATTCAGCTTTTGAAATTCTGAACTTAGGAGGAACTGAAGGTAGTTGATCTTCTCTCCTCTTTTGATCTTCTTCACTCAGCTTTTGAGAAACTGAGGAAGGTCTGTTTCTGTGCGAGAGAGGTTGTTCTTCTGATTCATCAGTCTCAGAGATTAAATCTAAGACTGGGATTATGTCTTCAGCGGTAGCTGGAATTATTGGTGAAGTCGCAATAGAAGATCTTTCAGCGATATCCTCAAACAGGGGAGAAGACTAGCTGAAACGCAGCGATCTTACAAATAAGAACTGGGTAGAAGAACTTGGGTAGAAAAGATAGAGAAAAAATGTGGATGTGTATGGTGTTTGTGGAATGGATAACTGATTTTTCAGAGATGATCAGGGAAGGAAAAAATAAGTTTAGTGTACCTGACAAATCGGCTTTGCAAGTAGGATCGCCAGATTATCATCTTCAGCGATGCCTTTGTCTTTGCTTTTCTCAGCGCCAGAGGCTGAGTGCTTTGTCTTTGTTTTTGTCTTCTCCCCTGTGGATTCGGTTATCACGATCCCTTTAAGAGCTTTTCGAGGAGCATGTTTAACGACAAAGAATTCATCATCTTCATCATCATCATCATCATCGTTCCTTGGAGAGGAGGATGGTTCAGCTTCAGGGATGTCGATGTCTTCGTCTTCTTCTGCTTCGGATTCCTCAGCATCTTCTTCGAGTTGCTCCCCCTCAGATACAGAGGCGAGGTTCTCGGTTCCCTCAGGGTTTTCATCTCCCTGAGGTCCAGTAATCAGATCTTCATTACCCTCTCCCCTGATAGATTCATCATGGGAAAGGTCTTCAGCGCTTTTATTTTGATCTTCAGCGCTCTTCTCCTGTTCAGCGCTCTTCTCCCCCTCTTTCTCATGATGGGCGGGGGAGGAATGGGTAGATTCAGCATTGGTGTTGTCTCTGTCTTCTGGGCCAGAGACTTTCACACAACCTTCAAGCTTAGCTATTCTGTCTTCTAGGCCAGAAATAGCAGGCGTGATTTTCTTCAGCTCTTGGCGATCCTCTGCGGTGAATGAGTCCAAAATAGGTGCAGGGACCGGAGCAGGAGCTGGATTGTTTGCCTTGTTCACCAGCGTCTCGATCATTGTCTTGACAGAACTAAGGTCGGTATTCACTGAGCCCAAGTCGGTCTTGACCACTGACATATCACCTTCGAGTGTACCAACCGATTTCTTCAGCGTTGTAACCTCGCTGGAAACGGTGGAAACTGACGATTTGGGGTTGGTGTAGTCAGTGTAGATGTCGGAGAGCACTTTGGCAAAGTCGGCGAGAGTTTTATCAAGGTCTTTGATGTCATCAGAGGATGCCTTCTTTTCCACCACAGCAGTCAGCTTCGTCAGATTCTCTCCAGCGTTTGTTACAGCTGTAGAGTTATTTGATAGACCGGTGGTGAGATCTGTAAGTTTCATCTCCATGGACTTCAGAGACTGGTTGATATCTCCCAAATAAGGACCTGTAACATATAAGTACTTGTGAACAAAGGAAAGCTCAGAAGTTTCAGGTTTAGTTACAGTGTTTAAGGTGGGATCTGTACCTGCAGGAGCGTTGACGAACTCATCAAAGTTTCGAGTCCCTCCATAGTGTTCCATATCTCCCTCAAAAGTTCCGTGAGGGATGGAGATCTCTGCAGGTCCTTTCTTCGTTATTCGCTGAGAAGCTTCAACGGCTTCTTGAATGATGGCATCTCCAGCTTTAACTGGAGGAGTGTCCAAAGAAGTAGAGGGAGGATCGAAGGATAAGAATTGGGGTTGGGTTGCAAGTTCAGCGTTGGATTCGCTTAGAATTACTTCATCAGTCTTTTGAGAGACTGAAGAAGGTAGGGTAGATTCCAAAGTTCTAACCTCAGCGTGTAGGGACGCTGAAGTAGGTTTAGAAGGGATGGCTTGAATTGGTGTGGCAGAGCGTACCACGGAACTTTCCTTCAGCTCTTCAGAATGAGCTGAGGAGTCTTCAGCATGGAATTGCTGGGGTAGCTCCTTGGTTTTCTTGATCCTTTTGGAATCAAGAGGGGTAAGAGATTGTTTCCTTTTCTTAGAAGGAATGGATTTTGTGGCCTGGGAATCAGCGAGGGGTATAGTCGCTGAAGGAGCCACAGAAAGCGGAGAATTAAGTAGAGTGAGAAGGGTAGAGAGACGTACCTCGTTGGCGACAGGCTTGAAGTCGAGAACTTTAGGGCCAATCTGAGAGAGTTTCAGATCACCCTCTTCAGGATAGCTGTCCTTCAGGCCATATTGAAAGATGGCGCTGATGAATCGTGGGTAAGGAACCCATGCTGGTCGGTCAGCGGCAGAATCAACACGTTGAATGAGGTCTTCATAGATGATGGAGGCCCAGTCAATGTTGAGACCTTTCAGCAGTGCGTAACCCATGGCCTGCTGAGGTTGAGCGGCTTGATCAGAAGATCCGGATTTCGCTGTCATGCAGCTGATCAGGTGAGCGAAGATGAAGTTCATCTCGCTGGGCATCTTGGATTTCTTTATCAGCGTCAGCTTCTTCTCAGGTAGCTTGTCTCTTCCAGTCTCCCAGATGTAACCCATCGCATCAAGGAAAGCAATGATTTCTTCCCTGTCAGCGTGCTTCTTGTGGTCAGGAAATGGAATGAAAGGGTTTTCTGAGGTAGCGTTAGGGAATTTTAGAGCTTTGTGGATTATTGCGGGGGTTATCTTGATGGTGCCATACTCAGTATCGTTGAGTATGCAGTCGATGGTTTTAGATGGATCTTTGGCGGAGGGTAGGTCGGTGTGTCTGGCAGAGTACCAGAATTGGGATAATAGACGCTGACTGGCAGGAGGTGTGATTGTCAGTGCTGTGTAGATGGGGATATTCTTCAAAAAATTTACAGCGTCGTCTAGATGGGATACCTGCTTCCGAGGAGGAAACTCGAGAAGCGCTGAGAGGCTGTTTGCCTTTGTCCAGTCTAGTTGATCCAGCTCAAACTTAACCTGAGGAGCTTTGGTGATTTCCAGTTCCTCAGAATCAGCGGAGATGGACTCAGCGGTAACATTCAGCTTTGAAGTTGCCATTTCACTGTATTATCAGTTCAACCAAAGATGTTAACAAATAAGAATTATCTTAATGTGGAAAGAAAATTTCCATTAAGATTTTTCGAATTTTGTCCATTTCATTTAGACAAAAAAAAGTCTTAATGAAGATTAGGGTTTTTCTTGTTTTTTAAAAAAAAAACGAATATAACACCTATAAGCCTTGCATTCCAGTTTTAAAAAAAATGGATACGAAAGAAGAACAAGTTTAAGATTTTAGATTTAAAACTTGAAGAACAACCATGAAATGGTTGTGTTTATAAAACCATGAAAGAAAATGATTTTATTTTTGAGTTCTTTTGTTCGATCTTGTGTAAAACAATGATAAGATCGAAAACAAGTTATTCGCATTTGATAATAGATAAGAACATATTAACCTTGAGTTTGATGAAGAAGATGATGAACAGTTCTTGAAGATTGAGAGCACAAAATGCAACAGTGTTCTTTTCTTGCGGAGAAAGATTGATTCGCGTAAAAGACAAATATAAACTTTGAGAGTGTTTATATAGGAAGAGAGTAGAGAGAGAAAAACTTGAGCGGGAAAGTTTTTCATCATGACACGGACACGTGTTTGCATTTGATTGGATAGACAACGAAACGTGCAAACGTATGTCAGAAAAAGAGCGTGCCTGGTGTTATCCGTTGCAATGACGTCACAACTGTCCTTTCACATTCTTTCGTTGTCTCTGAGGTTTTGAAAGAAAAACTCAGGGACTCTTTGGAAAATATGAAGCACTGAATAGAAATATCAGTGAGGGTTTTAAGAAATTTCAAAATATCGCTGTTAAGGAAGAGATATTCAGCGATGAAAGAATTTGAAATCTTGCATTTTCATGCGTTTTTTCAGAGAGAGAAAACATACCTTGATATCAGTTTAACCAAATTTATTCAGACAGAAGATGATGAAATGGATTGTACAAGTTTATTTTATCCGAGAGCCTATACAAGAATGTATAGACGTATCGCTGATTAAATGTGAACCGCTGAAGATTTATCCTTCAAAGTTCAGCATTCCAAGCTCGCTGATGAGAAAGTTGAATCTTGTCTCATCAAGAGGTTTGGTAAACAAATCAGCTAACTGATAATCAGTTGGGATAAAATGAAGTTCTATATCACCATTCATCACATGATCTCTGATAAAATGATATCTGATTTCTATGTGTTTTGTCTTTGAGTGTAGCACTGGATTGTTTGCTATAGCGATGGCACTTGTGCTGTCGCAATAGATTGGAATTTTGGAGAGCTGAAGATCATAGTCTAGTAGTTGATTTCTCATCCACAAGACTTGAGAACAACAGCTTCCAGCGGCTACATACTCAGCTTCAGCTGTGGAAGTGGACACTGAGTTTTGCTTCTTACTTGTCCAACTTACCAGCTTTCCACCCAGGAGCTGACATCCTCCTGTGGTGCTTTTCCTATCCATTTTGCAACCTGCAAAATCACTGTCTGAATAGGCGGTTAGATCGAATCCTGAATCTTTGGGATACCAAAGACCTAGATTCGCTATACCCTTAAGATATCGAAAGATTCGCTTTACAGCTTTCATATGAGATATCTTAGGTTCAGCTTGATATCGTGCGCACAGACATGTTGCAAACATAATATCGGGTCGGCTAGCTGTAAGATACAGTAGTGAGCCGATCATCCCACGGTACAGCGTGACATTGACAGGAACACCCTGTGTGTCCTTATCAAGTATCAGCGGTGGTGCCATAGGGGTTTTCATAGCTGAACTTTCAGTTAAGTCGAATTTCTTCAGCATATCTTTAACATACTTTCCCTGATTTATAAAAGTTCCTTTTTCAGTTTGCTTAATCTGAAGACCAAGGAAATATGTTAGTTCACCCATCATACTCATTTTATACTCATCTTTCATTCTATCAGCGAAACGAGTACAAAGCTCAGGGTTAGTAGAACCAAATATAATGTCATCAACATATATTTGAACTAAAATGATATGACCTTTTATTTTTCAAAAAAACAAAGTTTTGTCAATCTTACCTCTCTCAAATTTTTCAAGGTGGAGATAAGTAGAAAGAGTGTCATACCATGCACGAGGGGCTTGCTTCAAGCCATAAAGTGCCTTATCCAGCTTATAAACATAACCTGGACGCTTAGGATCTGAGAATCCTGGAGGTTGTTCCACATAAACTTCTTCATTCAGCTTTCCATTTAGAAACGCTGACTTAACATCCATTTGATGTACAGTGAAGTTTTTGTGTACAGCATATGCTAAGAAAAGACGAATAGATTCAAGTCTTGCTACTGGAGCAAAGGTTTCGTCATAATCTATGCCTTCCTCTTGTCTGTATCCCTGAGCAACAAGACGAGCTTTGTTGCGAGTTACAGTACCATGTTCGTCCAACTTGTTTCGATAGACCCACTTAGTGCCTATCACTGTTTTGTCAGTTGGTCTCCGAACAAGTTTCCAAACTTTGTTTCTTTCGAATTCAGTCAGCTCTTCTTGCATAGCGCTGAACCAGTTTGGATCTCTGAGGGCATCATCTATTTTCTTTGGTTCAGTTAGAGAAATAAAGTTAACAAATAAACAAATATTACCTGCACTTCTACGAGTCTGAATACCAGCGTTGGGATCACCAAGAATTTGATCGATTGGGTGATTTACAGTCCATCGCTGAGCCGGAGCATGCGTCGCTGACTCAGTCTGAACTGGAGAAACTGAAGATGAGGCTTCAGCTACTTCTGGATTATCAGCTAAGAGAGGAATGCTTGCATTTGTCACTTCATTCACTGATTGCTGAGAAATAGATGGAATTTCTGAGACATTTGGATCAACTGCGGGTATAGTGTTTATAGGTACAGCTGAGACCCAAGATGTTTCAGCTTCACTATTCTGCATATTGGGAATGATAGTTGGACCATCATTTTCAGTTGTATGAGTATGAGTAGTGGGAACATCTTCTGAATAACCAAGATGAGAAAACATCCATTGATTCAGTTCTTCTGTATCAGCGTCCGGTTTAGAGTTCGCTGAACGGGATTCGTCAAACGTGACGTGAATAGTTTCTTCTACAGTTTGTCTTCTTCGATTGAAGACTCTGAAGGCTTTGGAAACTGAGGAGTATCCAAGAAAGATTCCATCATCAGCCTTAGGATCAAACTTTCCAAGGGCATCTCTGTTGTTCAGTATGAAACACTAACAACCAAAGATGTGAAGAAAGCTGATTGAAGGCTTTCTCCCATGAAAAAGTTCATAGGCTGTCTTTTTGAATCTTTTGACTATCAGCGACCTGTTTTGCGTAAAACAAGCCGTGTTGACAGCTTCTGCCCAAAACTGAGTAGGCAGGTGAGAATCGCTGAGCATTGAACGTGCAGCTTCAATAATTGTTCTATTTCTTCTTTCAGCGACTCCGTTTTGTTGTGGTGTTCTCACTGACGAAAAGTTGTGAGAAATACCCTTGCTCTCAAGGAAGAAATCAAGGGAACTGTTTTTGAATTCAGTTCCATGATCACTCCTTATTGAGCGAACAGTCATATTGTTCAGAGTTTCCATCTTCCGAACAAAGGTGATGAGTTCTTCAGGGGTGTCACTCTTAGAACGGAGAAACATTACCCATGTGTAACGAGAGAATTCATCAACTATGACCAGCGTATATTTCTTTCCAGCGATGGATTGTTTGTTAACGGGGCCAAACAAATCCATATGGAGTAGTTGAAGAGGAGATGACACTGAGGAAACTTGCTTGGACTTAAAGCTTTCCTTGGTCTGCTTCCCTTTTTCACACGCTGAACATAAGGATTCTTTGGCGTATGAATGTTGAGGTAGACCAGTGACTAACTCTTTGGATGAAAGAGTATTAAGTGTCTTGAAGTTGAGATGTGAGAGCCTCTTGTGCCATAACCAGTTGACATCAGAAGATGCCTTTGAGAAGAAACAGGAGTTCTCAGTGGTTGTTGAGTCCATGTTTATAACGTAAACATTTTCCAAACGATAACCGCTGAGAGCTATCTTCTCCTTTTTGTCAGAGACAAAGCAGGATTCCTTAGTGAAAATCACTTTGTTATCCATGTCGCAAAGCTGACTGATGCTCAGAAGATTATGCTTCAGCCCTTCAACATATGCGACTCTTCTGAAGGATGTTGTACCGTTTGAAAGTACACCATACCCTCGGGTGTGTCCTTTTCCATTTCCACCGAAAGTCACAGATGGACCCTTCTCTTCCTTGTATTCAGCGAGCAGGCTTTTCTTTCCAGTCATGTGTCTAGAGCATCCGCTATCGAGATACCAGATACCCTTCTTAACCTGCAATACAAAGGAAGATTAGTTTTGCTTGGGTACCCACTTCGCCATGTATACTTGTTTGTCAGTGGAAGAGGTTGGAATGGGTTCAGCAGTCTTCGCAGCATTTGAAGATTCAGCTTTGTCCTTCTTCACTTTGGTCAATTTCTTGACCTCAGAGGTAGGAGTCACCTTGACCTGACTTGCAACTGGTTTGGTCTTCTTGGGTGCTATCTTCACCTTAGCTATCTTATCAGCTTTGGTGGCTGTGGGACACTTACTTGCAATATGATCGGTAAGTCCACAGTGATAACATTTCCTATAACTAAAATTAGTTCTAGGACCACTTGAGTGCTGAGCTTTTAATTTGGAATTAGAAGTGCCAGCACCAAGTACACTATTGGTTTTTGAAATAGGACGAACATTCAGTTCTTCAGATTTCTTACCAAGGACATCTACTCTGAGTCTAGGAGTAGGTCGCTGAACTGATCCAGATGTCTGATTTCTAGAACCAGATGAATGAATCACTAAGGCTTTGGAAGCATTCAGCTTAGGTACTAAAGTACCCTTCTGAGGATTTTGATAAATTACAATTCCTTTACCTTTGTCTTTAGAGACAGAGGTAGGTTTTGAATAAACCATTTTCTCCTTACCTTTTGAGGTAGGAGTTTCCTCAGGGATTGGTGTAATCGACGAGGAGTACTGAGATGAGGAAGTGTCAGCTATTGAGGATACGAACGTTCCAAATTTAAGCATTGAACGTTCAGTGGTTGGTATTGGAGTATCATATTTATAACCCAGACCACGTTTATCACTCAGAGGAATCTGAGCCTTAATTATCTCAGTGATCTTTGTTGAAGAATTACACCATCCTTCAACAGTAGCTTGTTCAGCTTTTAATGCAGCGATAGCTTCCGCTCGTTCGATTTTGACTAGCTGATTTAAATGGACTTGATCTTTAAAATCTTCTTCAAATTTAGAAAGCTTTTCTATTTGAAGGTGGCAATTTTTAAGCTTTTCAGCGAGATCAAGATTTTGGTTTTCAACCACAGCTTTGCCGTTCATGGCTTCGTATAAACTTCTAGTCAGTAGTTCGATTTTACGGAGACTATCAGCTTCATCAATATTTACAATATTGGTAAAGAAGGAAGGTGATACCTGAATGGCAGATGTTGAAGTGGAGGGAATGTCTGAACTTTCTTCCTCTTCTTCAATCTTGGCCATGAGACATTGATTTGCTTCATCATCTTCAGAATCAGATGATGAGGCTTCTTCATCAGAAGCAGCCCAATCATAGTCAGCCATCAGGCCTTTTCCCTTATTCTTAAAGCTTTTCAGCTTTGCATACTTCTCCTTCAGCTTTAAGTATTTGTCGTCTTTATTCCTTGGAACAAAGGATTTCTTTGTAAAAGCTGAAGGTCTCATGATTTTCTTTGACCTGCACTCGTTAGCGAAATGACCTGTCTTTTCGCAGTTAAAACAAGTAGCAGTAGCCTTATCAACAAAAGCTGGTGACTTAGGCTTGTCAGCTATAGAAAGAGTTTTGTTCTTTCTAAACATTTTCTTCTTGGCGAATCTCCTGAACTTTTTAGTTAGGAGAGCCAAGGATTCATCATCTGAAGAATCAGAATCTGATGACCTTTCAGAGTTACTTTCTAACTCAGTGATAGTGACCACGGGTCGCTGAGTAGAAGGTTCCTCTGAGATTAAAGCAACAGGGGTGCTTTTGGAATCTTTTACAAGATTCTTCTTAAGATGGCTAGATTGCTCATGATTCAGCAATGTGCCATATAAGGTAGCAAGTGTCATTGATCTTAGATCTTTCGACAGCTTGAGACACATGGAATAATTGTCCCAGCTTTCAGGTAAACATTCTAAAAACTTTGTCAGCACTTCAAAGTTAGAATATTCCTTACCAACCGTTTTTAGATCTATAATTAAGCAATTAAAACGTTGATGTACTTCAGAGAGAGTTTCATTCTTACCAGAGATGAAGCTTTCGTATTGTCTTACCAGGTTGATCTTTCTTGAATCCTGGACTTCAGACGTTCCTTCATACTGAACACATATTGTGTCCCACATGGCTTTTGAGGATTTCAGGTTCATGACGGAATGGTAGACTTCGTCAGGAAGGGCCATGGATAGTATGGATCTGGCTTTTGTATCTATAGCCACTTTCTTCTTGTCTTCATCGGTCCAATGGTGGATTTCCTTTAGAATCAGCCTTTCTGGAATAGCAGCCCTAGTTGCAGTGGCTGGAACTGCAGGATCAATTGTTACAGGGATGTGTGGGCCGTTTTCAAGATAGTAAGGTATAGTAGGGTCTACACCTTCTAAGAAGAGTGTCATCCTATTTTTCCATAAGTTGAAGTTATCTCTGGAAAATCTAGGGGGTTTTGCAAGAGAACCATTGTCAATATAGTGAGTGTTTGTGTTTGAGTTGGCCATTTTCAGATAATAGCAAGGAAGAGAAATATCTTAGATTAGATCTTGTTTATGAGATTAAACAAATCTGCTCTGATACCACTTGTTGGTCCCGAAAGGCCTAAACAAGTTTGTAGAAGGGGGGGTTGAATACAAACACACTATTTTACTTTTCTAAATTGTTTATTGATAAATCATTAACAATTTACAGCTTTTTGCGGAAACAAGATTAAGGATAAACCTAAATCTAAACAAGTTGGAACACTAAGGTTTTCTTGCACTAAGAAAGATAAGGAGATTACTAATAAAATCCTATCTTGAGAGATTTGAACTTGTCCAGAGTTAGCAAGTTTCTTCAAATGAAGTGAGTTCATCTCTTTATATACTGCATGCATTTAATGCAATTCAGTATACACTTTACACGTGTCATCAGCGGATTGGTTGCATGTCATTGACCTTTGTTGACAACCTTAGTAGCCGCATGAATGAACAGTGTAGTATCAGAGTGGTTGTACGATTTCAGATTTTCGGAGGTTCTTTTCTGACATTTCGTACGGTGGCGTGCAAGGGAGGTTAAGACAAAAATACTTTGTACGGAGGACTTCATGATCAGCTTTCGTTGATTCAGCGATTATCATTTACTATTCAGCGAATGATAAAGTTCAGCGATAGCTGAAGTCTTGTACTTGATACTTCACGTTGAGTGGACAAATCTGAGTCTTCGCTGATCCGCATCAGTTCATTAGGAGACTTGTCGCTGGTTCTTGAGCTTGATCTTCGACTTCAGCGTAGAACCTTTGTTGACGTGAATCTTGTCTTCAGGGATCATAAGTAAACAACTAACTTATCAGCGATCACCATAAGGACTGAACAGACTCAGCGATATGGTGAACAGTGTTCGCTGAATGTTTAATCTAAAAGTGCGAGAGTTCCTATCAGCAGTACTGTAAGATCTTAGTACTTATCAGCGATAGTGAAACTCTGATATATATTGTTTACTTACAATTTTCACTAAGTATTTAAGATAGGGTCATTATCAAATCACTGAGGGTTTGGATCAACAGTATTTGATATATAATAAGAACACCAAGAACTTTAAAGGATTAACAAGAAATCTGCAGTTTAATGGTGTGTGTGTTGTGAAAAGCTTAATAGAAGAGTTCACATGAACCTTCTATTTATACTACTCCTAAAGGGGACAATAAGGACTGAAGGTACAAATACACTGTTGAGTAATAGTGGCTGGAAGGTACAGAACACTATTCTGGAACTGTTGCAGATACGACGTTCATTAAATTCTTCGTATTCAGCTTTAGGCGGAAACCTATCAGAGTTTGACACGTGGAGTTGTCAGGTCACGCCTTTGTACGATTGATCTTTAGAACCTTCGAATGGTAGGTATTGTAAGAAGCATGTTCGTCCTTGTTAAGATCTTTTGCGTAGATCTTCTTTTTCCCACAGAAGCTCTGTCAAGTATGACAGAGGCTCTGTGGCCTTGTCCGCATAGAAGAGTCTCGTTGTTTCTTCACTTCGGTCTTCTTGATTAACCCGGCAGAGCCTCTGTCGAAGACTTCTGTCTTCTCGGTTACTCGGCAGAGCCTCTGTGGGTTACTTCTGTACTTAGACTATTTTCACTACTTTTATAAACAGAAAGATTGGAGCTAACAATCCTCGTCTACCAAATGACGCGTGACGTACGACCGGTCTTCAGTGTTAAACTCCAGGAACTTTTCGACCTTAGCCCGGGAAGCATCGTCCGGCTCTACCTTGTCGAAATCAATATTTGCACATAAAAAAGAAGATCAGTCGAAAAAACAACCAAGCAACAGAATAACATAAAACATACGATAAACAATTAAAAGCTCACCCGTCATATTCCAACCCTCCCTAATCTAGTTACTATCAGTGTCCAGCGTCGACAACCACACGAATACATACCTCTTCTTCCACCCACGGTCGTTGACCGCAGTATTTAAAACCAATGTACGATCACCCTTGTGCCTTGAAAACAAACTATAGCGACAGTACTGATCACCTTTGACCTTATACGCCGTCAGTAGGTCCCTCACATTCATCGGTGGATTCCAGTTTGAGGTAAGTCGTTCGATGATTCGGATAACTTGGCAACATGAGATTTGAGTATTCCTCAAATCTTGAAACCATATTGAGTTTCATCATTCCACATCGGTGGGAAGATAATAGTTTAGAAAAAGATGATGTGTATATAAAAGGGTGATAGAAGATTTTGAAATCTACAACAACCATGGTTGGAATCAAAACCAATCAAATGCTAAAAATCATAGTTTAAAATTAAAAAAAGAAAACAAAAGATGATGACTTTGGACCATTAAGTTTGAGCATCCTTGGTTGAGTTTCATCATCTTACATTAGTGAAAATCCGGACCAAATCTTACATTATGCACATGAGGGTAAATCAATCTTTTTCCCTCATAGGGACCAAATCCGGACCTTTACTCAAACCCACCCCACCCCTACTCCCTTTCTCTCTCCTATCTTCTTCTTCCCCAACTCAATCCCTCCAAAAACACACACACACACAAACCCACTTAATACACATTAACACACACACACACACACACACACACACACACACACACATATACAATTACCATCTTCCTCTTCTTCTTTTTAGACAATTTTGCACATCAAAACCATTATACCATTACCTTGAGGAACTTGGGTTTTGGTGTGCAAAATTTGTCTAGAAAAATAAATGGATAAGCATCATCATCAGCTTGCTTTTCTGAACAACCAACATTTTGTTCATCAAATCGCTTTCGGTACTGCTTTCGATCCATCTCTTTGCTTTTATTTTCAATCGAGGTTGTGACGATTTATTTCTGCATTTAATTTTTCCGAGCATAGGTTTGTGGTGGTCTGCAAACGGGACGAAGGTAGGGCAGTGGTCGATGCGTGTTCTTGTTGCTGTTGTTAGAAACAATCGAGAGAGAAAGAGGGGTGAGGCCGATTACAGGTCTGCAATCGACCAAGAAAAGGGGGAAATGGAGAGTGGTGACGAAATCGAGAGGGAGGGCAGATTCTTACCGCTGGCGGAGTGGCGGCGGTAGGAGAACTCAGATTGGTGGCCGGAGACCTGCAGAGAAGTGGTTGCAGGTCTGTAATCGAGAGGGGGGTCGATCTAGAGAGCGAGAGGGAAGAAGAGGGGGAATACCGAGAGTTCAGAGATGCGTGAGAGAGATGGAGAGAGGTGGCACCGGCGATCTGTGGTGCGGCAACGGGAGTGATGTTAGGGCAGAAAATCGAGAGGGTAGAGGAGAGACGAGAGTGAGAGAGAGAGACCTCTCGTATGGTTGGTCGCCGGTGGTTGAATGGTGGTCGGCGACATGGATGAACTTTCCGGCGATATAAACCCAGTTCCCGGCGAGATCTCGATTTTCCGGCGAGAGTAGCAGTTTCCGGCGACTAAAACCCAGAAACCGGCGAGAGAAAGGGTTTGAGTAAAGGTTCGGATTTGGTCCCTGTGGGGGAAAAAGACTGATTTACCCTCATGTGCATCTCACATGGTTGCCCCTAACGTCTGACAATGGACGAACGTTGGTCAGAGGGACCAAATCCGGACCAAATGGCAAACAGTAGTGGCTAAAATGTAATTTTTAAACTGTAGGGACCAAATGTGTTATAAACACCAAACCACAGGGACCAAAAGTGTAGTTTACTCAATTATTAAATTATTAGGATGAAAACAATAATAAATTTAAATCAAAAGGATGAAATTGAAATTCTCTGCAAACAAGAGGGACTAATACCGTAACTTACTTAAAACTATATTTTCCAGAATTCCCACATCGGGTGAAGTGAGAAACGACGTGTTGTTCTTAAGGACCGTTTCGATGGTTGAAATCGCCGGGCTCAGTAGCGAGGGCCTGTGACCCAGGTGGGGGCATTAAGGTTAAATGGAGGGCCAAGAACTAGGGGCAACCTTGTGATTCGAGAGTTAGTGGGGGCGCTTGGTGTGCTGTGGGAGGCGGAGCTTTGTGGTGGTGACACTGAGATTGGTGCACACCGTTTGTTTATCCCTCCTAGCAAAGGGAGATTGCTAGTTGAGGTGATTGGTTTAGCCATGTATGGCTTGGTGATTGGGTATACGGTAGAGTATAGCCCCTCGTGAGATTTACTCCGGTGAATGTCCTCCAATTGAGCCAGCCGTCAAGTGCCGCCCGTTCTCTCGACCGTGGTTGATCTCTTCTTAGCCCGACGATTAGCTTTTTGTTTTGATTTTTGAGATCGATTCGAGAATTGCAAGTTTAAAACCTGAATCGACCTAAAATTTGTGTTAATTGCTTGCTCTGTGTGTTTTTTTGTCGAATTTCTGATAATTTTCTCTCTGTTTTTATTTCGGTTTTTTGTTTGATTTTGAGCTCAATTCTCGAATTGGAGCTTGAATTCAACCAAAAGGTAAATGTGTATATGTGTTTGATTGCTTGTTCTCTGTGTTTTTATTTAGGTTTTTGTTTGATTTTGAGCTCAATTCTCGAATTGGAACTTGAATTCGTGTTTGATTGCTTGTTCTTTGTGTTTTTATTTTGTCGAATTACTGTTTCTAGATTGCTACCTGTTGTGTTTGTTTGAAACGATCTAAATTTTATGTTTCGTTTTCAGTTTTGGTTCTCGAATTGGAAGTTTAAAACCTAAATCGATATACCTGATTTGTGATAATTGCTTGCTCTGTGTGTTTTTGTCGAATTGCTGATAATTTTTTGGAATTTTGTTTTAGGTCGATTGCAAACCAATTTGCATGTTTGATCTTGGGTTCAGTTTTCGATTCGAAAGTGTAGCTAGCCAAAACTCAAATGTGCATCTGTTTGTAGATTGCTACCTGGTGTGTTTGTTTGAGATGATCTAAATTTTATGTTCCATTTTGGGTTTCAATTCTCAAATCGGAAGTTTAAAACCTGAATCGACCTAAAATCAGAATACGTATCCGTGTTAATTGCTTGATCTGGGTGTGCTTTTCTGGAATTACTGTTCTATATTGCTACCTTTGCCTGTTGGGTTTGTTGTAGTTTGATCCAGGAAAATTTTTAAGTATAAAAGATATATTTGTGTATAAATAAAAAGTAATTTGTTAGAGGTTTGACTATTCACATGTGAATTGTTGGGTATCATCTACAAACTTGAAAGTTATGGTAATAGTCTTAGATTCTGATGTCACATTTCCAAAGTGGTTGAATTCTTTTCTTTTATATATCGAGCTCTTAACTGATGGTATATTTGTATCTGAGGTCTTAATTGTTGTTATCTTTTGTGATTATTTTGCTAGAGTCAGACCAGTAACCAAATAAGTTAATAAGAAAACGGCTAATCACATGTGATTTTACACTAAAATCATGTATAAAGTCACATGTGATTCACACGACTCCACATCGCTTGCACACCCTTGCGTTGACCTGTGTAAAATCACATGCACGTGATTTGGCCGTTTTCGTCTCTTATTTGGTTACTCATATTTTTTTATGTCACAAAATATTATGTACTTCAAAAGGAAAGGTTTGTAGTGCCAAGCATTGATCATTTTCTGACATAATAAAGGAAAAAGGTTGAAACCAAATAACTTACATAGATCATATATGACAAATGGCTAGAAAAAAGCCAGCTGAGTTACTTACTACCTATCCTCTGATTCATAATTGCTCTCAAGAAAAGGATTGACATCAAACAAGTTACATATATCATATATCAGACAAAATGCCAGCTGAGTTGCTACTTGTTCTCTGATTCAAGAATGTTCTCAAGAGCTCAACAAAATGCTCTGTTTATGGCTATAAACCATATTCTTGTTCTAGAGCCATATAGCTCTCTCTTTGATGAGCATAAGAACCAGCTTGCCTTGAAGATGCAGGCTCATTGGCTCCACCGACCAACTTCTGTCCTATAAAAACGGCTGGGACACATGGCTTACGCCCTAAGGCTTTGAGTTCCCTTTCGATTAGCTGACCATCAAGCTCGTAAACAGTTGGCATGGAGGCTATATATAGCTCGACTAGAGAACAAAAAGGTAGGTTCAAGTAGTATTTGACAATTTCCTAGATTACCCTTTTGACATTGATCTTAAATGGAGACCAAGATTGCAATAATATTCTAAAGGGGATCTTGGCATCCTTTGAAATCATTAAAGGATACACACCAATTCTAAGTTAAGTTATTATCGGTTCTAATATGTATATCATCCAGGAACTCACTAAATTCCGGCAATTTCTTGTATAAGACCCTCTGTAATAGTCCTTGACTCCAATCATCTAGATGCAAGCCTACTCAGGAGGGTAATATGGTAATATCATATTATTTATTTATGTTGGAGCATCTGGTGTTGGTGGACAAAGTAATTCCATTTACTAATATTCCTCTGCGTCGTAATTGAACAAGCTGAAAGCCACGAAGAAAGCAAATATTTGGAGAAAGATATGCTTATCACTGGTGGGGTCCTTTGGTGAAATGATCTTGTCACATATTTTTTATATAAATCCATAACTTTCTGACAGGTTTGAGAATGTCACTGCTTAACAGAAGAATGCCCAGAAACCTGTCAGCTAATCCTGGAATTTTTTTGTCAGGAGGTCATTTAAATAAATAACCCATCACCGGTGATAAAACATATAATTGAGATGATTAAATCAAATGGCATCCGAGAGAAAGGGTTAGAGAGAACTGTTGCCGCTGCCTGCCGCTACGCTACAACCTACGCCGCTGCAACTTATGCGGCCGCCGCTACGCTGCTGCCTGCTGTCGTTGTGACTCTCTCTCCTTGTCTCTCTCAGATCTCAAAATTAAACCCACCGCCGGTGAGTTCTTCGTCATCAACGTGCTTCGGTTTATAGAAGGTTCAACTTCTAAATCCCCCTGTGGCTTTAAATCCCTCTGTGGCTCTCATATCTGAGAAGAAGTCGTTCGGCTCCACTCCGACGACCATAATTACGTTTATCGGTGACACAATGGAAGATCTACCGAACAACG